>CM038682.1:314617388-315817388 GCA_021605205.1 Aegilops longissima
AACGTTCGATGACGGTTTATTATGAGTTTATAAGTTTTGATGTACGAAGTTTGTTGGAGTCCGGATGTGATCACGGACATGACGAGGAGTCTCGAAATGGTCGAGACATAAAGATCGATATATTGGAAGCCTATGTTTGGACTTGGAAGGTTCGGATGAAAGCGGATTTTACGGAACACGGGGTTACGGAACCCTCCGGGGGTCAATGGGCCTTGATGGGCCATAAGGGAGAAGAGGAGGGCCGGCCGGGGCAGGCAGCGCGCCCCCCCTCTAGTCCGAATAGGACAAGGAGAGGCGGCGCCCTCCTCTTCCCCTTCCCAAGACCTAATCCAACTAGGAAGGGGGAGTCCTACTCCGGTGGGAGTAGGACTCCTCGGCAGCGCCTCCCTAGGGCCGGCCGCACCCCCTTGCTCCTTTATATCGGGGCAGGGGGCACCCCATGACACACAAGTTGATCTACGTGATCGTTCCTTAGCAGTGTCAGCGGTGCCCCCTCCACCATATTCCACCTCGGTCATATCGTCGCGGAGTTTAAGCGAAGCCCTGCGCGGTGGAGCATCATCATCGTCCTGCGCCGTCGTCTTGTGGAACTCATCCCGACGCTTTGCTGGATCGGAGCCCGGGATCGTCATCGAGCTGAGCGTGTGCTGAACTCGGAGGTGCCGTGCGTTCGGTACTTGGATCGGTCGGATCGTGAAGGCGTCGACTACATCAACAGCGTTGTTATAACGCTTCCGCTTCACGGTCTCACGAGTGCGTGGACATACACTCTCCCCTCTCGTTGCTATGCCATCACCATGATCTTGCGTGTGCGTAGGATTTTTTTTGAAATTACTACGTTCCCCAACAGTTGTTCCGTTGAATTTTAATGCGTTCCTTGAGAATGCAAAGTTGAAAGATGATGGTAGAAATTACACGGACTGGGTCCGTAACGAGATTATCCTCATTGCTGCACGTAAGAATTACGTCCCGGAAGCACCGCTGGGTGCTAGGCTGCTTCTTGATGCAACCGGCGGCGTTAAGAACGTCTGGCGCGAGCAAAGCTGATGACTACTCGATAGTTCAATGTGCCATGCTTTACGGCTTAGAACTGGGACTTCAACGACATTTTAAACGTCATAGAGCATATGAGATGTTCCAAGAGTTGAAGTTAATATTTCAAGCAAATGCCCGGATTGAGAGATATGAAGTCTCCAATAAGTTCTACAGCTCCAAGATGGAGGAGAATAGTTACATCGGTGAGCATATACTCAAGATGTGCGGGTATAATAATCACTTGATTCAACTGGGAATTAATCTTCGGATGATAGCGTCATTGACGAAATTCTCCAATCACGCCACCAAGCTACAAGAGCTTCGTGATGAACTATAACATGCAAGGGATGGATAAGGCGATTCGAGCTTTTACAATGCTAAAGGCTGCGGAGGTAGAAATCAAAAAGGAGCATCAAGTGTTGATGGTCAATAAGACCACCAGTTTCAAGAAAAGGGCAAAGGGAAGAAGAAGGGAACTTGGGAAGAACAGCAAGCAAGTTCTTTGCTCGGGAGAAAAGAAACCCAAGTCTGGACCTAAGCACGAGGCCGAGTGCTTCTCTGCAAGCAGACTGGTCACTGGAAGCGGAACTTCCCCAAGTATTTGGCGGATAAGAAGGATGGCAAGGTGAACAAAGGTATATGTGATATACATGTTATTGATGTGTACCTTACTAATGCTCGCAGTAGCACCTGGGTATTTGACACTGGTTTTGTTGCTAATATTTGCAACTTGAAACAGGGGCTATGGATTAAGCAAAGATTGGCTAAGGACGAGGTGACGATGCACGTGGGAAATGGTTCCAAAGTCTATGTGATCGCAGTCGGCACACTACCTCTACATCTACCTTCGGGATTAGAACTAGACCTAAATAATTGTTATTTGGTGCCAGCGTTGAGCATGAACATTATATCTGGATCTTGTTTGATGCAGACAGTTATTCATTTAAACCAGAGAATAATGGTTGTTCTATTTATATGAGTAATATCTTTTATGGTCATGCACCCTTGAAGAGTGGTCTATTCTTGTTGAATCTCGATAGTAGTGATACACATATTCAATGTTGAAGCCAAAAGATGTAGAGTTGATAATGATAGTGCAACTTATTTGTGGCACTGCCGTTTAGGTCATATCGGTGTAAAGCGCATGAAGAAACTCCATACTGATGGACTTTTGGAACCACTTGATTATGAATCACTTGGTACTTGCGAACCGTGCCTCATGGGCAAGATGACTAAAACGCCGTTCTCCGGAACTATGGAGAGAGCAACGGATTTGTTGGAAATCATACATACAGATGTATGTGGTCCAATGAATGTTGAGGCTCGTGGCGGATATCGTTATTTTCTCACCTTCACAGATGATTTAAGCAGATATGGGTATATCTACTTAATGAAGCATAAGTCTGAAACATTTGAAAAGTTCAAAGAATTTCAGAATGAAGTTGAAAATCATCGTAACAAGAAAATAAAGTTTCTACGATCTGATCGTGGAGGAGAATATTTGAGTTCTGAGTTTGGTCTACATTTGAAACAATACGGAATAGTTTAGCAACTCCGCCACCGGAACACCACAGCGTAATGGTGTGTCCGAACATCGTAATCGTACTTTACTAGATATGGTGCGATCTATGATGTCTCTTACTGATTTACCACTATCGTTTTGGGGTTATGCTTTAGAGACGGCCGCATTCACGTTAAATAGGGCACCATCGAAATCCGTTGAGACGACGCCTTATGAACTGTGGTTTGGCAAGAAACCAAAGTTGTCGTTTCTGAAAGTTTGAGGATGCAATGCTTATGTGAAAAAGCTTCAACCTGATATGCTCGAACCCAAATCGGAGAAATGTGTCTTCATAGGATACCCAAAGGAGACTGTTGGGTACACCTTTTATCACAGATCTGAAGGCAAGACTTTTGTTGCTAAATTCAGAGTTTTTCTAGAGAAGAAGTTTCTCTCGAAAGAAGTGAGTGGGAGGAAAGTAGAACTTGATGAGGTAACTGTACCTGCTCCCTTATTGGAAAGTAGTTCATCACAGAAACCGGTTTCCGTGACACCTACAGCAATTAGTGAGGAAGTTAATGATGATGATCATGAAACTTCAGATCAAGTTATTCTTGAACCTCGTGGGTCAACGAGTAAGATCCGCACAGTGGTATGGTAATCCTGTTCTAGAGGTTATGTTACTAGACCATGACGAACCTACGAACTATGAAGAAGCGATGGTGAGCCCAGATTCCGCAAAATGGCTTGAGGCCATGAAATCTGAGATGGGATCCATGTATGAGAACAAAGTGTGGACTTAGGTTGACTTGCCCGATGATCGGCAAGCAATAGACTTCAAGAAGAAGACTGACGCTGACGGTAATGTTACTGTCTATAAAGCTCGACTTGTTGCAAAAGGTTTTCAACAAGATCAAGGGATTGACTACGATGAGGCCTTCTCACCCGTAGCGATGCTTAAGTCTGTCCGAATCATGTTAGCAATTGCCGCATTTTATGATTATGAAATATGGCGGATGGATGTCAAAACTGCATTCTTGAATGGATTTCTGGAAGAAGAGTTGTATATGATGCAACCAGAAGGTTTTTTCGATCCAAAGGGAGCTAACAAAGTGTGCAAGCTCCAGCGATCCATTTATGGACTGGTGCAAGCCTCTCAGAGTTGGAATAAACGCTTTGATAGTGTGATCAAAGCATTTGGTTTTCTCAGACTTTTGGAGAAGCTTTGTATTTACAAGAAAGTGAGTGGGAGCTCATAGCATTTCTAATATTATATGTGGATGACATATTGCTGATTGGAAATGATATAGAATTTCTGGATAGCATAAAGGGATACTTGAATAAGAGTTTTTCAATGAAAGACCTCGGTGAAGATGCTTACATATTGGGCATTAATATCTATAGAGATAGATCAAGACGCTTAATTGGACTTTCACAAAGCACATACCTTGACAAAGTTTTGAAGAAGTTCAAAATGGATCAAGCAAAGAAAGGGTTCTTGCACGTGTTACAAGGTGTGAAGTTGAGTAAGACTCAATGCCGAAACACTGCGAGAAGATAGAGAAAATGAAAGATGTTCCCTATGCTTCAGCCATAGGCTCTATCATGTATGCAATGCTGTGTACCAGACCTGATGTGTGCCTTGCTATAAGTATAGCAGGGAGGTACCAAAGTAATCCAGGAGTGGATCACTGGACAGCGGTCAAGAAAATCCTGAAATACCTGAAAAGGACGAAGGATACGTTTCTCGTTTATGGAGGTGACAAAGAGCTCATCGTAAATGGTTACGTTGATGCAAGCTTTGACACTGATCCGGACGATTCTAAATCGCAAATCGGTTACGTGTTTACATTGAACGGTGGAGCTGTCAGTTGGTGCAGTTCTAAACAAAGCGTCGTGGCGGGATCTACGTGTGAAGCGGAGTACATAGCTGCTTCGGAAGCAGCAAATGAAGGAGTCTGGATGAAGGAGTTCACATCCGATCTAGGTGTCATACCTAGTGCATCGGGTCCAATGAAAATCTTTTGTGACAATACTGGTGCAATTGCCTTGGCGAAGGAATCCAGATTTCACAAGAGAACCAAGCACATCAAGAGATGCTTCAATTCCATCCGGGATCTAGTCCAGGTGGGAGACATAGAAATTTGCAAGATACATACGGATCTGAATGTTGCAGACCCGTTGACTAAGCCTCTTCCACGAGCAAAACATGATCAGCACCAAGACTCCATGGGTGTTAGGATGATTACTATGTAATCTAGATTATTGACTCTAGTGCAAGTGGGAGACTGAAGGAAATATACCCTAGAGGCAATAATAAAGTTATTATTTATTTCCTTATATCATGATAAATGTTTATTATTCATGCTAGAATTGTATTAACCGGAAACATAATACATGTGTGAATACATAGACAAACAGAGTGTCACTAGTATGCTTCTACTTGAGTAGCTCGTTGATCAAAGATGGTTCTGTTTCCTAGCGATAGACATGAGTTGTCATTTGATTAACGGGATCACATCATTAGGAGAATGATGTGATTGACATGACCCATTCCGTTAGCTTAGCACCCGATCGTTTAATATGTTGCTATTCCTTTCTTCATGACTTATACATGTTCCTATGACTATGAGATTATGCAACTCCTGTTTACTGGAGGAACACTTTGTGTGCTACCAAGCGTCCTGGCGTAATCTGGGTGATTATAAAGGTGCTCTCTGGTGTCTTGAAGGTACTTGTTGGGTTGGAGTATTTGAGATTAGGATTTGTCACTCCGATTGTCGGAGAGGTATCTCTGGCCCTCTCGGTAATGCACATCACTTAAGCCGTGCAAGCATTGCAACTAATGAGTTAGTTGCGGGATGATGTATTCGGAACGAGTAAAGAGACTTGCCGTAGCGAGATTGAACTAGGTATTGAGATACCGACGATCGAATCTCGGGCAAGTAACATACCGATGACAAAGGGAACAACGTATGTTGTTATCGGTCCGACCGATAAAGATCTTCGTAGAATATGTAGGAGCCAATATGAGCATCCAGGTTCCGCTATTGGTTATTGGCGGGCGGGTCTCGGTCATGTCTACATAGTTCTCGAACCCGTAGGGTCCGCACGCTTAACGTTTTGATGATAGTTATATTATGAGTTTATATGTTTTGATGTACGAAGGTTGTTGAGTCCGGATGTGATCACGGACATGACGAGGAGTCTCAAAATGGTCGAGACATGAAGATTGATATATTGGAAGCCTATGTTTGGATATCGGAAGTGTTCGGGTGAAATCGGGATTTCTTAGAGATGCAGGAGGTTACGGAACCCCGGGAGGTTATTGGGCCATAGTGGGCCTTAGTGGAAGAGAGAGGAGGCGGCCAGGGCTAGGGCCGCGCCCCCTTCCCCCTAGTCCGAATAGGACAAGGAGAGGGGGGCGTCGCCCCCCTTCCTTCTTCTCCTCCACCTCTTTCCCCCCTCTCTCTCCTAGTCCAACAAGGAAAAGGGGGGGGGGAGTCCTACTCCTGGTAGGAGTAGGACTCCTCCTGGCGCGCCTCTCCCTTTGCCGGCCGCACCCCCCTTTCTCCTTTATATACGGGGGCAGGGGGGCACCCCAAAGACACAACAATTGATCTGTTTGATCTTTTAGCCGTGTGTGGTGCCCCCTCACCATAGTCCACCTCGATATCTTGTGGCGGTGCTTAGGTGAAGCCTGCGTCGGTAGAACATCAACATCGTCACCACGCCGTCGTCTTGTGAAACTCTCCCTCAACACTCGGCTGGATCGGAGTTTGAGGGACGTCATCGGGCTGAACGTGTGCTGAACTCGGAGGTGTCGTACGTTCGGTACTTGATCGGTCGGATCGTGAAGACGTACGACTACATCAACCGCGTTGTGCTAATGCTTCCGCTTTCGGTCTACGAGGGTACGTGGACAACACTCTCCCCTCTCGTTGCTATGCATCACCATGATCTTGTGTGTGCGTAAGAATTTTTTTGAAATTACTACGTTCCCCAACAGTAGCGGCATCTTCACTAGGAAGGCCGGCGAATTAATCTTTCATAACAAGATTCAACAAAGCAGTATTGATTTAACAAGATTCAGTATTGGTAAGAGGAGCAACCGTAGTGCTAAGGAAATCATTATTGTTGGTATTGATAAAGTCACACAATTTGGTATTATCTTGAGCCATCTTGGCAAGCAAGCAATCCAACACACGAGCAAACAAAAAGAAAGCGAAGAAAAAGGCAAACGGAAGAAGAGAGGGCGAATAAAATGGCAAGGATGAAGTGGGGGAGAGGAAAACGAGAGGCAAATGGCAAATAATGTAATGCGAGAGATAAGGGATTGTGATGGGTACTTGGTATGTTGACTTTTGCGTAGACTCCCCGGCAACGGCGCCAGAAATTCTTCTTGCTACCTCTTGAGCACTGCGTTGGATTTCCCCGAAGAGGAGAGGATGATGCAGCAAAGTAGCGTAAGTATTTCCCTCAGTTTTTGAGAACCAAGGTATCAATCCAGTAGGAGGCCACGAACGAGTCCCTCGTACCTACACAAAGCAAATAACTCCTCGCAACCAACGCGAATAGGGGCTGTGAATCCCTTCACGGTCACTTACGAGAGTGAGATCTGATAGATAATATTTTTGGTATTTTTGATATAAAGATGCAAGATAAAATAAAAAGCAAAGTAAAAAGCAAAGCAATAATAAAGTGATGGAAGATTGATATGATGAGAATAGACCCGGGGGCCATAGGTTTCACTAGAAGCTTCTCTCAAGAGCATAAGTATTTTACGGTGGGTGAACGAATTACTGTTGAGCAATTGACAGAATTGAGCATAGTTATGAGAGTATCTAGGTATGATCATGTATATAGGCATCACGTCCGAGACAAGTAGACCGACTCACCTGCATCTACTACTATTACTCCACTCATCGACCGCTATCCGGCATGCATCTAGAGTATTAAGTTAATGAAAACAGAGTAGCGCCTTAAGCAAGATGACATGATGTAGAGGATAAATTCATGCAATATGATAAAACCCTATCTTGTTATCCTCGATGGCAACAATACAATATGTGCCTTGCTGCCCTTCTATCACTTGGAAAGGACACATAAGATTAAACCCAAAGATAAGCACCTCTCCTATTGCAAGAAAAACCAATCTAGTAGGCCAAACCAAGCGATAATTGAAGAGACTTGCAAAGATAACCAATCATACATAAAAGAATTCAGAGAAGATTCAAATATTGCTCATAGATAATCTTGATCATAAACCCACAATTCATCGGTCTCAACAAACACACCGCAAAAAGAAGATTACATCGAATAGATCTCCACGAGAGAGGGGAACATTGTATTGAGGTCCAAAAGAGAGAAGAAGCCATCTAGCTACTAACTATGGACCCGAAGGTGCGAGGTAAACTACTCACACTTCATCGGAGGGGCTATGGTGATGATGTAGAAGCCCTCCATGGAGGATTCCCCTTCCGGCGGAGCTCCGGAACATGCCCCAAGATGGGATCTCGTGGGTACAGAAAGTTGCAGCGATGGAATTTGGTTTTTGGCTCCGTCTCTGATTGTTTGAAGTGCGTGGGTATATATAGGAGGAAGGAGTATGTCGGTGGAGTAAAGGGGGGCCCACGAGGCAGGGGGCGCGCCCTAGGGGGGGCCCTCCACCCTCGTGGCCGCCTCCTTTCTTTCTTGATGGGGGGGGGGGGTTCCAAGTCTCCTAGATCATATTCGGTGAGAAAATCACGTTCCCGAAGGTTTCATTCCGTTTGGACTCCGTTTGATATTCCGTTTCTTCAAAACACTGAAATAGGCAAAAAACAGCAAATCTGGGCTGGGCCTCCGGTTAATAGGTTAGTCCCAAAAGTAATATAAAAGTGGAAAATAAAGCCCAATATGGTCCAAAATAGTAGATAATATAGCATGAAGCAATCAAAAATTATAGATACGTTGGAGACGTATCAAGATACAATAGGATATAGGTGAGGAATAGGAGCAGGAGGACGAGGGCGGCTCAAGACATTTCAATTGATCGATGCCCTCCTCTGTGCTGCCCATCCTTCTTATAGGCACCACTGCAGATTCTCATAGTTGGGCCAAGCCCCAAACCCGATAGCCTATTCCAGAGAGAAGTCCCAAGTAGTGTAGTTGGGCATGACCTTGGGGCATGACACGATTACTACATGCAAACACTATACTGGAAGGTGCGCCGCCATCATCGCCCCTCCCTCGCTGGAGCCGAACAAACCTTATTGTAGTAGATAGTCTGAAAGTCATCGTGCTAAGACCCCGTAGGACCAGCACACCAGAGCAGCAACCATCATCGATGATCGGAAGCATCAAACCTCTAAACACCCAAACCAAGACGAATAAAGACCGGATCCAAATAGATCCACCGAAGACCAGCACCGATCGAATCTCGCGAGATATGATGAAGACACACCTCCACACGCCCTCCGACGATGCTAGACACATCATCGGGACAAGGATAGAATGTGTGAGACATTATTCCTACTGAGGGACATCGCTGCCGCCACACAGCCCCAACCAAGACACTGAATTTAACAAGAACGAGAACGGGGTCCCTCCTGCCGGCGAGGGGTCGAGATCCTTCGCACCTCCATGGCCCAAAGGCCATCGGAGATTGGGCGGACTGGAGGCGGCGTCAACGGGAGGAAGAGAAAAGCTTGGGATGTTTTCTTATGGAGAAGGAAATAGAAGGTAAGAACGTGACTCCATGTGTTCAAGAACTTAGGCATGTTTGGTTGCCTTGCTGGATGCAATTTTGATCCGTTTGTGTTACAACGAAATCTTGGCATGCACGAACCTTAAAGCACCTCCTAGCCAAGCCCGCTAGGAACAACCAACCTACCGGATCATGTGTCCTTGTGGTAGTACCGTCCCCATGATCGGCAGTGCCGCCCCCTTGTTGGAGCGAAACTACTGGACAAAGTGTCGGATGAACTACCACACATGGTTCATTCCCCTCTGATTTGCCTATGGTAGTAATAGGGTGGTACTATCAGGTCCTGTGCAGTGGTACCGCTTGGGCCTTTGTTGTGCAGTTTGAATGGGACAATGGTAGTACTGCTCTCCGGAGCAGTAGTATCGCTTAGTGCCAAAACTGTCTTACGGTTGGATTTGTCTGAGGACTATAAATAGAAGGTCTTCTTCCCCAAGTTGACCTACCTCTTTGTTCTCTCTCATCCATTGTTGCCCAAAACTTTATCTTGTCTAATCTCTCTCCTAGCCATTTAAATTTGTTGATATTTTAGGATTTGGGAGAGAAGACCTAGATCTAAAATTTTACCAAAGATAAATTGATTCAGCATGCTTTCTTTTGTGGATCTTGTTACTCCCCTTTGGGCATCCTAAACGGAAGAGGTCACATCGGAAGTCAAATCCATTGTGATGAGGCTTCGTGGTGTTGTCGAGAGCCCTGAATTAAGTTGTGGAGAGAGCCCCAACCTTATTTGTGAAGGTTACGGTTGCCGCCTCCAAGGGCATCGCAAGTGAAATCGTGGCACCTTTCATTGTGCCAGGGCGAGGAGAATAAGATCAACCATTGTAGCGCTTGTTAAGCATCGTGCCGCCACACCTCTCCAACGGAGACGTACCTCCCCCTAAGGGAACTTCGGGAACTACATTATCCATGCAGTCTGAAATGTTTCTCCCGTAAAGAAGCACGGGTCTGAACCATGCAGTTTGAACCCGGTCAACCATATTTCTTCGTAGGCCATGGAAATGGAGTCCGACCATGTCTTAGGCCGTGGAAGTATGAGTCGGACTAGGAAGGAATCTTGAGTCATTAAGGACGTGTTCTTTTCACCCGTCGCAACATACGAGCATGTTTGTCGGTTATATTTACTTTTCCAACAAGCCCTAGTTTGGAAGAAACAGATGGTGCAATAGAAAGAGAAACTAGACGTTACAAACACTTGCCTTCTTTTAGTAAAGTGAACAAAATCAGTTTAAAAAGTGAACAGAACTGGAATGAGGAAGATGGTAACGTAAGTGCTAGTATCATTTTTTTTTACTAGGTTTTTTCAAGGGAATTTTTTACTGGGTGCTTGTTCTGCGGAGACCTGAGACGGCGAAAGCCCGGATGTGGCGTAAGTCTCGGCCCAGGTCCTTCGCGAACGGCCCGTATATCCATTGACCAGCCCATACGCCCACCCATCACGAGGTTTGAGGCGGCGACACCGGCACACGAGAGCTCAACTGCGCGCAGAGAGCCAGAGACGACGAAGACGGCGCGACTGTCCTCCTAGTTACCAACCCGTGGTCCTGGCGCCGTCACCGCTCGAGTCCTCCGGCGACGCGCCGTTCACTGCTGGGTAGCCGCGCCGGCGCCACCTCGCCGTGGCAATCCGCCTGGTAATTGCCGGTTTCCCCCCTCGAGTTAGTTTACCTTCACTCAGGCGTATAGAGATTAATTACCGCGAGTCCGGTAGGGTTTAACGAAAGCAGTAGATCGAGGTGCTTGATCAGCTCTTAATTTCTATGGCAAGCAAGATCGACATTCAAATACCCACCTATGCATCGAAAATCCCTTTTGGAGCTCGGCCTCCAAATACAAATTTGAAATTTCATCGAAATTCATATTTTTATATTTCAAAAAATTCTGAAAAAAATACAGCTATATATGAAAGCATAACACACATGTGTGTAAATTTTCAGTTCAAAATACATTGAAATGAGGGCTGTGCAAAAAAGACAAATCTGGGGCTATTTAACACATGATATTATTCATCCTTCCAGGTCATGAATTTGTCTTTTTATACAGGTCGCAACAAATATTAGTTATGAATTTTTACCCACATGTGGGTTACATCCTTACGTACATGCATATTTTTTTTCAAAAAAATTTGAACCATAAAAGTTTGAATTTGAATTTTTCAAAAATAAAGGCCTCCATGGAGCTCGGCCTCCAATACGTCTCTCTCCCTTTGCATCTGCTACTAATTTGATGGGAAAAAAATACCATCCTGAAGAATTGTACCGTCTTCTATATCATCCAACAGCTGCTATTTTAATATACGCACCCGTGCGTATTCGAGAGAAAAAAAACAGCTGCCATTTTAAAGCAGTACTAAAGTCAGACATCCTATCCCAAAAAGAACAGTCAAACATCCCAAATTTTAGCCAACAATACTTTTAAAAATATTTGGATCGGATACTTGGATATATATGTAAACGTACTTTTTTTTCTTCAAAAGTATTTTCTCAGCATATGCATGCAATGTTTATTGGACTTTATAAATATATGTTAAAAATTAGTGGCCAAACTGCATTGTGTTTTTGGAGTAAGTTTCTGTGTTATAAATATATGTTGCAACGTGGAAAATATCTTCCATGCGGAATAGTAAAACTTTGCAAAAGGTACATTTAAACTTTATGGAACTTTGTGACGAGACACGATGCCACATGGCATCCTCACACTGGACTGAATTTTCCCAATCATGTATCTTTACGCTTGAACCGAGTAACTTGATAAAAGTGTACTTTGATGGGTGTGATATTTGTAAAGCTAGTGAATCAAAGTTGCCATACTTTGATTGATCCTTTGTCATAGCACAGAACAATTTGCTTGCATGTTTGGGTTTGGTTAGCATATTCTTTTCCGTTCCATCACTTCCAGTTTCAATTCCCTCAGGCTTCAGATTCACAAATTCCCACAGCCCTTAATCTGCATCGTTGGAAAAAGTAGGCATTAGAGAAAATCTTCGGCACTATTATTCCAACTCAGACACCTTAATCTACAGCATAACGTTCCATAAACCTCCACAAACACAGAGCAACAACAACAGAAGAAAGATTAAGTGTGCCACCAGGTGCACTATATATATAGTAGTGCTACTCGTGTTAGAACCACACCTTGCCATACAAACATGGCGCTCTTCTCTGATGATGATGCGTCCCAATATCAAATTAGGAGCATCAAGAATATGACCTACAAGGTGAGAGGGGACATGAAGAAGCTCCTCCCAGTCACCACCTTCTTCCTCGGCGCGGCGTTAACAGCGGCGTTGGTCTTCCTCAATGCTACACTGGATGTGAACTGGCGGCCCTGCGCCCTGGCCTCATGGGGCACTGGTACTCAGCCAGCCTCCAACCCCAAGGTCAGTGATCCTCTCCTTGTTCTTGTTGAATACTTTTGCTTCCATTTTCCACCCTCATTGTTTACCTTTGATTTTTTAAAATACTGATAGTTTGATCTTGCAAGAAAATGAAGAGCAAACTTGCGAGCTAATTTTGACTGCAGGAAACATGTAGTGTAATCATGTTGTATTGTCCTTAGTTTTTTATTTCCGGTAATGCATCAGTAAGGTAGAAATAAAATTTGATCATGCGCATTACTGCAATTTTGTTGAGCAATGCTAATTGAGTAACCATGTGGTATGAATGAAGACTGGAGAGTATCCTTTTTTTTGGAAACAAAAGTGTCAACAAAATTTGAACAGAAGAAAACTACAGTGATGATTTCTGCCTTATTAACCAGAGCTGAAAATGCACTTCCTTTTCGCCTGCTCAGTTACAAGATACTCCTGAAGTCCTGATACAGTTACATGGTCAAATTTGGCTATGTCCATTGCTGTAGAAGTGTAGAAGCGCATCTATTGACTCCTTGATTTTCTCCTAGATTCTCAGCTATATCTGCTGTTATGGCGGTTTAGCTAAACCCACGGACAATCTTAGCCCACAAATTATCTCAGGTTAATTCTTCTGCAAATTATTTAGATTATAAATATAGGTTGTAAGACTCTTTTGGAATTAAGCAATAAAGATATTATCATCTTACATTGCCCGGCTCACGAGGCGGAACCCTAACCGCCACCAGCCAACCGCCGCCGCTTATAAACCCTAGTCGCGGCGCGCCCACTCGCCAACACGCCCGCTCCAGCCTCGCCCTCCTCCACCTTGTCCCTATAACCTGCGTAGCCAAGCAGGTAGGAACCCTAGTCCTAACACCTTAGTATTAGGTACCGGGTTTCAACCATGTCTTCACCGCCTCAAACCCGCCACCACCGCAGCCGCGCTGCCCGCGCCTCCCGCCGCTGCCACCGATTCCTGCTTGCCGCGCTGCGTCTCCAGGCGCCACGGCTTCCCTCTCGGCGCCGATCTCCCCGCACTGGCACCACGCGGGCGAGGCCGACCATAAATCCCATCCAGCAACCACCCGTCGCCTCCCCAGGCGCCGCCGCGATTCACACGGAGGCCATGCGGCGTGCTCAACAACCTGGTCGTCGCGGTCCGGGGCATCCGCCTCTACTTGGCGAGCCCGTCACAGGCCGCCTCCACCGCTTCATCCGGCGCGCCCGCCGCCGGCCTTCGCCGTGGTACTCGATACCGGCGGCCATCACCGGCGGCTACCGGCGCTTCCCCACCGGCAACCGGCGCCGCCTTGGCGCGATGGCGGCGCCGTTCGCGGCCCCGGCGCTTCGGCGAATCTTTGCGGCGGCGGCCATCAACCCTGCGGCCGTTCTCGTGCGGCTTGCACAGCTGCCGCTGCTGCCGTTCGAGCGGGACACCCGGCGGGACCACGCCGCGGCGGCCCCTCGTGGTACTTGCAGCCCTCCCCACCACCGGCGCCCGCCCACCCCGCCGCCAGCGCTACAACCACGGCGCCGTCCACCTAGCTCGGGGCACCCTCGCCGACCGGCCTCCCGATTCATCGGTCCGGTTCCGCCCTCCCGTCGCCACTTCGGCGTGGGCGGCTGGGTCTTCACGCCGCGGTCTACACCACAGCCCCCGAATAGCCAACTCCGTTCCCGCGGTTGAGGCCATCTGTTCCGCTGGTCCCTACCGAGTACTCCGACCAGTGCCACCGCCTCGCTGCTCCGCTCCTCCGAGCCGATTCGACCGGCGCTCGGCACGAACACCGCCGCGGTTTGCCAAGCTCGACCGCCACCTATGGCAGCACGGAGGACCCCTCAAGCTGCTCAACCAGTGCGACCAGTTCTTCGCGGGCAGCGCACCCTCGCATCGGGCGTACTGGCTCGCCTCGTACCACCTTGCGGCGCGCACAGACCTGGTATTACGCCCTCGGCGGGGCGAGGCGCCATGCCTGGGGCGCTTCGAGCTCTGCCTCGCCGCTTTGGGCCTCCGGTGCGCGGAGCCGATTGGCGAGCTCGGCCGCCTTCCCTTCACCTCCACGGTGCAGGACTTCGCCGACCGTTTCGAGCCTGGCGTTCCATGCGTCGGCGTGGCGGCGCGGCGGCGAGCCGACCTCTTCGTCGGCGGACTTCGGATCACATCCTCGTGGGCGTGGAGCTTAGGGACCCCAGGATCTCCGATCGGCCATGTACTACGCCCGCGCATTCGGCGCCAGCGGTGGCCATCTAGCGAGAATCACCGTCCGGACGGCTGGTTGCTACCGGGCGGATTCATGCGCAGGTCGGCCTAAGCGAGCCTGCGGCACCCTCGCCCGCGACCATGGCGCGGCCATTCCGCCGGCTCACCTCGGTGAGCTACTCGGCGTCGCCGCCAAGGGTTGTGCTTCAACTTCGGCGAGCCCTACGCCCTAGCCATGCACGCCGCGACTCTTCTACGGAGGTTGCAGACTACATTCGGAGGACGCCGTCGCCACCGACCTGGCCGCCCAGCTGTCGAGAAGGTGTTTGGCGCTGGTCGATCGCCTCGGGAGTTCATAGCGCTTCCCCACCTTACAGCTCGAGGGCGAGCTGTTTGTGCAGCGGGAGAAGTGTTATAGCCAGTTTAGCTAGGCCCACCGGACAATCTTAGCCCACAAGTTATCTTAGGTTAATTCTTCTGTAAGTTATTTAGATTATAAATATAGGTTGTAAGACTCTTTTGGAATTAAGCAATAAAGATATTATCATCTTCTGTTGCCCGGCTCCCTGAGGAGCCGGAACCCTAGCCGCCACCAGCCAACCGCCGCCGCACCTAAACCCTAGTCACGACGGTGCCCACTCACCGGCGCGCCCGCTCCAGCCCTCGTCCTCCTCCACCTTGTCCCTATAACCTGCGTAGCCACACCGGTAGGAACCCTAGTCCTAACATCTGCACTCTGTGAATCCATGTCCAATGTAATACCTCATATACCTATTTGGCGGTAATGGAGCTTAAAATGTTACTCCTTCCGTTCATAAATATTTGTCTTTCTAGATATTTCAAATGATTACCACATACGGATGAATATAGACATATTTTAGAGTGTAGATTCATTCATTTTGCTTCGTATGTAGTCACTTGTTGAAACCTCTAGAAAGACAAATATTTAGGAACGGAGGGAGTATTTCTAAAGCAGTTTTGCTAAAACTAAACAACTGCATGGTGATGCTAATTTTCCAAGACTGCCTTCAGATAGGGCTTGTAATATTCGGACCCCAAAAGCCTTAAAGCTAAACCTGACCTGCAGAGGCAACGAATATGCGCCTAATGTCCAAGAAGGCTTGTGACAAAATGATTTTGATGACCAGATAACAGATTTTGCATGAACTTTTAAGCTAAAATTCCAATGATGACTAGACCATCTGTTTCTGGATTATTCAAGTCAAAATCATCAACTATCATCTCATTGCAGCATCTAAATTATTTCCCTGTGCAGACGAAAGCATTGACAGAGCTGGCAGAGGTGCTGAAGAACGCATCCATGGAGGACGGCACCGTGATCATGACGTCCATCAACCAGGCGTACGCCGCGCAGGAGTCCCTCCTGGACCTCTTCCTGGAGAGCTTCCGGGTGGGCGAGGGCACGGCGCACCTGCTGGACCACGTCCTCATCGTGGCCGTCGACCCCGGCGCGCTCCGGCGGTGCCGGTCGGTGCACCGGCACTGCTACCTCCTCCGTCGCTCCCCGGGCGCTGTGGACTATAGCGGCGAGAAGCACTTCATGACCAAGGACTACCTGGACATGATGTGGGGCAGGAACCGGTTCCAGCAGACCATCCTCGAGCTCGGCTTCAACTTCCTCTTCACGGTGCGTGAGCGCGCCACCGCCGGTGCATGTCTACGGACCGCCGGTGCAATCCTCTAACCATGCACTAGGTGTTTGGTGTTTCAGGACATCGACATCATGTGGTTCCGGAACCCGCTGCGGCACATCGCCATCACGTCGGACGTGGCGATCGCGAGCGACTTCTTCAACAGGGACCCGGAGGCATGGGGAACCGGCCCAACGGCGGGTTCCTGTACGTGCGGTCGGCGAACCGGACGGTGGAGTTCTACCGGCGGTGGCGGCGCGCGCGGCGCAGGTTCCCGGCGGGGACCAACGAGCAGGAGATCCTGGGGCGGGCGCAGGGGGAGCTGAGCCGGCGCTCCGGCGTGCGGATGCAGTTCCTGGACACGGCGCACTGCGGGGGCTTCTGCCAGCTGAGCGGCGACATGGGCAGGGTGTGCACGCTGCACGCCAACTGCTGCACCGGCCTCGCTAACAAGGTGCACGACCTCAGGAACGTGCTCAGGGACTGGAGGAACTACACGGCGGCGCCGCCCGAGGACCGGCGCGTGGGAGGCTTCCAATGGACCAGGCCCGGCAGGTGCATCCGCTGACGGAGCTGGCGCCGCATCCGCGGCTGCCGGAATGATTCATCGAATTACACGACGTGTCCTTGTTCTTGTTTCTGCGTGGCAGTGGCCACCCGAGTTTAGATTGATGTTACAGGAGTTCGCTGCATGTTTGGTGTATTTTGCAACGTCGGATTTACTACGTAGTAGTACGTGTTTACTGATAGGCGAATGTAAGAAAAATGTTATAACGACTGTACTGTGCTCGATTAAATTATCGGTAATACTAGAGCTACGGGCTATTTGTACATGGTTTGTCATACAAGCTGATGTGGAGCAAACTAATTGGCTTAGGATTAGCAGCCGGGCCCCACCCCTGAAATCAGGGGGAGAGCGAATTAGCGAAAGGGGGTCCGTAATTGAAGCGTGAAAGACCTGTACGTCTAGGATTATGGTTAAATTATACTAGTAGAGTGGATTGCGGTGGATTTTTATGTTAAGGCATCTCCGACTCTAAATCGAAGACCATCTCCGTCCGCCGACCGAGTGATGCGGAACCGACCATCCAACTGCATATCTAAACCTTAAACCTATGGGTCCGGCTAATTTAAATTCAAATACATAGCTTCTGGTCATATAGAGCACGCTCAATCACAATCAAAAAGAGGCCAGTATGAATAGTTTTGACATGCCCGATCACAAAAAAATCTCAGTCCAACAGTACAAAATTGGATTTTTTGTCCTGTAAAAGCAACTCTAGCAGACCCGCATCCCGCCAGCCAGCAAAACGCGTTTGCAGTTCGCGCAAAACCGCTTTTGCAGGCCGGCGCAGGTTGGCACAGATGCAGAACCCCCAAACGGATCCGTAAAAATATATATTCGCGGAATATGCCTTTTTAAGGGTCGGCTTCTGCGGGATCTGCTCGGGCACCACCGCGACGACACGCAAACAAATAAACTGCAAATCTCGTATTTGACATAGAATTTCACAAACAAGTTCAAATTCAAACGACATAAATAGTTTTACGCGCAAATAGAAGCCAAGTTCATTACGGCTAACGCAAAAGAGGGCCGTGCAAAAGGTTTGCGCCCATGTCCGGCATCATCTTGATCGATCTTCACTCCGCGCCATCGAGTCTATCTTGAAGTTCATCGGCGCCATTGAATCCACCTCCGGCGCTTGTTCCAACTCCCGCACCGAAATCATCCACATTGCCACCATATGGAGCAGAGAAAACATCACCGGAACTGTAACACGGACCGGCCGACGCCACCATTCTTCTCTTCAAGATTTCTGTCCTTGCCATATCATGCCATGTTTTGGTGAGGTCGTCCATGTCATTGCGGTTCATATTCCTAATCTTGTTCTCTTCGACGAGCAACATGGACATGGATTTGTTTTTAGCGGCTTCATGTCCATGCTCGCGGGGGGAGCGGCACCGTTGAACGGCATCGCCTGAGCACCTCCTTGCGGGGGGATGGAGTGAGATGTTGAAGAAGGCGGCTTCCTTGAAGCCGGAACCTTCCTCCGCTTTACGCCCGCGGCCTTGCCGACCTTCTCCGTTGTCGGCCGGGATCGCGCTGCCGCGTTGGCGCCGGGCCTTGAGCCATCGCGGCGAGGCAGCCGGATTCCGCCTGCCGACCACGTTGCCTGCCGCTTGCGCGGCGGCGGCTTGTGCTTAGGCGGCGGCGGCGAGGCCAACATGGCGGCGGCGAGATCCGCCCGAGGAAGGCGTCGCGACCTCGGCGGTGACGAGGAGCGACATTGGGTCGTCCATGGCGGCGAGGGACGGCCGGGGAGGAGGAACCGAAGCTTGCGGAGGGGGCAATGGTGGCGGAGGGTGCGGGGAGCGGGAAAGGGCGCGCAAAAATGTTCCTCCCGCCAAATCTCGTGCGGAATAGGGGTTGAGCTCGGGTCGACCTCCCGGCCCGTGAAGATAGAGGTTGGGGGAGAAGATTTGCTGCGCCCCGCAAAAATATTTGCGGGCCGGAGCGGGTTACGGGTCTGATCGTGCAAATTTTCCGGCCCCGACCCGTAATTTGGCGGTTATTTTGCGGGCCGGGGCGGGATGTGGGGTCTGCTAGAGTTGCTCTAAGACTGGTATCCGAGCCTCCACACTCACTCTGTCTTTGCCTCCTTCTCGTCCGTTCCGCGGTCTCCAGCTGATTCTTCAAGCGCTTCAACATTATGAGACGGACGGCTTGCACGGTCATCCTTGCATCGCCATCCAATTCCTCCATCTTCAAGATCAACATCTTTGAATCCTTCGAAGAGGCTGCAATCTCAACCTTCTTTTCTTCGAGCTTGGCCTTCTTCTCTTCAATCTTGAGCTTCTTCCCCGTCATGGACACAACCTCTTGGATGATGTACCAACGATGGTTGAGAGACTGTACCCCACGGTTGCGGATGAGTTCACCAGCGTATAGCTCTAAATGCTTGTGCTCATGAAACCAAATGGGGAAAAGTATATTTTTCACCCCTCAACTATGTTGAAAGTAGAGAAATGATCTCTTAACTTCAAAACCAATAAAACTTAGTCCCTTTACTTTTGAAACCGGATAAATTTAGTCCCTCATATCATTTTTTGTGGTTTTCTGCCGATGTGGTATAGTATTATGGTATAAACTCTATAGAAAAATGAGAGCCACGGAATGTTACGCACTGCCGGGCCTCCGCGCTCCCCGTCGCCACTTACGTCGACGCCTCGTGGGCGCACAAGCAGAGTAGCAGCAGTGCGCGTGTCGGCTGCGACATATGCCTGTCTGACTTTGCCGATGGCGGGATCGCCCGGGTGCCATCCTGCTCGACGGTGGCAACGCGACTTTCCAGCGAGAGTGGGCTTGCAGCACTGGCTTGATGTGGTTCGCTCGTACTTCCCTCCGTTCGAAAATACTTGTTATCAAATTGAATAAAAGAAGATGTATCTAGATGTATTTTAGTTTTGAATATATCTTTTTTATTCATTTTAATGAAATATTTTCGAACGGAAGGAAAAAAATCGATTACATGTCGATGCATGGGCGCAGCAAAAGCAAAGCAGACAACTAGCTTACGTATGTACGTTAATTCATCTAAGCTGATTCCTCTCGGGCCAAAAGCACCAGCCAGTGTTACCTCTCAACTCACTACTCGAGTAGTTTGTGCACGAAAAACTTGACGCGTAGCTAGACGCTTGCAGCGACATGCAACTGACATGCATGCAGCTGCCGGACTCGACGCGCACGGCCTCGACACAAAATACTGAGCTCGTGCCATGCTAACTGAATGGGAAGAAAACGGGAAAAAAATGAACGGCCTAACAAATCTATAATATCTAAATAGTTTATCTTTACTATCATATTTCTCTTAACATGCAGCCTATCCACATCAGCAATCAACATGCAATCATCCACCTCAGATCTATGGCATTAAAATTTGCTAGTTTTACAGTTAGAGGGTCATTTATATACTATCGAAAATGTTGAGGGACGAAAAATATACTTATCCAAACCAAATATGAATGTTGGCCCAAAATGTTACGCCCTTTTACTCCGTGCCATAGATCTGATGGATGCTAGTGATCAACCACGTATCACACAACAACTCTTCCTCTTTCACATTGAAGCTTTCTTCTCTACTCTTTTTATTTGAATCAGTAGGAAATTCGTCTAGATCAAGGTCATCGTCGCCGTGCTCCTGCTGCCGGTGTACGAATTCGGCTCTAGGGTGTATGTGCCCGGCTACGCGGCTACGTGTCGGACTGGGTGTACGTGCTTGGCTGCATGGACTCCGAGTCATCCACATACCCGTCCTTGTAGCAGCCCGCGCCTCTGTCATGGATCATCTCAAACATCTGCGCTCACGTGGTAAATGCGCCGACTTCGCCTGGTTGAGACATATTGGTGAACAGATGCGGGCACCGAGCTGCTCCACACCATATGCCCGCGTCCAGACATGTTGCGGCGATGCAGACTCAGAGAAAATGAGCGGCACCGCATTGACGTCGATGCAGTAAGGCACGTGCCCAGCGACGGCTATCGGGGACTGCCTACTGAGCTACTGGGTAGCGTAGAAGTATGGAGGCTTGTATTGCACCGGCTAAGATGGTGTCTGCATGGACGGTGATAGCGATGGCACCTAGCGTCCCAAGCCTCGCTCTGCACCATACCCGCCCCCGCACGTCCGCTGCCATGACTACCACTCCGGCCCACCTTTTGCTACTTGAGCGGCGCCGCCTTTGCCTTCGCTTTGAGCTTTGAGGGACGGTTTTGCCGTGTCGCCGAGTTGATCTTTCGGACGGCCACGATCGCTGGATCTTCCACCACCGCCTTCTCCGGCAGCTTTTCGTAGAGTCCATGCGGCAGCGGCGATAAAAATGGATGGGAACTGGCTGGAGAGTGGCAGGATGATAGAGGAGAAAAAGAAAGGGGAATTTTACCGTAAAACAATGCAGCCATCCCCAAATGTGTGGGCTCTGCCTCATTTTTGTGTGTGACAGGGGTGTCACAGTCCTATGTGGTTGGTGTTTGGACTCTCAGAGCTCCCCTAGTTTGCGGGAAAAAGAATGTCAGGACTAGTCCGCGAACATCATTGGATGGATTATGGGTCCGAACCGCTCGGACATGTATTGGAGGTTTGAGGGTTTGTGTTGGAGATGCCCTTAAGCGAACATGGAGTTTCTTAGCCCGAGCTCGAGTAAATTGCAGAAAACCACCACTTTGAAGGCAAGGTTTGCGAAAACCACTACAATACATTTTTTTTTGCAAAAAACACCGTGTCTTCCGTAATCTTTTTGCAGAAAGCACTGATCGGCGGATCGGGGTCAGTTAAGCTTGTTTATGACAGGTGGGGCCCTTTTTTTGCGTACGTGGCACCATCGGCCGTCTCGACAGCCGTTAGACGTTGTTTGACGGTGCCGTATGCCTCCATCCCCCATCTGTTCGTTTCTCCCCCTCTTCTCCTGCCGCCGCTCTCTCCCTCCTCGCGTCTGCCTTCTTCCCCACTCTCCTGCTGCTCTCTCCCCTCCTCTCGTCGCGTGGCGGATGGCTACTCCGTGGCGGCGGTGTTGGCGGCGGTCCTCCGGCAATAGCACGAGCGCGGATCCCGACCAGTGGTGAGCTCTGCGGGAGCTCGAACCCTAGCAAGGCGGCGAGATCAGAGGTGCGATGTTCGGTGGAATCTGCGACGGCTAGATCTTCGCCCTTGGCGGTGGCGAATCCCAATGGAAGCCACCACATCGCCTCATCCTTCGGCGATGTATAGTGAGATCCCCTACCCTTATCCATTATTCTGTGAACTTATCTGACCCGTTTCTAGGGCTAGGGCTAGGGTTAGCGTGTAGTGATATCCCCTTCCCCATCTCCATTGCCTATTGTTGGCCCTATGATTGTTATTGCGATGATTTCTTTCTGAAATTAACTCATTATGTTTAAATTAGCTGTTCTGTGTGTCTTATTTAGTTGAAATAAGCTATGGTTTATAAGCAGTAGATCTTAATGAACCAAAGCTAGGGTTATTGCAGTTTTTTGCTTTGTACTACATTGGTTACTTAAGCAACCCAAAGCTATGTATTGATGTTGTCCTGCTTTTTCATAAGTGTTACGGTTGAACACTTATACACCACTATGTTTCTTTATAAATTTGCAGTCTGGATGATGAGGTTTGGGAATTGAGGATGCATTTTCATGACAGAGATAATCTTGAGAGAACTATGATGTTGTCGGACATCACATTTTACAATCTAGTTGCCTTGATAGAGGCCGAAGGATATGGGGTGAGGATTACATGCACTATGTGAAGGATCTGGCCTAGGGATAGAAGGAATGCAAGAAATAGAGGATGATGACATCTTTGGAGGAAATTCTAGACCACATAGTACAATGACGCAGAAGATTTTCAATGTGACAGTTGTTAGGGTCAGTTCCCCAAACTGCACATATAAATTGCAATGCTTTATTGAGCAGCAGATCCTCTGCGAGGAAATTGGAAACCCCAACTGTATCGGGTAGATGAAGAAGGAGTGTTGTTCAATGCACATCCTAGTTCGATTTCAAACACATCGGCGAAGTACGGAAGAGGAACCAAGACCAATGAGTTTCAAACACAGTGAGCACAAACAATTCAAAGAACAGCGCAAATAGAAAAAGTTATGGAGGAGACAAGGAGAAAGGAAATTTCAATGTTTAGGAAGAATGAAAAAGAAAAGGAGAAGGCCACTCCTTTGAAAAGGAAAGCTGCAGTTATGGACAATGAAGAGGATAGTGATGATGATAATTTGTCAGAATATGGGGATATCCTTGCTAGGCTTGAGAAATGAAAAAGCAGAGGATGATCCATTCTTGCATTATGAAGGGACACAGGATGTTGAGGAGATGTGGGATACTGAGATGAGGAGGAGGAACTGTATGATCCATCGGTGAAGAAGAGGATGATGATGATCAAGAGGAGGAGGTGGAGGAATTGGAGGAAGTGGAGGAAGTGGTGCAAGGGAGCAACACAATGAAGAGGAGCAAGAGGCTGGTCAACATATTGAGAAGAAGAATAAGACCAAGAGAGAGAGAAAGGGCCAACTAGCGAGATCACATGGAAGTGTAGAGCAAATTTTGGAGGATATTTGGATACCATCGGATGATGAGGACAAAAACCATTAGACACAGGTTTGAAAGGTGATGATGGTCTTTGAGGCAATGGCTTATGTGTTGCCCAATGGTAGAAAGAAGCGAGCAAAGAAGATGAAGCCAAGTTTATGGTATCTTTGAGGACCGAGCTGACCCACAAGACCAATTTGTGAAGCATCTTTGCTTCATTGATGTGTACCGATTCAGAACTGCACTCCAAACCCTGCACATATCACGAGCAGGGAACTATGAGTACCACGAAACTGAAGTGCAGGGGTTATAGCACGGTGCATAGATGAGCAATGCCCTTTCTATATAGCAGCTTCTCAGTTGCAAATGAGAGACATTTACCATTAGAAAGATGTATTTGGTGCACACATGCCCATACGTGTCGAGAGAGCACCAAAGTCACTTGCCAAGTGGGTTGCAAAACATTGTGAGGAGGCGGTGAGGAATGACCCTAACACAACAATAACAACAATAATTAACACTGCAAAGAGGAAGTATGGAGTGGATATTTCAACCCACATGGCCTACATGGCTAGGAAGGCAGCAAGAATGTTGTTTTAGGAGATCAAAGGCCCAATACACGAGGATTAGGGATTATTTAGATGTTGTCCTAGACACAAATCCAGGTTCTATATGTATTGTGACAACAAAACATATTAGGGAGCATCCTAGCAAGAACCCTAGGTTTCATGGACTGTTCATCTGCCTGAATGGATGCAAAGAAGGGTTCCTCAATGGTTGCAGACCATTCATAGGTAACTGCCTTGTATTGTTGTTTCTGCCACTTGTATGTTCTTTCAAGTACTAATCATTTGTGCTAAACTTGTAGGTTTGGATGGATGCTTCATAAAGCTCACTACTGGTCAACAAATTACTTGTGTTCTCTATGCATGTAACAAAAATGTTGAATTACTTGTGTTCTTTTTGCAGCCAAGCACCTCTTCTTACTCACCTGATGCTGCTACTGATGCCTCCTCTGCTGCACCAGTAAGAAGGGTTGCATCTACTGCCACTGCACCAACACCAGCAAGAAGAACGCCATCTTCTGCCACTGCACCAGCACCGGCAAGAAGGGCTGCATCTACTGCCACAGCACCAGCACCAGCAAGAAGGGCTGCATCTCGCCTTTGCACCGGCACCGACAGAAGAACTCCATCTTACGCCTTTGCACACACCGACAAGGAGGACTTCATCTCGCCTTTGCACCATCAACAAGATCGCTCTGCTGCTTTGCAAAGGGTAAGGCTACAGCCACTAGGGCTTCAACTGCTGCAAAAGGAGCAAGGGCAGCTTTCTTGCCTCCAAGACCAAACAGTGGTTCCCAGAGTCGAAAGCCAACCCGGAAGGTCAAGGACTACTGGCCTTACGGTCCGGCCGCAGGATTGATGTTGTGATCCAAAATATGCTTTATCATGTTGTGACACTGCTACTATTTTGATGACCAAGTGATCATCAAGTTATGTTCTGGTATGTAAGTGCATCTAGTGCCCCTTAGTGATTTTAGTGTATTGAAGACTTATAGGTTAAGGGACTAATGTGTTTATGAGTGTACACAGGTCTATAAGTCTATGAGGAGTTTGATATTCTGAGAGAAAGTCGACCCTAAAATGAAGTTCTTGGTTGAAGACTTTGATATTACGAAGACTTTACGAAGACTTTGAAAGTGAAGAAATTGGTGTGACCTTGAAGACTTGGTATTCATTTAAGGAACATGAAGCGTGAAGACTTTTGTTTTTCGTAGTTTCGTTTTCTCTTTCTTGAGTCATAGGAAACACCGTCTTTGTTAAAGGGGTTAGAGAAATACTAAGGAAAAATTTCCATGTGATGCTCAACTCAAAATCCTACACCTACCAATCCCTTGAGTGAAGCCTTTGGAAATCTCATACAGCTCAGTCAATTTCTTGATGTGAGAGGCGAAGTTCTTTTAGTCGATGATGAATTTATTCGGCGAGGAGTTAAAATTCGCCGATCTTGGATTGCCTACGATGAGAACATGATAGCCACGAGGAATTTGAGAGTCAAATTTCCGACCGTTCTTGTCTTCTTGGCTTGACTGTCCCAAAATATCTTATCCACCTAACGGTCATATCATTGAAGGGCATTTATGTCTTATCATGTCGGGCTGCTCCTAGGCTATAAATAGCCGCCCCTACAACCACTAGCTGGTTGGCTGCTCGAGAGAACTTGACACTTGTCATTTGAGAGCAACCCATCCTCAGGGACTTTGGTGAAAATCATCGAGTGAGGAAAAACCCAAAAACCAAACCCTACAAACCCAAAGTGATTGAGCATCCTTGAAGAGATTGATCTGCGTGGATCCGGCGCTTGTTACCTTTGAAGACCGTGCTTCTTCCAGACGGTTAGGCGTAATGGTCTAGAGCATCCAAGAGGAATTGTGGATCGACGAATGACCCGATCTGTGAAGGTTTGGAAGTCGCTGAAGACTTACCACGAGTGATTGGGCGAGTGCATGTGACCTTAGTTCAAGGAGAATCTGGTGAGGACTTGGTGTCTGAGCTGCGTGCTCGGCGGGGTGTCGGGACTGTGTGTCCTCGAGTTTAAATACTCGGCCGCTCCAAGTAGGCGTACAAGCTGAGACAACAGTTGGAACTGGTCTACCAAATCATTGTCTTCACCAACCTAACTGGTTCTATTTCCTCAACTCTTTCATTTCCTCATTCTTTGTGTTGAGTGTTCGTTCATATATGTGTTTGAAGACTTTGGTGAAGATTTTCTCAATTTCCTCAGTTCAATTCTTGATCTGTTTGTCTTCATCTTGTGCTATCCTGTGTTTACGCTTTACGTACTCTTTGATTGTCTTCATTTCATCATGATGACCATGCCGCATTCTATTATGCTTACTTCGAGTACTTATTCCGCTGCAAGTAGTTCTTCACTTAGGAATTTCCTCCTTTGGAAATTCCTCATTGAAAATTCATAAAATCGCCTATTCACCCCCCTCTAGTCGATATAATGCACTTTCGGTTGGTATCGAGCACGGTACTCCTTGTTACGTGTGATTTTGGATTAACCACCTAGAGTTTTAGTTATGTCGAGCCTGCGGTATGATCAAGGTCTCAGTGGGTGTCCTACCTTTGATGGGACGGACTACCCCTCTTGGAAAAACAAGATGCGAATGCATCTTGAGGCAATGACAACGATCTACGGTATGTTGTGGAAAATGGTGTTCCCTCTGTCTCAACCTCCTTTGAGCGCTGCCGATGTGAAGAGATTCAAGCAACTCGATTCTCAAGCGAAGAATATCATATGTGGCCATCGAGCAAAGAACAATATGGAAGAGTGAGTGCTTTGGAAGCTGCTAAGCTCATCTGGGACGAGGCTGTCCAAAGTAAATGAAGGACTCTCAACTCAGCGTGACTCTCGAGTTGATGTTCTTGAAATCTCTTCAACGCTTTAAAAGACTCGACAATGAAAATGTTCAACAAACCTTTGATCGCCTCATTGACATCTCAAATGAGCTTCAAGCGCTTGGTGCCCTTGACATCACCGACCATGAGGTGGTGAAGAAATTATTGAGATAAGCAATTCCTCATTTGATACTCTAGCTTGATGATACAAGAGCGTCTGACTACAAGTCACTTGATCCAGTGATATCCTCGAGAGGCTAAATACTCATGAGTTCGACTTCTTTGAAAGAGATCTCTATGGTTCTAGCTATGGAAAATCACGTGCCACGAAGGCCAAGGCGTATCGAATCTCATTGTGAAGACTCGGTAGTAGCCTTGGAGATCTGAAGAATTGAACCAGGAGCTAGCACTTTGCTTTCGTGAAGAAATTCGAGAAGTTCTCAAGGCGTGGTCGCTTTGGAAAATCCTCAAGGAGCGATGATTCCTCATCCAGTGACTATAAGAAGACTATGCCACAAATGCAAGAAACCTGGTCACTACATTCAAGATTTTCCTCGATGGGAAAAGGAATTAAAGAAGAAGAAATACAAGGATTACAGTTTTGATGGCGCTAAGAAGAAGAAGAAATCGTCGAAATCTTCATCATCAAAATCCTCAAAGTCTTCTTCTCACAAGAAGAGCAGCTCAAGAAGGCTCGGGCATTCATTGGCAAGAAATGGACTCTGAAGCTGAATCGAGGAACATGAGGAAGAGGAGGCATCGAGAAGAATCCGAGTGCGGTGTGGCGAGTCGGCTCTCGCTCTTGCTTTAAATCGACAAGTCCATCTTCTACTCTGAAGAAAATGACCTCACCAACAAAGCTGATGAAGATAGTGATGACTACGCTCCCACCTATTGCTTCATGGCAAAGGGTGCCAAGGTACTCAAATATACCTCCTCTGAATCTAGTGAAAATGAATCTGATGAAGATCTCAAGCCCAGCTACTCAAAACTTGCTAAGATTGCTATAAAACAACAAAGGGCTTTTGAAAAGGTTCAAAACATGCTAGACAAAAGTGATGATAAGTTGGGTGAAGAAATGGATCACACTAAAGCCCAGACTGAAAATCTTCAGAGACTTCAGTCTAGGTTTGACAGTCTTCAAGGTCATCATAACACTCTCTTGTCTGATCATGAGAACTTTCTTATGAATTTCTTCAAAGAAAGCAAGATCTTGAGAAGCTAAGAGTGAGTTATGAAGATCTTCGAAGGGCGTGATTCATTACTTGCTCAACAAATCAGAGCTTCTCGGGAAGAATTTGTTCCTCCATGCTTAAAGTGCATTGAGCGTGAATCTACTAATTCTTCACTGAATGTTCAAATGCTTCAAGCTGTTACAAATTCTTCACCTGCTCCTGCTATCACTAATTCCTCATCGAGGACATTGCTAGTATCCTTGACGATGCAGGGGCTGAAGGAATTGTACATGACGAGCATGTACAAAAGCCTCAAAGGGCATCAAACTCTTTGTGATGTGCTTAAAAGCAGATCCTCAACGAGAATCCTAGGAAAGAGGTATTGCCTTTGAGAGGAAACTCAATCTTGATGGAACATATTGGAAGCTGGCGGTACCCCAAAACCTCATGGGTTGCTGCAAAGGGACCTCCGATTGATCCATCTAACTTATCTGGCTTTACATGTGAATCTCCTCATTCTTACGATGAGTCATTTGACTCAACTATAAACTGTTCAAAAATCAGAATGGTGAAGTATTTGCTAGATATGTTGGCACTAAGCTGCGAGCGGTTCCCCTATGAAGAAAATCTGGGTTCCCAAGAAATGCCTTGAAAGTCTTGGTGAATGTCCTCATGACACCACTTGTGAAGAATAGGAACCCCAGATCAAACTCTTCATATGGATCCAAGTCCTCATCTGGACCAAATTCCTCACGTGGATCAAATTCCTCAAAGGATCAAAGTCCTCATATGATTATCATCGTGCTAACAACTCTGTTTGCGAGGTAGAGCTAAGGGCTATGAATATGTGCATTATTCTTCAAACCAATATGTTCATAAGTCCTCGAAGAATTTCTGCTTATTCATATGCTTACCTAATCTCTCTTATGTGAAACGAAATGGATTGGCTTCTATGCCACCATTCTCATATGGAGCTTGTAGAGTGATGAACTCTTTGCCACCCCTTGAGATGTGGGTGGTGAAGAAAAGAACTAATCTCTTCTGCGGGTCAGGCCTCGGGCGTGTTTTAACGTCTGAAGAATTTCTTGGGGCACGACAAAAATGCTGAAAGGGCCTTGAGGCTAATCATGAAGAAATGAACTTTCATTTCACACGTCCTCATCTTGCTTATCATTATCTTGCTGATGAAATTCATCGATGAAATTGATATCATATTCTTCAGCGATGAAGTATATGAGATCGTAAGTTACACTAATTCATCTGCGGATGATCAACCCAAAACCAATGAGTGGGTCCTCGATAGTGGATGTACAAATCACATGACCGGTGACAAGAATCTATTGATGGATGCTCCTTATCACCGTCACATCTGAAGCATATCATCTTTGCGGACAAAGGCAAAAGTCGGTATTGGGTCTTGGTAAGGTTGCGATCTCTAAGGACATACACATGGACAAAGTCATGCTTGTTGAGTCCTTAGGATACAACCTCATGTCGATCTCAATGCTTTGTGATCTTGATATGGTTGTTGTCTTTGGCAAGTATCATTGTGTTGTGATCATGGAAGTGACAATTCCAAAGTCTTGAAGGCTTTAGAAGAGGAGACTTGTATATTGTTGATTTCTCTCAGGACCACAACCAGCCGTGTGTCTACTTGCAAAAGCTTGAAAAGGCTGGCTATGGCATCGGCGACTTAGTCACGCAGGCATGAGGAATTTACTGCGCTTGCGAAGAAGAAGCATGTCATTGGCATTGAGAATGTCAAATTCCTCAAGGATCACTTGTGTGGAGCCTGTGAAGCTGGAAAAATGACCAAGGCCAAGCATCCAGCAAAGACTATCATGACCACTACTCGTCCATTCGAATTGCTTCACATGGACCTCTTTGGTCCTAATCATTACTCAGCAGTCACTAATGATGCATCTCTATATGGCTTTGTTATTGTTGATGATTACTCTCGTTACACATGGGTACACATTGTTACTTACAAACATGAAGTGCAGGAAGTCTTCAAACGATTTTCCTCGAGGGCTTCAACCAACTTTGGTGTGAAGATCAGGCACATCAGGAGTGACAATGGAACTGAGTTCAAGAATTCCGTTCTTGATGACTATCTTGATGAACTTGGTATTACTCATGAGTTATCTGCTCCCTATACTCCTCAGCAAAATGGCGTCGTGGAGCGCAAGAACAGAACTCTTGTTGAGATGGCTCGCACTATGCTTGATGAATACAAAAGCATACGTCGTTTTGGATTGATGCAATTGATACCGCATGCCACATCATCAACAAAGTATATCTTCACAAATTCTTCAAGAAGACTGCCTATGAACTCCTCAACGACAAGAAACCCAATGTGAGTTATTTCAAAGTCTTGATGCTAAATGCTGGATTAGAGATCCTCATCACAATGCTAAATTTGCACGAAAGCACATGAAGGTTTTATGCTTGGTTATGGAAAGGACTCACACACCTCTGAGTCTTCAACAATGTTCTTTACAAGATTGTTGAAACTGTAGATGTGAGGTTCGATGAAACTAATGGCTGCAAAGAGCACCTACCTTCTGTGATAGATGAACCAGCACACGAGGAATCTATCAAGTTCAAAGGCAGCGAGGATGTAATTCCTATTGAAGAATCTGCTGAAGAATTCATTCGAGAATCGCGAAGAGCGTCGAGCTGATGCACTGAGGATAATCTTTGAAGAAAATGGTCTTTGAAGAAAATCTGATCAAATTCCTCGGCGACAACCAGCTCATCCTCGCATTGCAAAAGAAGTGCAAGTTGACAAGATCATCGATGACATTGAAGCACCAGGTCCTCTCACACGCTCAAAAGCTTCACATTTATCTAACTTTTGTGGGCACTATGCTTTTGTCTCTATCCAGAGCCCACTAAGGTAGATGAAGCATTTACGGAGCACAGTGGATTCAGACAATGCAAGAAGAATTACATCAGTTCAAGCTCAACAATGTGCAGGAACTAGTCAAGCGTCCGGATCCTCGCAAGCATAATATCATTGGCACAAAGTGGATCTACCGCAACAAGCAAGATGAAAATGGCCTTGTGGTGAGGAATAAGGCACGACTTGTAGCTCAAGGCTACACACAGAGTTGAAGGAATTGATTTTGATGAAACTTTTGCACTGTTGCTAGACTTGAGGCTATTAGCATATTACTTGCTTATGCTAACCATCATAATATCACTTTATATCAAATGGATGTGAAAAGTGCATTCCTCAATGGTAAGCTTGAGGAAGAAGTATATGTTGCTCAACCCCAGGTTTTGAAGATCCAAGAATCTCGACAAAGTCTTGAGACTCAACAAGGCCCTCTATGGCCTCAAACAGGCCCCAGGCGTGGTATGATACATTGAAGGAATTCTTCGTGAAGAATGGCTTCACACCAGTTCACTCGACCCTACTCTCTTTACTAAATCATATGATGGTGAACTATTTGTGTGCCAAATATATGTTGATGATATTATCTTTGGCTGTCTTGACCAACGTTATAGTGATGAATTTGCCTATATGATGAGTGAAGAATATCAAATGTCTATGATGGGAGAATTGAAATTCTTCTTAGGTCTTCAAATTAAATCAACAACACAATGGCATATTCATATCTCGGAGAAATACCTCAAAGATGTTACGAAGAAATTGGCATGCAAGATTGCAAAGGCGTCAAAATTCCTATGCCCACAAATGGCCATCTATGCACGAGATGAAAATGGTATTGACTTGATCACAAGGTATACCGCTCCATGATTGGTTCTCTATTGTACTTATGTGCATCTAGGCCAGATATAATGCTTAGTGTTTGCATGTGTGCCCGATTTCAAGCTACACGAAGGAATCACACCATAAGGCTGTGAAGCATATTCTTGATATCTAGCTCACACACCAACACTAGGATTATGGTACCCCAAGGGCTCTACGTTTGATCTCATTGGATATTACGACTCGACTATCTTTGGTGATCGTGTGGACATAAGTCAACATCTGGTACTTGTCATTTCCTCGGACGATCTTTGGTGCATTGGTCCTCGAAGAAAGCAGAACTGCGTATCACTTGTCTGCTGCGGAAGCTGAGTACATTGCTGCTGGCTCTTGTTGTGCTCAATTGCTGTGGATGAAGCAAACTCTCAAGGACTACTGCATCAACGTGAAGAATGTGCCTCTCTCTTGTGACAATGAGAGTGCCATCAAGATTGCTCACAACCAGTTCAGCACTTTCGAAGACAAAGCACATTCAGATTCGTCATCATTTTCTTCGTGATCATGTGTTGAAGGCGACATCTCCATCGAGCATGTGAAGGCGAAGAATAGCTAGCCGATATCTTCACAAAGCCCTTGGATGAGAAGAGATTTAGCAAGTTGCGGTTTGAGCTAAATATCTTAGAATCTTGAATGTTCTTTGAAAAGGACACACATCCGACACTTATGCAAAATTGATGACTTAGATGTGCAACACATAAAGAAACATTTTCTTCAATCAATGAAGAATAACACTCTAAGTGTGAAGAAATTAATGAAGAATTTGATTCTCGAACCCTCGACAATTATGCAGCGTGTCTGAAATCATCATTCTTATCTGATGGAGTCACGCCACCACCAAAATTGAAAATCTTCAATTTGAGTTTTCCTCGATTTTGAAATTCTTGATTTTTCAAATTCTTCAACTTTGCAAAATCTTCACTTGTTTCGTTGTCTTTCTTCATTGACTATATATATATATATATATATATATATATATATATATATATATATATATATATATATATATATATATATATATATATATGGGTTTATATCCTCTCACATTCACTTATGGCTATTTCTTCAAGTTGCTTTTTACGCTAAGTGAATGTGATGGGACCCTTCCCCTCTATGCTATACTCAACCCAATCTATTCACAAATTCTTCATATGCGTTCTATTTGAAACTCGTTCAAAATCTTCCTTTGTGTCCTTGTCAATTGAAGAAATTGCGAGCGGAACTTTTAACTTTTCTTATCCAAATTTTCGGCTTTGCCGCTCAAACCGTTCCGCATCCCACGATAAACTTATCTATTCACCCACGATCTAACACAATCTCCACTTTTGATGCGTGGGTGACACATGTCAGCGAATGAGAAGGGCGAGGGCACGTTAGTCCAAAATCTTGAGTGACGGTTTTCACCGTGGCTATATATACCCCCTCTCCCTTCCTCACTTCCTTTACTCCGCTCGACCTCTCTCTCTCTCTCGCTCGAGCTTCTCAAACCCTAAGCGCCGCCGCTTCTCCATCATCGCCCGGTGAGGAAGAGCTTCCTTGCCTCGACCTCGTCGCCCGTCGTACTCGCGCCCGACCATGAAATCTTCACTCCGCCGCTGCCATAGTTGTCTTCCTCCGCTGAGTTAGGGTGTGGGAGATCTGAGCTGCGAACTTCTAATCTACACTTCTCGGTTAAATCGTGTTCTTGATTCGGGTAATTAAAAGTTACTTTTATTACTCGCTTTGATTCTCAAACCTTCTGAAAATCTTCAAAGGTGTTTATTCTTCAAATCTTCACACATATGAACACCTCAAACGAAATATGCTCTTGATTCGTTTCTCTAAGCAATGATTTTCTTCAAGATTCCTCAATTGTGTGGATCCTCGATCTATACAACTCTGGAACCTAAGACAAAGATAAGCTTAGTGAAATTCTTCAAGGCTCATCTGGTCAAATTCCTCAAACTAGTTCTTTTGAAAAACCTTACGAGAAGCATATGACCTCTCCAAATTCCTGCAACTATACTCATTCACGGTACTCATGTCATTCTTTGAATCACTAGGTTCTCATCAACTTAACTCATTTGCAGCGTTCCTCGAAGAAAAGTTGCATACTTTTTGAGAATTGATTGTTCAAATTCCTCAATGAAGAATATGGCGGAAGGAAAGAAGCCACGAGAAAGGAGGAAAGAGGCTGAGGTCATGACTGCTTTGAGATACACGAGGACATATCTGCTGACTATTGCACACTGATGAAGCCAAGTTTGGCAAGGAAAACAAAAATCAGCGCAAGGTGCGCATTCATAGGATTGAAAGGGGATGGGCAAGGGAATGGAGGAGTACATATATGTTACTCCAAAGTACATGAAGAAATTACGCTTGAATCCTCCATGCCCAAGAGCTCCATTGGCTTTGGCCAAGAAGCTGACCCACCGACATCAAGCGTGGTGAGGACTTTCTAAAGAATGGGCCAAGCACCAAGCCAAGTTGGCGAGACAAGCCAAAAAGCGGTGAGGAAATTCAATGAAGACTACTGCTCTGCTGCCTTGCTGAGGCCCTGTTCAGCCAGGAAGATCAATGGCAAAGAAGCGGCGCACAAGCCAAGTGCTTCACCAGAGTGCCCTCACGGCCAAAATCCTCGGCAATGCCCTCACGGCCAGTTCCTCATCTGCTCCTGCTCCTCCCAAATCCTCGGCTCCTACAAAGTCCTCGGCAGCTCCTCCAAATTCCTCGGCTTTGTGCATCGGCCCACGTGCCAAAGGACTGCAGAGCATCTCTATTGCCTCTGGTGTCTCAACAAGTTCCTCGGCTGCACCAAATTCTTCATCGGGCCCCACTCTGCTGAAGAAAAAGGCAAGCTATTGGGCGAGGTCCTCGGCCAAGTCCGAAGAAGAAACAGTGCGCCTTCAAGTGCCATCGATGATAAAGGCGATGATGATGAACTTGCGAAATCATCGAGACCGACAAGAAAGGGCCGCTAGAGCCAAAGGCACACACATGCCCTTTGCTTTTGGATCAAGGCGATCCTCGAGTACATTGATCTACGGCACAAGGATCCGAGACACCTATGCCTGATTTTCATCGACACACAGACAAAGTCACATCTTGACCCATTTCATCTCGAAGAAATGGAAATTTGAGAAGGCAAGGCGGATCAAGAAGGCTCAATTCAGGAAAGAAAGTTCACGAGGAAAAGCGTTGTCGAGAATGACAAGCGAGCAACTCCTCAAGATCGATGTGAAATCAAAGCCCTAAGTGATAACTTTGATGCCTATTATGCTGATTGGCAAGGAGCCAAAGTCAGATTTGTCAATCGACAAAGAAGTTCAGAAATGTTGCAGCCCCAGCGCAACAAGAAATTCCTCGGTGGAGCCTCTGCTCGACTATTTGAAGAACTATGCCAGCACCGGCGATGATTTTCAACTGCTGAAGACAATGCTAGTTCGAGGGCTGATGACTCCATTCCAGCCCATGAAGAAATTGCGGGGCATCCACTAGTGGTGCGCTGAAAAAAGCCCGAAGAAGTCGAACATTGCATCGGTTGTGCTGAGGAAATTCAACCAGATTCCTCGGCTCCTCCGCGCCTACACCAACTCCAATCCTTCCATCGCATCGATGTGAAGAAGACCAAGGCTGCGAGCGAGCTGCGATGAAGAAAAGGAAAGCATCAAGCTGCTTCAAATTCTTCACCCGAAGAAAATGAAGCCTATGACAAGCTCTTTTGAAAATCAATCGATGATGTTCCAATTTCCTCCATTCCATCAAAGGACCTTGTTCCTTTTGGTGAAAAGTATGAGATCCCAGCGGATCGATGAAGAAAATCATTACTGCTGCTTTGTCGGGCAGATTGATGAAGAAATTAAAGTGGATGCAATCCCTTCAACACCAATCATTTCCTCGCCTATGCCTCGGTTCACAGTGAAGAGGCTGGTGTTGAGAAATTGAAGGCGAGCGTGGATATTGGATGCACCACGCCTGTGATGAGCGATGACTTTTGGGAAAGTCAGCATCCCAATTCTCCACTCTTCACCCCAATCCAACAAATTCCTCGGTCCCACACCAGCAGGTTCAAATGGGCTCTGAAAAACTCATCCCAACTCATCCGTGCATGAAGAAATACCAGCCACTAGTCTTTGAAGAACCTGCCTCTGCTGATCCTATGAACACGCAGACTGCATATGAAGAGGAACGAGAAAATCCTCGGCTGAAGAACACTGAGATTGCGATTCCGAGGTCGTGATGCAACTCACGACACTCCTTGCCAAAGCCAAAGAATCCATTCTCAGCGAAGCAAAAGTTCAAGGCTGAAGATTTCTTGGCGACATGTACTCTTCACGACTACAACCCTTATGACTCTGCTCGCATAAGGAAGAGGCGTTTACGGACTGCTAGTCAAGCCAACTTCTATTCCTCATGCTATTCAATAAAGACAAAGTCTTGATCATGCACATATTCCTCATGTGGACATGGAATCTCGGCCGGGCTTGAGCCAGTCCTCGGTGTTCTCCATGATGCGGGATTGCTGAATTTCTGCGACATACGTGATTGGAATGAAGAACTCATTCTTCAATTCTATCTGACGCTGCACATCACGGAGATTCGAAGATGTGAACTCATGGGTATTGGACTGGTGACGAAAATACTCACTACAAGGCACCAACAACTGAATTGCTTCGTGCCCTTGTAAGTGCATCTAGTGCTTATAGTGATTTTGGTGTATTGAAGACTTATAGGTTAAGAAACTAATGTGTTTGTGAGTGCACACAGGTCTATAAGTCTATGAGGAGTTTGATATTCTGAGAGAAAATCGACCCTAAAATGAAGTTCTTCAACCGAAGACTTTGATATTACGAAGACTTTACGAAGAAATTGGTGTGACCACGAAGACTTGGTATTCATTTGAGGAACATGAAGCGTGAAGACTTTTGTTTTCGTAGTTTCATTTTCTCTTTCTTGAGTCATAGGAAACACCGTCTTTGTTAAAGGGGTTAGAGGAAATACTAAGGAAAAATTTCCATGTGATGCTCAACTCAAAATCCTACACCTACCAATCCCTTGAGTGAAGCCTTTGGAAATCTCATACTGATTCAGTCAATTTCTTGATGTGAGAGCGAAGTTCTTACAGTCATTTGAGAATTTATTCGGCCCGAGGAGTTAAAATTCGCCGGTCGGGATTACCTACGATGAGAACATGATAGCCACGAGGAATTTGATATTCAAATTTCCGACCGTTCTTTATCTTCTTGGCATGACTGTCCCAAAATATCTTATCCACCTAACGGTCATATCATTGAAGGGCATTTATGTATTATCATGTCGGGCTGCTCCCTAGGCTATAAATAGCCGCCCCCTACAACCATTAGCTGGTTGGCTGCTCCAAGAAGAACTTGACACTTGTCATTTAAGAGCAACCCATCCTGTGAGGACTTTGAGAGAAAATCATCAGTGAGGAAGAACCCAAAAACCAAACCCTACAACCCAAAGTGATTGAGCATCCTTGAAGAAATTGATCTGCGTGGATCCGGCGCTTATTACCTTTGAAGGCTGTGCTTCTTCCAGACGGTTAGGCGTCATGGTCTAGAAACATCAAGAGGAATTGTGGATGCCAAGTGACCAAGTCATGAAGGTTTGGAAGTCGCTGAAGACTTACCACAGTGATTGGGCCAGTGCATGTGACCTTAGTTCAAGGAGAATCTGTGAGGACTTGGTGTCTGAGCTGCGTGCTTTCGGTGGTGGGTGTCCAGGGGCTGTGTGTCCTCGAGTTTAAATACTCGGCCGCTCCAACAGACGTACAAGCTGAGACAGCAGTTGGGCTGGTCTACCAAATCATTGTCTTCACCAACCTAACTGGTTCTATTTCCTCAACCCTTTCATTTCCTCATTCTTGTGTTGAGTGTTTGTTCATATCTGTGTTTGAAGACTTGTTGAAGACTTTCTCAATTTCCTCAGTTCAATTTCTTGATCTGGTTGTCTTCATCTTGTGTTATCCTGTGATTCGCTTTACGTACTCTGTGATTGTCTTCATTTCATCATGATGATTATGTGTGTGATACATTATGCTTACTTCTGAGTACTTATTCCGCTGCATGTAGTTCTTCGCTAAGGAATTTCCTCCCCTGCTAATTCCTTAGTGAAGAATTCATAAAAATCGCCTATTCACCCCCCCTCTAGTCGATATAACGCACTTTCAATAGGTATTAGAGCAAGGTACTCCCTTGTTACGTGTGATTTTAGTTTAACCACAGGAGTTTTAGTTATGTCGGCCGCGGTATGATCAAGGTCTCGGCGGGGTGTCCTACCTTCGATGGGACAGACTACCCCTACTGGAAGAACAAGATGCGAATGCATCTTGAAGCAATTGACAACGATCTCTGGTATGTTGTGGAAAATGGTGTTCCCTCAGTCACACCTTGTCACATCCCTAGTTCGGGTATGCTCAAGGCTAACTAGTCATTGTGCATCATGTTTAAATTCCATTTAATTTTGAAATGGGGAATTGTGAAACCCTCAGAATAATTTTTGGAAATGACCCAAATAAAAATTGCTCCAAAAGGGTCCAGGAAAATGCTCATGTGGCCCTCTGAAAATATTGGACAGAGATAATAATCAAACCAATATTTTTGGGGGTTCATAAGTATTTATATTTGGGCATTTGGAATTAATGCATACCTATTTGCATTGGATATATATATGCTACATATAGTATATATGGCCAATAATTGTGCCTTTTGTTGAAGAGCTCTGGAATAATACCACTAGCTCATATAAAAATTGGCATAATTAAATAAAATGATTTGGTATTTTAAACAAATCAAACAAATGTCAGAATATTAGAAAAGAAAACAAAATAGGAAAAAACCCTTACGACTTACCTCCCATGACTGGCTGTGTGTGGCCAGCCAATGCCCAGCCCAGCCCGGCCCAGGCCGGCCAAGCGCCAGCCGTCCCTTCCTCGCGCCCGGGAGGGCGGGGCCTGGCGCCGGCAGCGTCTTGACCTGTGTCCGGCTGGGGACCACGTCTCCCGCCACCTCTGCTTCCTCCCTCGTCGCCTTGGACACCACAGAGCAGCGCCCGCGCCCGCCCAGGTCCTCCCCTCTCTCTCGCTCTCCCCTCCCTGGTCTCTCTCCCATCGCCCGGCAGAGCGCCACCGCCGCCGCTGCTGCCGTGGCCGTAGCCACCGCACCCCTCGAGAGCATCTGGGGCGTCCCGAGCTCCGCGTCGTCGACCCTCGCCCTCCTGTCAAGCCACCTGAGCCGGAGGCACCAACTGCGACGCCATCGCCATCTTCTCCATCTCCGGCCACGGAGATCGCCACCGTTATTCGCCGCCGTCCGTGCTTCCCCAAGGCCGCCAACCAGCTCTCTGATCGTCGTGAGCTCCTCTACCTAGCCCCCTACCTCCGTGCTCGATTCGCGCGTAGCCACCGCCCCTCCGATCCGGCGCCCTCGCCACAGCCATGTCGCCGTCGTGGCTACGGCCGTCTGGCACGCTGCGCCAGCGCACCACCGCATTGATGCATCCTCGAGGAGCCTAACGCACATTTAAATGCATACTGCACCGTAGCCCTCTTCTCCTCTCGCCCGAACTCCGGCGCCGCCCTGAACTCTGCTCGGCGAGCTCCGGCCACCTAACGCCTCTGCTGCTGCCTCGGCTCGTCTGGGGCGGCGAGGCTTCCTCTGGTGCCCTCGGGGCGTAAGCGGTGACCCGCACGAGAAACCCGAGCAACTCCGGCGAACCCTCGCGCGTTTTTGTCGCCGCCGACCAAGCTCCGTGGTGACGTGGCGCCGGCTTAAGTAATGCTAATGACCCTGCTAATACCCCCTAGAGCCACGCCATGTGGGCCCATTACTGTTTAGTTTAATTTAATGTTATGTTTAGTTTAGCTATTAACCCGACTAGGCCCACGTCGGTTTGACTTCTTGGCGTGGCATTTGACCGGCCCACGTCGATGACTCATGCCGGTGATTGTGTCGCGACCACTGGACCCCTACGTCAGGTTTGACCCTGGCCAGCCCAGTTGACCTCTTGGCGCGAGCTTTGGCGTCATCTTGTGTGATATTATATTTTCTGGATTTAATAAATCAGGAAATTCCAGAATATGTTCAAAACTTCAAAAATTCATAGAAATTCAACCGTAGCTCAGATTGAAATAATTTATATATGAAAAATTATCAGAAAATTTCAATCTATCCATCTGTACTAGTTTCATGCATGACAAACCAACTTATACATGCTGTATAAGTGAAACTCTAAAATGGCATTTATAAGAGCTTATTTTGGAATTGCATTTGAACCTTTGGTTCAAATGGACTTCATTCAAATTGAATACCAGTTGCATTAGCTCAAACAGCATCACATCTACATGCCATGTTCATGCATCATATTGTTGCATATGATTGTGTATTGATTTCCGGCACCGTTCCTTCTCGATAGGTCTGCTCAGGAGGCGTTCCAGTACACATCTATGAGCGGTGCCTCCTTGTTGATTACCGGGCAAGCAAATCCCTTGTTCATTCCGATATAATCCTACTCTCTCGCTCCTGCTCTCGGTTATTGCATTAGGACAACAACGATTCATACGCTACTTTGTCTTGCGGTAGTTGAACCCATTCCTCTGCATGACTGTCATTGCCACGATAAATAGTTGAAACCCACTAGCATGTGTAGGAGTTGATTGAGCCATGTTGTGTTCCTACCATGCTATACTGCTATTGCTTAGAGTTGGGTCAGGTCTGATTCATTGGGAATGAATTGAAGTATAGTTCTATGTTCTGATGCTGAGAGTGAAGTGTGTGAACACGATTTGGTAAAGGTAGTGGTGAGAGGCCATGTAGGAGTACATGGTGGGTTGTCTCACTGGAACCGTCCTTAAGCACTGAGTTCTATGTATGTTGTCCAATGACTCGATACTACCACACATTGGGTTCGGTAACTCGACCCTCTCGACTTATTAACCAACTTGATCTCTGTCCGAGTCGCAACTAGTTTACGGTGTTTGTAGGTAGTGCTATTTTTCTACCAAGTGGCACCCGGCGAGTGGGCTTAGGACAGACTAAACACAGTGTACGGTGTACCAAGTGGCACCGGATGGTGGGCTTGGGAACCCTGCTCACATCGTTTGGGGCCGTGGCGACACCGGCGGATCTCCTTGCGGATGGAACCCGAATAGGCGATAAGCTGGACTAGAGTCTTGTGTGGTTAGTCATGTCGTGGCCGACACCCTCGCCAGAGCTTCCGCTTGAAGGTTGCCGAGATACATGGCGTGTATATGGCGGTAAGTGGCGAGGCGTGTGTGAAGAAGTACACCCTGCGGGGTTATCATGATCTATTGAATAGCCGTGTCCTCGGTTATGGACTTCTTGGATGCTTCGTGGTACATAGACAACTTGAAGTGGATACTCTAAAATGCTCAAGACAAGTGTGAGTGCTATGGATGGCCTTCTCGTATGGAGGCGGGAATGAATCCGTAGTAGTGTATTGATGTGGTGATTAGTGGACTCGTGTGCGTTGTCTCACCTCGGGAGTTTCGGTAGTCGTGAAACAGGATAGCCACGAGTCAAAGCTGGCTTGCTGCGCTAAACTCCACATTACCTTCTTGATACTAATGCATGTATGATAGGATCGATGTAAGTCTTCTTTGAGTACCTTTGTACTCACGTTGCTTTATTTATGTTTTGCAGCGGAGACTTGGTCTTACTAATAGTTCCGCTTGGACTTGACGAGTAGCTTGTTACCTCAGCTCGATCTTGTACCCTAGGGAGGGTCTTGTAGATAGTCGGGCTTCTCGGCCTTTTTCTTTTGTAGTTATGCGTACTCGGACATGTAATGCTTCCGCTTGTTGTTTGAATGCTCTGAATGATGGGTCATGTGACCCTGTTTGTACTTATTGCTATGTGGCTCTTGAGCCTTTATCTATATGAGTTTGCGTTATGTTGTGATGCCATGTTGTACAGCACATACTTGCATATTCTGCGTCGTGTAACTTGTATTGCTATGTGTGGGATCAAACAATCTAGTTGTTTATCCTTGGTAGCCTCTCTTATGGGGAAATGTAGTCTCGCTTATACGGCGATAGTAGTCCGCTTCAGCCGGTTCACCGAGTCACGCTAGCCCAAACTCTACCTTGGACACTTGATGGCGGCATGTGTTTCACTTCGTTCCTATATACGTCCCTTGAAATGTCACGCGTGTTATTGAGTCCTGCCTAGCTTGCTACAGCCGGGATACGGAGTCCTGTTAGCCAGTGCTACAGCCGAATTCATCGTTGATGACCGACATGCTCGATGTGATTCATGTATGCTGTCCCCATAGGTTAGTGCCACTTTGGGTTCACGACTAGTCATGTCGGCCCGGTTCTCTGTCATATGGATGCTAGCGACACCATCATATCGTGAGCCAAAAGGCGTAAACGGTCCCGGGCCATGGTAAGCGACACCGTAGAATACCGTGCGTGAGGCCGCAAAGTGATATGATGTGTTACATGCTAGATCGGTGTGACTTAGGATCGGGTCCCGACACACCTTCTCTGAATCTTGCTGATGTGAAGAGAATCAAGCAACTCGATTCTCAAGCGAAGAATATCATATGTGGCCATCGAGCAAAGGTCAATATGGAAGAGTGAGTGCTGGAATCTGCCAAGCTCATCAGGGACAGGCTGTCCAAAGTAAATGAAGGTGTCTCAACTCAGCGTGACTCTCGAGTTGATGTTCTTGGAATCTCTTCAACCGCTTCAAAAGACTCGACAACGAAAATGTGCAACAAACCTTTGATCGCCTCATTGACATCTCAAATGAGCTTCAAGCACTTGGTGCCACCGACATCACCGACCATGAGGTGGTGAAGAAATTATTAAGATAAGCTTGATTCCTCATTTGATACTCGCACTGATGATACAAGAGCGAGCTGACTACAAGTCTCTTGATCCTGCCGATATCCTCGAAGGCTAAATACTCACGAGTTCGACTTTGTCAAAAAAGAGATCTCTATGGTTACGGCTATGGAAAAACACGTGCCACGAAGGCCAAGGCGTGTCGAATCTGAGTGTGAAGACTCGGTAGTAGCCTTGGAGATCTGAAGAATTAGGCCAGAGCTAGCACTACTCGTGAAGAAATTCCAGAAATTCTCAAGGCGTGGTCGCTTTGGAAAATCCTCAAGAAGCGGTGATTCCTCATCTAGTGACTATAAGAAGACTTTGTCACAAATGCAAGAAACCTGGTCACTATATCCAAGATTGTCCTCGATGGGAAAAGGAATTAAAGAAGAAAAAACACAAGGATTACAGTTACGATGGCGCGAAGAAGAAAAAGAAATCATCGAAATCTTCATCATCAAAATCCTCAAAGCCTTCTTCTCACAAGAAGAGCAGCTCCAAAAAGGCTCGGGCATTCATTGGCAAGGAAATGGACTCTGAAGCTGAATCTGAGGAACATGAGGAAGAGGAGTCTCAAGAATCCGAATCTGGTGTGGCTAGTCGGCTCTTGCTCTGCTTTTGTTAGCAAGTCCATCTTCAACATCAAGAAACCCGACTCACCGACAAGCACGATGAGGATAATGATGACTATGCTCCCACCTATTGCTTCATGGCAAAAGGTGCCAAGGTACTGAATTTCACCTCCTCTGAACCTAGTGAAAATGAATCTGATGAGGATCTCAAGCCCAGCTACTCTAAACTTGCTAAGATTGCTATAAAACAACAAAGGGCTTTTGAAAAGGTTCAAAACATGCTAGACAAAAGTGATGATATGTTGGGTGAAGAAATGGATCGCACTAAAGCCCTGACTGAAAATGTTTAGAGACTTCAGTCTAGGCTTGACAGCCTTCAAAGTCATCATAACACTCTCCTATCTGATCATGAGAAACTTTCTTATGAATTTCTTCAAAGAAAGCAAGATCTTGAGAAGCTAAGAGTGAGTTATGAAGATCTTCAGAAGGAGCGCGATTCATTACTTGCTCAACAAATCAGCACTTCTCAAGAAGAATTTGTTCCTCCATGCTTAAAGTGCATTGAACGAGAATCTGCTAATTCTTCACCTGAATGTTCAAATGCTTCAACTGTTACAAATTCTTCACCTACCTCTGCTATCACTAATTCCTCATCTGAGGACACTGCTAGTATCACTGACGATGCAGGGCTGAAGGAATTGTACATGACATGCATGTACAAAAGCCTCAAAGGGCATCAGACTCTTTGTGATGTGCTTAAAAGCAGATCCTCAACAGAACCCTAGGAAAGAGGGTATTGCCTTTGAGAGAAACTAAATCTTGATGGAACATCTTGGAAGCTGAGCGGTATCCCAAAACCTCATGGGTTCTGCAAAGGGACCTCCAGATTGATCCATCTACCTTATCTGACTTTACATGCGAATTTCCTCATTCTGCGATGAGTCATTTGACTCAAACTATAAACTGTTCAAAAATCAGAATGGTGAAGTATTTGCTAGATATGTTGGCACTAAGCTGCAGAGCGATTCCCTATGAAGAAAATCTGGGTTCCCAAGAAGTGCCTTGAAAGTCTTCAGGTGAATGTCCTCATGACACCACCAGTGAAGAATAGGAACCCCAGATCAAATTCTTCATATGGACCAAATTCTTCATATGGATCCAAGTCCTCATACGGACCAAATTCCTCCGTGGATCAAATTCCTCAAAGCGATCAAAGTACCCATATGATTATCATCGTGCTAACAACTCTTTTACATGAGGTAGAGCTAAGGGCTATGAATATGTGCATTATTCTTCAAACCAATATGTTCATAAGTCCTCGAAGAATTTCTCCGCTTATTCATATGCTTACCCTAACCCCTCTTATGTGAAGCGAAATGGTTTGGCTTCTATGCCACCATTCTCGTATGGTGCTCATGAGTGATGAACTCTTTGCCACCCCTTGAGATGTGGGTGGTGAAGAAAAGAACTAATCTCTTCTGCAGGTCAGGTCTCGGGCGTGCCTTAGCGTGTGAAGAATTTGATGGGGACACGACAAATTGCACGAAAGGGCGCAGCTAATCATGATGAAATGAACCTTCATTTCACCGTCCTCATCTTGCTTATCTCATTATCTTGGTGATGAAATTAAATCGATGAAATTGATATCATATTCTTCACCGATGAAGTATATGAGATCGTAAGTTATACTAATTCATCTGCAGAATAATCAACCCAAAGCCAGAGTGGGTTCTCGATAGTGGATGTACAAATCACATGGTGGTGATAAGAATCTATTGATGGATGCTCCTTATCACCGTCACATCTGAAGCATATCATCTTTCTTGACAAAGGCAAAAGTCGGTATTGGGTCTTGGTAAGGTTGCTATCTCTAAGGACATGCACATGGACAAAGTCATGCTTGTTGAGTCCTTAGGATACAACCTCATGTCGATCTCAATGCTTTGTGATCTTGATATGGTTGTTATCTTTGGCAAATATCGTTGTGTTGTGATTATGGAAGCGACAATTCCAAAGTCTTGAAGGCTTTAGGAGAGGAGACTTGTACATTGTTGACTTTTCCACAGGACCACAACCAGCCGTGTGTCTACTTGCAAAAGCTTGAAAGGCTGGCTATGGCATCGGCGACTTAGTCACGCAGCATGAGGAATTTACTGCAGCTTGCGAAGAAGAAGCATGTCATTGGCATTGAGAATGTCAAATTCCTCAAGGATCACTTATCGAGAACTGTGAAGCTAGAAAAATGACCAAGGCCAAGCATCCAGTGAAGACTATCATGACCACTACTCGTCCCTTGAATTGCTTCACATGGACCTCTTTGGTCCCAATCACTATTCAGTTTGTCGTTAATGATGCATCTCTATATGGCTTTGTTATTGTTGATGATTACTCTCGTTACACATGGGTACACATTGTTACTTACAAAATCAAGTGCGGGAAGTCTTCAAGCGATTTTCCTCGAGGGCTTCAACTAACTTTGGTGTGAAGATCAAGCACATCGGGAGTGACAATGGGCCTGAGTTCAAGAATTCGGTCTTGATGACTATCTTGATGAACTTGGTATTACTCATGAGTTATCTGCTCCTTATACTCCTCGGCAAAATGGCGTCGTGGGCGCAAAACAGAACTCTTGTTGAGATGGCTGCACTATGCTTGATGAATACAAAGCGCCTAGTCGTTTACGTATTGAAGCAATCGACACTGCGTGCCACGTCATCAGCAGTATATCTTCACAAATTCTTCAAGAAGACTGCCTATGAACTCCTCACCGACAAGAAACCTAATGTAAGTTATTTCAAAGTCTTGATTGCTAAATGCTGGATTAGAGATCCTCATCACAACTCTAAATTTGCACCGAAAGCACATGAAGGTTTTATGCTTGGTTACGGAAAGGACTACGCACACCTCTGAGTCTTCAACATCACTCTACACAAGATTGTTGACCTTTGTAGATGTGCGGTTCGATGAAACTAATGGCTGCAAAGAGAGCACCTACCTTCTGTGTTAGATGAACCAGCACTGAGGAATCTATCAAGTTCAAGGCAACGAGGATGTCATTCCAATTGAAGAAACTGCTGAAGAATTCATTCTGTCTGTGAAGAACGTCGAGCTGATGCACTGAAGATAATCTTGTCAAGAAAATGGTCTTGAGGAAAATGATCAAATTCCTCGGCGACAACCAGCTCATCCTCGCGTTGCAAAAGAAGTGCAAGTGGAGAAGATCATCAATGACATTAAAGCGCCAGTCCTCTCACACGCTCAAAAGCTTCACATTTATCTAACTTTTGTGGGCACTATGCTTTTGTCTCTATCACAGAGCCCACTAAGGTAGATGAAGCATTTACTGAGCGGAGTGGATTCAGGCCATGCAAGAAGAATTACATCGATTCGAGCTCAACAATGTGCAGGGAACTGGTCAAGCGTCCAGATCCTCGCAAGCATAATATCATTGGCACAAAGTGGATCTATCGCAATAAGCAAGATGAAAATGGTCTTGTGGTGAGGAATAAGGCACGACTAGTAGCTCAAGGCTACACGAGTTGAAGGAATTGATTTGATGAAACTTTTGCACTGTTGCTAGACTTGAGTCTATTAGCATATTACTACGCCTATGCTAACCATCACAATATCACTCTATATCAAATGGATGTGAAAAGTGCATTCCTCAATGGTAAGCTTGAGGAAGAAGTATATGTTGCTCAACCCCGGTTTTTGAAGATCCAAAGAATCGACAAAGTCTTGAGACTCAATAAGGCCCTCTATGGCCTCAAGCAAGCCCCTCGGGCGTGGTATGATACATTGAAGGAATTCTTTGTGAAGAATGGCTTCACACCGGTTCACTCGATCCTACTCTCTTTACTAAATCTTATGATGGTGAACTTTTGTGTGCCAAATATATGTTGATGATATTATCTTTGGCTGTCTTGACCAACGTTATAGTGATGAATTTGCCTACATGATGAGTGAAGAATATCAAATGTCTATGATGGGAGAGTTGAAATTCTTCTTAGGTCTTCAAATTAGCCAACAACACAATGGCATATTCATATCTCGGAGAAATACCTCAAAGATGTCACGAAGAAATTCGGCATGCAAGATTGCAAAGATGTCAAAATACCTATGCCCACAAATGGCCATCTATGCCTTGATGAAAATGGTATTGACTTGATCACAAGGTATACCGCTCCATGATTGGTTCTTTATTGTACTTATGTGCATCTAGGCCAGATATAATGCTTAGTGTTTGCATGTGTGCCCGATTTCAAGCTACAGAAGGAATCACACCATAAGGCTGTGAAGCATATTCTTGATATCTAGCTCACACACCAACACTAGGATTATGGTACCCCAAGGGCTCTACTTTTGATCTCATTGGATATTCGACTCGACTATCTTTGGTGATCGTGTGGACCGCAAGTCAACATCTGGTACTTGTCATTTCCTCGGACGATCTTTGGTGCATTGGTCCTCGAAGAAAGCAGAATGCGTATCCTTTGTCTCTGCGGAAGCTGAATACATTGCTGCTGGCTCGTGTTGTGCTCAATTGCTATGGATAAAGCAAACTCTCAAGGACTACGGCATCAACGTGAAGAATGTGCCTCTCTATTGTGACAATGAGAGTGCCATCAAGATTGCTCAAAACCCAGTTCAGCACTTTCGAAGACAAAGCACATTCAAATTCGTCATCATTTTCTTCGTGATCATGTGTTGAAGGCGACATCTCCATCGAGCACGTGAAGATCAAGAACAGCTAGCTGATATCTTCACTAAGCCCTTGGATGAGAAGAGATTTAGCAAGTTGTGGTGTGAGCTAAATATCTTAGAATCTTGAGCGTTCTTTGAAAAGAACACACATCCTACACTTATGCAAAATTGATGACTTAGATGTGCAACACATGAAGAAGCGTTTTCTTCAATCAATGAAGAATAACACTCTTAGTGTGAAGAAATTAATGAAGAATTTGATTCTCGAGAACCCTCGACAATTATGCGCGTGTCTGAAATCATCATTCTTATCTGATGGGTCATGCCACCACCAAAGTTGAAAATCTTCAATTTGAGTTTTCCTCGGTTTTGAAATTCTTGAGTTTTCAAATTCTTCAACTTTGCAAAATCTTCACTGTTTCCGTCGTCTTTCTTCATTGGCTATATATATATATGGGTTTATGTCCTCTCAGCATTCACTTATGGCTATTTCTTCAAGTCGCTTTTACGCTAAGTGAATGTGATGGGACCCTTCCCCTCTATGCTATACTCAACCCAATCCATTCACAAATTCTTCATGTGCGTTCTATTTTGAAACTCGTTCAAAATCTTCACTTGTGTCCTTGACAGCTGAAGAAATTACAGCGGAACTTTAAAACTAATCTTATCAAACCTTCGTTTTGCCGCTCAAACCGTTCCGCATCCCACGATGCATTATTCTATTCACCCACGATCGTACGATCTCCACTACGATCGTGGGTGACACATGTCGTGAGAAGGGAAATGGTCAAGGGCATGTTCGTCCTAAATCTTCAGGCGATCCGTTTTTCACCGTGTCTATAAATACCCCTCTTCCCTTCCTCTTTTACTCTGCTCGACATCTCTCTCCGCTCGAGCTCCTCAAACCCTAAGCGCCGCCGCTACCCCATAAATCGCCGGTGAGGAAAAGCTTCATTGCCTCAACCTCGTCGCCCGGCGTACTCGCGCCGACAGCGAAATCTTCACTCCGCCGTCGCCGTAGCTGTCTTCCTCTGCCAAGTTAGGGCGTGGAAGATCTGAGCGGACAAACTTCCCAACTGTTCTTCTCAGTTAAATCGTGTTCTTCACTTGGGTAATTAAAAGTTACTTTTATTACTCGCTTTGATTCTCAAATCTTCTTGAAAATCTTCAAAGGTGTTTATTCTTCAAATCTTCACACATATGAACACCTCAAATCTCTTGATTCGTTTCTCTAAGCAATGACTTTCTTCAAGATTCCTCAATTGTGTGGATCCTCGATCTATACAACTCTGGAACCTAAGACAAAGAAGCGCTTAGTGAAATTCCTCAAAACTCATCTGGTCAAAATCCTCAAAACATGTTCTTTTGAAAAACCTTATGAGAGCATATGACCTCTCCAAATTCCTCGCAACTATACTCTTTCACGGTACAAATGTCATTCTGAATCCCTAGGTTCTCATCAACTTAACTCATTTGTAGCGTTCCTCGAAGAAAAACTGCATACTTCTTGAGAGAACTCAATTGTTCAAATTCCTCAAGCTGAAGAACATGGCGACGGTAAGAAGCCACGAAAGGAGGAAAGAAACACGAGGTTATGACTGCGTTTGAAATCCACGAGGAAATCTATCTTGACTCACGCACACCGGATGAAGAAAACAAAAATCAGCATAGGTGCGTATTCGGAAGATTGAGCGGAGATGGGCACGGGAATGGAGGAATATAGATATGTAACTCCTAAGTACATGAAGAAATTAGCTCTTAATCCTCCATGCCCAAGAGCTCCTTTGGCTTTGGCCAAGTAGCTGATCCCACAAGCATCAAGCGAGGTGAGGACTTTCACGATGAATGGGCTAAGCGCCAAGCAAAATTGGCAAAGCAAGCAAAGGAGGCGGTGAAGAAATTCAATGAGGATTCTGCCACTGCTCTCGCCACGAGGTCTCGGTCAAACCGAGGAAATCCATGCAAAAGAAGCCTGCTCATAAGCCAAGTGCTTCACCATCTGCGCCCTCACGGCCAAGTTCCTCGTGACACCCTCCAAGCAAATTCCTCACCTGCTGCTGCTCCACCAAAGTCCTCAACAGCTCCGTTAAAACCTTGGTTCTGTGCACTGGCTACATGTCAAAGGACTGCTGGCTTCTCAATTGCCTCGAGCGTTTCAGCAAGTTCCTCGGCAGCTCCCATTTCATCATCTGGCCCGACTCATTTGAAGACCAAAGCAACAGTGGGCGAGGTCCTCGGCCTAGCCAAGGAAGAAACAGGTTGCATTCCATGTGCCTTCGATGATGAGGCATCGATGATGAACTTATGGAAATCATCGAGACCGTCAAGAAAAGGCCGCTAGAGCCAAAGGCACATTTGTGCCCTATTTGTTGGATCCAAGAAAATCCTCGACTATATTGATCTACGGCACAAGGATCCCAATACCCCTATGCACGACCTTCATCGACACTGGACAAAGTCATATGTTGACTCACTTCATAGCTGAAGAAAATGGAAGTTTGAGAAGGCAAGGGAAATCAAAAAGGCTCAATACAGAAGGAAGGAATACGAAGAAAAGCGTTGTCAAGATGACACTGAGGAGCTTCTCAAGGTCGGACTGAAATTCAAGACCTCGGCAAAACTTGATTCATATTATGCTGATTGGCAAGGAGTCAAGGTCAGATTGTGAACGACAAAGAAATTCACAAATGTTGCAGCCCGATGCAACATGAAATTCCTCGAGCTAAAGCCTCATTAACCGATGAAGAACATGCCAGCACCGATGACATTCAACTGTTGATGAAAATGCTAGTTCGAGGCTGATGATCCCATTCCACCACCGAAGAAATTGCCGGGGCACCCACTAGTGGTGCGCTGAAGAAACTACTCAAGACATGGCAAGCGCATCGATTCTTTGAAAAAGCGAACCACATTCCTCGGCTCCTCCTGCGCCAACTCCAACTCCAATTCTTCCATCGCCTCGATGTGAAGAAAACCAAGGCTGCGAGCGAGCTGCTGTGAAGAAAAGGAAAGCATCACTGCGTCGATTCTTGACTGCGAAGAAAATGAGGCCTATGACCAGCTCATACGAAAATCAATTGATGTTGTTCCAATTTCCTCCATACCATCAAAGGACGTTGTTCCTTTTGGAGAAGACTATGAGATCCCAATCGGATCGATGAAGAACATCATTCTGCTGCTTCGTCGAGCAGATCGATGAAGAAATTGAAGTGGATGCAATCCCTTCAACCCCGATCATTCCTCACCTATGCCTCGGTTCACGGTGAAGAGGCTGGTGTTGAGAAGTGAAGATGAAGATGTGGATATTGGATGCACCACACGGTGATCAATGATGACTTTTGGGAAAGTCAGCATCCCAATACTCCTCTCTTCACCCTGCTCCAACAGATTCCTCAGTCCCTACACAAACAGTCCAAGTGGACTCTGAAGAAACTCAACCCACTGGTTACGTGCATGAAGAAATTCCAGCCACTAGTCTTGATGAAACTGCTGCTGCTGATCCTCGGGCGCATCATGGAGGAACAAGAAATTCCTCGGCTGAAGAACCTGAACTTGCGATTCTGAGGTGGTGATGCAACTCATCGACACCCTCTGCCCAAGCAAAAGAACCCGTTTTCAAGCAAGCAAAAGTTCAAGGTGAAGATTTCTTTGCCGAGCACATGTTCTTCATGACTATAATCCATATGATTACGCTCGCATTAGGAAGAGGCATTTACGGACTGCCACCAAGCCAACTTCTATTCCTCGGTGCTATTCAACAAGGATAAAATCTTGATCATGCTCATATTCCTCATGTGGACATGGAATCGCTGCCGGGCTTTGAGCCAGTCCTCGGTGTTCTTCACGACGCAGGACTTCTAAATTTCTGCTTGATATCTGTGGATCGGAATGAAGAACTAATTCTTCAGTTTTATGCAACGCTGCACATCACGGAGGCGCCAAGACGTGAACTCATGGGTCTTAGATTGGATGACTGAAAATACTCACTACAAGGCACCAACAACTGAATTGCTTCGTGCCCTACCACTCGATCCTCCACTTGATGGTGCACGTCGTATCTCTGACGAACGAACTTTCAAATCACTATATGCAAGTCTTGATGAAGCCTTTGAAACCAAGGCACGCCCCAAGAACCAAATTCCTCGTCAAGGAATTACTATATGTGCCTCGGACTGTCTATCGGATTCAGCGAAGACAATGAGTCCTATCAAAGGCCACGACTCGAACGATGAAGAAGTCGTTGGCATCATGAAGAATATGCTTTTCAACATCATCCATGGCGTTCCGTCAACTTCCATGATTTCTTCATGAGGACTCGCAAACATAGCTATGTCACCATTTGAGCTGAAGCCTTATCGCCTTGGATTATGAGACTCATCGGGACAAGGTCTTCACTCAATTACAAGGCTGATACTTTGAACCACTGCAGCTACTTGCCTCCGATTGAAGTCCTCAAGCGGACATTTACCTCGAGATGATGACAAGGGCAAGGCTCTGCTGTGATCGATGAAGGCATTCGTCCATTGGATGGACAGTTTAAAACCAGCATCCTACTCCACCAATGATGACTCGCCACACATGACTCAGCCGCAAATACCTCGATCAAGCAAAGTCCTCAAGCTCACGCACCTGGGTGATGATGATCGTGAGTTACTCCTCGGTCTTCATCGGAAGGTTGATCGTAATCATAAATGGGTCAAACGTCGGTTTGGTACTTTTCTTCACAACATGACCTCAACACAAAATGCGGTGAAGAAAAACCACTACTACCTCCATGAAACCTTCAAGCGCTTTTGGGCTGTTCTTTCACATGTCTCTGATGAAGAAGAAGCGGCGTCAATGGGACTCAAGGAAGAATTTGACTGGTCTGCACCTCCTCCGAAGAAATTCAAGAAGGTCAAAGTTCCTTCCTTGGTGGCCAGCTCCTATTCTTCATCTCGCAACACTGATGAAAATGAAGACTTGGAAGACACCGCGGCTGGTCCTACTTCAACAACCGACCCCAACAATGCTGGCGCTCCATCTTCAACTTGAAATTCTTGAGAGCGTTAGTCCTCAGTTTCGATCCTTTTGGTCATTCGATGACAAAGGGGGAGAAATTTGAGTTAGTCTTCAAGCGGGTCTAGTTTATTGCCTATATTCAGTAATTTATTTCTATTAAGTTACAACTCTCGTTCTTCTGAAACTTTTTATTTGATCGAGTTGTAATCTTAAACCCGATGGTGCTTTGATACTTTTGATGCATTATGCTCTTGCACTATGCTCTGATTCACGTGAGCTTCTTGAAAATCTTCATAGCAAATCGATTTGGACTCTGATACTCTTGATGCGTTACTCTGAACAATATCAAGCACCATATTTCATCATGCATTTCAAATTCTTCATATTATATGTTAAATGCGTGTATGAAAACTTAACCTATATTGTCATCAATCACCAAAAAGGGGGAGATTGTAAGTGCATCTAGTGCCCCTTAGTGATTTTGATGTATTGAAGACTTATAGGTTAAGGGACTAATGTGTTTATGAGTGTACACAGGTCTGTAAGTCTATGAGGAGTTTGATATTTACAGAGAAAGTCGACCCTAAAAATGAAGTTCTTCGATGAAGACTTTGATATTACGAAGACTTTACGAAGACTTTGAAAGTGAAGAAATTGGTGTGACCTTGAAGACTTGGTATTCATTTGAGGAACATGAAGCGTGAAGACTTTTGTTTTCGTAGTTTCGTTTTCTCTTTCTTGAGTCATAGGAAACACCGTCTTTGTTAAAGGGGTCGAGGAAATACTAAGGAAAAATTTCCATGTGATGCTCAACTCAAAATCCTACACCTACCAATCCCTTGAGTGAAGCCTTTGGAAATCTCATACAGCTCGATCAATTTCTTGATGTGAGACGAAGTTCTTCCAGTCGTTGAGAATTTGTTTCGACCGAGGAGTTAGGAATTCGCCAAAGGCGGATTGCCTACATGAGAGGAACATGATAGCCCCGAGGAATTTGAGAGTCAAATTTCCGACCGTTGTTGTCTTCTTGCCACCTGTCCCAAAATATCTTATCCACCTAACGGTCATATCATTGAAGGGCATTTATGTCTTATCGTGTCGGGCTGCTCCCTAGGCTATAAATAGCCGCCCCCTACAACCACTAGCTGGTTGGCTGCTCCGAGAGAACTTGACACTTGTCATTTGAGAGCAACCCATCCTCCGAGGACTTTGAGTGAGAATCATCGAGTGAGGAAAAACCCAAAAACCAAACCCCTACAAACCCAAAGTGATTGAGCATCACTGAAGAGATTGATCCTGCGTGGATCCGACGCTTGTTACCTTTGAAGACTGTGCTTCTTCCATACGGTTAGGCGTCATGGTCTAGAGCATCCAAGAGGAATTGTGGATCGCCGAGTGACCCAATCTGTGAAGGTTTGGAAGTCGCCTGAAGACTTACCACGAGTGATTGGACGAGGTCTGTGTGACCTTAGTTCAAGGAGAATACGGTGAGGACTTGGTTGTCGGGGAACGTTGCAGAAAATTAAAATTTTCCTACGGTTTCACCAAGATCCATCTATGAGTTCTACTAAGCAACGAGTCAAGAAAGAGAGTTTGCATCTACATACCACTTGTAGATCGAGTGCAGGCGTTCGAGGGAGTGGTGATGATGGAGTCGTTCCCAGCGTGATTCCGATCACCGATGACCAAGTGCTGAGCGGACAGCACCTCCGCGTTCAACACACGTACGGGACGATGGCGTCTCCTCCGTCTTGATCCAGCAAGGATGAAGGAGAGGTTGAGGAAGACAACTCCAATGGCAGCACGACGGCGTGATGCAGATGGAGTGACTGTTCTCCGGCAGGGCTTCGCCAAGCTTACGCGGAGGAGGAGAGGTGTTGGGGAGGGGAGGGGCTGCGCCTTTAATGTTGTGTGCAGCCCTCCCCTCCACCCCTCTATTTATAGGGGAAGGGAGGAGGGGGCCGGCCCCCTCTAGATGCATCTAGAGGGGGGGCGGCGGCCAAGGGGAGGGGGGCTTGCCCCCCAAGCAAGGGGGGCGCCCCCCTTAGGGTTCCCCCCTCAACCCTAGGCGCATGGGCCAAGGGGAGGGGGTGCGCCCAGCCCACTCAGGCTGGCTGCCTCCCACGCAGCCCAAGTGGCCCCCGAAGGGGTGGCCCTCCCGTGGTCCTCCGAACCTTTCCGGTGGACCCTCCATTATACCGATATGACCCAAACTTTTCCTGTCCGTTTGATGACTTCCATATATAAATCCTTACCTCCGGACCATTCCGGAACTCCTCGTGACGTCCGGGATCTCATCCGGACTCGAACAACATTCGGTAATCACATACTTGTCTTCCTATTAACCCTAGCGTCACCGAACCTTAAGTGTGTAGACCCTACGGGTTCGGAGACATCTGAACATGACCGAGACGATCTCGGTCAATAACCAACAGCGGGATCTGGATACCCATGTTGGCTCCCGGATGTTCCTCGATGTTGTCATCGAATGAACCACGATGTCAAGGGTTCAGCAACCCGTATTCTATTCCTTTGTCGGTCGGTATGTTACTTGCCCGAGACTCGATCGTCGGTATCCCAATACCTCGTTTAGTCTCGTTACCGCAAGTCACTTTACTCATACCGTAATGCATGATCCCGTGACCGGACACTTGGTCACTTTGAGCTCATTATGATGATGCACTACCGAGTGGGCCCGGTGATACCTCTCCGTCATGCGGAGTGACAAATCCTGTCTCGATCCGTGTCAACCCAATGACACTTTCGGAGATACCGTAATGCACCTTTATAGTCACCCGTTACGTTGTGATGTTTGGTACACCCAAAGCATTCCTACGGTATCCGGGAGTTACGATCTCACGGTCTAAGGAAGAGATACTTGACATTGGAAAAGCTCTAGCAAAATGAACTACACGATCTTTGTGCTATGCTTAGGATTGGGTCTTGTCCATCACGTCATTCTCCTAATGACGTGATCCCGTTGTCAATGACATCGATGTCCATAGTCGAGAAACCATGACTATCTGTTGACCAACGAGCTAGTCTACTAGAGGCTTACTAGGGGCGTATTGTAGTCTATATATTCACACGTGTATTACGATTTCGGATAATACGCTTATAGCATGAATAAAGACATTTATCATGAACAAGGAAATATAATAATAATGCTTTTATCATTGCCTCTAGGGCATATTTCCAACATTGGTGTCTGAGCTGCGTGCTCGTTGATCGGGTGTCCGGACTGTGTCCTCGAGTTTAAATACTCAGCCGCTCAACCGGGACGTATAAGCGAGACAGCAGTTGGAACTGGTCTACCAAATCATTGTCTTCACCAACCTAATCGGTTCTATTTCCTCAACCCTTTCATTTCCTCATTCTTGTGTTGAGTGTTTGTTCATATCTGTGTTTGAAGACTTCGATCAAGACTTTCTCAATTTCCTCGCCTCAATTTCTTGATCCGTTGTCTTCATCTTGTGTTATCCTGTGATTACGCTTTCTGTACTCTGTGATTGTCTTCATTTCATCATGATGATTATGTGTGTATTCTGTTATGCTTACTTTTGAGTACTTATTCCGCTGCACGTAGTTCTTCGCTAAGGAATTTCCTCACCTGCAAATTCCTCAGTGAATAATTCATAAAAATCGCCTATTCACCCCCCCCCCTCTAGTCGATATAACGCACTTTCAGCCCTCCCACTCAGTCCTCCCCTTGATGGTGCTCGTTGCATCTACAACGAACCTGAGCTTTCAAATCATTACATGCAAGTGCTGATGAAGCCTTTGAAGCCAGGGTAGGCACCTCGAACCAAATTCTTCGTCAAGGAATTACTGTATGTGCCTCGGACTGTCTATCGCATTCTGACGAAGACAATGAGTCCTATCAAAGGCCACGACTCAAAGGATGAAGAAGTCGTTGGCATCATGAAGAATATGCTTTTCAATATCATTCATGGCGTTCCCGTCAACTTCCATGATTTCTTCATGAGGACTCTGGCAAACATTGCTATGTCACTGAGGGAGTTCCGGACTAGGGGGTGTCCGGATAGCCGAACTATCATCATCGGCCGGATTCCAAGACTATGAAGATACAAGATTGAAGACTTCGTCCCGTGTCCGGATGGGACTTTCCTTGGCGTGGAAGGCAAGCTTGGCGATCGGATATGTAGATCTCCTACCATTGTAACCGACTACATGTAACCCTAACCCTATCCGGTGTCTATATAAATCGGAGGGTTTTAGTCCGTGGGGACGAACAACAATCATACCATAGGCTAGCTTCTAGGGTTTAGCCTCTTTGATCTCGTGGTAGATCTACTCTTGTAACACACATCATCAATATTAATCAAGCACGACATAGGGTTTTACCTCCATCAAGAGGGCCCGAACACAGGTAAAACATCGTGTCCCTTGTCTCCTGTTACCATCCGCCTAGACGCACAGCTCGGGACCCCCTACCGAGATCCGCCGGTTTTGACACGACATTGGTGCTTTCATTGAGAGTTCCTGCGTAGTCGTCACCGATAGGCTCGATGGCTTCTTCGATCATCAACAACGACGCGGTCCGTGGTGAGACTTTTCTCCCGGACAGATCTTCGTGTTGGCGGCTTTGCATGCGGGCCAATTAAGCAGCCATCTGGAGCAGATCGAAGCTACGCCCGGCCGTCAGTCAGATTTGGAAGTTTAAACTATCGGCCGATATCCACGGAGACTTGATCTTGACGGATTTGAGCCGCAGCCAAGCGCCGCCGCCTGTCTCGATGGGCATGATCTTGCTCTGCAGCGAGCGGTGCCACGAGGCGCACTTTGCATCCGCTCCGACCCTTAATCCGGGCGGATTCCCCGATCAGGGCGAGTGGTTGGACACCGCCTTGGGGCTTTAATCTCTCGGCGATCGAGCGAACTCCATCCATGTCGCTGCGAAGACCTCGACTCCGGTGCGGACTCAACCCTTGCCAATCGAATCCGATTGGGTGCCCGTCATGGAGTTCATCGCCATGGACATCTTTCAGCACTCGCCCTTTGGCGACATCCTGAATTCACTAAAATCTCTCTTTATCCGCAGAGAGCCTGGCGGATTACGGACAGGAAGGTTGGGATGTGGACGACGAAGAAATTCAACGCCCACCCACCACCCACTTGGTAGCCGCTGTCGACGATCTAACCGACATGCTAGACTACGACTCGAAGACATCGGCGGTATGGGCGGCGATGCCGGAGATTTACCAAGACCCGAGCCTACAGGCAATGGAAGGCCAACTCGTCATACGACATATATAGGGTGGACATCCCAAAAGATGGGAGCGGCGATGGAACAACGGAGGATGACCCTCCAAGAAGCAGCCCAAGCGCCGGGCGTCGTGGCGCCGCTCTAAATCCCGCCACAAGAAGAATGAAGATTCCGGCACCGGAGATAACAATACACCGGACAAAGGTCAAGACAATCCACTCGGCAAAATCCAACGCAGAAGATGGAGACGCCAGCCCTCATGAGAGAGCGGCGAAAGAAGAGGTAGAGGATTATATGCCTCCCTCCGGAGACGAAGCAAGCCTCGGCGACGATGAATTTGTCGTGCACGAGAATCCCGTCGAACAAGAGCGTTTTAGACGCAGGCTTATGGCCACAGCGAACAGCTTAAAGAAAAGCAGCAACAGACTTAGAGCTGATCGGGATCTGCTAGCCGACAGATGGACGAAGTCCTCGCGGCGAAGAGCATGAGCTCGAATGCCCTCAAAAGCTACCCCAAGCGCAAGCTGCTCCCCGATTAGAGGAGGAGGCTTACGAACCCGCATCACCAGGAGACAATACGGCTGACCGACCACCCCGTGGTCGCGACAGAGAGGCCTCTAGGCCCTTCATTAGAACCGTACCCCGGCATCACTCAAAAAGCACACGGCCAAAGGGGAACGCTCCGGACCTGTGAGATATATTGGAGGACAAGGCAAGACAATCAAGATCGATCTATGGATCGCGTGGGCACCCCACGGTACGTGGCGACAACCGTCGCGCGGACCTGATAAGTCCGCGGGCGAACAAAACAGACCAAGCTCTTTTGAGCTCCGTCGTGATATCGCCCGATCTGAGGCGCCAACACCCATTATGCTTCACGACGAAGTAATGGATCATCAAATCCCGAAGGGTTTAAACCCGTCAATATTCAATCCTATGATGGCACAACAGACCCGCGGTTTAGATCAAGACTATCTCCTTCACATCCACATGGCCCGCGGTGACGATCTCTACGCCATCAAATACCTCCCCTCAAGCTTAAAGGACCAGCCGGCATTGGCTCAACAGCTTGCCAGCGAGTCAATTGGAAGCTGGGAGGACACGAAGCCGCATTCCTCGATAACTTCCGGGCACTTATGTGCGACCACCGACGCGATGACCTAAGCCACATAATTCAGCAGCAGACGAATCGGCGGACAATTCGACACGGTTCTTAACCAAGAAAAATCAAATCGTCGATTGTCCGGATGCGGAGGCCCTCGCGCCTTCAAGCATAACATCATGACGAGTGGCTTGCCCGCACCTAGGACAGGAAAAGCCGAAATCCATGGCAGCCCTCACATCACTCATGACCCGCTTCTGCTGGTGAGGACAGGCTAGCTAGCACGCAGCAACAACCTCGGCAAAAATTCTGGCGGTCCGGACTTCAAGGACCGAAATGGCAGGCAGCGTCGTAACAAAAACAAACGCCGCGTTAACGGCGACAATATTGAGGATACGGCAGTCAATGCCGGATTCAGATGCTCTAAACCCGGTCAGTGGAAAAAGTCATTCAAAAGAACTACTCCGGGTCCGTCCAATTTGGACCGAATACTGGACCGCTTGTGCCAGATACACGGCACCCCCGAAAAGCCAGCTAACCACACCAACAGGGACTGTTGGGTATTAAAGCAGGCAGGCAAGTTAATTGCCGAAAGCAATGACAAGGGGCTGCATAGCGATGACGAGGACGAGACCCAACCGCCGAACAATAGAGGATGAAGGTTTCCCCACAAAAGCGGACGGTGAACATGATATACGCAACGCACATACCCAAAAGGGAGCGGAAGCGCACTCGAGGATGTCTCGCGATGGAGCCAGTTGCCCAAGTCCAATCCATGGTCCTCCCGCCCGATCACTTTTGACCGAAGGACCACCCCACCAACATCCGCCATGGTGGATTTGCCGCCCGGTCTTAGACCCAATCGTCGATGGATTTCACCTAACCGAGTCCCGATGGGCGGCGGCAAGAACTGAACCTGCTTTACCGGGATACGGCGCAAGATGGGCATAGACCCTCAAGGATTAAACCTACCAAAACGACCTTTAAAGGCGTCATACCAAGTGTAGAAGCCAATTGTACAGGCTCAATTACACTGGAAGTAGTCTTCGGATCCCCGGATAACTTCCAAAGCGAGGAGTTAATCTTCGACATAGTCCCGTTCCGTAGCGGCTATCATGCCTTGCTCGGACGTACCGCGTTTGCAAAGTTCAACGCCGTGCCGCACTACGCATACCTCAAGCTCAAGATGCTAGGCCCTCGAGGAGTCATTACAGATCCAACGGAAACATCAACGCTCTCTCCGCACGGAGGAACATACAGCGCTCGCGCGAAGTGCAATACAGCCTCTTAAGGAAATTCTCGAGTCCGGCCGTTAAGCGGCCGGACACAGCTAAGCGCCGGAGTAACTTACAACAAGACCACCGGCACGCTTCAGAGCACGCGTAGCGATGCGGCCCCAACCCCAGCCCTGCGAACGTCAGCAGGTCCTTCGCGTACACCATTACGCTCAAGATACCATGGCATGGGGAGAGGGCACTACCACGATAAACCCAGATCATGGCTCAACCACACGGGGGCTCTCACGTGTGTCGTTCCTTTTCTTTTCTTTTTACCTTCTACTTTTTACCCACAGACTCCGTTTGCGAAGCCATGTCCGATAAAGACTGCCGAACTCACGATGCAACAGCCAGGGAAGGATAAAGGCTACAATGAATATACTGGTGGTCTCCATTACGAGCATTTTCATACACCAATCTGCAGCCTACCCACGGAGGGACATGTTTAACAGTCTCATACCTTGCTTATCGCACTATTTGTATCGTTCTGCATTCGTAGCAGCACTTATTGAATAAAACAATGCAACACCTTTTTGTTTATAATTGCATTTCTTTCTCATACATATGTTCATTCACGACATGTTGCATCCGTACACTTTGGTACGGCTAATATACACCAGGGGCTTATGTTTCCCGCGTTATGGTGTGATGAGTCCAAACACTTTCACAAGTGCGGGCACCCCGAACTTATAGCACTATATGCATCGGCTCCGAATCATGTCTTGGGTCAATAGTTGGATTTGCCCGGCTCCCGTGTTTTGGTACCTTACGTTCCGTTATATCGGCTAAGGTAGCACCGGAGAACCACCGCGATTCCGCCCGCTTCGCTGGGTTAACGCCTTAGTGGAAAAGCTAAAATTGACCGTCATGATGAGGCGAGAGACCGTCGCTGTTCGAGAGGTTTTTGCAGTCCTTAAAGACTTATGCCGCTTAGAGCGAGGAGCCGGATACTGTCCGGCCAAGGCGTGATAGCGCCCCAAATTCGACCTTCCAAAGACTAGGGGCTTCACTAAATTTAAAATTATAGAATTCTATGGCTAAGTGAGAGTGTTCAAGCATTATAAGTCCGGTTGCCTTGTTACGCTGTGTTGAGCGCCTCCTAGATGGACCCAAAATGGGAACAAGAGCGCTCAAGTTTATCCCAACACCCCAAAGACTGTGGCATGGGGGTCGAAGCCGACGACTTGCCATCTCTCGATTTGATAAACAGCCGCACGTAAGGTAATATTTTAAATTAACAAGCGTTGCTTAAGCGCATATGAACTAAGTTTTCATTGCACAGGATAACAAAATGCGAGTCTACTCAAATATTACATCTTTGGAGCACTCACCCGCAATAGTGCGGCGCCCTTCACACACTCTTATAATACATCTCGGGCGTGCGATGCTCCTTGCCCTCCGGTGGCGGGTCCGTCACAAGCTTCGGGCATCCATCTTGCACCAGTGCACCTTTATGCGGGCAAGGGCCCGACGGCACCCTCGATACAAGCGGAATGCTTGATAACTTCAACCCACAGCACGCATCCACCAGCCGCCGCCAGGGCAAGTAGCTCCTGGCATGGCCTCCTTAGGCCACGGCCAACTATGAGGCCCTTCATGGCCTGTTCGGCCGCCTTGTGGAGCTCGACCAGCTGCTTGACTAGTCGCTAAGGGGCACGGATGTCCAGCCTCAAAGATATCGAGACCGAAGACCTTCTCCGTCGAGCTCCCTCCTCGGCCCAGTAGAATGCGGCAAGATCGGACACGCTGCAAGGAAGATCTGCGAATGCCCCGAGAGCTCGAATTCGGTAAGCAATGTAATTAACACTCACATGCTTACTCTGCATGAAAAATGCCTTACCGCTGCTATTTTATTCACCGCCTCAATCTCCTGGAGGGCCTTGTAGGCTTCGGCCTTAGCGGCTTTGGCACTCTCAAGAGCCGTTGCAAGCTCGGACTCTCGAGTCTTCGAGTCACGCTCCAAGCTCTCATGTTTTTTCACGAGATCCTGGAGCTCTTGTTGTACCTCCGCCACCCGCGCCTCCTGCTTCTCTCGCTCGGTGCGCTCATGGCGGCATTATGTTCGGCGCTGCCACCGCCTCCTTCAGTGGTCGCCACCTCGTTAGTGGCCCCTACAATACCCACGTTATCCTTGTCATTTTTCTTGCAACCAAATCCTTTTCATGAAGGTACAATTTTCATAAGGTATTACTCACCTTCTTTTTCCTCGAGCTGCTTCTTGGCATGGCCGAGCTTCGTTCTCGGTCCGCTCGAGGTTTTCCTTCAAAGTATTGACCTCCGCATCGGTCGGGCGGAGGTCAAGCAAGACACTTGCAATCCCATATTGACATATTTTTATATGACTCCTGCGTTTATCTTTCTAAAGATCCTCATCCGCTTTTCTTTCCGAACACCGAACCGAGCATCAGGGGCTACTGTCTATGCGGTACCATTTTCCATATATTGGAATTCTTACCTCAAAGCCTGTTAGAAGGCTACTGCAGGCTTCGGTCAGCCCGCTCTTGGCGAGCCGAACCTTCTAAATCGCCGCACTCATAACAGTGCGGTGTTCCTCTTTGATGGAGGCGCTGTTGAGCGCCTCCAGCAAATTATCCGGCAGCTCTGGTTGGACGGAGGCAGCCGGCGTCTCGGTCTTGCCCTTCTTACGAAGGGGTCGCCCGCTGGACTCCGGAGCCACTGCGGCCTCCGGGGCTGAGTCCGGTGCACAGTCCGGGAGGGTGTCCTGTGACACCTCCGGGGCCTCCTCCTCCTGGTGGGTCCTTTTATGGGATCCCACCTCGGCGTCGTCCGCGGCACGGGGGGTGGAGGCAGTCGGAAGGGAATCCATGTCCGACGCACCCAAGGACCCGCTCGACGAAACGGGAAGATCATCCTTGGGCGGACTGCAGGGTTGTATGCGGCATTAGAAAGACATTATGTGGCGAAAATAAAAACCTTGAAATTATTCGGAGTCCGGATACTTACGATCTCGCCAGGCTTGGCCCTTGGATGCCGATTCTTCGTCATCATCCTTTGGCGTTGGCGGAGCAGTCCGGAGGAAGAGTTTTTCCTTCTTGACCCTTGGCCTCCCTTGTTGGGAGGCCTTCCTTTCTTTCCTCCTTCACCGGGAGAGGCTTTCTTCTTCTCCTCCTCACCTTGGTGGAGGAGTCGGCCTCGATTCATCATCCGATAGCACCTGAAAACGGAACTCTTCCGAGTCCCGTGGCCGCCTTCTTGGCCTTCTTCTCCCAAGACCACGTGGGGTGCCGGAGCCAAGAGCCCCGTTAGGCGGGCGTCCGCTGGGTCCTCCGCAAGGGGCGGACAGGTAATCCGTTCGCCTTCGCCACCATTCCTGTCAAAGGTAAAGGGAGTTTAGATCCGCATAGAACCAAACTATGGAAAACAAGTGGTGAAATCACTTACCTCGTCACCTGGACGCTGCGAGCAGAATCCGCGATCTTGATGGCGGATGCGGGAGCTTCGCGCCCTTGAACAAAGACCTTCCGCACACCTTCGTGCGTAGTGTCAAGAGCCCGCCAGGTCCGGTGCTGCGCCGGATCAAACTCCCACATATTAAAGCCCGTCGCCGCACGGAGAATCCGGCGGATGAGCATGACCGGACTACGTTGACAAGCTTGAGCTTCTTGTCCACCACTTACGGATACAGGCTTGGAGTCCGGTCAGCTCCTCGAATCCCCAAATTCGCCACTCTCTTTCCGGAGGTGAGCCGTGTGGGGATGCCAGATCTGAATTGGGGCCGCTGCCCAATCAGGGTCACGCTGCTCGGTGATGTAGAACCACCCGATTGCCACCCCTTGATGGTTTCCACGAAAGTGCCCTCCAGCCACGTAGCGTGGGACATCCCGCCCACCATGGCGCCTCAAGACTACGCTTGGCTGCCCTTCACAACCTTCGCTTGACATCAAGGTCTTGAGCCACAAGCGAAGTGGGGCTGGATGCGAGGAATGCCTCGCATACGCACGATAAACGCCGAGATGTTGAGGATGAAATTGGGCCGATCATGGAAATCTAGGCCGTAGTAGAACATGAGCCCCGGACAAAGGGATGAAGCGGAAGCCCAGTCCATGGAGGAAATGGGGAAGAAATACTACCCTCTCATGGGGCCTGGGTTGGGGACGAGCTCTCCCTCGTCGGGGAGCCGATCTGCGATGTCGCTGGACGATATCCGGCGTCGCGCAGCTTCTGGATCTGCCCTCCGTGACGGAGGAGGCCATCCACTTGCCTCCCGCTCCGGACATAGTTGGAGAAGGTTGAGGTGAGAAGTGCGGACTTGGGCGCTGGAGCTCGAGTTCACGGAGATGGATAAGCCAAGGGGAAGAAGGCGCGGTAAAAGGTTGGATCTTTATCCCTTATATGGGCGGACAAAACATGTGTCCCCACCGCCCGGTAAAACTCGCTTATCTCCAAAGCGCCACAATCCATGGCGGGGTTGGGTTACCCACGCCTGTATTGATGGGAATCCGGAATAAGGGAACACGATCTACGCTCGACAAGACGTGCCAAGGAAACCGCTTCGCTAAACGCTACCGAGGTGGAACAATAAAAACAATTTGAGTAAAGGCTTGGTGGTGGTGCGGCGTCACGCCCACAAAATACGCCGCCAGATTGATCTTGTGTAATATTATTCTCTCTCGGTGGTATGTGGAATTTATTTTTGCAGAGCGGACACTATCCTGGTGTTCACAATCTTCTATAAATTATTCGAGGAAGAACCCGCCTTGCAATGTCAAGACAACATGCGCGCCGGACTCGTCGTCATTGAAGCCTGGTTCAGGGCTACCGAGGGAGTTCGGACTAGGGGTGTCCAGATAGCGAACTATCATCATCGGCCGGACTCCAAGACTATGAAGATACAAGATTGAAGACTTTGTCCCGTGTCCGGATGGGACTTTCCTTGGCGTGGAAGGCAAGCTTGGCGATACGGATATGTAGATCTCCTACCAAGTAACCGACTCTGTAACCCTAACCCTATCGGTGTCTATATAAACCAGAGGGTTTTAGTCCGAGGACTAACAACAATCATACCATAGGCTAGCTTCTAGGTTTAGCCTCTTTGATCTCGTGGTAGATCTACTCTTGTAACACACATCATCAATATTAATCAAGCAGTACGTAGGGTTTTACCTCCATCAAGAGGGCCCGAACCTAGGTAAAACATCGTGTCCCTTGTCTCATGTTACCATCCGCCTAGACGCACAGTTCGGGACCCCCTACCCGAGATCCGCCGGTTTTGACACCGACAGACACCTTTTGAGCTGAAGCCTTATGCACCTTGGATTATGAGGTTCATCAGGACAAGGTCTTCACTCAATTACAAGGCTGACACTCTGAATCACTGCAGCTACTTGCCTCCAATTGAAGTCCTCAAACGGACATTTTCCTCAGCTGATGACAAGGGCAAGGCAACTGCTGTGATAGATGAAGGCATTCGTCCATTGATGGTCAATTTCGCAAAGCTGCATCCTACTCCACCAATGATGACTCGCCACACATGACTCGCCGCCAATACCTCACCAAGCAAAATCCTCAAGCCACAAAGACCTGTGGTGATGACTGATCGTGAGTTACTCCTCGCCTTCATCGGAAGGTTGATCGCAATCATAAATGGGTCAAGCGCCGCTTGGTTCAATTCTTCACAACATGACCTCAACACACAATCCAAAGAAGAAAAACCAATACTACCTCCATGAAACCTTGAACCGCACTGGCTGTTCTTTCTAATGTCTACAACATAAAAGAATCAAGACAATGGGTCTCAAGGAAGAATTTGACTGGTTTGTACCTCCACCAAGAAATTCAAGAAGGTCAAGGTTCCTTCCTGGTAGCCAGCTCATATTCTTCATCGCGACACCGATGAAAATGAAGACTTGGACGACATCTGCGGCAGCCCTACTACGACAACCGACCCGACAACGCCGGCGCCCCTTCATCAACTTGAAATTGTTCGAGGCGTTAGTCCTCGGTTTCAATCCTTTTGGTCATTTGATGACAAAGGGGAGAAATGTGAGTTAGTCTTCAAGGGGTCTACTATATGGGCGTTTTTTTGCTAAGTTACAACTCTCGTTCTTCTGAAACTTTATTGGATCGAGTTGTAATCTTAAACCCGATGGTGCTCTGATACTTTTGATGTGTTCCTCTGCATGCGTATTCCTCATTATATGTTAATACACGCATGCTGAACTACATCAGTCACCATATTTCATCATGCATTTCAAATTCTTCATATTATATGTCAAATGCGTGTATGAATTACAAGATATAGGGGGAGATCTCCATGATTCAACTCTTCAATTGTGCAATGCCTCAATAGCAAAATTCCTCACTATGCACATCTTCAGGGGGAGTTCTTCTATATCTTGCAATCAAATTCCTCAATATCAGTATTTACACTTCATATGTTTATCCCCGTTGAAAACTTAACCTATATTGTCATCAATCACCAAAAGGGGAGATTGTAAGTGCATCTAGTGCCCTTAGTGATTTTGGTGTATTGAAGACTTATAGGTTAAGGGACTAATGTGTTTATGAGTGTACACAGTGTCTGTAAGTCTATGAGGAGTTTGATATTTACAGAGAAAGTCGACCCTAAAATGAAGTTCTTCGATCAAGACTTTGATATTCAAGACTTTCTCAAGACTTTGAAAGTGAAGAAATTGGTGTGACCTTGAAGACTTGGTATTCATTTGAGGAACATGAAGCGTGAAGACTTTTGTTTTCGTAGTTTCGCTTTCTCTTTCTTGAGTCATAGGAAACACCGTCTCGTTAAAGGGGTCGAGGAAATACTAAGGAAAAATTTCCATGTGATGCTCAACTCAAAATCCTACACCTACCAATCCCTTCGAGTGAAGCCTTTGAAATCTCATACAGCTCACCAATTTCTTCAAAGGATGAGACGAAGTTCTTCAGTCACGAGGAATTTGTTCGACCGAGGAGTTAGGTATTCGCCAAGGCGGATTGCCTACACAAGAGGAACATGATAGCCCCGAGGAATTTGAGAGTCAAATTTTCGACCGTTGTTGTCTTCTTGCGCCACCTGTCCCAAAATATCTTATCCACCTAACGGTCATATCATTGAAGGGCATTTATGTCTTATCATGTCGGGCTGCTCCCTAGGCTATAAATAGCCGCCCCTACAACCACTAGCTGGTTGGCTGCTCGAGAGAACTTGACACTTGTCATTTGAGAGCAACCCATCCTCCGAGGACTTTGAGTGAGAATCATCGAGTGAGGAAAAACCCAAAACCAAACCCCTACAAACCCAAAGTGATTGAGCATCATCAAGAGATTGATCTCGTGGATCCGACGCTTGTTACCTTTGAAGACTGTGCTTCTTCCATACGGTTAGGCGTCATGGTCTAGAGCATCCAAGAGGAATTGTGGATCGCCGAGTGACCCGATCTGTGAAGGTTTGGAAGTCGCTGAAGACTTACCACGAGTGATTGGACGAGGTCATGTGACCTTAGTTCAAGGAGAATACGGTGAGGACTTGGTGTCCCGAGCTGCGTGCTCACGATCGGGTGTCCGGACTGTGTGTCCTCGAGTTTAAATACTCAACCGCTCCAACCAGACGCATAACCGAGACAAAGAGCTGGAACTGGTCTACCAAATCATTGTCTTCACCAACCTAACTGGTTCTATTTCCTCAACTCTTTCATTTCCTCATTCTTGTGTTGAGTGTTCGTTCATATATGTCTTTGAAGACTTTGACTGAAGATTTTCTCAATTTCCTCAGTTCAATTCTTCAGTCTTTTTGTCTTCATCTTGTGCTATCCTGTGTTTACGCTTTCTGTACTCTTTGATTGTCTTCATTTCATCATGATGACCATGCCCGCATTCTATTATGCTTACTTCTGAGTACTTATTCCGCTGCAAGTAGTTCTTCACTTAGGAATTTCCTCACCGGAAATTCCTCATTGAAGAATTCATAAAAATCGCCTATTCACCCCCCCCCCTCTAGTCGATATAACGCACTTTCATGGTACTGTAATGACCAACTTAGGTTTTGGTACTGTGATGATCAAGTGATGATCAATTCTAGTAGTGCTACTCCAGTTATGATCCTTCTGTCAAACTATGGCATTCTAGTACTGCTACTCCAGTTATGATCCTTCTGTCAAACTATGGCATTCTAGTAGTGTTGTGATGATCAACTAATGTAGTGCTACTCTAGTTATGATGATGGTGCTACTCTTGTGATGATAATGTTGTGCCAATCACCAAGAAGCCAGAAACCCATAACTTACCCTTGTGATGCTACTCTTTATGCCTCGACGTCGATAAAAAGCCAAAAAAGCCTACTTGATGCTTCGGCGTCGATAAAAAGCCATAAAACCCTAATTGAGCCTACTTGATGCCTCGGGGTCGATAAAAACCCAATAAAACCTAATTGAGCCTACTTGATGCCTCGGCGTCGATAAAAAGCCACAAAACCCTAATTGAGCCTACTTGATGCCTCGGGGTCGATAAAAACCCAATAAAACCTAATTGAGCCTACTTGATGCCTCGGCATCGATAAAAAGCCAAAAAAGCCTACTTGATGCCTCCTCATCGATAAAAAGCCAAAAAACCCTAACTGAGCCTACTTGATGCCTCGGGGTCGATAAAAAGCAAAAAACCCTAAGTGAGCCTACTTGATGCCTCGGGGTCGATAAAAACCCAAAAAACCTAATTGAGCCTACTTGATGCCTCGGCGTCGATAAAAACCCAAAAACCCTAATTGAGCCTACTTGATGCCTCGTGGTCGATAAAAAGCAAAAAACCCTAAGTGAGCCTACTTGATGCCTCGGGGTCGATAAGAACCCAAAAAAAACCTAATTGAGCCTACTTGATGCCTCGGCGTCGATAAAAAGCCAAAAAAGGCTACTTGATGCCTCGGGGTCGATAAAAAGCAAAAAACCCTAAGTGAGCCTACTTGATGCCTCGGGGTCGATAAAAACCCAAAAAAACCTAATTAAGCCTACTTGATGTCTCGGCGTCGATAAAAAGCCAAAAACCCTAATTGAGCCTACTTGATGCCTCGTGGTCGATAAAAAGCAAAAAACCCTAAGTGAGCCTACTTGATGCCTCGGGGTCGATAAAAACCCAAAAAACCATAAGTGAGCCTACTTGATGCCTCCTCATCGATAAAAAGCCAAAAAAACAATGTTGAGCCTACTTCATGCCTCGTCATCGATAAAAAGCCACAAACCACTAATTGACCCAACTTGATGCTCACAATCATCATTTGAGCATAAACACACTTAAGATCAAATTCAACAACTGTAAATAGCTTACTAAGCTAAAAAACACCAGTTGCACAGAAACATACTTAAGACCACAATCATCAATTTGCAAGCATCTTACTAAAGATCACATTCAGCACCTTCAAATACCACCACATTTTGCATTACTTCAAATCCATACATAATCATAGTTGAAGATTACTACATTACATCACCATAGTTCAGAAGTACTCATAGTTCATAGAATTTAAACTACCATCATTACAGCAAATGCCAAACCACACTCTGCAAAAGGTCAGCAAATGCCAAATGATATTGCCCATTTCTCTTCCACAACCACCTGCTTATCCATTTATGATGGCCTTGACCCCTTGCAGCTTCACATTGCTCTCTTCAACTGTCTTCTTCAGCTCATCAATGTGGTCCTGCAAGTTCTTCCTCTCTTCAGCTAGCTTGAGCTTCATGTTCCTAATGACATTTGCTTGAGCAGCTGCTAGATTCTTAACCATGTCATACTTCTCCTGAAGCTTGTTGATTTCAAGATCTTTCCTTTCTACCTCTGCCCTCCTTTCCTGAGCATCCAAAAGTCCATTCACATCTTCAACCAACTTCTCATAGCTCTCCTGCAGCTTCTTCTTCTCTTGTGTCAGGTCATGAACGGCAAATGAATGCATAAGATTTTCCTCAGTCCTGTCTCTCCTACTTTGTTCATACATAAACCATAACTTGGCTAATGCATTCTCAAGGGTGTTGGGCCAAGCTGGATCAATCCATTCAACTAATCCACAGTTTCTACCTTCCTGAACAAAATCAGAATTAACATAAACAAATACATTAGAATGCTTCCAAGCAACACTATTTAATTACTATCCTCAAATTCAGAGCTTGAGCTTGCTAGCTAAAAAGAGGACTACTTAAACATGTCCTCATGCTACTTAAACAATGTTGTCCTGCTATAAAGTAAACAAAATCAATCAAATGACCAAACATGTCATACTAAACAAGTTGCATCCTCTGTCCTGCTCCAGTAACCCATGCATATTATGTCTTAAATTATTAATAGCATGCTACACTAAACAAAGTGACCTAACTTAACAATGTAGCCAGACCAAGGGGAAAAGATGCTGCCAAAGTAAACAATTGCTTTTGATCCACTTTCCTAACTTAACAATACAACTAAACTTAACAATAAACTGCAATGTCTGCCTCTATAGTACAGATCCAGAGAAAACATAGGCAGAGCACAAACAAAGGCAGATCCAGAGAAAACAAATCACAATATACCTTCTCAGCACAGCAAAGAAACCTCCTGCCAGTGTGGATTCCTTCGAAAGCAACACGCCTTTCTGCGGCCTTCCCATGTTCATTGCAGAGAACAAGCAACTCCGCTTCAGTCCCTCAAATCGGAGTCTTCATGGTAGCAGGATCAGAGTGCATAGGAATACCGGACATTTGATCCACATGTCAAGAAACAAGCTCATTCAAGAAATCCCCAAATCACAAACCCTAACCCTAAAAATCTGAACTTACCTTAATTACATGCTGTCGTCGTAACTCGAATGCGTACTCACGACGGTGTGCTCGCATTGCTATCGGACCCATCACTCCAGACACCATGGACGGCCAGCGGCGTGCAAATGAAAAAAGCAGAGGAGCAAGACAGAGGAGGAGTGAGCGAGAGAGCAGCGATATAGAGTGGGGAGTGTGGAGTGGGGGCAGCACCGACAGGTCTTTTGACCGGTCCATCAAACAGAGGCATACGGCGCCGTCAAACGCCGTCTAACAGCTGTCGGGACGGCCGACGGTGCCATGTACGCAAAAGAAGGGCCCCACCTGTCATAAACAAGCTTAACTGACCCCGATCCGCCAATCGGTGCTTTCTGCAAAAAGATTACGGAAGACACGGTGTTTTTTGCAAAAAAGAATGTATTGTAGTGGTTTTCGCAAACCTTGCCTTTAAAGTGGTGGTTTTCTGCAATTTACTCCCTGAGCTCATATGAGCTCGGGTTTTCAGGAAAATGAAAAAAAATTGTGACAAACCTTAACAATTTTTGTCAATGCTTTGCAAATTTTCACCGTGAAATAACATTTCTAGAAGCCATGGCAAAATACTCCAAAAAAATTATTTTCAAAGGCAGGAAAATGAAAAAAAATTGTGACAAACCTTAACAATTTTTGTCAATGCTTTGCAAATTTTCACCGTGAAATAACATTTCTAGAAGCCATGGCAAAATACTCCAAAAAAATTATTTTCAAAGGCATCTTGGAGTGATGATTTTTCCAAAAATGTTTTTTTTTCAAAGGCATCTTGGTGTGATGTTTTTTTTTTTGCCACCACTTCCAAGAACGTAGTTTCATGCTGAAATTTTGCAAACATCAAAAACTGTTGTCAATGTTTGTAACAAAAAAGTCAGAACTTCTTGAATACTTTTTCAAATATCTATGAGTTTACTGTTCATCCCGAACTTGTCTCGTCATTTCGCTGACAATTTGTTAGTACAACTTGGGACGCCCACTACAAACTTCGTTGTTTGTTCTACTATCACTTAGGTCTTAGGTGATTCGACCGTATACAGCCACAGAATATAGGCGTTTTAACGGTTTGACCGCGCCTGGATGGTTGCCTTTCCCACCACGCAGTACACGGAACACCGGTGAAGGTCCATGCGCACCACCGCTGCCAGTAGACTGGCTGCAATATCGGTAAAAGATTCGCCCTAATTAAAGAAAATGTTCGGCACATAACAACTTTAATGAGCAGTCAGTGGCAGGAACAGAAAACTCAGCGGCAAACCAAGGAGCAACCGTGCAACCAAAAATTGCAAAGCAGTAAGCCAACGAGGAGTTTTATGACCAATAGGAAGTACTACCTCTGTTCCTAAATATAAGATATTTTAGCAGTTGAAATCGAACTGCCAAAACATCTTATATTTAAGAACAGATGGTGTATATATCAAAACAACTAAAAAGTGGATATAATACTCAAAGTGAAGAGCCCGAAAGGACCAGCATCTCTGAGAAATAAGTTCTGGTGTGCTAATGCTCAAATATCTGAAACTGTTTTAGCATATAAAGACCACTCGCACAAGGATAGCATCAACCTTAACAAATCCTTACTCAATGTTGGTAACAAAAACATCAAGGAGGCAACAAACACTGCCAACAAAGGTACTTGAGAAGAACTACAACTAAGATTCTTGGACGAATGCATCCACTCCGTTAGCTTAGATAGCTTTCCTTGGTGCAACGACGTTATCAGCCTACCAAAGGAGACAATATATGCATTAGGAGACACAGCTAGCCAAAACAGCATATAAGAACAGACAGCATTATAAGAACGTTGGCAATGTGATTGATGTAAGACTGATTAGAAGGTGAATCTGAAGAATCTTGGAAGCTAGAAATATTGGACAAATTTACAAGTTCCAGATAGGCAAATGCATAAAACGAACATACCTCCTTCTTCACAGGCTCTTCCTTCTCTGACAAGATCAGCTCAATGTGGCAGGGGTTGGACATGTAAGCTGCCATAAAGAAATATTAGCACCATGTCCAATGAAAGCAAATAGACATTTCAATATAACACCCTTGAGAACTTACGATTGATGCGTCCGTGAGCACGGTATGTACGGCGCCTCTGCTTTTGGGCTTGGTTCACCTGGATGTGTGAAATGTAGAGGTTGTCGACGTCCAAGCCTTTAACCTATGTACACAACACATAGTAAGTTAACCAAAACAAATGCTCATAATATGATGCATATCAAAAATAGAATGAGAAGGATAAAATAGCAGCAGCCGCAGCATACCTCAGCGTTACTCTCAGCATTCTTCAGCAAATCCAACACGAACTGGGCCGACTTTGCAGGCCAGCGACCCTGCCCATTTGGCTGGCGGTTCTTTACTTGCGCAGTACGACCCACACCTCTGCAGTATCTCCGGAAGGGAATCGCTTGCTTGTGGGCGAGAACATCCTCAAGGTACCTCTTAGCCTTGCCCAAAGGCATCCTGCGAAGAGCAAACGCTGTCTCGCGTGTGTTCTGCATCCAGTATTAGCAAGTTAGCGAAACAAACAAGAGAATATATAACGATTTGACAATGGCGCGACTACAACATTATCAATCTAGCACAAAAACGACAAGAAACAACTGTGCTGGCACCAGAGTCCTATGATAAAATAACTGAACTTAGTTTTACAGATACAAAAACTGGCAGAAAAAGATTCCAGGCCAACAGACCATTTCCTTCGCTTACACATTATTAGCCCTAAGAAGCAATGGTACTATATTACATGGGATATTTTTCACCAAGTTCCGAGAGTGAGCAATGCTTGGTATACACACCTCAACAGAAAAGAATAAATAGAGCAAGCTAACAAAAATTTGGCGTGTTCATAACTAAGGATATTCAAAATATGCAATATATAGATAAGAAACGAGATGACGGAAAGATATCACACAACGTAAACAAAACTATCAGGATATATCAGACCAAGAATCTTCTAAACGATTAATCCCGACTTGGATACATCAGAGCCAGGATCTTCTAAACAATGTGACTTTTAGAGGGGGGCAAAGATCACTGAGACTTGGAGTTTGAGCAGTGCAACTTGCAGCAACATCACAAAGTGATAACTATGACACGAGCAATGAACACAGCAATATTCAAAGTTCCTATTAAACTGTAATGATATTTGCCAAAATTTAATGTGCAAAACACGGACTTCAAAATTGCAGACATTAGCTACAGAAATGAGAAGGATAAGGTAGCAGCAGCATACTTAAGCGTTACTCTCAGCGTTTAGCAAATACAACACGAACTGGGCAGATTTTCGATTAAATGCGGACATTAGCTATGTACTTCCTCAAAACAAGACATGGCTAGAGATGATGTCACGTTCGCATTGCCTAAGAACCATGGGCGACTGTGACTAACGTCGGTAAAGAATGCATTGATATCCCTAAAGCAACCTGGGAATTGTGCATGCAAAGAACAGATCAGAACCTTTACTCTTTAGGTTTATCACAAGTCAATCATTCATGACGGCATTTGTACACTCCCTAACCCTAAATCAACGAGATCGCATGAAAATTGAAAAGAACGCTAGTCTGGGATCAATCAACCAGTAGCGCAACTCCACAGACAAAAAATCTCGCGTAGAGCAGGTTCACGGAACGCACCTTGAAGTGGACCCTGAGATCCTTGCCACAGGCCTTGGCCGCTGCGCACGAAAGGACAAAACATCGGATCAAAACCCACCACCAGGAGAAGGCAAAGCGCAAAGCAAGAAAGAATCATTGAGGGGGCAGAGGGAAGAGAGATCTTACACTTGGTCGGGTTGGACGGATCCCTCGAGTACTTCACCTGCGACGGATGCAACAGCGAGGATGTCAGAGCGACGGCACATACAGCAGGCAGAGGATTGTACCTGAGAAGAGAGGGACGGGGCTTACCATGGCGGCGGCGGTGGGGTTGCGGCCGGAGAGGAGGGATGGGAGGGTGAGTGCTGGCCTTGGCACGAACTCTTCCAACAGGGGAAAAACTGAGGCGGCGGCGGAGGTCTATGAGGAGGCGAGAAACCCTAGAGCTTCACAGCTCTTCATGGGCTTACGGCCCAATGTCTCGCGTATTTGGATTATCATTTTGGAATCCCATGTATGGGACAGGCCCGGCCTTTTTCTCTCTCGTTTTCCTCTTTGCGTTTCATCTTTTGTTTTTTGTACCCCTCAAAAACAAATCTTTCTTTTCTATCTTTTGGGGAAAGCCATCGTGATGACTTTATTTATTTATTTATTGATCTATCTATAGAAGTATTATCAAAGTTCACCGGAAGTGTAAAGCACCTCAAACATAATAAAAAAAATATCGAGTTAAAGTCAACCATGATGTCACCGAAACCATAATCCCAACGAGAGGACTCCGTCAAGGTGACCCTTTGTCACCTTATCTTTTTATCATTTGCGCTGAAGGTTTTTCAGCCTTACTACCGAAGGCTGAAAGACATAAGAGAATTGAGGGGATAAAGGTATCCTTTAGAGCTCCAAGTGTTAACCATCTTCTATTTGTTAGAAGGGAGAGAGAGAATTGATGGAATAGAAGATGGTTATATATATAGGAGCATGCGTAGACGAGGGACCTGCACGAGCTGTATGCCATCTCGGAGAAGTCGGAGGGGCCAGCAGAGAAGAACTCAACGACGATTGCGGCGTCCATCGGCGCGGGGCCGATGTCACCAACGGTGGTCGGAGTAGACGAAGTGGTCGGGGTAGATGACGGCGACGCTATGACGGGCGGTGCTTGGACGAAGACGAAGGGGTGGATTTGGCGGCGGCGGCGGCTACGAAAAAGCGGCGGCGGCGGCTAAAGAAGAAATGGCGGCGGCGGCCGACGGCAACGGGGGGCTAGGTTAGGAGTCGGCGGCGGTGCTCGAAAAGGCAAAGAACCCCGACAATGTTTAAGACCGGCGCGACGGTGGCGTTCAGCGCCAAAGGAGACGGCGCGCGCATACCACGGAAGTCGACGTGCGGTGACGGCAGAGTGGATCATGGGCAGCGCGCGCTCACGAAGAAGCGGCGACGAACGCGGCAAAGGGTCGGGCATGACGGCGGAAGACCTCGGGCGGCGGCGGGGACCGCGGGCGCGCGGCGTTGCGGCTCAAGGGGCGACGCAATGGCGGTTCACGAGTTAGTGCAGCCGCAGGGATGGCCTCGGGGCGGCGGCGGGGACCGCGTATCGCGGCACTACGGCCTGAAGGGGCGACACAGCGGCGACACATGAGTCGATGCAGCCGCGAGAAGAACCACGGGGCAGCGGCGCCGCGGCCCGACGGGGCGACGCAGCGGCAACCCGATGCTCGATCGGCGGAGAGGCGCGTGGTTCTCGGGATGATCTTCACGGGACCTGCGGAGGTGCACGTAACCGACATGCCAGGTCGGTCGCGCGGCGTAGATGAGGCGGATCGCGGTGGCGAGCGGGTGATCAAGTCGATCGCGCGCGAGATCAGGTACGCCGCTCAGTGGAGACGGGGTGGCGGCGGAGTCCGCGATGAGGCCGGCGATGACAGACGGCGTTTGACGTGGTGCGGACGAGCTTGTCAGAACCGGCACCCGGGCTGCCAAAGCAGCGCCGGCGCCCGAGCAGCGAGGCCCGAGCGACCAATGGAGCAGCAGCGCCCGAGTTGAGGCAGCCGACGAGCCTGACGTAGCTTTCCCGACGCACCCGAGGACGAGGCCGGGGAGGTAGACCGTCGGGCCACCGTGCAGACGCGGCGGAGGCGGGTGACGTGGATCGATGGGCGGGCCGGCGCGCGAGCGATGGCTATGATTGGCCGTCGCATGGCGCGAGGCCGCCGGGTCGGGCGATGTAGATGTCCCGGTCGGAGCAGGCGGTGAAGGCCGCCAGGGCGACGAGCGGACCGACGCTGACGGGCGGCTCGACGGACCGCCGCGGCGCGCGGCTGCCGGTCGGAGGAGAGGCCGGTCGGTCGCGCCGGATCGGAGTAGAGGCGCCGGAGTCGACGGCTGCGATGGGCGTCGCAAAACCTATCAAGATTTGATCAAAAACGCGATCAAAACGACCGCGAGAGAGCGAAAAACCGAGCAAGGGCACTCGGAAAAAGACTCTTCTAGGGCAGCCGGCCAACACGGCCGTGACGAACCCTAGGTACTGGCGCATGCCGACCCCGCGGGCGTCATGGAGGTCGACCGCCTGGGCGCAAGCAAGTCTTGAGCGGCTAAGGTTTGGGTCGTGATTAGGCTGATACCATGTTAGAAGGGAGAGAGAGAATTGATGGAATAGTCGTTGTATTGCTTGAGCCTCATGGGCATATATATAGGAGTACAAAGACCAACTTGGAGTACAAGACAAGACAAGACTGAATCTTAGTCTATCCTATACTTCCTAATAATTAATATACTCAACACTATTTGCAGATGATTCCCTGTTATTGATTAAAGCTGTTAAAAGCAATGCGCAAGAAGTGGATAGAATTTTGAACATACATGCAACCTGCTCTGGACAGATTATAAATAAGGAGAAATCTACAATTATGTTCAGCAAGAATACCCCCTCTCAAGAAAAGAAAGAAGTTATGAGCGCCCTCCAAGTGAGTAATGAGACCAGATCAGAAAAGTATTTGGGGCTACCGGCCTTTATTGGAAAATAAAAAAGTAAGGTTTTTCAATACCTGAAGGAGAGAATATGGAGGAAAATTCAGGGATGGAAAGAGAGAATGTTATCATGTGCAGGAAAGGAAATCCTCATAAAAGTGGTTGCACAAGCGATCCCTATTTATGCTATGGCATGTTTCGACATAACTAAGTCCCTATGTGATCAGATAAGCGCAATGATATGCCGATATTGGTGGAGCCAAATGGACAAGGAAAACAAAATTCATTGGATAAGTTGGGAGAAACTTTTCTTGCCGAAGAGGCAAGGTGGATTAGGATTTAGGGATCTCCATTGGTTCAACCTCGCGATGTTAGCAAAACAGGCATGGAGACTCATTCAGAATCCTGACTCATTATGTTCTCAAGTCTTAGTTGCGAAGTATTTCCCCCACGGGCAAATTCTGAAGGCAACAACTATGAAGCGCATGTCATACTCCTGGCGAAGTATCTTGAAGGGGGTCAAGGTGCTTAATGAGGGTGTTATTTGGCGAGTGGGAAATGGCTTAAACAAAAACATTTGGAATGATCCATGGCTACCGTGAAGCTCAATGAGGAGGCCAATCACAGTAAGAGGAAGAAATATGTTACTACACAAAGTATCTGAACTCATAAACCCTGTGACCAGAAGCTGGGATGAAGAATTAGTCTATCAAACCTTCTGCAATGAAGATGCCAATCTCATTATGCAGCCGCAAGTAAATGAGTCAGCGGACGACAATTTAGCTTGGCATTATGACAAGAAGGGTCTCTTTGTTGGAAATATGCCCTAGAGGCAATAATAAATTAGTTATTATTATATTTCCTTGTTCATGATAATCGTTTATTATCCATGCTATAATTGTATTGATAGGAAACTCAGATACATGTGTGGGTATATAGACAACACCATGTCCCTAGTAAGCCTCTAGTTGACTAGCTCGTTAATCAATAGATGGTTACGGTTTCCTGACCATGGACATTGGATGTCATTGATAACGGATCACATCATTAGGAGAATGATGTGATGGACAAGACCCAATCCTAAGCCTAGCACGATCGTGTAGTTCAGATGCTAAAGCTTTTCTAAAATGTCAAGTATCATTTCCTTAGACCATGAGATTGTGCAACTCCGGATACCGTAGGAATGCTTTGGGTGTACCAAACGTCCTGGCGTGAATCGGGTGACTATAAAGGTGCATTACGGTATCTCCGAAAGTGTCTGCATTGGATTGGCACGAATCGAGATCGGATTTGTCACTCCGGTTGACGGAGAGGTATCTCTGGGCCCACTCGGTAGGACATCATCATAATGTGCACAATGTGACCAAGGGGTTGATCACGGATGATGTGTTACGGAACGAGTAAAGATACTTGCCGTGCGAGATTGAACAAGGTATCGGATACCGACGATCGAATCTCGTGCAAGTACAATACCGCTAGACAAAGGGAATTGTATACGGATCGATTGAGTCCTTGACATCGTGGTTCATCCGATGAGATCATCGTGGAACATGTGGGAGCCAATATGGGTATCCAGATCCCGCTATTGGTTATTGACCGAGAACGCCTCGCTCATGTCTACATGTCTCCCGAACCCGTAGGGTCTACACACTAAGGTTCGATGACGCTAGGGTTATAAAGGAAGTTTGTATGTGGTTACCGAATGTTGTTCGAGTCCCAGATGAGATCCCGGACGTCACGAGGAGTTCCGGAATGGTCCGGAGGTAAAGATTTATATATGGAAAGTTGTTGTTCGGTTCCGGAAAAGTTCGGGTTTTTCAGATAGTACGGAAGCTTCGGAAGGTTCCGGAGGATTCGGAGGGGTCCGGAGGTCCGGAAATTGTTCCACCACGTCCAATACAGTAGCATGGGCTGTAGGGGAGCGCCTAGCCTTAATGGGCCAGGGGCACCAGCCCCCAAGGCCCATGCGCATGGGAAGGGGAAACCCTAAAGGGAGGCCTCCACTTGACTTGGGAGGCACTCCCCCTTGGCCGCCCCTTGGATTGGATCTAGGGCTGGCCGCACCCCTTGGGGTGGGAAACCCTAAAGGGGCGCAGCCCCTTCCCCTATATATACTTGAGGTTTTGGGGCTGCCAACACATGAGAACTTCTCCTCTTGGTGCAGCCCCTCTCCTCCTCCTCCTCTCCCTTGGTGCTTGGCGAAGCCTGCGGATTGCCACGCCTCCACCACCACCACGCCGTTGTGTTGCTGCTGGATGGAGTCTTCTCAACCTCTCCTCTCTCCTTGCTGGATCAAGGCATGGGAGACGCCACCGGCTGTACGTGTGTTGAACGCGGAGGTGCCGTCTGCTCGGCACTAGGATCATCGGTGATTTGAATCACGACGAGTACGACTCCATCAACCCTGTTCACTTGAACGCTCGCTTAGCGATCTACAAGGGTATGTAGATGCACTCTCCTTCCCTCGTTGCTAGTCTCTCCATGGATAGATCTTGGTGACACGTGGGAAAATTTTGAATTTCACATTACGTTCCCCAACAAAGGCATCATGAGCTAGGTCTATTGCGTAGATTCTTTGCACGAGTAGAACACAAAGTAGTTGTGGGCGTTGATGTTGTTCAATATGCTTACCGTTACTAGTCCAATCTTGTTTCGACGGTATTGTGGGATGAAGCGTCCGGACCGACCTTACACGCATTTCGTGAGATGTGTTCCACCGACCGACATGCACTTGGTGCATAAGGTGGCTAGCGGTGCCGCCTCTCCACTTTAGTCGGAACGGATTCGATGAAAAGGGTCCTTATGAAGGGTAAATAGCAATTGGCATATCACGTTGTGGTTTTGCGTGGTAAGAAACGTTTTGCTAGAAACCCATAGCAGCCACGTAAAACATGCAAACAACAATTAGAGGACGCCTAACTTGTTTTTGCAGGGGTATGCTATGTGATGTGATATGGCCAAGAAGAATGTGATGAATGATATGTGATGTATGAGATTGATCATGTTCTTGTAATAGGATTCACGGCTTGCATGTCGATGAGTATGACAACCGCGAGCCATAGGAGTTGTCTTTATTTATTGTATGACTGCGTGTCATTAAACAACGCCATGTAATTACTTTACTTTATTGCTAACCGGTAGCCATAGTAGTAGAAGTAATAAGTTGGCGAGACAACTTCATGGAGACACGATGATGGAGATCATGATGATGGAGATCATGGTGTCATCTTTGGTGACGATGATGATCATGGAGCCCGAAGATGGAGATCAAAAGGAGCAAAATGATATTGGCCATATCATGTCACTATTTGATTGCATGTGATGTTTATCATGTTTATGCATCTTATTTGCTTAGAACGACGGTAGTATATAAGATGATCCTCATTAAAATTTCAAGAAGTGTTCTCCCTAATCGTGCACCGCTGCTAAAGTTCGTCGCTTCTAAGCACCACGTGATGATCGGGTGTGATGGATTCTTACGCTCACGCATACAACGGGTGTAAGACAGATTTACACACGCGAAACACTTAGGGTTAACTTGACGAGCCTAGCATGTACAGACATGACCTCGGAACACGAGACCGAAAGGTCGAGCATGAGTCGATAGTAGATACGATCAACATGAAGATGTTCACCGATGATGACTAGTCCGTCTCACGTGATGATCGGACACGGCTTAGTTGACTCGGATCATGTAATCACTTAGATGACCGAGAGGATGTCTATCTCGAGTGGGAGTTCATAAGATGAACTTAATTATCCCGAACATAGTCAAAAGACCTTTTGCAAATTATGTCGAAGCTCGCGCTTTAGTTCCACTGCTTAGATACATTCCTAGCGAAAATATAGTTGAAAGTTGACAAGAGCAATTATGCGGACGTAAGAAAGCTTATGTCCTTAATGCACCGCCACATGTGTTGAACCCCAAACGTCGTTTGTGGATGTTGCGAACATCGGACATACACGTTTTGATAACTACGTGATAGTTCAGTTAAACGGTTTAGAGTTGAGGCACCAAAGACGTTTTCGAAACATCGCGGAACATATGAGATGCTTCAAGGGTTGAAATTGGGATTTCAAGCTCGTGCCCATGTCAAGAGGTATAAGACCTCCGACGATTTTCTTAGCCTGCAAACTAAGGGAGAAAAAGCTCAATCGTTGAGCCTGTGCTCAGATTGTCTGAGTGCAACAATCACTTGAATCAAGTGGGAGTTGATCTTCCTGATAAGATAGTGATGTTTCTCCAAAGACATTGCCACCAAGCTACTAGAGCTTCGTGATGAACTATAACATATCAGGGATATATATGATGATCCTTGAAGTGTTCGCGATGTTTGACACCGTGAAAGTAGAAGTCAAGTAGGAGCATCAATTGTTGATGGTTGGTAAAACCACTAGTTTCAAGAAGGGCAAGGGCAACAAGGGATACTTCACGAAACGGCAAATCAGCTGCTGCTCTAGTGAAGAAACCCAAGGTTGAACCCAAACCCGAGACTAAGTGCTTCGTAATAAGGGGAACAGCCATCGGAGCAGATTACCCTAGATACTTGGTAGATGAGAAGGTGGCAAGGTCAATAGAAGTATATTGGATATGCATTATGTTAATGTATACTTTACTAGTACTCCTAGTAGCACCGGGTATTAGATACGGTTCGGTTGCTAAGTGTTAGTAACTCAAATAAAAGGCTACGGAATAAACGGAGACTAGCTAAAGGAGAGCGACGATATGTGTTGGAAGTGTTTCCAATTTTGATGTGATCAAACATCGCACGCCCCTCTACCATCAAGATTAGTATTAAACCGAATAATTATCATTTGGTGTTTATGCGTTGAGCATAGACATGATTGGATTATGTCTATCGCAATACGGTTGTTCATTTAAAGAGAATAATGGTTACTCTATTTATTTGAATAATACCTTCGATGGTCTTGCACCTAAATAAATGGTTTATTGAATATCGATCGTAGTGATACACATTTTCATGCCAAAAATATAAGATAGTAATGATAGTACCACTTACTTGTGGCATTGCCATGCAAGTCATATTGGTATAAAACGCATGAAGAAGCTCCATGTTGATGGATCTTTGGACTCACTCATTTTTGAAAAGTTTGAGACATGCGAACCATGTCTATTGGTGTATACGCATGAAGAAACTCCATAGAGATGGATCGTTTGGACTCACTTGATTTTTGAATCACTTGAGATATGCAAAACATACCACATGGGCAAGATGACTGAAAAGCCTCGGTTTCAGTAAGATGGAACAAGATAGCAACTTGTTGGAAGTAACACATTTTGATATGTGCAGTCCAATGAGTCTTTGAGGCATGCGATTAATATCGTTATGTTCTTACTTCACAGATGATTCGAGTAGATGTTGAGTATATTTACTTGATGAAACACAAGTCTGAATTATTGAATGGTTCAAGTAATTTCAGAGTGAAGTTTAAGATCTTCGTGACAAGAGGATAGAATATCTATGATATGATCATAGAGATGAATATCTGAGTTACGAGTTTTGGCACACAATTAAGAAATTGTGCAAATTGTTTCACAATTAATACCGCCTGGAACACCATAGTGTGATGGTGTGTCCGAACATCATAGTTGCACCCTATTGGATATGGTGCGTACCATGATGTCTCTCATCGAATTACCACTATCGTTCATGGGTTGGTCATTAGAGACAACCACATTCACTTTAAGTAGGGCACCACGTAATTCCGTTGAGATGACACTGTATGAACTATGGTTTAGAGAAACCTAAGCTGTCATTTCTTAAAAGTTTGGGGCTACGACGCTTATGTGAAAAGTTTCAGCGTGATAAGATCGAACCCAAAACGGATAAATACATCTTCATAGGATACCCAAAATGGTTGGGTATACCTCCTATCTCAGATCCGGAAGCAAAAGTAATTGTTTCTAGAAACGGGTCCTTTCTCGAGGAAAAGTTTCTCTCGAAAGAATTGAGTGGGAGGATGGTGGAGACTTGATGAGGTTACTGAACCGTCACTTCAACTAGTGTGTAGCAGGGCACAGGAAGTTGTTCCCGTGGCACATACACCAATTGAAGTAGAAGCTTATGATAGTGATCATGAAGTTTCAGATCAAGTCACTAATGTACCTCGTGAGGGTGACAAGGAGGCGCTACTACAGAGTGGTACGCAATCACATCTTGAAGGTCATGTTGCTAGACAACAATGAACCTACGAACTATGGAGAAGCAATGGTGGGCCCAAATTCCGACAAATGGTTAGAAGCCATGAAATCCGAGATAGGATCCATGTATCAAAACAAAGCATGGACTTTGGTGGACTTGCCCGATGATCGGCAAGCCATTGAGATGAATGGATCTTTAAGAAGAAGACGGACGTGGACGGTAATATCACCGTCTATGAAGCTTGACTTGTGGCGAAGAGTTTTTCACAAGTTCAAGGAGTTGACTACGATACGATTTTCTCATCCGTAGCAATGCTTAAGTCCGTCGGAATCATGTTAGCATTAGCTGCATTTATGAAATCTGGCAGATGGATGTCAAAACGAGTTTCCTTACCAGTCTGCGTAAGGAAAGGTTGTATGTGATACAATCAGAAAAGTTTTTTGTCGATCCTAAAGGATGCTAAAAGGTATGCTGGCTCCAGTGATCCTTCTAAGGACTGGAGTAAGCATCTCGGAGTTGGAATGTGCGCTTTGATGAGATGATCAAAGATTTTGGGTTTATACAAAGTTTATGAGAAACTTGTATTTTCAAAGAAGTGAGTGGGAGCACTATAGAATTTCTGATGAGTATATGTTGTTGATCAGAAATGATGTAGAATTTCTAGAAAGCATATAGGGTTGTTTGAAAAGTGTTTTTCAATGGAAAACCTGGATTAGACTACTTGAACAAATAAGCATCAAGATCTATAAGATAGATCAAAATGTTTAATAATACTTTCAAATGAGCACATACCTTGACATAATCTTGAAAATGTTCAAGATGGATCAGTCAAAGAAGGAGTTCTTGCCTGAGTTGTAAGGTATGAAGTTAAGAGTTAAAGCTCGACCACGGCAGAAAAGAGAGAAAGGACGAAGGTCGCCCCTATGCTTTAGACGTAGGCTCTATAGTATGCTATCTTTGTGTACCGCTTAGGAAGTGTGCCTTGCCATGAGTTAGTCAAGGGTACAAGAATGATCCAGAATGGGGATCATTGGACAGCGGTCAAAATTGTCCTTGGAGTAAATAAGGACATGTTTCTCGATTATGGAGGTGATAAAGAGTTCGCGTAAAGGGTTACGTCGATGCAAGCTTTGACACCTATCCGAATGACTCTGAATAGCAAACCGGATCGATAGTGGAGCAACCATTTGGAATAGTTTCAAATGGAGCGTGGAAGCAGCATTTATAATATGACCTAGAAATTTGCAAAGCACACACGGATCTGCAAGGTTCAGATCCGTTGACTAAAACCTCTCTCACAAGCAAAACATGATCAAACCCCAGAACTCATTGAGTCTTAATCACATGATGATGTGAACTAGTTTAATGACACTAGTAAACTCTTTGGATGTTGGTCACATGGCGATGTGACGTGTGAGTGTTAATCACATGGCGATGTGAACTAGATTATTGACTCTAGTGCAAGTGGGAGACTGTTGGAAATATGCCCTAGAGGCAATAATAAATTAGTTATTATTATATTTCCTTGTTCATGATAATCGTTTATTATCCATGCTATAATTGTATTGATAGGAAACTCAGATACATGTGTGGGTATATAGACAACACCATGTCCCTAGTAAGCCTCTAGTTGACTAGCTCGTTAATCAATAGATGGTTACGGTTTCCGACCATGGACATTGGATGTCATTGATAACGGGATCACATCATTAGGAGAATGATGTGATGGACAAGACCCAATCCTAAGCCTAGCACGGATCGTGTAGTTCGTATGCTAAAGCTTTTCTAAAATGTCAAGTATCATTTCCTTAGACCATGAGATTGTGCAACTCCGGATACCGTAGGAATGCTTTGGGTGTACCAAACATCACAACGAATCGGGTGACTATAAAGGTGCATTACGGTATCTCCGAAAGTGTCATTGGATTGGCACGAATCGAGATCGGATTTGTCACTCCGGTTGACGGAGAGGTATCTCTGGGCCCACTCGGTAGGACATCATCATAATGTGCACAATGTGACCAAGGGGTTGATCACGGGATGATGTGTTACGGAACGAGTAAAGATACTTGCCGTAACGAGATTGAACAAGGTATCGGGATACCGACGATCGAATCTCGGGCAAGTACAATACCGCTAGACAAAGGGAATTGTATACGGATCGATTGAGTCCTTGACATCGTGGTTCATCCGATGAGATCATCGTGGAACATGTGGGAGCCAATATGGGTATCCAGATCCGCTATTGGTTATTGACCGAGAACGTCTCGCTCATGTCTACATGTCTCCCGAACCCGTAGGGTCTACACACTTAAGGTTCGATGGCGCTAGGGTTATAAAGGAAGTTTGTATGTGGTTACCGAATGTTGTTCGAGTCCCAGATGAGATCCCGGACGTCACGAGGAGTTCGGAATGGTCCGGAGGTAAAGATTTATATATGGAAAGTTGTTGTTGGGTTCGTGAAAAGTTCGGGTTTTTCGGTATTGTACCGGAAGCTTCGGAAGGTTCGGAGGATTCCGGAGGTCCGGAAATTGTTCCACCACGTCCAATACAGTAGCATGGGCTGTAAGGCGCCCTAGCCTTAATGGGCCAGGGCACCAGCCCCCAAGGCCCATGCGCATGGGAAGGAAAACCCTAAAGGGGAGGCCTCCACTTGACTTGGGAGGCACTCCTCCCCTTAGCCGCCCTTGGATTGGATCTAGGGCTGGCCGCACCCTTGGGGTGGGAAACCCTAAAGGCGCAGCCCTTCCCCTATATATACTTGAGGTTTTGGGGCTGCCAACACATGAGAACTTCTCCTCTTGGTGCAGCCCCGCCTCCTCCTCCTCCTCTCCTTGGTGCTTGGCGAAGCCTGTGGGATTGCCACGCCTCCACCACCACCACGCCGTTGTGTTGCTGCTGGATGGAGTCTTCCTCAACCTCTCCCTCTCTCCTTGCTGGATCAAGGCATGGGAGACGTCATCGGGCTGTACGTGTGTTGAACGCGGAGGTGCTGTCCGTTCGGCACTAGGATCATCGGTGATTTGAATCACGACGAGTACAACTCCATCAACCCCGTTCACATGAACGCTTCCGCTTAGCGATCTACAAGGGTATGTAGATGCACTCTCCTTCCCCTCGTTGCTAGTCTCTCCATGGATAGATCTTGGTGACACGTAGGAAAATTTTGAATTTCTGCTACGTTCCCCAACACTCTTCACAGTAAAGTTTGCATACAAGGTGGCAATGGACAGTGAAGCCAAACGTACAACTAGTGGGATCCAATCAGGCTCAAACAGTACATCAAATAGTCCCAGTTTTGATTGGATGAAATTATGGAAGATCCCCTTACCAAGTAAGATCCGACTTTTCCTATGGAGATTAGCACATCACAGCCTGCCTTGGAGACAAAGCTAATTAAGAGAGGAATGGAGATTAGTTCTAAATGCCCAGTTTGTTGCAGGTTGGATAAGGATGGGGGCCATTGTTTCCTCAAATGCAAGCAAGTAAATAAAATATGAGGGGCACTACAAATGGAAGACATCAGGCTATCTCTCGTAAGTTATCCCAACCCCCAAGATGTTTTAATTGAAATCTTTAAACTAAAAGAAGAGGCAGCTATGAAAATCTGTATTATGATGTGGTTGTGGTGGCATGAACATAATAAAGCAAATAGATGTGAACAAATTAGAAACTGTGAGGAAGTAGTAAGCTCAATAGTATTACATTATTGTGATTTTATGCATATGGTAAAGAAAGACATGTACACAGGAAAAACCACAACATCGCGGCAAAAATGGACTCCACCGCCATCAAGTTACCTGAAAAATAATATTGATGGATCTTTCAAGGAAGAAGATCATACAGGGGGCTGGGGCTACATCATTCGCAATCCAGATGGACTTGCAGAGGCAGCAGGAGCAGGGAGGTTGAGCCATATCATGGATGCTCTCCAAGTAGAAAGCCTAGCCCTCATCGGAGCAATTGAAAGAGCAAGTGATTTGGGGTGTCAAAATGTCATTTTTTTTAAACTGATTCCCGTGTGCCGCAACAAGCAATCTCTACTTAAAGGTATGATGCTTCCCTGTCTGGTGTTATATTCATGAATGCAAGAAGACTTTTATGGTTGTATTTTAATGATGTGAAAATTGTGTGGGTTCCAAGAGTCTGTAACTATGTAGCCCATGTTTTAGCATCTCATGGCGCTGGTTTGGAGTCGGGAGACCAAGTTCACTGGCTCTGCAATGTCCCAGACTTTGTAAATTCTACAGTTACCAGTGATTTTAGCTCGCCTGCCTGAGTAATATAACCGGCCATGTTTTTGTTTGTTTAAAAAAACGACCACTACTGCAGTCAAAACGAGCCGCTGACGCGCTGCTGTGGCCGCTCCCCTACTGGAACCGCCTTGACCTTGTCAATGACAACCAAAAAGTCTTCGTGCATGTGCCCCTACGGACCAGATCCCTAGAGCCGCGGTGGACGTCGTTGAACCCTTGAATGGATCTGAAGCACCGGACACCAAATCTCGCCACACAACAAGAAACCCTGACCTCATTGCACCAATGAGATGGCAGGAATCTACACGATAGCTCTATCAGCTTCGTCAAGATGGACGAAGTCGAGGAGGATCGGAGACAGGAAGACAAACTTGAAGAAGAAGTACCGCCATCCGCCCGAGTGTCGCCCCACGATGACTAAAAAACACTAAACTAAACTACTAACCAAAGTGAAGGCCCCGAGATTCCCCTCACCACCGCCGATCGCGTGGAACGACAAGCAGAGGAGAGGCGAATCCACGGGCTCGCCGACGAAGCCTGCAAGGGAGAGTTTTCCTAGCCACGAAGGGATAGAGGAGGAAAAGTTAAAGATGGAAATATTTTTAGAGAAAATCATGATGACTTTATTGATTGGTGAAAGTATTACATCGTCCGTGAGTAAACCAACAATAAAATCAAAAGGGATCTAAATCCAGACAATATTTTGAGAACCCTTCGCATTACAAGCAAGCCATTGTTGCTCTCATGAAACTAAGCTAAAAGATAACATGATTAAAACCTCTAAGTTAAGAAAGAGCATTCTTAAAAAATCATAGCCATTGGCCAATAAAATTTCCTGAAAATGGACAAATCTGGCCCTTTTCCAAAACTTTAGCATAAAATGAACCCGGTTCAGAAAAATTTCACAAAAATGGCCCATTTGGTGGGGCGTGATGCTAAATAGTGGGGTGCCCTCGGTAGGGGTAGCTATGGTGCCATCTAGCATGGCGTCTCGGGCCAGGGCGTCATGCAATGTGCCATTTTGCGATTTTTTTGGAATCTATTTCATTTCGTGCTAAAGTTTCACAAAAGGGTCAGATTGTTCATTTTTCATATAATTTCCACCATCCTTCGTAACCTCAATAACATGCATGGAATCATTATTAACTATTAGGTTGTTGCACCTCCCACCTCTCTCACAAGAGTCAAACTATCATATAGCAATGGTTCTTTGTTCGCCACCACATCTGCAACATTACTTAGTCCACAACAATTGCATTCCCTCAAGGTACCGCTTTCATCTCTGATAACTGCACCCGTAGCGCATGTTCCCTGGTTAATTGAGAAGCCGGCATCTACATTAAGCTTGACACATCCCTCTCTTGGTTTTTCCCATCCATGATTTTGGGCCTCATAAGTCTTCTTGCAAGCTCTTGAAAAATTGGTGGCAAAAGTCAGTGTCGAGAACGCCTAGCTCGAAACCTATTCTCCCCTATATGCCTTCATACGCCCCACCAAATATACCAGCATGTCATCGCCATTGCATCTTGTCCCATAAGAGGAGCTTTAAAGGCAGTCAACCCGACAAGCCTGGTCAATATTGTTGGCAAGCCAAGGTTTCTCCCAAACTTCCTTCACTCTCGGACAATGAAAGAATGTATGCATCAAGTCCTCACAATAAATGTTGCATAGTGGGCAGGTACTGTTGAGCATTATGTGCCTGCTTGCGAGAACACAACTACAAGGGATAGTTTCATGCAATAACCTCCATAAGAACACCTCTCAAATAACACTATTAGATAACACAATTACAGGGGATACCAGGATAGTTCAATTTGTTCGAGATAACATTATTAGATAAATTATCATACCCCCTAAAAAAGATAAATCATCGCACAATATCCTTTTGTCTCCCAAAACCACGTGAGATGGATTTTAAAAGATGTCTACATGCCCTCATTACGCAAAAATAATACACTCATTCAATGGATATTGTTAGTTAATTGACCAATTCTCCAATAAGTTTACTCTAGAAAAATAGTGGGTAAAACAGAATTAACATAATAGAGATGTGATGTGGAGCATCCTACAGACATCACCATGTCATTAGCCCATTTGCCAAGTGACACGCACAACATCTACTTCGAACATATAAAGGTGAATCTTCTCTTTTACACATGTCCACTTGCGCCCTTTGAGGATGGTGTACTATTTGACACACCTCTCATGTGCATGCATAAGTATTATCAAAGGCTTCACAGACAATGAGGAGGAGTTCGAGCGCAAGCGTATGACTACACCATCCCCGAGGGAAGCGTGTAGGCAAAGACGAAAGAAAGGAGAAGAAGACGGCGCGGGTGCTACACTGAAGTTGGATCATATGGGCGACCAGCCGGATGCGGGCATCAGCCGGACGTCCCTGGTTATGACAGTCGAAGGCACCCGAAGCTTAGCCACTAAGCAGGATCATCCAAGACCCTGTCTGAATCATCTAGAAGATGCCCGGATCGTCGGGCCTTGATGTATACTACATAATTTGTTCTTGTAGACTTGTGTTGGGCCTCCAAGCGCAGAGTTTTGTAGGACAGTAGCAATTTTCCCTCAAGTGGATGACCTAAGGTTTATCAATCCGTGGGAGGTGCAGGATGAAGATGGTCTCTCTCAAACAACCCTGCAACCAAATAATTAAAAGTCTCTTGTGTCCCCAACACACCAAATACAATGGCAAATTGTATAGGTACACTAGTTTGGCGAAGAGATGGTGATACAAGTGTAATATGGATAGTAGATATTGATTTTTGTAATAGGAACAATAAAAACATCAATGTAACAAGTAACAAAAGTGAGCACAAACAGTATTGCAATGCTTGAAAATGAGGCCTAGGGTCCGTACTTTCGCTAGTGCAATCTCTCAACAATGCTAATATAATTGGATAATATAACCATCCCTCAACGTGCGATGAAGAATCACTCCAAAGTTCCTATCTAGCGTAGAACATAAGAAGAAGTTGTTTGTAGGGTACGAAACCACCTCGAAGCTATTCCTTCCGATTGATCTATCCAAGAGTTCGTACTAAAATAACACCAAATATTTTCAGATTCATAATACTCAATCCAACACAAAGAACCTCAAAGAGTGCCCCAAGATTTCTACCGGATAAACAAAGACAAGAACGTGCATCAACCCCTATGCGCAGGAATCCGCGAGTTGAGTCTCAAAACATATATCAAGTGAATCAATACAATTCCCCAATGTCACCACGAGTATTCATATGCAAGACATATATCAAGTGCTCTCATAATCCATAAAAGTATTCAATCTGATACAATGAAATCTCAAAGGGAAAACTCAATTCATCACAAGATAGAGAGGGTAAAACACCATATGATCCGACTATATTAACAAAGCCCGCGATACATCAAGATCGTGACATCTCAGGAACACGAGAGATATAGAGAGATTAAACACATACACTACAAAAAATACACTTTCGTGATGATACGTGTTTGTCACAGTAGGTCACGTTTTCTGTCATGCATGTACATCCATGACGATTTTATGACAGAATCAAGATAGTCATACCTGTGCTGTCGTAGAAGTGTTCATGACATTACCAAAATTATCATCACGGAAGTGTCCACTTCCATGACGATAAATGCCGCGTCATGGAAGTGCTTTTGTCAAGGGTTACCGACACATGGCATCCACCATAACGGGTCACCGTTAAGCTATCGGGTCTGGTTTTGGATCCGATAACCCGCTATCAGCCACGACCAATGCCGATTTTCCACGTGTAAAATTCTCATTGGCCGACGGAACCACGTGTCAGCACCACGAAAGGACATATGTCAACGGCCCAATGGACAGAAGGGGCCTAGGATACGTCGACATATGGCAAGGCCCAGTAGCGGCCCATTTAGGTCAAAAAGGCTAGCCCAGTCAAAATTAGCGGGCCGACCCATTAACGGCCTGCTTGCAGACCACCCATTCCCAGTTAAGGCCCGAACAGCTAGTGTCAAATCGGCCCATCAACGGCCCGTCCTAAACTTGTCATCATCGCGGCCCATGGTCACTTCTAGCCCGTTAATAGTCCGCTGAGTATTTGGGCCGAATTACGGCCCGGTGTGTTTCCGGCCTGTTAAAGGTCCTGCTTCATTTGGGCCCATTTATAGGCCATTGAAACTTTCGGCCCATAAACGACCATGAAGGATTTGGGTCATATTCGGCCATGTCTGACATTCGGCCTGTTAGAGGCCCACTATAGATTTGGGCCACTTTCAGCATGTTGTGATTTTCGGCCTGTTAACGCCGGACGAAATCCATGGGCCATATGTGGCCCAACGTCACATCGTGCCTATTAACGGCCCATATAAAACTGACACTAATCAAGCCCGACCGAACTTCCGGCCTGTTAAAGGCCCGTGTAGTAGGTCGGCGCATTTACGACCCGTCTAAATTTCGGTGTGTGATTGATCCGCATTGTAAATGGGCCACCATTTCGGCCCTAATGACCAGTGGGTTATTTGGCACAATTAGGTCCCAATCTCACTTTCGGCCTATTAAAGGCCCATGTTTTTTCTGGGCTCGAGATATTTACACCTGTAAACGACATATTGTTACTGAGAGCCCAAATTATGTTTAGGCCTATTAAAGGCCCACAATGGGCACATGCCTACCAAAAAATATATGAAAGCTTATGCTGATTTAGGCCTAGATATTTTTAGGGACATTTACATTTGAGCCCATAGTTGTGTCACACCCGTGTGTTTTACCCCTAAATTCAAAAAACCCTCGTTTCTGCCTGAGCTCGTTTGCTCTTCTTATGCTTTTGCCCTTTGACCGTTTGACCATAACTTTGAAAACTTCATAACGAATTCATACTAACTCAGAAAAATGCATATAAGATATCAAAATGTTCGGAAAAACATCACCTGTATGTGCATGTCATTTGCATTCATGAAAAAAGTGCATTCATGACAAAAGACATCATATGAGCTCAAACTGAGATAGGGACTTTTCAGCACTTTTGTCATGAATGCAAATGACATGCACATATAGGTGATGTTTTTCCGATCATTTTGATATCTTATTTGCATTTTTCCGAGTTAGTATGCTTTAGTTATGAAGTTTTCAAAGTTGCGGTCAAACGGTCAAAGGGCAAAAGCATAAGAGGAGTAAACGAGGTTGGACAGAAATGAGGGTTTTTTGAATTTAGGGGCAAAACACACGGGTGTGACACAACTAGGGGCTCAAATGTAATTGTCCCATATTTTTAGTGGGCTACATGCAAATTACATCCCATAATCGTTTTTAGCCCAATTGGAATGGGCCCGATGAATGTTGGCACGTTGGGCTCCTACGAAGCTTTCAGTCGAATACATTACTAAGATAAACCTACACTATACAAAAATAGTGTTGTAATTACTGCGGCCTTTGGCAGTATCATAAATGTTGTATTACAACAAAATAAATTCCAACCATACAACAAAGGCATGTTGGCATAAAGTTTACAGTGCTTGCAGATAAAAGCACCATCAGGTGTATAGAAGCACAAATCATTTGACACGAGTGCTAATGTTTGGTTCAGAATCGATGGAGCAGCATGATCTTCCCTTTTTCCTCCATTGCTCTTGAACAACGAAGCAAATGTCTGATAGTCTGGTTTCAAAACCATTCATATCTTGACGACATTTCTCAACCACTATTCTTGTTTCCAAAATGACGTCCATTATGGATTGGACTTGTGTCGGAGCACGATATATATCACTCTGTCTAGCTGGAAGATTTTGTTCATGGCGATTTGGGCGAGGTTACCTTGACAACCAACCCGAATTACGCAGAAGGTGCTTTTGCCTTCGCTAGTGGAGAGATCTTGGCCTTGCTGCAGCAAGATGTGACATTGTGCTGTGGTAGCCTCGTCACCTTCAGGTGGTTGTGGCTATTGAATCATTTGTTCCATAGCTTGCTGAAAGTTTGAACTTGTAGATTAGTGTACCAGATAATTTATTAATGAGGCAAAAACAAAAAAAGTAGGTTTCACGTTTATACATAACTTATTTTGGTGAACTATTGTGATACATTAGCATGTATTGTAGTGCCAACTACATAATAAAATCACTTTCAGAACATATGTCCATGTAGCATGCCTACTGTATTGTCTATTTTCTCACATCCGTTGACATCTAAGGATAAAGAGACATGGTTTAAAGTAGGATGAACATAGTATGACATCATTCATATCATGGGCAAACAAATATAAAACAAACAAGCTATTGTATTATTGTGTGCGCACGTGAACATCACAACTAGATCACAGATCAAGACCAAAATAATATCCTTCATCTCTTTTAAACCATGAAGGTGAAATGATACGTTAAGACAACTGTGTATAAAAGTGAACAGAGTAATTGATATTGGCTGCAAACCAAGTAGTTAAATGAACGCATCACAGTACCAATCAGTTCAAAGGCAGGAGGAGTAAGGACTTACAACAACGGCTTGAACTGGTGTGCTCATGCCCTTCATCTTGCTGGTGTGGCAATCCTTGAAGATTTGCAATGCATTCGATTCAGGTTCTTTTTGGTCCGCACGGGCTTTCCTCTGTATTTGGAACAATTCAATATAGATACGATAATATGGCACCAAAAAAAGAAGGAACTAGCAGCTATTTACAAGAGCCTCGTAGTGTACAATATAGCTACGAGATCGTGTTGTCTGTTGGAATTTCACTTTACAACGGTTGGTCTTGTTCTTCAAACAGTTATCCTAGAAGAAGATACACTTGTAAGGCACATACATAAATACAAGTTCAATATGTGGTATGATCAAATACATATACCCTACCTGATACTTTGGATCAGACCAGTGTTTAACAAGGGCTGTCCAGTCTTCATCTGTAATATATTCCATTGGAGATGTTTGTGCGATTTCATTATTAGCCTTGCCTTCAAAGTGAGCTTTTCTAAGGTGGTACCGATACTGTCGCACAACAGACTGAAAAACATGAGTGCATGCTTGTTTAGTTGCATCATCTTTCGGATCCAACTTGAACCTCATCTGTTGAAAAAAGAATGTGAGTCTTATTAGGATGAAGCTAGAAAGTATGGGACAGAGCAAGACAATATTACAAATTGCGATGAATAACATGACTTACGGATAAATGGTCAAGGAAGGTGTTAAACTGGGTATTTTCTTTCTCATTCCTATACTGGATCCACGTTGGGAGGTTACGTGCATGACACCTAACGGCAACAGCTGCCTCTGATACTAACTTGGCTGACTATGTAGCATCACGTGGCCTTTTTAAACCTGCCTCAAAATGGATCTCCATTCTTCCTCCTTTAGATTTTGTTAATCATCAAGCATTATCCACGATGTACATTTCGCTTATGCTGTGGTGCTAGTTCAACAACGAATGTGGAAAGTGTTAGTGCACATCAAACAGTGAGAGTACATATAAAGGAGCATGCAACTGCAACTTGACTCGTTCAAGTACCGTCTTGGTGTTGATGCTCATGAGGTTCATCTGATCTTGCCAAGTCTTATTGTGTCGTGATTGCTTGAGTAGTGTTAGGTGTGAAGGCAGCTTGGGAACTGGCGCCTCTGAGCAAACAACGAGTCTGAAATGCAGTTGAGGCGGATCTTTGTAGCTGGTGGAGCGAGGATCTTGTGTTTGTAGATTTAGCCGGTGGACTTGGACCTTCTACTGCACTATAAGTACCGGTAGAATCTCGAGGGCAGATCCTTTTCCGTTTCACCCGACGAGTAACACCATTCCCTACTATATTCTTTTCCTTGCTCTTTTTTGACTTTGCCATGTCAAGCCGTACCCAAAACACAAAAGAATAAAATCGCTCTTCAGAACTCATTGATTCATGCTACAGACAAGTAATACTTTGATGTAAGATAACTGTATGAGGATGGAATATGTAAGGAAAACAAGACGACATGACATACTCACAGGTACGATGTGTAAATTAAGCAGAAGGATTTTCAAGAAAATAGAAGTAATGCAAGCTAGACACCATATGAAAGATGCAACCAATATCACTCTGCCAAGTTAAAAGTGTCTTGTCATAAGTGGCACTTCAAAAAACTAGAAGCAGTACAACGTAGAAATCAATGCAAGATGCAACCACTATCGAACTGCCATGTTAAAAGCGCCCAATCATGAGTGACTGATGCGGGATACACAACAGCAGTACTTTGATGTAAGAACATGGTATGATAGATATATGTAGTGTATTCTAGACACAGAAAGGCATGTCATATGCACATGTATAACGTATTGACTCAGCAGGCGCAATTTAATCAAAATAGAAGAAATACAGGCTAGACAACATATGCAACATGAAATAAATTATCACACTGTCAACTTAGAGCAAGCACCTGCGATGGTGAAGTATGGGAGATGAACTCATTATGTAGACTTGGGACTTCAACTACATTAGCAGTAGCAGTGGCAAATCTAGAGAGTCTCTGTTTGCGTCGGTCCAGAGGACCACCTACATTCCTTAACTTACTCTTTTCCTTCCTCTTTTCTGATATTGCCTTATTGAAAGGATCGATATAGTTGACTAGAGGGGGGGGGGGTGAATAGGCAACTAACAATTTTTAGCTTTTCTTTACCAAATTAAACTTTGCATCAAAGTAAGTTGTCTAGATATGCAACTAGGCGGACAACCTATATGATGCAACAAACGCAAGCACACAAGCACGCAATGAAAGTAACACAAATAAGCTTGCACAAGTAAAGGGATGAGATAACCAAGAGTGGAGCCGGTGGAGACGAGGATGTGTTACAAGTTCCTTCCTTTTGAGGAAATCGTCTCCGTTGGAGCGGTGTGGAGGCACAATGCTCCCCAAGAAGCCACTAGGGCCACAGTATTCTCCTCACGCCCTCACACAATGCGAGATCTGTGATTCCACTATTGGTGCCCTTGAAGGCGGCGACCGAACCTTTACAAACAAGGTTGGGGCAATCTCCACAACAATTGGAGGCTCCCAACAACACCACGAAGCTTCACCACAATGGACTATGGCTCATGGTGACCTCAACCGTCTAGGGTGCTCAAACACCCAAGAGTAACAAGATCCATAAGGGATTAGTGGGGAATCAAATTTCTCTTGGTGGAAGTGTAGATCGAGGCCTTCTCAACCACTCCCGAGCAAATCAACAAGTTTGATTGGCTAGGGAGTGAATCGGCGAAAATGGAGCTTAGGAGCAACAATGGAGCTTAGGGTTGGAAGAGGTGGTCAACTAGAGGTAGGATACGACCCTTTTATAGTGGTGGACAAAATCCAACCGTTATCCACTTAACCAGCCCGCGACACGCGGTACTACCGCTTCAGGGGCGCGGTACTACCACAAGGCCATGCGGTACTACCATGGGCCACCACGGTACTACCGCAGTAGCAGCGCGGGCTACAGCGAGCCTGACCGGAGGCAGTACTACCGCTCCCTCCTTGCGGTACTACCGCAAGGCAGGAACGCCCTAGCCTGGGAAGGGCGCGGATGAATAAAAATACATCCGTGCCAACTTCCGCTGGAAAACAGCCGGTGCAAAAACCCGACACGGTACTACCGCTGGAGAGCAGTACTACCGCGTGGCTGCTGGATTAGACCGCACGCGGTACTACCGTGAGCAAGGCGCGGTACTACATGGAGGTGCGGATGTAAAATTACATCCGCCCTACTACCATAAGCGCGGTACTTGGCACAGGGACCATAGTAGTGCGGCTCGGGAGGAGCGGTACTACCGTGGGCTCAGCAGTACTACCGCGCTGAGCTCTGGTACTACATGGGTGCCTACGGTACTACCGCTCGAGGAGCGATCTTGCCGCAAGCACAACAACAGCAGCCAAGGCAATCTAACGAGGATAAGCGGGAATGCTCCATAGTGCAAGGGAAAGGTGGAGACAAGGAAGGGCGTGTGCGTGATGATTCCACCCAAACCTTTCCGACGCGGACCCCTCTTAATAGTACGGCTTTCCTCGACTCAAATCCACCAAAAGAAACGTGAAAGCGCCGTCTTCAATAGTCTTGAGGGCACCAAACCGTCTTGTACCTAGTGAAGAAATGTCTGAGAAATTCAAAGGCACACGATTAGTCCGCAAAAGCATTATCATCAATCACCAAAACACCTAAGGGATAAATATGCACTTACACTTATGAAGTCAAAACCACAAGAAGATGAATAAAATTAGCTCTGCATAACTGGTTGATGCATGATACAAACGAACACTACTTTGATCTGAGGCAAGCGCATGATAGGAGGATGGAATATATACAAAAAAGACAACATTGCATATTCACACGTATGATAGGAGGATGGAATATGTATGAAAAATAGTAAGCAAAAGGCATTTCAACAAAAATTAGAAGAAATGAAAGCTAGGCACCATATGAACATGCAACCAATATCACTATCAGGTAAAAAGTGTCTCGTCGTAAGTGCCATCTCAAGAAATTTTAAGCAGTACAAGCTAGAAGACAATGCAAGATGCAACCTACATCACACTCCCAAGTTAAATGTGTCTTATGGGTAAGTGATTGTTGCAGGTATAAGTTGTAAGCTACGCAGATGCAATTCAACAAAATTATAAGCAATACAAACAAGACATCATACAAAACACACAACCACATATAACAGTTCCACGTTAGAGCAAGCACCTGTGATGGTGGAGTAGGGGAGATGTGCTCATCATCTACACAGCTACGTTGACTGTCCAGCCTTGTGTTGTCTTGCGAATCTTGTTGGGAGGATGGCGGAGTAGAATCTGTAGAGACCCTCTGTTTGAGTTGCTCCGAAGGACCACCATCATCCACTGCCTTACTAATTTCCTTCAGCTGTATTGATTTTGCATTATGAAGTCAAAAAGATAAGAAAAAGGAATAAAATTCGCTCTTCAGAACTCATTCATGCATGATATTGACGAACACTACTCGGATGAAAGGCAAACACATGATACGAGGATGGAATATGTACGAAAAACAGGACGGCGTGACATATTCACACCTATGATGTGGTAACTAAGCAGAAGGCATTTCAGCAAATTAGAAGCACTGCAAGCTAGACACCATATGAAAGATGCAACCAATATCACTCTACCAAGTTCAAAATGTCTGGCGTTTCAACAAATTAGAAGCAGTACATGCTAGAAATCATATGCAAGACGCAACCAATATCACAGTGGTGACTTAAAGGTGCCTTACCATAAGTGGCTGATGCGGGATATGCAAGACAGTAGTCTGATGTAAGAACATGGTGTGATCAGATACAATATGTTCTAGAAACAGGAACACGTGTCATATTCACAGGCATTATGTGTAAATTAAGCAGATGCAATTCAACAAAGTTAGAAGCAATACAAGCTAGACATCATACGCAACATGCAACCACATATAATAGTGCCAAGTTAGAGCAAACACCTGTGATGGTGGAGTTGGGGAGATGTGCTCATCATCTACACAACTACGTTGACTGTCTAGCCTTGCGTTGTCTTGCGAATCTTGTTGGGAGGATGGCGGAGTAGAATATGTAGAGACTCTCCGTTTCAGTTGCTCGGAAGGACCGCCATCATCCAATGCCTTACCAATTTCCTTCCGCTTTACTGATTTTGCATTGTGAGGTCAAACCGACAAGAAAAAGGAATAAAATTCACTCTTCAGAACTCATTCAGGCATGATACTGATGAACACTACTCTGATGAAAGGCAAAGTCATGATACGAGGATGGAATATGTACGAAAAACTGGACGGCTTGACATATTCACACCTATGATGTGGTAACTAAGAAGAAGGCACTTCAACAAATTAGAAGCACTGCAAGCTAGACACCATATGGAAGATGCAACCAATATCACTCTGCCAAGTTAAAACTGTCTCGTCATAGGTGGCGTTCATCAAACTAGAAGCACTACATGCTAGAAATCATATTCAAGACGCAAACCAATATCACACCGCCAACAAAGGTGCCCCATCATAAGTGGTGATGCAGGATACACAAGAAGAGTAGTTTCATGTAAGAACATAGTGTGATAGACAGATATAGTATGTACCAAAAACAGGAAGGCGTGTCATATTCAGACATATCATGTGTAAGCTAAGCAGATGCAGTTTACACTAATTAGAAGCAGTACAAGCTAGACACCATAAGCAACATGCAACCAGATATCACGCTACCAAGTTAGAGCGATCACCTTGGATGGTGGAGTAGGGGAGCGGAGACTTGGAACTTGTAATGCACTAGCAGTACGAGGAGAATCCGTACAGATGCTGCATTTACATTGCTGCAGAGGACCACCATCATCGCCTTCCTTACTCTTTTCCTTCTTCTTTTTTGATTTTGCCTTGTCAAGTCAAACCCACAAGAAAAAGGAATAAAATTTGCTCTTCAGAACTAATTGATGCATGATACTGACGAACACTACTTTCATGTAAGGCAGCCGCATGATAGGAGGATGGAATATGTATGAAAAACAAGACGGCATGACATATTGACATGTATGATGTATAAAGTGTAAACTAAGCACAAGGTGTTTGAACTAGTTAGAAGCAATGCAAGCTAGACACCATATGAAAGATGAAACCAATATCACTCTGCCAAATTAAAAGGGTGGCCGCATAAATGTATTTGACCAAATTAGGAGCAATACATGGCAATGGGCTAGAAATAATATGCAATATGCAATGAATAAAGGTGTCTCATCATAAGTGATTGATGCAGGATATAGAAGAGAGGTTGTTTCATGTAAGAACATGGTTAACATATAGATGTAGTATGTACCAAAAATAGGAAGGCATGTCATATTCACAGGTATAATGTGTAAACTAAGTAGATGCAATTTACCCTAATTAGAAGCATTGCAAGCTAGAAAATGTATGCAACATGCAACCACATATCACACTGTGAAGTTAGAGCAAGCACCTGCGATGGTGGTGTAGGGGAAATGCGGTCTTCAAGTACAAAGCTACGTTCAATATCTTCATTTAGGCTTGCTGTTTCTTGAGAATCATGTCGGGAGGATGAAACTGCACTCTTTATAAGAGTAGAGCGTCTGATACCAACCCATGGGCATGACTATCTCATCATAAGCGATAGATGCAGGATACACAAGAACAGTAGTTTGATGTAAGAACATGGTGTGATAGGCAGATGTAGTATGTACCAAAAATAGGAAGGCATGTCATATTCACATGTATAATGTGTAAGCTAAGGAGATGCAATTTAACAAATTAGGAGCAATACAAGCTAGGCACCATATGCAACATGCAACCAGATATCACACTGCCATGTTAGAGCAAGCACCTGGGTTGTGGAGTAGGGGAGATGAGATTTGGAACTTGCACTCACTACTGGAATCAGCTTCTTTGCCATCTGCCATGGAGGACGACAAAGGCATACATGCCGGATGGCAAAAGCCTTTGCCGTCAGCCAACGGACGGCAAACTATCCGTCTGAATGAGTGTCGGCAAAGGCCTTCTTTGCCGTCTGCTTCTTAGAAATGGACGGCAAAGGATTGTGCCATCCGCCGTCCGAGGCCAGCAGATGGCAAAGATCATGGACGACAATGGGGTGGGGTGAGAGCCGTTAGGGGGTTAATGGCGCTCTTTGCTGTCCGCTGACGGACGGCAAAGAGATCAGCTCGGATAGCACTGAGAAGCTGCCACATGGCCAACTATGTCGTCCGCCGGCTGACGGCAAAGAGGTTTGAATCTTTGCTGTCCCTGGCGGACGACATAGCTGGCCCTGTTTGCCAGCCCTATTTGGTCACTTTGCCGTCCGCTGGCAGACGGCAAAGTGACGAAATAGGCAGCCAGTGTTCCCAGTTTCTACAGGTAGCTGCCACGTGTCCTCTTTGACGTCTGCTAGCGGACGGCAAAGCTCTTTGCCGTTCGCTAGCAGACGACAAAGAGGCTATATATCCCATGTTTTTATTTGAATCCAATTAATTTGACAGGATTTCACACACAGATATAAATGCATACATATCCAACATGTCCAACAACATATTTCATCAAATCCAACATATATATATCCAACAACATAGTTCAACAAAGTCCAACATATCCATATATACATACATAAACCAGAAACAAGTATAGACATACATATCCAAACAAGTTTTCATAAACAACAAGGAAGCAACAAAAGAATAGTACACTCCATGAATCCAAGCTTCCTCATGTAAAGCAAATCTGCAAATTGGGAAAGATGAAAGTTAGAAGAAGAAGAAGAAGAAGAAGAAGAAGAAGAAGAAGAAGAAGAAGAAGACTAGCTAGAATGAAAGGAAGAGGAGGAAAAGAAGAAGAATTTATCTTCTCTTTCTTTATCTCCTCTCCTATTATTTATCTTCTTCTTTTCTAACTAATGTAGGCAAAAATGCCATTTTTGGGCTAAGGTAGCTAAAACTGCTATGTGTGTGAGTCAATTTAGAGCCAAGCTAGGTAAATAGGTCATTTTGGAGCTAACATAGGTTAAATGGATCATATTGGAGCTAACCTAGCTAAATTTGGTCATTTTTTAGCTAACCTAGCTAATTATGCCATTTTTGACCTAACTAAGCTTATTGTGTCATTTTAGAGGACAACAAGCTAAGTATATGACATTTATGAGGTTAGCAAGGTTATTATGCCATTTACGAATACAAACAAGTAAGAGGAGGAAAAGAAGAAGAAGAAGAAGAAGAAGAAGAAGAAGAATCCTCTTCTTCTTTTCTTCCTATTCCTTCTTTCCTCCCCCTTCCTTGATTTTCTTCATCTTATTATGTTATTTGTGGACTAAATAGGCTAAAAAATGGACTAAACAGACTAAATAAGAAGAAAAATACCGTTATCACGGAGGTGTAGGAATGGTTGGGGCTGCGCTAGTGGTAGACGGAGGTGAAGGACCGGTCGGGGCACGGTTCCGCCATTGCCAGACGCAGAAGGATTGGTCGATGCTTGTCGGGAGCAGATGACCCACAAGTATAGGGGATCTATCATAGTCCTTTCGATAAGTAAGAGTGTCGAACCCAACGAGGAGCAGAAGGAAATGATAAGCGGTTTTCAGCAAGGTATTCTCTGCAAGTACTGAAATAAGTGGTAACAGATAGTTTTGTGATAAGATAATTTGTAACGAGCAACAAGTAACAAAAGTAAATAAAGTGCAGCAAGCTGGCCCAATCCTTTTTGTAGCAAAGGATAAGCCTGGACAAACTCATATATAAGGAAAAGCGCTCCCGGGTACACATGGGAATATCGTCAAGCTAGTTTTCATCACGTTCATATGATTCGCGTTTGGTACTTTGATAATTTGATATGTGGGTGGATCGGTGCTTGGGTGTTGTTCTTAATTGAACAAGCATCCCACTTATGATTAACCTCTATTGCAAGCATCCGCAACTACAACAAAAGTATTAAGGTAAACCTAACCATAGCATGAAACATGTGGATCCAAATCAGCCCCTTATGAAGCAACGCATAAACTAGGGTTTAAGCTTCTGTCGCTCTAGCAACCCATCATCTACCTATTACTTCCCAATGCCTTCCTCTAGGCCCAAATAATGGTGAAGTGTTATGTAGTCGACGTTCACATAACACCACTAGAGGCTAGACAACATACATCTCATCAAAATATCGAACGAATACCAAATTCACATGACTACTAATAGCAAGACTTCTCCCATGTCCTCAGGAACAAACGTAACTACTCACAAAACATATTCATGTTCATAATCAGAGGGGTATTAATATGCATAAAGGATTTGAACATATGATCTTCCACCAAATAAACCAACTAGCATCAACTACAAGGAGTAATTAACACTACTAGCAACCTACTAGTACCAATCCCGGACTTGGAGACAAGAATTGGATACAAGAGATGAACTAGGGTTTTGAGAGGAGATGGTGCTGGTGAAGATGTTGATGGAGATTGCCCTCTCCCGATGAGAGGAGCGTTGGTGATGATGATGGCGATGATTTCCCCCTCTCGGAGGGAAGTGTCCCCGGCAGAACAGCTCTGCCGATGCCCTAGATTGGTTCCGCCAAGGTTCCGCCTCATGGCGGCGGAGTATCGTCTCGAAAGGTTGCTTATGATTTTCCCTTGACGAAAGACCTCATATAGCAGAAGATGGCCATCGGAGAGCCAACAGGGGGCCCACGAGGCAGGGGGCATACAGGGGTAGGGCGCGCCCACCATCGTGGCAGTGGGTCCCCTGGTGTACTTCTTCCACTCAATATTTTTATTATTTCCAAAATGACTTTCGTGGAGTTTCAGGACTTTTGGAGTTGTGCGAATAGGTCTCTAATATTTGCTCCTTTTCCACCCGAAATTCCAGTACTGGCATTCTCCTCCTTATGTAAACCTTGTAAAATAAGCGAGAATAGGCATAAGTATTGTGACATAACGTGTAATAACAGCCCATAATGCAATAAATATCGATATAAAAGCATGATGCAAAATGGATGTATCAACTCCCCCAAGCTTAGACCTCGCTTGTCCTCAAGCGGAAGCCGATAACGATAAATATGTCCTCATGTTTAGAGGTAGAGGTGTCGATAAAAATAAAATACGGACATGAGGGCATCATGATTATTCTCATAATAGCAACATATATGGATATTGTCATATGATTTCTTATGCTCAAGTAATAATCTATTCATAATGCCAAGTAGGAATCAGAAACTTTATTGAGAACCAACAAACTATAATCTCAGTTATTGAAGCAATTGCAATTTATCATAACATCAAAAAGAGTCTATGTCAGAGCTTAATAGCAAGTCCACATATTCAACTATCATCTAGTCTTTCATAATTGCTAACACTCACGCAATACTTGTGGTTACGGAGTTTTAATCAGACACAGAGAAAGATAGGGGCTTATAATTTCGCCTCCCAACCTTTTACCTCAAGGGTAATGTCAACAATAATAACTCATGCTCCCCTATATCCAATTAGATATATATATCAGGATCTTTCAACACCCTGTGCTTGCCAAAGGATAAAATGTAAAAAGGAAAGGTGAAGATCACCATGACTCTTGCATAAGGTAGAAGATAATAGTAATAGATAGGCCCTTCGCAGAGGGAAGCAGAGGTTGCCATGCGCTTTTAATGGTTGGATGCACAAAATCTTAATGCGAAAGAACGTCACTTTATATTGCCCCTTGTGATATGAACGTTTATTATGCAGTACGTCGCTTTTATTTCTTCCACATCACAAGATCGTATAAAGCTTATTTTCTCCCACACTAATAAGTCATACATATTTAGAGAGCAATTTTTATTGCTTGCACCGATGGCAACTTACTTGAAGGATCTTACTCAATCCATAGGTAGGTATGGTGGACTCTCATGGCAAAACTGGTTTAAAGGTTTTTGGAAGCACAAGTAGTATTTCTACTTGGTGCTGGGAATTTGGCTAGCATGAGGGGGAAAGGCAAGCTCAACATGTTGGATGATCCATGACAATATACTTTATCACAGATATAAGAAAACATAACCCATTACTTTGTCTTCCTTGTCCAACATCAACTCTTTAGCATGTCATATTTTAATGAGTGCTCCTAATCATAAAATATGTAAACGATAATATATTTATATTGAACCCCTCTTTCCTTATTACTTCCTATTAATTGCAATGATGACCAAAGCTATGTTTGCCAACTCCCAACAATTTTTAATCATCATACTCTTTCTATGTGAAGTCATTACTCTCAATAAGATCAATATGAACTCTTTATTTCCTTTTATTCCTTTTCTCTTTTCTTTTATTTACTCAAGATCATGGCAAAATAATCAAGCCCTTGACTCAACACTAATCTTTATTATATAGCTCACGGACTCGATTACAAAGAGAGATCATAAAGCAAAAACTCGAAACTAGATCATACCATAAACTTTATTCTACTAGATCAAGATACTACTAATAGGATCGAACTAAGAAAAACGATAAAGATAGGAGTGTGATGGTGATACGATAGCGGGTCACCTCCCCCAAGCTTGGCAGTTGCCAAGGGGAGTGCCCATACCCATGTGATTATGTCTCCTTTGCTGGTGAAGAAGGTGGTGGTGATGATGGATAGTCGCACATCGAGCGTAAGAGGTCCTCCAGCTTGCGGATAATGCCCTTGAGTGCCACAATATGCTCCTTCAACAAAATATTTTCCCGTGTGAGATACTTGTTCTGTATACGAGCTAAATCAATCATCTTGAAAGATTCGATCTCAGTTGGGGTAAGAAGATAAAGATCAAATTGAAGGATGTCTTCTGCTACCGGAGCTTGATCCTCCGTGGCCTTCTTGATCCCTTCATCCTTGTTGATCTCCATGGGTTCTTCCTCTTCACTCTATCTTCATTAGCCAAGCATCGTTGTCACCATTGTTGGAGGAGGGGACGACATGATGCACAGCCTTGAAAACCCCGACGAAAACAGCTCGAAACAAGAACAGAGGATATTTGCGTGATACAGAGTCAAAACCTTGGGAGAATATATAATGAATTTTACCGACCAAAATCGTATCGTGCAAGAAAGCGAGTCGGAAGGCACGAGGGTGCCCACGAGGTAGGGGCGCGCCCGGGGGTAGGGCGCCCTCCACCTCGTGGAGCCCTCGTGTCCTTCCCGGATTGCTTCTTATTTTTCTATTTTCTAAATATTCCAAAACGGAGAAATATTGCCTTAAAAATTGTTTTGGAGTCGGTTTACTTACCGTACCACATACCTATTGCTTTTCGGAGTCTGAAACGTTCCGGAAAGTGTCCCTTATGTATTCCTCCGGGGTTACGATTTCAATAACATTGGTTTCAACATTTATGGGATTACCTGAAATATAATGTTTGATTCTTTGACCGTTCACCACCTTCGGATTTGTGCCTTCGAAGTTGTTGATTTTTATGGCACCGGAATGATAGACCTCCTCGATAACGTAAGGGCCTTCCCATTTAGAGAGGAGTTTTCCTGCAAAAAATCTTAAACGAGAGTTGTATAGCAATACATAATCACCTACATTAAACTCACGCTTTTGTATCCTTTTATCATGCCATCTTTTAACTTTTTCTTTAAACAATTTGGCATTTTCATAAGCTTGGGTTCTCCATTCATCAAGTGAGCTAATATCAAAAAACCTCTTCTCACCGGCAAGTTTGAAATCATAATTGAGCTCTTTAATAGCCCAATATGCCTTATGTTCTAGTTCGAGAGGTAAGTGACATGCTTTTCCATAAACCATTTTATACGGAGACATACCCATAGGATTTTTATATGCAGTTCTATAGGCCCATAATGCATCATCAAGTTTCTTGGACCAATTCTTTCTAGACCTATTAACAGTCTTTTGCAAAATTAATTTGAGCTCTCTATTACTCAATTCTATTTGACCACTAGAATGTGGGTGATAAGGAGATGCAATTCTATGATTAACATCATACTTAGCAAGCATTTTACGGAAAGCACCATGAATAAAATGTGAACCACCATCAGTCATTAAATATCTAGGGACTCCAAACCTCGGAAAAATAACTTATTTAAGCATCTTAATAGAGGTGTTATGATCAGCACTACTAGTTGGAATAGTTTCTACCCACTTAGTAACGTAATCAACAGCCACTAAAATATGTGTATATCCATTAGAGGCAGGAAAAGGTCCCATATAATCAAAGCCCCAAACATCAAATGGTTCAATAACAAGTGAATAATTCATAGGCATTTCTTGACGTCTACTAATATTACCAATTCTTTGGCATTCATCACAAGACAAGACAAACTTACGCGCATCCTTGAAGAGAGTAGGCCAATAAAAACCGGATTGCAATACCTTGTGTGCAGATCTATCTCCAGCGTGGTGTCCTCCATAAGCTTTGGAGTGACACTTGCGTAGGATCTGTTCCTGTTCATGCTCAGGTACACAACGTCCAATAACACCATCTACTCCTTCTTTATAAAGATGTGGGTCATCCCAAAAGTAATGTCTCAAATCATAGAAAAACGTTTTCTTTTGTTGGTATGTGAACCTTGGTGGTATAAATTTAGCAACAATGTAATTAGCATAATCATCATACCATGGAGTACTATGAGAAGTACTTATAACATTTAATTGTTCATCAGGAAAGCTATCATCAATAGGTAGTGGGTCATCAAGGACATTTTCTAACCTAGACAAGTTGTCTGCAACGGGGTTCTCAGCTCCCTTTCTATCAACAATATGTAAATCAAATTCTTGTAGCAAGAGAACCCATCTTATAAGTCTAGGTTTAGCATCTTTCTTTTCCATAAGATACTTAATAGCAGCATGATCCATGTGAATAGTTACTTTAGAATCGACAATATAAGGTCTGAACTTATCACAAGCAAATACAACTACTAAGAATTACTTTTCAGTAGTAGCATAATTTCTTTGAGCATTGTCTAGAGTCTTACTAGCATAATGGATAACATTTAATTTCTTATCAACTCTTTGCCCTAGAACAACACCTACAGCATAATCACTAGCATCACACATAATTTCAAAGGGTAAATTCCAATCAGGTGGCTGAACAATAGGTGCAGAGATCAATGCTTTCTTAAGTATTTCAAATGCTTCTACACAATCATCATTAAAAACAAATGGTATATCTTTTTGTAATAAATTAGTCAGAGGCCGAGAAATTTTTGAGAATTCCTTAATGAACCTCCTATAAAATCCGGCGTGACCAAGGAAACTTCTTATATCTTTGATGTCCTTGGGACATGGCATCTTTTCAATAGCATCAACCTTGGCTTTATCAACTTCAATACCTCTTTCAGAAACTTTATGCCCCAAGACAATGCCTTCATTAACCATAAAGTGGCATTTTTTCCAATTCAAGACAAGATTAGTTTCTTCACATATATGCAAAACTCGATCAAGGTTGCTCAAGCAATCATCAAAAGAGGATCCATAGACGGAAAAGTCGTCCATGAAAACCTCACAAATCTTTTCACAAATTTCAAAGAATATAGCCATCATGCATCTTTGAAAGGTAGCAAGTGCATTACATAAACCAAAAGGCATACGTCTATAAGAAAAAGTACCAAAAGGGCAAGTAAAAGTAGTCTTTGATTGATCACTAGCTGATACAGGTATTTGAGAGAAACCAGAATAACCATCTAGAAAGCAATAGTGTGTATGTTTGCATAATCTTTATAGCATTTGATCGATAAAAGGTAAGGGGTAATGATCTTTCTTTGTAGCATTATTTAATTTGCGGAAATCAATTACCATCCTATAACCTGTAATAATTCTTTGCGGAATCAATTCATCTTTATCATTAGGAACAACGGTAATACCTCCCTTCTTAGGGACACAATGGACAGGACCTACCCACTGACTATCAGCAACGGGATAAATTATACCTGCCTCCAGAAGCTTTAGTATTTCCTTTCTTACCACTTCTTTCATTTTAGGATTCAGCCGTCGTTGATGATCACGAACTGGTTTGGCATCTTCTTCCAAATTTATTTTATGTTGACATAGAGTGGGACTAATGCCCTTAACATCATCAAGAGTATATCCAATAGCAGCACGGTGCTTCTTCAGAGTTTTCAATAATCTCTCTTCTTCATGCTCTGAAAGGTTAGCACTAATAACAGGATATATCTTCTTTTCATCAAGATAAGCATATTTAAGAGTATCGGGCAACAGTTTAAGCTCAAACACGGATCACCCTTGGGTGGAGGAGGATCCCTAAGTTTCAACAGCAAATTGTGTTTCAGAATAGGTTCCTGTTTAAAGAATACTTCATCTATTTCCCTTCTTTCATTCATAAACATATCATTTTCATGGTCTAGCAAATATTGTTCTAAAGGATCACTAGGAGGTATGACAATAGAAGCAAGATCAATAATTTCATCCTTACTAGGCAATTCCTCTTCACGGTGTTGTCTACTAAATTTAGAGAAATTAAACTCACGAGACACCCAAGCCAATAGTAACAACATTCTTTTCGCAGTCTATTCTAGCATTGACAGTGTTCAAGAAGGGTCTACCAAAAATAATGGGACAAAAACTACCTTGTGGGGAACCAAGAACAAGAAAATCAGTAGGATATTTAGTTTTCCCACACAAGACTTCAACATCTCTAACAATTCCCATTGCTGATATAGTATCTCTATTGGCAAGTTTAATTGTAACATCAATACCTTCTAACTCAGCAGGTGCAATTTCATGTTTAATTTCTTCGTATAAAGTATGAGGTATAACACTAGCACTGGCACCCATATCACATAAGCCATGATAATAGTGATCTCCTATTTTAACAGAAATAACAGGCACGCCTACCACAGGTCTATGTTTATCTTTAGCACAAGGTTTGGCAATTCTAGCGGTTTCACCGCAGAAATGAATAACATGCCCATCAATATTATCAGCTAAGAGATCCTTAACAATAGCAATATTAGGTTCTACTTTAACTTGCTCAGGAGGTGTATAAGTTCTAATATTGCTTTTACGAACCATAGTTGAGGCTTTAGCATGATCCTTTATTCTAACAGGAAAAGGTGGTTTCTCAACATAAGAAGTAGGAACAACAGGATCATTATAAGTAATAGTCTTTTCTTCAACTTTAGTAGGTGCAGCTACTTTTACTTCTTTGGGAGGATGATATTTAAACCACTTCTCCTTGGGGAGATCAACATAAGTAGCAAAAGATTCACAGAAAGAAGCTACTATCTCAGAGTCAAGTCCATATTTAGTGCTAAATTTACGGAAAACATCGGCATCCATAAAAGACTTAACACAATCAAACTTAGGTGTCATACCTGACTCCTTACCTTCGTCGAGATACCAATTTTCATATTTTCGTTTAATTCTATCCAATAAATTCCATTTGAATTCAATAGTCTTCATCATAAAAGAGCCAGCACAAGAAGTATCGAGCATGGATTGATTATTATGAGAAAGCCGAGCATAATTTTTTTGAAGAATTATTTCTCTTGAGAGCTGATGATTGGGGCATGAATATAACATTGATTTAAGCCTCCCCCAAGCTTGAGAGATGCTTTCTCCTTCGCGAGGACAAAAATTATATATATACTTGCGATCACGATGAACAAGATGCATATGATAATACTTCTGATGAAATTCCAATTTCAATCGTCTATAGTTCCATGACCTCGTATCATCACATAGCCTGTACCATGTAGATGCATCTCCCTTCAAAGATAAAGGGAAGACCTTCTTCTTAACAACATCATCGGGTATACCTGCAAGCTTAAATAATCCACAAACTTCATCCACATAGATTAGGTGCTCATCAGGATGCTTTATTCCATCTCCTATAAAAGGATTATCTAGAAGTTTTTCTATCATACCCGAAGGAACTTCAAAGGGAAAATTTTCATTTTAAGTAGGTTCAGTAGGTTGAGGAGCAATTCTTTGCTCTACTGGTCAGGGTGAAGATACCCCGAACAAACCCTTCAGAGGATTACTTTCCATAGTAACAAGTGATAGTAAATTTCAGCACACTATATAAATTTTTCCTTACCAAATTCCACCTACCAAAGGCACTTCACTCCCCGGCAACGGCGCCAGAAAAGAGTCTTGATGACCCACAAGTATAGGGGATCTATCATAGTCCTTTCGATAAGTAAGAGTGTCGAACCCAACGAGGAGCAGAAGGAAATGATAAGCGGTTTTCAGCAAGGTATTCTCTGCAAGTACTGAAATAAGTGGTAACAGATAGTTTTGTGATAAGATAATTTATAACGAGCAACAAGTAAAAAAAATAAATAAAGTGCAGCAAGGTGGCCCAATCCTTTTTGTAGCAAAGGATAAGCCTGGTCAAACTCTTATATAAGGAAAGCGCTCCCGAGGACACATGGGAATATCGTCAAGGTAGTTTTCATCACGTTCATATGATTCGCGTTCGGTACTTTGATAATTTGATATGTGGGTGGACCGGTGCTTGGGTGCTGTTCTTACTTGAACAAGCATCCCACTTATGATTAACCTCTATTGCAAGCATCCGCAACTACAACAAAAGTATTAAGGTAAACCTAACCATAGCATGAAACATGTGGATCCAAATCAGCCCCTTACGAAGCAACGCATAAACTAGGGTTTAAGCTTCTGTCACTCTAGCAACCCATCATGTACTTATTACTTCCCAATGCCTTCCTCTAGGCCCAAATAATGGTGAAGTGTTATGTAATCGACATTCTCATAACACCACTAGAGGCTAGACAACATACATCTCATCAAAATATCGAACGAATACCAAATTCACATGACTACTAATAGCAAGACTTCTCCCATGTCCTTAGGAACAAACGTAACTACTCACAAAACATATTCATGTTCATAATCAGAGGGGTATTAATATGCATAAAGGATCTGAACATATGATCTTCCACCAAATAAACCAACTAGCATCAACTACAAGGAGTAATTAACACTACTAGCAACCTACTAGTACCAATCCCGGACTTGGAGACAAGAATTGGATACAAGAGATGAACTAGGGTTTTGAGAGGAGATGGTGCTGGTGAAGATGTTGATGGAGATTGCCCTCTCCCAATGAGAGGAGCGTTGGTGATGATGATGGTGATGATTTCCCCCTCCCGGAGGGAAGTGTCCCCGGCAGAACAGCTCTGCCGGAGCCCTAGATTGGTTCCACCAAGGTTCCGCCTCGTGGCGGCGGAGTCTCGTCTCGAAAGGTTGCTTATGATTTTCCCTTGACGAAAGACCTCATATAGCAGAAGATGGCCATCAGAGAGCCAACATGGGGCCCACGAGGCAGGGGGCACGCCTTGGGGGGTAGGGCGTGCACCCCACCCTCGTGGCCAGGTGGGTCCCCCTCTGGTGTACTTCTTTCGGTCAATATTTTTTATTATTTCCAAAAATGACTTTCGCGGAGTTTCAGGACTTTTGGAGTTGTGCAGAATAGGTCTCTAATATTTGCTCCTTTTCCAGTCCAAAATTCCAGCTGCCGGCATTCTCCCTCCTTATGTAAACCTTGTAAAATAAGAAAGAATAGGCATAAGTATTGTGACATAACGTGTAATAACAACCCATAATGCAATAAATATTGATATAAAAGCATGATGCAAAATGGACGTATCAGGAGCCATGCTGCACCAAAGATCATTTCCAATAATGTCTCGTTAGCATGATGCAAACTGAAATGTGAGTACTAGTAAACTAACGACCATTCAAATCAAACTCACCGTGGTCGCCGGAGCAATCTGGGGCATCAGCGGAGGGGGCTGACCGTTTTTCTCGCACATGGTCTGCACATTTGGTTCTCACGAGTCAGTCATATTAGTTAGTAATGCGATATTATGTGCATGATTGGGCTAATATGCACGAGAAACATACCACGATGAGCTCGTATAGGGCCCGGTTGGACGCCTCGTTCCGGTTCCTCTCCTCCTCCAACAGCTTAGCCGTCCTCTCCTCCAGCTCCCTCTCACTCTCTGCCGCCTCCCTTTTTGCCTCCTCCAAAAGCGCCTGGGTGTTCAATCTCTCTTTCTCAACCATGGCCTGCAACACACCACTCCTCATTAGCATTGTAATCATTGACAGATGCACACATAATGCAATGGAGGAAAGGTGAGAGGGTCCGCATAACTAACCGCCATGGCGAGCTCCGCGGGCCGTGCACGAGGCATTATCTCAGGATCAGAGCTACTCTGGCACTTCTTGATCTGCGGGAGAGTCCTAGGACAACGTATCAGTTCATCACCAATGGCTATGGAGCCATGGGACCTCCCGCCACTAGATAACATCACCAGATCTGTATCAAAAGGATCCTGGCTCGGGTTAAAGTCCTCCCCTTTCCTCGCCTTCCCCTCATCTCTATAGTTCACGAGCTTGTGGTGGGAGGAGATGTTGGTGAAGCTCTCTGGATGATCTAGGTCAGACTCTGTGAATGGCTTGGCCTTCTTGTACGAGGCAGTATGGGCCATGCCATAGAGGTCGAACAGATTTGGCACAGGCTTCTTGGTGTGGTGCGCGTGAGAGAGAGGAACAAAATATTAGTTAAGGGCTCAAGCTAGCATGAAGAATGATATTGCTATGTAAATAGGTCATTTTGGAGCTAAGTAAGGTTATTATGTTATTTTCGAGGAAAATAAGCTAAGTTTAGGTCATTTTGGAGGTAACCAAGATTATTATGCCATTTTTGACCAAAGTATGCTAATTATGTCATTATTGAGCTATCCAAGGTAGTTATGCCATTTTTAGCCAACTATAGCATATTTAGGCATTCTATAGAGCTATCTAAGGTTATTATGTCATTTTATTGCTAATTATGTCATGAATGAACTAGCTAAGATTAGTTTAGGTCGTTATTGAGCTATCGAAGGTAGTTATGCCATTTTTAACTAACTAAAGTATTAAGTCATTTTATAGAGCTATCTAAGGTTATTATGTCATTTTAGAGCTAAATATGTCATAAATGAACTAGCTAAGATTAGTTTAGGTCATTATTTAGCTATCCTAGGTAGTTATGCCATTTTAACTAACTAAAGCACATTTAGTTATTTTATAGAGCTATCTAAGGTTACTATGTCATTTTAGAGCTAATTATGTCATAAATGAACTATCCAAGGTAATTATGCCATTTTTTTTAACTAACTAAGCATATTAATATAAGTCATTTTGGAAGGGATAAATGCTAGCATGAAGAATGAAATTACATGAATCATGTAGAAAACCACATACCCCGTTCTCCCCGTACTCAAACAGGTTGGAGCTCCCTTGATGGTGTGGCACACCTTCCATTTGGTTGCGCTTATCCTTGGCCCTATGGTGTTCGACTAGCCATTGGGAAGAGCACCACACATCCACCAACGCCTCCCAACAATCCATCTTATCCACACACCATCTCGGGGGCACCTAAGTTAGTCAAGAGAAATTTCAGTGCTACGCCTACAAATCAAATCAAGAAAACTAAGTTCAAGGCCTTAAGAATAGGTAATTACCTGCATGTACTTCTCCTTACTCAGAAACTTGCCGCGACACTTCTTCTTGGCCCTCCTAATACCCGAGCCTCGTGCCGTAAGTTCTGAAGTAGGCGCTTGCACTCGGTTTCGACAACCATAGACGCGACCTCCTGCTCTCCCTCTGAAAAACCCTGTAGAAGGTCTACAATCAAAAAAGACAACACTGATTAGTACAATCACTAGGTAGTGTTGATTTTTAATTCTGTAAAGGAGAAATTACCCAAAACCAACGGAACACAATGTCGGCCAGCATCTCGCACAAGACACCAGCGACCATCTCCTCCGGCGGGGCCGGGGCAACCGAGTACAGCTCCCAGCTTAGTGCTAAACCTGACCCTCATTGGGCAACGTGACCCACCCAGGGAAGTGCTGCCGACAAAGCACACCAAGGACCTGGTTGGGCCCGCAGACACCACGGGGGTGTACCCAGCCCCTGGAGTATGACAAGGCCAACGCATTAGATAATAATTTGAAGGAACATGAAGGCAAAAGGTTAAAAAATAGTAAATGCACTTACTTCAACCCATTAGGCGCAATCAACCACCTCTGGTCGGGGGTCGTCGGCACGGGCGAGAGCTTTGTACAGCCACGCTTGTAGACCTTATTGTCCTTCTCAACCAGCTCGTCGTTGCTGTAGCTATCATCAGAAAAGGTGTCCTCGCTACCATCAGTAGGGCCACTAGCCCCCGGAGTCTCGTGGGAAGAAGACTCCGGGACCGGAGTCTCGTGGGAAGAAGACTCTGGGACTGGAGTCTTCTGGGACGAAGACTCTGGGACCGGATACGTGGGGCGAAGGATCGGCGACACGAGTCTGGTGGGGCGAAGGATCAGTGACCCGAGTCTGGTGGGGCGAAGGATCGGCCACTCACGAAACAAGGTAAAAAGGGGCGCCAGAGGACATAGGAGTGTCGGATTGCAAAGCGGACAACGGGGAAAAAGCTCGGATACATGAGACGAACACGTATGCAAAATGAGATGCACATGATGACATGGCAAAATGCAACACGCAAGCAAATGGCAAGGCAATGAAGGCGAATAACTGGCAGACACCCAGCGCATCGAATCCGGGGCGTTACAACTCTCCTCCACTAACAAGAGATCTCGCCCGAGATCTTAGGACCGAGACGGAAGAGAAAGAGGAAGAGGTGAAGCAAGAGTGCAAGAGAGAAGATGAACAAGGTTGAGAGCACTCGGGTAGAAAAAAGGAACGGCGAATATGACGGGAATCAAAGCTCAGGAACAAAATGAATTTAAAAACACTCCGGTTAGAAGAAGATAGAAAGGGGATAAGAACGGAAGAATTGGGATAGCAACCCGGTTGAACATGGAATGGAATAGAACATGAACTTCACAAGATGGGATGACACTTGACGAGACGAACAACGCAATGCCTCCGGAAGAATTGAAAGAATGGAATGAAAAGAACGGATGAGAGAACAACAACTTCCACCACGAATGAATTTGATAGCATCTTTATAGGAAGGATTGAACGGAGTTGTTGAGATATTAAACAACAAAAGAATAAGCTTGTTGTAGACTTATGGAAAATCCTCTCAAAATTTGAGGTGAAATTATACCGCAACCAAATGTCCGAATATCTGAGAAGAACGAAGAAATGCAAAACTCCACTTCAGAAGAAAACGGAGAATTAATTGCACTTCGAGACGCGAGAAGAAAAGATACTTGAACTCCTCCAACAAGAATCTTTATGAACACTTGAAGAATGAATTAAATGCTTAACGAACCACCATAAGAATTCCGGTGACAAAAGGATGATTAGATAGAATGAAGGATGAAGGAATAAGATGAGCCTTGCGGTGATTTAGATGGAGGTTCCAACGAAATGGCTGAGGAAATTTGAACTCCGGAAAAGAAAAGATGAAAAACACTTGGAACTAAAATTTATTCCTCATGAACAAACTCTGAAGAAAGGGATTAATCACTTGGAGGAAATAAGAATAAGATTTATTGCATGCTTATCCTTCATCAAATTTAATTGATGACAACCGGATTTCTGCATGCAACTTATTCCTCTTGAAAAGGATTGAGAAGTGACATATCACAAACTTGAGAAGGTCTTCATGAACCACCGGTGGGATTGGAAAGAACGAATGAATTGATATGATAACAAAGGAAAAGGAATCTGAAGGAACCACCGTAAGAATTCGAAAATGACTGATGAAAGAGAATGAATCACCGGGAAGAATTAGAAGAACCCATATGATTGAGGGGATTTAGATGCAAAAGAACGGGAAGAACTCGAACTGATTAAAGAGCACTTGAACGCAGCGCCGGGATAATTGGATAACGGCAGCTGGAATGTGAGGACGAAGAATTCTTCTGGAACGATGGCCTCCGGTGAAAAGAAATGGAAAAACAACTCCTGACATACTCCGGATGGGTAAGAAAAGAATATCTGACAAATGGAATAATTCGAGACGATAGCATGAAACTAGAACCACAAAACTTCGAGAGAACAGACAAGATTTAGAGGAAAAACTCTTCTTCGGTCTTCAAATGACGACGAGAAACACCACCAAAATTACCGAGATACTCCGGTAGAATGAAAAGCAGAGAGGTTGAGCCAACAATGAAAAGAATTTGAAAGTGAATATTAAAGAAGGCATGTGACTGATGGAATCCATTCTTACATCACACTTTGAAAAGAATTTGAGAATAGCTCCGGAATAATTAGAAGAGTCAGGTAAGATCCTGGAAAAAGACCTGTGGGTTAGGGCCCACTGAAAAGAAACACCGTTGGAAAGGATTCTCGAATGAGAAATGATGCACCGGAACGATTGGAAGATTTGAATGAGGTGACAACCTCGAAATAATTGAATGCAAACACGGATATTCTAAGATGTCTTCAGCACTCCGGAAGGATAAACTGGCGAGAGGTAAACGAGCAGAGAAAAACACTTGATCCAAGGGAAAGAATATAATCACTACCGAAAATTTGAATTGAATCCACCGGAGAAGAAAAAGAGATGAAGAATGTCCACCGAGACGAGAATTCACCGGTTGAAATGATTGAGGGAAGACTGAAGAGGCTCCGTACGAATGAAATTGATGCTCGAAAGAGACTTAGGCTCCGGGAAGAAGAGGGTGGGAGGGCGGGAAAACAAAGGCAACTTTGAAGGGGAAAACCGATGAATAACTTGAAGAGAGAACACCAGTTGAAAGAATGCAAAGGCTTCGCATGAGTAGAATGGATATTCGATCACAGACTCCGGTTACGAAAAGAATAAGGGTGGGCAGGTGGGAAAACAAGGACAACTTCGGACAGGGAAACAACGTCGATTGAAAAGAGCTGAGGATTGATCTCCCAAAGACAAATAGGTTTGAGTCGACTTGACGAGAGATGCACCGGATAAAAAAAAGGAAGGACAACGGACGAAAACTAACTGCGGGAACCTAAAGAAAAATTTGAAGGGGAAGAGTAGTTCAGAACACCTACGTCAAGATTTCTCACCAGAGCGACGAAGGGGCAGAGAAGTAAAAAGAATTCCTACTCTCCGATATAACTAGACTCTAAAAAAGTTTTCTTCTAGACTCAACAACGGCCAAACTACACGATCAATCAAGGGGGCTCCTAAGGTCGGTCGAGGCTCTGATACCAACTTGTCACGCCCAAGATGCGACCCTATCCTAAAGGAACTCGAAGGTCCAACCAAGGATAGAAGCGCATCTTGAAGACGCTTTTGAAAGGTGGATATCATTACATCAACATTACATAATAGATGGGGATACAACCAAGACATACAATGTCACATGAATACCACAATACATCATATACAAGATCAACATCTGACTATGGATGAAACATAAACAGAAACTCAAACGACATCCACCCTGCTAGCCCAGGCTGTCGACCAGGAACCTAACCCAAGATCGACAAAGAAGAAGAAGAACTCCAACACAAGTAACATCGCTCTCACGTCATGATCATCGCATAACCTGTACCTGCAACTGTTGGTGTAGTAAACTGTGAGCCACGAGGACTCAGCAATCCCATTACCATGGGTATCAAGACTAGCAAAGCTTAATGGGTAAGGAAGGGGTAAAGTGGTGAGGTTGCAGCAGCGACTAAGCATGTATGGTGGCTAACTTACGCAAATAAGAGCGAGGAGAGAAGCAAAGCAAGCGGTCGTTAACTAGTAATGATCAAGAAGTGATCCGAACTCCTACTTACGCCGACATAACCCGAAACCGTGTTCTCCTCTCGATCAACCCCAAAAGAGACACTCACGATTCGCACACGGTTGGTGTATTTTAGAAGAGTTTACTTCAAGTTTACTACAACCGGATATTAACAAATTCCCATCTGCCTCATAATCACGGGCACGATTCTCGAAAGTTTAAACCCTGCAGGGCTGTCCCAACTTAGCCCATGATAAGCTCTCGCGATCAACGAAGGATATTCCTTCTCCCGGGAAGACCCGATCAGTCTCGGAATCACGGTTACAAGACATTTCGACAATGGTAAAACAAGACCAGCAAAGCCGCCCGATGCGCCGACAATCCCGATAGGAGCTGCACATATCTCGTTCTCAGGGCAACACCGGATGAGACATCCTACGATTAAAACCAACCCTCAAGTTTCCCCAAGGTGGCCCCGCAGTCTGCTCGTTTCGGGCCAACACTTAGAGAAGCATTGGCCCGGGGGGGGGGGGGGGCTAAAATAAAGATGACCCTCGGGTTAATTACGCCCAAGGGAAAGGTATAGGTGGTGGGTAAATGGTAAAACCAATGTTGGGCCTTGCTGGAGGAGTTTTATTCAAGGCGAACCGTCAAGGGGGTCCCATAAATCACCCAACCGCGTTAGGGACGCAAAATCCGGGAACATAATACCGATATGACGGAAACTAGGGCGGCAAGAGTGGAACAAAACACCAGGCATAAGGCCGAGCCTTCCACCCTTTACCAAGTATATAGATGCATTAATAATATAAGAGATATTGTGATATCCCAACATAAACATAATCCAACATGGAGCAATCTTCATCTTCACCTGCAACTAGCAATGCTATAAGAGGGGCTGAGCAAAAGCGGTAACATAACCAAACAATGGTTTGCTAGGAAGGGTGACAACGGATTAGAGGTTCATGGCAATTTGGGAGGCTTGAGCAGCAAGTGGTAGATAACGCAACATAGCGATAGAACGAAGCAACTAGCATAGCAATGATAGTAATGAGATCCAAGGTGACGGTCATCTTGCCTGAAATCCTGCAAGGAAGAAGAACGATTCCATGAAGAAGATGAAGCCACGAAGTCGAACCAAGCGTAGATGAACGAATCCTCACGATCACAACGAAACGGGAACTAATGAGAAGAAGCACACAACATGGTAAACACACCACACATGAAAAAAAAACATGATGGTCAACCAAGTATGATGCATGACAAGGCTACATGAAGCTACTCATGGCAAGAGATGATGCATACAAGAGCAGCAACATCAAAGCAAGTTTAAATGAGGCCGGAAACAACATATAGCAATTCCGGTAAGTCCTCATATGCAAATTTCGAAATTGGTCCTGATCTGAATAAACCTTATGTTCAAGTTGTTAAACAGCAAGTTAAGATGCACCACGATGATCTACATGAAATTCTAGTCAAGTTACATATAAAGTTCATTTAATTCGGAGCTACGGCCTAGGAGATATGAGCAAACAAGATAAGCATGGCATTGATGCAAAATGCATTCAAACATCAAGAACACACCTCAAAACATGGATGCAACAAGCTAACATGAAGCTACACACAAAAATAAGCAAGTTTCATATAGAGCACACTCAAAACGGAGCAACGGTTCAACACATACACACTATACAAGGTTAAAGGACAAGCTGTCCAAAACAGCAACTAGACATCTAGCAAGCATCAAAATAATATACTACAGCACCTCAATATGAAAAAAAAAGGCATGGACATGATGTAAAGGTAAAGCATAACAAAACATGGACACTGAGCTATCTCCAGAAATCACTAGAACATGCTCAAAAGGACATGGAAAGATAGCAAATAATAACAGTTTCACAGACTTAGAAGAATCTCAGGACATGGCAGAAATAACATCAGGTTGCAATGTTTAGAGCTATCAAACAACATGCTACAGGAAAAGATCATAGAAAAGAAAGGCATAGAATGAATCTAATAACTGCATAGAACAAAATCCCTTACTGATCATGATCCAAAAAGGCACAGAAAATATGATGGCCCCCATGTAAACATAGCAAGTATCGTTACAAATTCAGACTTAGCAGAAAAAAGCTGAGCATGGCATAAACAGAATTATGAAGGCATCTTTGTGAGCTCGAATCACTCATCACAAAGCATTGTATGACAAGACAAGTATACCTACAGCAAGAAGACATGTTCATGAAGCTAACCATGACAAGAACAAGTTCATAGCATGCTTGGATCGCTAACAACAACCATGGCAAAATTGATTAACATGTAAACAATCTGCCAGGAACATTTTATAGCAAAAGTAGAGCAAGATTAAGACATGCTAGAGCACTCTATAAATGCAAGCAGGGGCATGGATGGATAGAGCATAACCATATGTCCGAAACATCCTTACTGAACATACTCAAAAGAGTCATGTATCTCACTGTAGCAACATGAGTACATGGCATGACAATAACAGCAGGGAAATGACTTGGAAGAATTCCAAGTCCCTGAAATCAGCAACATCACGATGCCTAGTTTGCATGCTTGTGCTAGTCACCACATTGATCACAAAAATACATGGAAAGCACCCCTGTAAAGATGGCATGGCATAGCCCAAAACACATGTAGGGCTCATGCCCATAAGATGCACACATCAAATGTAGCAAAAAAGACAAATGCACATATTCTGCTAAGAAACAGAAACTAACATTTTATAGCACTCTTGCATCAGAGATTTGGGCATCAATATGACATGAAACAAACATGGCCCAATGGAACAGAATGAAGAGCACAACCTGTTGAACATTTTGATATATTATTCACGCAAAACGAAGCAGCACACATGAAGTTATGATGCGATGAACATGGGCACAAAATGTTATGATCTCTGGGGACTTAGTAATATTTAGGGGAAAAAACAGAGTGGGCACGTTTTAGGTATATGACGCACAGAGCGGGACATAGGCGGGGCTCACCTAGCGGGCTTGGCCCAGGTCGCGAGGTGGACTGGTTGGGCCGGCGTGCTGGGTCGGGGCCCACTTGGCCCAGGTGGGCGAGCGCGAGCGGGACGAGCGGCTCCTCTATTCGTCCCCACGCAGGGTCATGGCGGCGGCGCCGTCGGTTGTGGCCGGTACTCCGGCGAGGCGCGAGTGCAGCGGGGAGGCTGGGAATGGGCGGATCGGGCCTCCGGGCACCGGATCCGGACGGTGGCGAGGCGGGGACGCCGACGGCAGCAAGCGGCGGTGGCGGTGGTTCCCTGCGGGGAGGAGAGGAGAGCCGGGTGAGGGGGAGGCGCAGGACGGTGAGGAGGGAGACGGCGGTGGGGCTCCGGCCTGGTCAGAAGCTTCGGCGACGGCGGGGTCAGCTCCGGCGAGGCGCTGGTCGCCGACAGCGTAGACGGCGGCCAGAAGGTGGCTGGGTTGCGGCGAGGGAGCTCGGGTAGAGGAGCTCTCGAGCCAGGCGTGTGCGGACCTGCGGGATCGGGCGAACGGCGACGCGCACGGGCTCGGGCGGGCTTCCCAGGGCCTGATCTGGGTCCTGGTGGGCCCGCGGCGAAGTGGGGCGCGGGAAGGACTCGTGGAGGCATGGGAGAGGCTGGCTTCGGCGGCTGGCGGCGGCGCGGCCAGTGGGGATGCGCCACTTGGCGGTGGAGGGTTGGGGCTCGCCGGAAAACGAGGAGAAGGAGGCTGGTGATGGCGGCTAATGATTGGGGGGCGCGGATTCCGAGGAGGAGGAAGGAGAAGGCCAAAAATGGCATGAGGGGGTCTATATATAGCAAAAGCAGCTAGGGTTGGGGGTTTCCATCCGTTTTCGGACCCTCGGATCATGATCGGACGGCTCTGGATACGAGGAGGAGTAGGCTGGGCATAGGTGGGCTGTGTAGGATGCATTGGGCTGAGAAGAGAGAGAGGCTCGACAGCAGTTTCGGAGACCGAAACGTCCGACGAATATACCGGCTATATCGCGGTTATATATTTAATGGTTGGGCAGTCAAACGAACTCCGAATGCGACGAAATTTGGCAGGCGGCCTGTCTACACTATAATAAGACCGCACGCCAACTCTCGACCCATTCCGAGAACATTTTTCGGCCACTCACAAAACGAGGTAAAAAGGGGCGCCGGAGGACATAGGAGTGTCGGATTGCAAAACGGACAACGGGGAAAAAGCTCGGATCCATGAGACGAACACGTATGCAAAATGAGATGCACATGATGACATGGAAAAATGCAACACGCAAGCAAATGGCAAGGCAATGAAGACGAATAACTGGCAGACACCTAGCGCATTGAATCAGGGGCATTACGCGCTTGCACTCGATTTCGACAACCATAGACGCGGCCTCCTGCTCTCCCTATGAAAAACCCTGTAGAAGGTCTACGATCAAAAAAGACAACACTGATTAGTACAATCACTAGGTAGTGTTGGTTTTAATTCTGTAAAGGAGAAATTACCCAAAACCGACGGAACACAATGTCGGCCAGCGTCTCGCACAAGACACCAGCGACCATCTCCTCCGGCGAGGCCGGGGCAACCGAATACAGCTCCCATCTTAGTGCTAGCTGTGGAACCTGACCCTCACTGGGCAACGTGACCCACCCAAGGAAGTGCTGCCGACAAAGCACACCAAGGACCTGGTTGGGCCCGCGGACACCACGGGGGTGTACCCAGCCCCTGGAGTATGACAAGGCCAATGCATTAGATATTAATTTGAAGGAACATGAAGGCAAAAGGTTAAAAAATAGTAAATGCACTTACTTCAACCCATTAGGCGCAATCAACCACCTCTGGTTGGGGGTCGTCGGCACGGGCGAGAGCTTTGTACAGCCACGCTTGTAGACCTTCTTGCCCTTCTCAACCAGCTCGTTGTCGCTGTAGCTATCATCAGAAAAGGTGTCCTCGCTACCATCAGTAGGGCCACTAGCCCCCGGAGTCTCGTGGGAAGAAGACTCCGGGACCGGAGTCTCGTGGGAAGAAGATTCTGGGACTGGAGTCTTCTGGGACGAAGACTCTGGGACCAGACACGTGGGGCGAAGGATCAGCGACACGAGTCTGGTGGGGCGAAGGATCGGTGACCCGAGTCTGGTGGGGCGAAGGATCGTCGACCTGAGGCTCATGGACCGGAGTTCGAGACGGGTCCATGTTAGATGGAGCAGTCCTGTGGTCGGGTGAATCAGCCGGGGGTGGCGGCGAGGAAGGCGTAGGCGCCTTCCTACCTCTCCCGCTACCACGTCCACCTCTAGCAGCCTTCTTCGTCCTCCCCTGACCTCTCCCAGCCAAACAAGAAGCGCCCGCCGCTGCTGTCTGCATACTGTCTAACAGTGCTCTCCGGAGTGGCTGGGGTGGAATAATTGAACCACCCCTCCCAGTAGCGCTCGCAGGAGGCTCGGGGCGCTCTGGACCCTTGCCCACCATCTAGTCAACACCTGCAATGACAAAAAGTAAATGAAATTAGTACAACATAAAAAATTTGAATACCTGACATGAATAATATGTGTATAATTTAAGTGCATCATCATCATGAACATATATAATTAAAAATTGAATACCTCACATTACTAATATTACTCTGAATCATCTATATATACTCTAGGATCATTAAATGCATCATCATCATCACTATCAGTGACGTGCTCATCATCATTGTCAATAAATGCATCAACATATGGAAGGCCTCCTTTACGTAATCGTTCAAGCATTGACAGGTCATTTGCAGCAGTAACTTCTTCTTGTTCCGGCTCAGGGGTGAAGTCGGATTCACTATCGTTGTCTACTTCAATGTTTTGGGGTGGAGTAGAGCGGTTCTTGAAACGTTTTTTTTTGGAAAGACGTGTTTCTTGGAAGAATTCTCCTTCGTCATATGTGTCTGGGTTAATGTGAGGTTCATAATCCTCTTCATTGGGGGGAGGTGGCCTAACACGTGGCGACACTTCATAAACGACATCCCAACCACTGAGATTTGGATCACTTTGACAGCCCATGGTAGATAGAAAACTTGGGTTGCCTGTTGAGCCGTAATATAGACATCGGGAACATCCAAATGGGTGCTTTGTTTGATTTCGACTAGCCCTATATGTTCATGAGTCCTTCTAGTATCCCTCGGCTGGAACCAATAACATCTGAAGACTACGACGTTTGGTGGGTTTTCACCATAGAACTGAAGTTCATAAATTGCTTCAACTCTTCCATAATACTCGATATCTCCTTCGCCGATAGCAGAGACACAACAATTTGTAGACTTTCGGTAGGCCATAGATAGCTCTTTGCCATACGTACGAAAGCAATACCCGTTGATGTCGTATTTGTCAAATGAACGGACCTTATAGTCAAAACCATTAGCTACTTGTCTCAATTCAGCCTCCATAATCTCTGAATTAGCCTACAAGTTTAATACAAAAGTATTGTTGCATTAGTCGCAAATTAGCCAAAGAAATGAAATAGTCTAATGGAAATTACCGTTTTTTTGAACCAAGAGATGGAACCGGGATATTCGCCTCCTTGCTTTGCTAGAAGCTCATACTCTTCGACGAAATCCTTTTGGATCACCACTCCATACGAGAATATGGTGACGTATCGACTGCATCAAATATCCAGGAATAAGAGCAGTTCAAAGGAATTAGAAGTTGCAAAACAATGTACTGAGAACTTACTCGATGTACGGCCGCACTTCTATTAGGTTGTTGAAGAGATACATCGAAATGGTCCGCCATTCTTCAACATCCAACGATACTGGTTTCCAACCACTGGCTGGTGCGAGATTCCCTTTGAATAGGCTGAGGTTGGATCGACCCTTTTTAGGGTCGTCAGCATTGTACCGAGGCTTCGGATTATGCAAATGACGATTTTTTGCTTCATAGTGTGCTGTCATAAAGTTTGCTGCCTCCTCAGTGATGAATGCCTCGGCCATCGATGCCTCACTTCTATGTTTATTTTTACATTTTGCTTAAAGCATCTTCTGCATCCTCTCAGTTGAGTAGCACCAACGATTTTGCACGCCCCCCCCAATCTTGCCTCGGTCGGGAGATGCAAAATCAAGTGTTGCATTGGATTAAAGAAGCTTGGCGGAAAGATCATTTCTAACTTGCAGATCAACTCCGGCGCCAACTGTTCCATTTCTTCTAGGAGGCCAGGCGATAGTTCTTTCGCACACAGAACACGGAAGAAATAGCTCAGCTCTGCCAGTACTAGCCATTCATCCTCAGGGATGAAGCCACGCAACATCACCGGCATTATCCGCTCAATCCATATGTGCCAATCATGACTTTTTAGACCAAATATTTTCAATTTTTCAAGACTCGCTCCCCTCTTTAGATTTGCTGCATACCCATCGGGGAACATCAACTGCATTTTCTCCCACAAAATAATTTCCCTCATAGCTGGCCTTCCAAGATTGAACCATGCCTTTGGCTTCGTCCAGTTCTGCTTTCCTTTTGGTTCTTGCATGTTTTGTAACTGTCTATCACATAGCTCCTCTTGATCGACTCTAGCCTTAGTATTATCCTTTGATTTCCCCTCTATGCCGAACAATGTACCAAAAATGGCTTCCGCGATATTCTTTTCAGTGTGCATCACGTCGATGTTGTGTGGGCAAAGGAGGTCTTTGAAGTAAGGCAGATCCCACAAGCATGTCTTGTGAGTCCAGGCGTGTTCCTTATTATACCCCTTGAAATACCCTGGACGCTCTGGATCTGGCTCAAGAGCGTTTAACTGATCTAGGGTCTGTTGGCCTGTCAATGCAGGTGGTGCAGAGTGTTTGACAACTCTACCTTTGATGAAGTTCTTCTTGTCTTTCCTGAAATTATGGCGAGAATCTAGGAACGGTCTATGCAAGTCGAAGCAAGTATACTTGTGCCCTGCCGTCAGCCAACGAAACTCAAGAGCTCCCTTGCATGTGGGGCACAGGAACCTTCCATGCACACACCAGCCAATGAATAGCGCATATGCCGGCAAGTCATGCATCGAGTACATGTACCAGACACGCATTATGAAGTTCTTTTTGCTAAAGGCATCGTATGTCTTGAACCCATTATCCCAAGCTTCTTGCAATTCGTCCTTAAGCGACTGCATGTACACATTCATATTCTTCCCTGGATAGTTGGGCCCTGGAATTATCGACGTCAGGAAAATGTTCTTTCTTTGCATAATCTGCCCGGGGAGATTGAGTGGAATGACCAAACACATGCCAACAACTGTATGTGACTGCCGCCTGACCAAACACACTGAACCCATCCGTGCTGATGGCGACTCGAGGATGCCTTGGATCTGCCATTGTTTCCTTATGTAATGCATCGAAGCGGTTCCACGCTTCACCATCCGATGTGTGCACCATCATCACATTCCCATCTGCATCTAGTTCAGTTCTTTTGCCCGTTTTGTGCCATGTCATCTGTCTGGCCGTCTCTTCGACCATGAAAAGACGTTGAAGTCTTGGTACGATTGGCATATACCGAAGAACAATAACGGGTATTTTGGTCTGCGTCTTCTCACCCATACCGTTGTCTACCACAACATACCTAGAAGAATTGCAAATGGGACAATAGTTCAAGTCCTCATACTGAAGCCTAAATAAGACACATCCTTTCTCACAGGCATGTATCTTCTCATAGGGCATCTTAAGAGCACGGAGGATTTTGTCTGACTGGTACAGGTTTGCAGGTAGAACATGGCCTTTGGGCAGAAATCGTCTGAATACTGTCATCGTCACATCGTAGCATTCTCTGCCCAAGTTGAATTGAGCCTTCAAAGCCATTATTTGTGAGATGGCATCCAGCTGACTAAGCTCAGTGTGCTCGTGGAGAGGACGTTTTGAGGACTCCAACATTTCAGTGAAGGCCTTTGCAGATTCCTCCATCTCCTCGTCCGAGTCCCGAGCGTCGTCAAAGTGTTGCACCATCTCTTCCATCCCGGTACCATGCTTGTCGGTGTGACGACGAACCACCTCAGCTCTGGCACGTTGGGCAGAATCACCATGAAATGTCCAGACCGTGTAAGCAGGCGTAAAACCAAACTTCTGCAGGTCTTTACTCATTTCAAGCTCGTCCCTCTTATTATAGTTGTCGCACCGGACACAGGGGCACCAGCTAAATTTCTGGCCATTTGCAAATGCGGCTCTAACAAACTCTTTGGTTATTGTTAACCATTCCTCGGTCCAAACTTTCTGTCTAGTGTAACTGGTGTACATCCACGCACGATCACTCGTATTGACTTCCTACTGGACACACAAGAAATATATACATAATTAAGCAAACCATATTCATCAGTTAATGGAGTTTGTCAGTTTTATTACGTCCATGCAACCTACACGCTAATAGGTAAAGATAGGTCCTAATCCCAGCCAAGTATGTGTAGATTGGGTTCGTTTTCCCATGCTCTGCTCCGGATCCGACGCAAAATTTGGCAGCACTTCCCGCTGTTCTCTGATACACGCCTTGGCAATAAGCGAGAGGATGTGTACCGGAGAATAACAGGAGGCAGGCAGCGAAATTCTGCATCGGATCCGGAGTAGAGCATATGGGAAAACAAACCCAATCTACACATACTCGGGCTGTCCATGGATAACGTTGGACAATTCGAAAGAATCACGATTATAAATATGCAAATGCATGCATATTTATAGATGTAACCCTTTCGAGCGGGAGACGCATAGTGGTAACGCATACTGATGATTGACACCTATAGCTAGCAAGTTTCATCGGCACGAAGACCGGAACAGAGCAAATGAAGGGGGGAGGAGGAGATGTCATTTGTGCTCACCAACGAACGCAGGGGCGGAGCTCGTCGAACGCACAGGGAGGTCGTCAAACACCACACTCTTGCAGCGACAAAACAACCGCACATTTAAATACACTCGATCAACACAAATATATATGATGTTTTGCATAAAAAATCAAAAAATATATGACCTAACTCATAATTCACAAATATATGACCCCGTCGGCCTCTGGAAGGCCAAAGAGCACCTTTTCAGGAGGTGTCGGGGTCGGGGTGTCGTGGGTATCGTGTCGGGGTCGGGGTGCCGTGTCGGGATCGGGGTGCTGTTTCGAGGTCGGGGTGTCGGGGTGTCGTGTCGGGCGGGGTGTCGCGGTCAGGGGGTCGGGGTGCCGTGTCGGGGTCGGCGTCTGTTGTTTGGGGTTGGGGTGTCGGGTCGGGGTCAGGTGCGATGTCGGGTCGGGGTGCTGTTTGGGGCCATGTGTCGAGTGTCGTGTCGGGGTGTCGGGGTGCCGTGTCGGTTTCGGGGTGTTTTTTCGGGGTCGGGGTGTCATGTCGGGGTGTCGGGGTCGGGGTGCTGTTTCGGTGTCAGGGTGTCGGGGTGTCTTGTCGGGGTCAGGGGGGTCAGAGGGTCGGGGTGTCGGGGTCAGGGGGCAGGGGTGTTTCCTTCTCTCCTTCTTCTTCTTTCCTTCTCTTCTTCTTCTTCTTCTTCTTCTTCTTCTTCATCATCTTCTTCTTCTTCTTCTTCTTTCTTTTCTTGTTCTTCTTCTTTCCTTCTCTTCTTTTTCTTTTATTTCTTCCTTATTTTCCTTTTTCCTCTTCTTATTCTTATTCTTCTTCTCCTCCTCCTCCTCCTCCCCCTCCTCCTCTTCTTCTTCCCCCTTCTACATATTCTTTTCTTCTTCTTCTTCTTCTTCTTCTTCTTCTTCTTCTTCTTCTTCTTCTTCTTCTTCTTCTTCTTCTTCTTCTTCTTCTTCTTCTTCTTCTTCTTCTTCTTCTTCTTCTTCTTCTTATTTCATCTTTTTTCTACTTCTTTTAATTATATGACTAATTAACTAAAACCCATGCACTAGTCTAATCTAATATAATCTAGCACTAAATCTAACAGTAACACATATCTAGTCTAATCTAACAATTAAACAGCAAAAAATAAAAAACAAAAGGAAAAAAACTCACCGGAGATGGTGTTGGCCGGGGCTTCGCAGCGGCAGGGTGGCGGTGGCGATGGGGGCCGCAGGGCTCCGGGGCGGTGGCGCCGGGGCGCTAGGCAGGTGTTGGGCGGCGGGAGGCGCCAAGCCGGCCAGGGGCGGTTCTGGGTGGTCGGGCGACGGGCGAGGGGCAAGGGGGCGGTGGCGGGTGGTGGGGTGGTGGGGCAAGGGGGTGGCGGGTCATCGGGGCGACGGGGCGAGGGGCGCTGAGTGGGCGGGTGGCGGGGAAGGGGCGGCTGATACGTCTGCAACGTATCTATAATTTTTTATTGTTCCATGCTATATTATATTCTGTTTTGGATGTTTAATGGGCTTTATTATACACCTTTATATTATTTTTGGGACTAACCTATTAACCGGAGGCCCACCCCAAATTGCTGTTTTTTTGCTTATTTCAGTGTTTCGAAGGAAAAGGATATCAAACGGAGTCCAAACGGAATGAAACCTTCGGGAACGTGATTTTCGGAACAAACATGATCCAGAGGACTTGGAGTCTACGTAAAGCAATCAACGAGGAAGGCACGAGGCAGGGGGCGCGCCCTCCACCCTCGTGGGCCCCTCGTTGGTCCACCGACGTACTTCTTCCTCCTATATATACCCATATACCCTGAAAACATCAGATACGAGCCAAAACCCTATTTCCACTGCCGCAACCTTCTGTACCCGTGAGATCCCATCTTGGGGCCTTTTCCGGCGCTCCGCCGGAGGGGGCATTGATGACGGAGGGCTTCTACATCAACACCATAGCCTCTCCGATGATGTGTGAGTAGTTTACCTCAGACCTTTGGGTCCATAGTTATTAGCTAGATGGCTTCTTCTCTCTCTTTGGATCTCAATGCAAAGTTCTCCTTGATCTTCTTGGAGATCTATTCGATGTAATCTTGTTTTGCGGTGTGTTTGTCGAGATCTGATGAATTGTGGGTTTATGATCAAGATTATCTATGAATAATATTTGAATCTCCTCTGAATTCTATTATGTATGATTGGTTATCTTTGCAAGTCTCTTCAAATTATCAGTTTGGTTTGGCCTACTAGATTGATCTTTCTTGCAATGGGAGAAGTGCTTAGCTTTGGGTTCAATCTTGCGGTGCTCGATCGTAGTGACAGAAAGGGAAACAACACGTATTGTATTGTTGCCATCGAGGATAAAAAGATGGGGTTTATATCATATTGCATGAGCTTATCCCTCTACATCATGTCATGTTACTTAAAGCCTTACTCTGTTCTTATGAACTTAATACTCTAGATGCATGTTGGATAGCGGTCGATGTGTGGAGTAATAGTAGTAGATGTAGAATTGTTTCGGTCTACTTGTCACAGACGTGATGCCTATATACATGATGATACCTAGATATTCTCATAACTATGCTCAATTCTATCAATTGCTCGACAGTAATTCGTTTACCCACCGTAAGACTTATGCTATTTTGAGAGAAGCCACTAGTGAAACCTATGGCCCCCGGGTCTATTTTCTATCATATTAATCTCCCGACAACAAGCTATTTCTTGCGCCATTTATTTTACTTTGCATCTTTATTTACTCTTTATCATAAAAATACCAAAAATATTATCTTATCATATCTACCAGATCTCACTCTCATAAGTGTCCGTGAAGGGATTGACAACCCCTTTATCGCGTTGGTTGCGAGGTTCTTATTTGTTTGTGTAGGTGCGTGGGACTCGAGCGTGGTCTCCTAGTGGATTGATACCTTGGTTCTCAAAAATTGAGGGAAATACTTACGCTACTTTACTGCATCACCCTTCCTCTTCAAGGGAAAACCAACGCAGTGCTCAAGAGGTAGCAACGGCGGCGGGTGGCGGGGGCGGCGGTGGGTGGTGGGTGGCGGGGGAGGCGGCGGGTGGCGATGGTCGTTGGAAGGAGGACAGAAACAGAGAGAGGAGAGAGGGGGCGGGGTGGGGCTCGGTCGTTAGTTAGTTCAACTCTTTGCCGTCCGCCACAGGTATAATGTGTTAACTAAGCAGATGCATTACAAGGTAGACACCATATGCAACATGCAACCACATATCACACTGCCAAGTAAGAGCAAGCACCTGCGATGGTGGTGTAGGGGAATTGTGGTCATTGATACGTCTCCAACGTATCTACTTTTTCTCATGCTTTTCCTCTTGTTTTGGACTCTAATTTGCATGATTTGAATGAAACTAACCCCGGACTGACGCTGTTTTCAGCAGAACTACCATGGTGTTGTTTTTGTGCAGAAATAAAAGTTCCCGGAATGGAACAAAACATTGCGAGGATTTTTTTATATCAATAAGAAGAATTTCTGGAGCCAAGACCCACCAGAGAGGGGCCCGTGGTTGGGCACAACCCACCAGGGCGCACCCCCCTCTCCTAGCGCGCCCAGGTGGGTTGTACCCACCTAGTGGCCCCGCTGACGACCCCCCTGATACTATAAAATCACATATTTCCAGAAAAATTCAGGGAGAAAGAATTATCGCGATCCACGAGACGGAGCCACCGCCAAGCCCTGTTCTTCCTCGGGAGGGCAGATCCGGAGTCCGTTTGGGGCTCCGGAGAGGGGGGTCTTCGTTCTTCGTCATCACCAACCAATTTCCATCGCCAATTCCATGATGCTCCCCACCGGGAGTGAGTAATTCCTTCGTAGGCTCGCTGGTCGGTGAGGAGTTGGATGAGATTCATCATGTAATTGTGTTAGTTTTGTTAGGGCCTGATCCCTAGTATCCACTATGTTCTTCGATTGATGTTTCTATGACTTTGCTATGCTTAATGCTTGTCACTTTGGGCCCAGGTGCCATGAACTCAGATCTGAACCGTTTATGAATTCATCATTATATCCATGTTTTAGATCTGATCCTGCAAGTTATAGTCACCTACTACGTGTTATGATGCGGCAACCCCGGAATGACAACAACCGGGCCCACTCCGGTGATGACCGTAGTTTGAGGAGTTCATGTATTCACTATGTGTTAATGCTTTGTTCCGGTTCTCTATTAAAAGGAGGCCTTAATATCCCTTAGTTTCCAATATGGACCCCGATGCCACGGGAGGGTAGGACAAAAGATGTCATGCAAGTTCTTTTAATAAAGCACATATGACTATTTATGGAATACATGCCTACATTATATCGATGAACTGGAGCTAGTGCCGTATCGCCCTAGGTTATAATTCTCACATGATGAATATCATCCAACAAGTCACTGATCCATGCCGACGAATTTATCTTATATTGTTTCTGCTAAGTTACTATTGCTATCATCACTATTACACTTGCTACAAATTATTGCTATCACTATTACTATTACCGTTGTTGCTGTCACTACTATCAAAACTATCAAACTACTTTGCTACTGATCACTTTGCTGCAGATAATTAATCTCCAGGTGTGGTTGAATTGACAACTCAGCTGCTAATACCTTCAAATATTCTTTGGCTCCCCTTGTGTCGAATCTATAAATTTGGGTTGAATACTCTACCCTCGAAAACTGTTGTGATCCCCTATACTTGTGGGTTATCAAGACCTTTTTCTGGCGCCGTTGCCGGGGAGCATAGCTATATTTGTTGAGTCACTTGGGATTATTATCATATTATTACTATGAAGAATTTGAAGGATCCAAAGACTAAGATATTTCCCTCAAAGACGAGGGGAGGTAAGGAACTGCCATCCAGTTCTGCTTTTGATTCACCTTCTGTTTTGAGTAAACTTGCAACACCACCACATGCTATGAATTCTAATATGTTGCAAGTTATTGATGATGCTACTTCTACTATGAATGATGCTTATGATGATGCTAGTACCTTGCTTGATAATGATGATGTGCCACTTGGTGAATTTCTTGATGAACAAATTGCTAGAGTTATACAACATGATGTTGTAGAATCTGATGATGAGCTTGAAACTGAAACTCGTAAAACACCCGCTAGAACTAGCCTTGCTAGATATGAATTGCCTTAGGTACCGGAAGGTTATGGAATGAATGAGGAGACAACTAGAGATATTCTTGCTTGCAATGATAGAGATGATCTAGAGAAATTACTACAAAAGTATAAAGAAAAATCTCTGAATGCTAGAATGAAATGTGATCCTAAGTTTGCTACTTCACCTATCTTTATTGATGATAAGGATTATGAATTATCTGTCGACCCAGAGTTAATTACTTTCGTTGAATCTGATCCTTTCCATGGTTATGAAACTGAAACTGTTGTGGCACATCTTACTAAGTTGAATGATATAGCCACCCTTTTTACTCATGATGAGAAAACTCGCTACAACTTTATTCTCAAATTATTTCCTTTCTCATTAAAGGGTGATCCTAAAGCTTGGTACAATACTCTTACTCCTGGTTGTGTGCGTAGTCCCCGGGATATGATTTATTACTTCTCTGAAAAATATTTCCCTGCTCATAAGAAGCAAGCTGCCTTGCAGGAAATATTTAACTTTGTGCAAACTAAAGAAGAGAGTCTCCCACAAGCTTGGGGGAGGCTTTGCCAGCTACTTAATGCTTTGCCTGACCATCCTCTTAAGAAAAATGAAATACTTGATATCTTCTATAATGGACTACCCGATGCTTCTAGGGACTTCCTAGATAGTTGTGCTGGTTGTGTTTTAACGGAACGAACTATTGCTCAAGCTGAAGAATTATTGAATAACATATTGAAAAATTGTGATGATTGGACTCTTCCTGAACCATCGGCTAAACCCACTCCAAAGAAGAGGGGTATATTATATCTCAGTCCTGAAGATATGCAAGAGGCAAAAAAATCTATGAAGGAAAAAGGTATTAAAGCTGAGGATGTTAAAAATTTACCTCCTATTGAAGAAATACATGGGCTTAATACACCACCACTGCCTAAGGTGGTAGAGGTAAATTCTCTTATGAAGTTCAATGATAACGACAATCCTCACAATATGCACCCTAGCCAATGCCTTTATGAGTTTGAAAAATACATTAGAAAACAAGATCACTTCAATGCAAATGTTATGAAACAGTTGAAATATAATTCTAATATGATTGCTCGCTTGAGTGGCTTGCTATTTAGAATTTCAAATGATGTTATAGGTGTTGGAAAACATGCTTCTATGGTTCAAACTCAGCTAGAACAAGTTGCTAAATCATAAAGAGAATTACTTGATGAAATGAATCATAATATGCATGACTTTGCTGTTAGAGTTGCAACTAGAGGAGGTAAAATGACTCAGGAACCACTTTATCCTGAAGGACACCCAAAAAGAATTGAACAAGACTCACAAAGAAAGAACACTAGTGCACCTAGTCCTTCTAAAAAGAAAATGAAAAAGAAAAAAAAGATAGGACTTTGCATGCTTCTAGTGAACATGAAATAGAGAAACCTCCTGATAATGAAAATGAAACTTCTATCTCTGATGCTGAAACACAATCTGGTAATGAACACTCACCTAGTGATAATGAAAAAGATAATGATGAGGTTCATGAAGACACTCAACCAAATAATATTGAGATAGAACCACCAGTTGATCTTGATAACCCACAACATAAGAATAAAAGGTATGATAAAAGAGACTTCATTGCTAGAAAACACGGTAAAGAAAGAGAACCGTGGGTTAAAAAACCTATGCCTTTTCCACCCAAGTCAACTAAAAAGAATGATGATGAAGAATTTGAACGCTTAGCTGAGATGCCGAGGCTAGTCTTTTTGCGTACTCGCTTGACTAATATCTTGAAAATGCCTCCTTATGCAAAGTATATGAAAGACATCATCACTAATAAGAGAAAAATACCGGAAGCTAAAATCTCTACTATGCTTGCTAATTATACTGTCAAAGATGGAGTACCAAAAAAACTTGGAGATCCGGGAATACCAACTATACCTTGCTCTATCAAAAAGAATTATGTGAAAATTGCTTTATGTGATTTAGGAGCTGGTGTTAGTGTTATGCCTTTCTCTTTATATAAAAGACTTGATTTGAATAAACTCACACCTACTGAAATATCTTTGCAAATGGCTGACAAATCAACTACAATACCTATTGGTATCTGTGAGGATGTGCCCGTTGTTGTTGCTAATGTTACTATTTTGACTGACTTCGTTATACTTGAGATGCCCGAGGACGACAACATGTCGATTATCCTTGGTAGACCTTTCTTGAATACTGCAGGGGCTGCTATTGATTGGAATAAAAGCAAGGTCACTTTTCATATCATTGGTAATGAGCATACGGTGCACTTTCCGAAGAAACAATTCCAAGTGAATGGTATTAATGTTATTGAAAAGTCTCCGACAATCACTATTGGAAGTTTTCAAATACCTCTACCTACTGTCAAAAAGAAATATGAAATTCTTATTGTTGGGGACATTCATATCCCCATTGAGGTAACTTAGTGATTTACGAAAGTTCTTCGGTTTCATGCTAATCAAAAGTGGTTGTTAATAAGACATGAATCATATTTTAGCGGTATGAAGTTGATGAATTTAGTAAGCACTACTTTTTGTCCCTACTTTTTATTCTCTGTTTTTATAAGTTAAATAAAATAAATGCCATGTTTTGTCTGTTTTCTGAGTTTCAGTGCAATAAAAAATGACCCAAAAATAAAAGTTCTCATAATGCCCTGAAAATTTTATATGATTTTTTCTGAATATTTAAGAATTTTTGGTGCAAATAATACCAGAGGGGGGGGTGCACCAGGTAGGCACAACCCACCTGGGCGCGCCAGCACCCCCTGGCGCGCCCTGGGGGGTTGTGGTCCCCACGTGGGCCCCCTCACTTATCTCTTTAGCCCACATCATCACTCACCTCCAGAAAAAATACCCATTGATCTCTCTCTCCCGTGTTCTTGAGCTCAAACTTGCGGATTTCGATCTCTTTGCTCGAAGCTCCATTTCCGAAACTGTTTCGGGGGATTGTTGCTTGGAAAAATTGCACGCGGACATGAATATCTTCAGGAAATTTGGCTCTAAGAAGAAATCCAAGGGTGTTATTGGAGATTCTTCTGACAGTGATCTCCGCCCTCGGAGGTTGGCGGAGGTACGACCGTGCGAATGGCTGCACACCCCGTTCCTGCAAGAGGCTGGAATTCATGAGGAGTTCATGCAATTTATTACCAATGCCGGTCTCACCGACTTCATCGCAGATGAGTGTGACCAACACCAAATCCTCACAAACATGTTTGTCCAAAGTTTTACTTTCCTGCCTAGAAATAATCCTCCTGAAGTGAGCTTTGACTTATATGCTGAAAACCATCAGATACCACCTACCGAGTTTTGTAACATATGCATGATCCCTTCTGATGGGAGCTTGGCTGAGCCTAGGCCGGCTGAGTTTGTGAAGGAAATATGCCCTAGAGGCAATAATAAAGTTACTATTTATTTCCTTATATCATGAAAAATGTTTATTATTCATGCTAGAATTGTATTAACTAGAAACTTGATACATGTGTGAATACATAGACAAACATAGTGTCACTAGTATGCCTCTACTTGACTAGCTCGTTAATCAAATATGGTTGAGTTTCCTAGACGTAGACATGAGTTGTCATTTGATTAACGGGATCACATCATTAGGAGAATGATGTGATTGACTTGACCCATTCCTTTAGCTTAGCACTTGATCATTTAGTATGTTGCTATTGCTTTCTTCTTGACTTATATATGTTCCTATGACTATGAGATTATGCAACTCCCGTTTACCGGAGGAACACTTTGTGTGCTACCAAACGTCACAACATAACTGGTGATTATAAAGGTGCTCTACAGGTGTATCCGAAGGTACTTGTTGGGTTGGTGTATTTCGAGATTAGGATTTGTCACTCCGATTGTCGGAGAGGTATCTCTGGGCCCACTCAGTAATGCACATCACTATAAACCTTGCAAGCATTGTAACTAATGAGTTAGTTGCGGGATGATGTATTACGGAACGAGTAAAGAGACTTGCCGGTAACGAGATTGAACTAGGTATTGAGATACCGACGATCGAATCTCGGGCAAGTAACATTCCGATGACAAAGGGAACAACGTATGTTATTATGCGGTTTGACCGATAAAGATCTTCGTAGAATATGTGGGAGCCAATATGAACATCCAGGTTCCGCTATTGGTTATTGACCGGAGACGTGTCTCGGTCATGTCTACATTGTTCTCGAACCTGTAGGGTCCGCACGCTTAAAGTTCGATGACGGTTATATTATGAGTTTATGTGTTTTGATGTACCGAAGGTAGTTCGGAGTCCCGGATGAGATCGGAGACATGACGAGGAGTCTCGAAATGGCCGAGACGTAAAGATCGATATATTGGACGACTATATTCGGACATCGAAAAGGTTCCGAGTGATTCGGGTATTTTTCGGAGTACCGGAGAGTTACGGGAATTCGCAGGGGAGTATATGGGCCTTATTGGGCTTTAGGGGAAAGAGAGAGGAGAGGTTGGGCGCCCCCCAAGGCCTAGTCCGAATTGGACTAGGGGGAGGGGCTGCGCCCCCTCCTTCCTTCTCTTCTCTCACCCCTTTCCTTGACTCCTACTCCTACTACTTGGAAGGGGGGAATCCTACTCCAAGTGGGAGTAGGACTCCTCTTAGGGCGCGCCATAGAGAGGGCCGCCCCCCCTCCTCCACTCCTCTATATATGGGGAGGGGGGCACCCCTTGGAGACATAACAATTGATCATTGATCTTTTAGCCGTGTGCGGTGCCCCCCTCCACCATAATCCACCTCGATAATATCGTAGCGGTGCTTAGGCGAAGCCCTGCGTCGGTAGAACATCATCATCGTCACCACGCCGTTGTGCTGACGAAACTCTCCCTCAAAGCTCGGCTGGATCGGAGTTCGAGGGACGTCATCGAGCAGAACGTGTGCTGAACTCGGAGGTGCCGTGTGTTCGGTACTTCATCGGTCGGATCGTGAGGACGTACGACTACATCAACCGCGTTGTGCTAACGCTTTTGCTTTCGGTCTACGAGGGTACGTGGACAACACTCTCCCTTCTCGTTGCTATGCATCACCGTCATCCTTTGTGTGCGTAGGATTTTTTTTGAAATTACTACGTTCCCCAACAGTGGCATCCGAGCCTGGTTTTATGCGTAGATGTCATATGCACGAGTAGAACACAAGTGAGTTGTGGGCGATATAAGTCATACTGCTTACCAGCATGTCATACTTTGGTTCAGCGGTATCATATCACTTATATTGATTGCATGTGATGTTTATCTTTTATGCATCTTATCTTGCTTTGATTGACGGTATCATTATAAGATGATCTCTCACTAAATTGTCAAAGTATAAGTGTTCTCCCTGAGTATGCACCATTGCGAAAGTTCTTCGTGCTGAGACACCACGTGATGATCGGGTGTGATAGGCTCTACATTCAAATACAACGGGTGCAAAACAGTTGCACACGCGGAATATTCAGGTTAAACTTGACGAGCCTAGCATATAACAGATATGGCCTTCGAACATGGAGACCGAAAGGTTGAGCGTGAATCATATAGTAGATATGATCAACATAGTGATGTTCACCATTGAAACTACTCCATCTCACTTGATGATCGGACATGGTTTAGTTGATATGGATCACGTGATCACTTAGAGGATTAGAGGGATGTCTATCTAAGTGGGAGTTCTTAAGTAATATGATTAATTGAACTTTAATTTATCATGAATTTAGTCCTGGTAGTATTAGCATATCTATGTTGTAGATCAATAGCTCACGATGTTGCTCCCTGTTTATTTTTTAAATGTTCCTAGAGAAAACTAAGTTGAAAGATGTTTGTGGCAATGATGTGGATTGGATCCGTGATCTGAGGTTTATCCTCATTGCTGCATAGAAGAATTATGTCTTTGATGCACCGCTAGGTGACATACCTATCGCAGGAGCAGATGCAGACATTATGAACGTTTTGACAAAAGCTCGGTATGATGACTACCTGATAGTTAAGTGCGCCATGCTTTACGGCTTAGAACCGGGACTTCAAAAAAATGTTTTAAATGCCACGGAGCATATAAGATGTTCCAAGAGTTGAAATTGGTATTTCATACTCATGCCCGTGTCGAGAGGTATGAGATCTCTGACAGTACTTTGCCTACAAGATGGAGGAGAATTGCTCAGCTAGTGAGCATGTGCTCAGAATTTTTGAGTACTACAGTCACTTGAATCCAGTGGGTGTTAATCTTCCAGATAAGATAGTGATTGACAGAGTTCTCTAGTCACTATCACCAAGTTACTAGAACTTCGTGATGAACTATAATATGCAAGGGATAAACGGAAACGATTCCCAAGCTCTTCGTGATGCTGAAATCGATGAAGGTAGAAATCAAGAAAAGCATCAAGTCTTGATGGTTGACAAGACCACTAGTTTCAAGAAAAGGGCAAAGGGAAGAAGGGGAACTTCAAGAAGAACGGAAAGCAAGTTTCTACTCAAGTGAAGAAGCCCAAGTCTGTACCTAAGCCTGAGACTAAGTGCTTCTACTGCAAAGGGACTGGTCACTGGAACTGCCCCAAGTATTTAGCGGATAAGAAGCATGGCAAAGTGAACAAAGGTATATTTGATATACAGATTATTGACGTATATTTTACTACTGTCCATAGCAACCCCTCGGTATTTGATACTTGTTCAGTTGCTAAGAGTAGCAACTCGAAACGGGAGTTGCAGAATGAATAGAAACTAGTTAAGGACGAAGTGGCAATGTGTGTTGGAAGTAGTTCCAAGATTGATATGATCATCATCGCACACTCCCTATACTTTCGGGATTAGTGTTGAACCTAAATAAGTGTTATTTGGTGTTTGCGTTGAGCATGAATATGATTTGATCATGTTTATTGCAATACGGTTATTCATTTAAGTTAGAATAATTGTTGTTCTGTTTACATGAATAAAACCTTCTATGGTCATACACCCAATGAAAATGGTTTGTTGGATCTCGATCGTAGTGATACACATATTCATAATATTGAAGCCAAAAGATGCAAAGTTAATAATGATAATGCAACTTATTTGTGGCACTGCTGTAGGTCATATTGGTGTAAAGCGCATGAAGAAACTCCATTCTGATGGGCTTTTGGAATCACTTGATTATGAATCACTTGATGCTTGCCAACCATGCCTCTTGGGCAAGATGACTAAAACGCGGTTCTCTGGAACAATGGAGCGAGCAACAAATTTGTTGGAAATCGTACATACTGATGTATGTGGTCCGATGAATATTGATGCTCGCGGCAAGTATCGCTATTTTCTGACCTTCACAGATGATTTAAGCAGATATGGGTATATCTACTTGATGAAACACAAGTCTGAAACATTTGAAAAGTTCAAAGAATTTTAGAGTGAAGTGGAGAATCATCGTAACAAGAAAATAGAAGTTTCTACGATAAGATCGCTGAGGTAAAATATTTGAGTTACGAGTTTGGCCTTCAGTTAAAACAATGTGAAATAGTTTCACTACTCATGCCACCTGGAACACCACAATGTAATGGTGTGTCCGAACGTCGTTACCGTACTTTATTAGATATGGTGCGATCTATGATGTCTCTTACCGATCTACCACTATCATTTTGGGGTTATGCATTAGAGACAACTACATTCACGTTAAATAGGGCACCGTCTAAATCCGTTGTGACGACACCGTATGAAATATGGTTTGGCAAGAAACCTAAGCTGTCGTTTCTTAAAGTTTGAGGTTGCAATGCTTATGTGAAAAAAAGTTTCAACCTGATAAGCTCAAACCCAAATCGGAGAAGTGTGTCTTCATAGGATACCCAAAATAAAATGTTGGGTACACCTTCTATCACAGATCCGAAGGCAAGATATTCGTTGCTGAGAATGGATCCTTTCTAGAGAAAGAGTTTCTCTCGAAAGAAGTGAGTGGGAGGAAAGTAGAACTTGATGAGGTAACTATACCTGCTCCCATATTGGAAAGTAGTTCATCACAGAAACCGGTTTCTGTGACACCTACACCAATTAGTGAGGAAGTTAATGATGATGATCATGAAACTTCAGATCAAGTTGTTACTGAACCTCGTAGGTCAACCAGAGTAAGATCCGCACCAGAGTGGTACGGTAATCCTGTTCTGGAGGTCATGTTACTTGACCATGACGAACCTATGAACTATGAGGAAGCGATGATGAGCCCAGATTCCGCAAAATGGCTTGAGGCCATGAAGTCTGAGATGGGATCCATGTATGAGAACAAAGTGTGGACTTTGGTTGACTTGCCCGATGATCGGCAAGCCATAGAAAATAAATGGATCTTCAAGAGGAAGACAGACGCTGATAGTAGTGTTACTATCTACAAAGCTAGAATTGTCGCAAAAGGTTTTTGACAAGTTCAAGGTGTTGACTACGATGAGAGTTTCTCACTCGTATCTATGCTTAAGTCTGTCCGAGTCATGTTAGCAATTGCCGCATTTTGTGAAATCTGGAAAATGGATAACAAAACTGGATTTATTAAAGAAGAGTTGTATATGATGCACCAGAAGGTTTTGTCAATCCTAAAGGTGTAACAAAATAGGCAAGCTCCAGCGATCCATCTATGGACTGGTGCAAGCATCTCGGAGTTGGAATATACGCTTTGATAAGTTGATCAAAGCATATAGTTTTATACAGACTTGCGGTGAAGCCTGTATTTACAAGAAAGTGAGTGGGAGCACTACAACATTTCTGATAAGTATATGTGAATGACATATTATTGATCAGAAATAATGTAGAATTATTCTACAAAGCATAAAGGAGTGTTAAAGGAGTTTTTCAAAGAAAGACCTTGGTGAAGCTGCTTACATATTGAGCATCAAGATCTGTAGAGATAGATCAAGACGCTTGATAAGTTTTTTCAATGAGTACATACCTTGACAAGATTTTGAAGTAGTTCAAAATGGAACAGTCAAAGAAAGAGTTCTTGCCTGTGTTACAAGGTGTGAAATTGAGTAAGACTCAAAGCCTGACCATGGCAGAAGATAGAAAGAGAATGAAAGTCATTCCCTATGCCTCAGCCATAGGTTCTATAAGTATGGCATGTTGTGTACCAGATCTATTGTATACCCTACACTAATTTTGGCAAGGGAGTACAATAGTGATCTAGGAGTAGATCACTGGACAACGGTCAAAATTATCCTTAGTGGAATAAGGATATGTTTCTCGATTATGGAGGTGACAAAAAGGTTCATCGTAAAGGGTTACGTCGATGCAAGTTTTGATATTGATCTAGATGATTCTAAGTCTCAATCTGGATACATATTGAAAGTGGGAGCAATTAGCTAGAGTAGCTTAGTGCATAGCATTGTTGACATAGAAATTTGCAAAATACATATGGATCTGAATGTGGCAGACCCGTCGACTAAACCTCTCTCACAAGCAAAACATGATCACACCTTAGTACTCTTTGGGTGTTAATCACATAGCGATGTGAACTAGATTATTGACTCTAGTAAACCCTTTGGATGTTGGTCACATGACGATGTGAACTATGGGTGTTAATCACATGGTGATGTGAACTATTGGTGTTAACTCACATGGTGATGTGAACTAGATTATTGACTCTAGTGCAAGTGGGATACTGAAGGAAATATGCCCTAGAGGCAATAATAAAGTTATTATTTATTTCCTTATATCATAAAAAATGTTTATTATTCATGCTAGAATTGTATTAACCGGAAACTTGATACATGTGTGAATACATAGACAAACATAGTGTCACTAGTATGCCTCTATTTGACTAGCTCGTTAATCAAAGATGGTTGAGTTTCCTAGCCATAGACATGAGTTGTCATTTGATTAACGGGATCACATCATTAGGAGAATGATGTGATTGACTTGACCCATTCCATTAGCTTAGCACTTGATCGTTTAGTATGTTGCTATTGCTTTCTTCATGACTTATACATGTCCCTATGACTATGAGATTATGCAACTTCCGTTTACCGGAGGAACACTTTGTGTGCTACCAAACGTCACAACATAACTGGGTGATTATAAAGGTGCTCTACAGGTGTCTCCGAAGGTACTTGTTGGGTTGGCGTATTTCGAGATTAGGATTTGTCACTCCGATTGTCGGAGAGGTATCTCTAGGCCCACTCAGTAATGCACATCACTATAAGCCTTGCAAGCATTGTAACTAATGAGTTAGTTGCGGGATGATGTATTACGGAACGAGTAAAGAGACTTGCCGGTAACGAGATTAAACTAGGTATTGAGATACCGATGATCGAATCTTGGGCAAGTAACATACCGATGACAAAGGGAACAACGTATGTTGTTATGCTGTTTGACCGATAAAGATCTTTGTAGAATATGTGGGAGCCAATATGAGCATCCAGGTTCCGCTATTGGTTATTCACCGAAGACGTGTCTCGGTCATGTCTACATTGTTCTCGAACCCGTAGGGTCCGCACGCTTAAAGTTCGATGACGGTTATATTATGAGTTTATGTGTTTTGATGTACCAAAGGTAGTTCGGAGTCCCAGATGAGATCGGGGACATGACGAGGAGTCTCGAAATGGTTGAGACGTAAAGATCGATATATTGGACGACTATATTCGGACATCGGAAAGGTTCCGAGTGATTCGGGTATTTTTCTTATTACCGGAGAGTTACAGGAATTCGCTGGGGAGTATATGGGCCTTTTTGGGCTTTAGGGGAAAGAGAGAGGAGAGGCTGGGCGCCCCCCAAGGCCTAGTCCGAATTGACTAGGGGAGGGTTGCGCCCTCCTTCCTTCTTTTCTCCCCCTTTCCTTGACTCCTACTCCTACTACTTGGAAGGGGGGAATCCTACTCCCTGTGGGAGTAGGACTCCTCCTAGGGCGCGCCATAGAGAGGGTCGGCCCTCCCCCTCCTCCACTCCTTTATATACGGGGAGGGGGCACCCCTTGGAGACACAACAATTGATCATTGATCTCTTAGCCGTGTGCGGTGCCCCCCTCCACCATAATCCACCTCGATAATATCGTAGCGGTGCTTAGGCGAAGCCCTGCGTCGGTAGAACATCATCATCGTCACCATGCCGTCGTGCTAACGAAACTCTCTCTCAAAGCTCGGCTGGATCGGAGTTCGAGGTACGTCATCGAGCTGAACGTGTGCTGAACTCGGAGGTGCCGTGCGTTCGGTACTTGATCGGTCGGATCGTGATGACGTACGACTACATCAACTGTGTTGCGCTAACGCTTCTGCTTTCGGTCTACGAGGGTACGTGGACAACACTCTCCCCTCTCGTTGCTATGCATCACCGTGATTCTGTGTGTGCGTAGGAATTTTTTTGAAATTACTACGTTCCCCAACAATTTGAGGATTTTTGTTGCACTTTGACAGTGGGTGATGAGAGAAGAATGTCAGCCATCACTGTGGGTGGCTTACATTTTCCTGCTGTTCGTTACTTTGCACATTTCGTTGCCAAGTGCTTGCTTGCTAGGGAGAAGGTGGGTGCACTTAGTTCACCAGACCTTGCTGTTTTACGTCATGTAGTTGAGGGCGAAAACACTTATAGCTTGGGAGCTATTGTGGCTCGTCGCCTGCACCTTAATAAATCCCAGGGAAAAATACATGGTGGGATTTTTGCTACTTGTTTGGCGGCTCACTTCGAGGTTGAGATACGCCCTCATGATTACCCTCTGACTAAGGTTTATCTAGACCGTGCAGCCATGTTACATCATCATTTTCTTTCACATGATCGTCCTAACATTGCCTTTCCTTATAACTTGGTCTATAGCGTTGACACTCGTGATGGTATCCCCTTGCCTCCACCTGCTTTGTTTGATTCTGTTGCCAGGGCGGATACTGGATTATGCCTGCAGACATCCTCGCCTACTGGAATGCTCACGCTGCTGCAGAGGCTGCACAGGCATCTCAGCAGTGGGATGTGTGGATGCCCGCTCCTCAGGATCCCTACTACCCTCTAGGATACTGACCGATTACCAACTTAGGCCAAAATCCTAAGCTTGGGGGAGTACGTGTTTCTCACCGACATTATATTCATGTTCACATATCAGTCTATCTGTCGGTGTTCACACTTTTTCATTGTATCATCCATGCTTAGATTTATTTTCTTGCTTTCTTCTTGTGTGTTTGAAAAACTTCAGAAAACCCAAAAAAAATAGTTGTAGTAATTTACTTTCCATGCATGCTTAGTAGTAGTATTAAAAAGAAAATCCAAAAAGATTTCCTTGTTCTTCTTTTGCTTGCTGGGAGCTTTCCCGTGTAAATAGTTTTTTTTCTCATTTTTGCTTTTTATTTGCTTGTTGAAGAAAAGCAAAAACTCCAAAAATATTTCAGTGTGTTTCTCTGAATTTCTTTCCCTTTTATTCGAGTCTTACCAAGGAGAAGACCACGATGAAAATGTTGAGTGGCTCTCATATGAATAACTGTTGAACTAATAAAGAGCACATTTTATCTTGTCTTCTCCTGTTGAATAAAATGTTTTGCAGATTCCAGCTTAGTCCGCGACACTCTTGCACTATTATTATTTTCATATCATTCGATCGTGCAAGTGAAAGGCAATAATGACGGTATTCGATGAACTGGCCGTGGCAAAGAGAAACTGGTATGAACTCGACTTGTTCTGTTTGTGTAAATATGTTTAACCTAGTATCCAGGCTTCAGCCCATTATGATTAAACATGTTTGCAATGACAATTAGAGATTATAGTTTCTCATGGCATGCATAAGTAGCTGGGAGTTGATAATGATTTATCTTGGAAATCAACATTGTGTTAAAATGATTGTGATGTAGTATGATGATATCGTATCCTCCTCTGAATGTTCGAGTGGCTTGACTTGGTATGTTCATGCATGTAGTTGAATCAAAACCAACATAGCCTCTATAATATTTATGTTCGTGGTGTTCATATCCTAATCATGCTAGTGTCCAATGTTACTTATGCATAATGCCTGGTCATGATCGTTGTTGCTCTCTAGCTGGCCGCTTCTCAATCTTAATTGCTAGCCTTCGCCTGTACTAAGTGGGAATTCTGCTTGTACATCAAAAACCTTGAACCCAAAGTTATTCCAGATGAGTCCACCATACCTACCTATATGCGGTATTACCCTGCCGTCCTAAGTAAATTTGCACGTGCCACCTCTAAAAACTTCTAATAATTATCCTTTTTGTGTGCCTGGATCGTTCATGGAACGACAGGAGGTGGTCGATATCTTCCATGCTAAGCATGTTATTCTCAGGTCGAGTGTTTATTCACTTGCCCTCGCACGAGAAAATGGGCGGTATTAGGGATGCCCAGTCCCAAACTGCAAACATGAAAAAGAGTTCATCTCTTGAATAATCAAACAAAAACTCCCAATGGAGTCAAAACCTTTACTTTCCGCTTGGGAACCGCCACTAGCGTGCTTAGCATGGAAGATGTTGATAACTGATAGTCATGAAGTGAATAAGAAGGGCGCATGTCTCAAAATATCATTTATCTATGTTTTAAAAATTGAGCTCTGGCACCTCTGCAAATCACTGCTTCCCTCTGTGAAGAGACTTTCTATTTACTTTTATGTTGTGTCATCACCTTCTAAAAACAAGCGCCAGAAACTGAGTAGAGCAATGTTGTCATGATTTATGCATTGTGTATAGCTAATGTTGGGTGCATCATGAATGGATCTTTTCTACCATGAATTGCAATGTTTAGTCGCTGCTTGAACTTTGGAGGTGCCCTGCATTTATGTTTTGCGGTCTCAGAAAGGACTAGCGAGATACCACTATTGTCATATTATATCATGGTTATTTTGACAACGTTTTGCTGTTCGAGATATCTTATTATTGCTCGCTAGCTGATTATGTCATTGATATGAGTCAATATAATCTTTATGTGTTATTGTCGACATGGTTAGTTGTAATGTTGGCTGAAAACCTGGGTGATGTTTAAGCTTATTTATGCAAACAAGAGCAAAAGAGTTCGTAAAAGTTTTTCTTTCTCACTTTCAGTTTATGAACTGAATTGCTTGAGGACAAGCAAATGTTTAAGCTTGGGGGAGTTGATCCGTCTCCAACGTATCTACCTTTTTTCACGCTTTTCCTCTTGTTTTGGACTCTAATTTGCATGATTTGAATGAAACTAACCCCGGACTGACGATGTTTTCAGTAGAACTACCATGGTGTTGTTTTTGTGCAGAAATAAAAGTTCTCGGAATGGAACGAAACTTTGCGAGGATTTTTTATATCAATAATAAGAATTTCTGGAGACAAGACCCACCAGAGAGGGGCCCCTGGTTGGGCACAACCCACCAGGGCGCACCCCCCTCTTCTGGCGCGCCCAGGTGGGTTGTACCCACCTGGTGGCCCCGCCGACGACCCCCTAATACTATAAAATCACATATTTCCAGAAAAAATTTAGGGAGAAAGACTTATCACGATCCATGAGACGGAGCCACCGACAACCCCTGTTCTTCCTCGGGACGGTAGATCTGAAGTCTGTTTGGGGCTCCGGAGAGGGGGATCTTCGTTCTTCGTCATCACCAACCAATCTCCATCGCCAATTCCATGATGCTCCCCACCGGGAGTGAGTAATTCCTTCATAGGCTCGCTGGTCGGTGAGGAGTTGGATGAGATTCATCATGTAATCGAGTTAGTTTTGTTAGGGCCTGATCCCTAGTATCCACTATGTTCTTAGATTGATGTTGCTATGACTTTGCTATGCTTAATGCTTGTCACTTTGGGCTCGGGTACCATGAACTCAGATCTGAATCGTTTATGAATTCATCATTATATCCATGTTTTAGATCCGACCCTGCAAGTTACAGTCACCTACTATGTGTTATGATCCGGCAACCCCGGAGTGACAACAACCGGGCCCACTCCCGGTGATGACCGCAGTTTGAGGAGTTCATGTATTCACTATGTGTTAATGCTTTGTTCCGGTTCTCTATTAAAAGGAGGCCTTAATATCCCTTAGTTTACAATATGGACCCCACTGCCACGGGAGGGTAGGACAAAAGATGTCATGCAAGTTCTTTTAATAAAGCACGTATGACTATTTACAGAATACATGCCTACATTATATCAATGAACTGGAGCTAGTGCCGTATCGCCCTATGTTATAACTGTCACATGATGAATATCATCCAACAAGTCACCGATCCAATGCCTACGAATTTATCTTATATTGTTCCTGCTAAGTTACTATTGCTATCATCACTGTTACACTTGCTACAAATTACTGCTATCACTGTTATTGTTACCGTTGTTGCTGTCACTACTATCAAAACTATCAAACTACTTTGCTACTGATCACTTTGCTGCATATAATTAATCTCCAGGTGTGGTTGAATTGACAACTCAGTTGCTAATACCTTCAAATATTCTTTGGCTCCCTTTGTGTCGAATCTAGAAATTTGGGTTGAATACTCTACCCTCGAAAACTGTTGCGATCCCCTATACTTGTGGGTTATCAGTCATCAACTAGAGAGCTACGTTGACTATATTCATTTAGCCTTGTAGTTTCTTGAGAATCATGTGGGGAGCATGACACTGCACTCTTTAGACGAGTAGCGCGTCTCACAATAACCCACTTGGGTGACTGTCTCATCATAAGTGACTGATGAGGGATACAAAAGAGCATTAGTTTGATGTACGAACATGGTTAATAGACATATGTAGTATGTATCAAAAACAGGAAGGCATGCCATTATCAACGGTATAATGTGTAAAGTAAGCAGATGCAATTTAACCATATTGGAAGCAATACAAGCTAGACACCATATCCAAGATGCAACCACATTTGACAAATAAGAAGTTAAAGCAAGCACACAGGATGGTTGTGTGTGGCAATTGAGATCATCAACTGCAGAGCTACGTTCTCGCTTCCATCTGCGACACTACACCCTTTAGAGCACTTTGAAACACTTAGTTCTTATCTTCAATTACATCGAGCGACTTACATCTTTTCTTTTGTGTATTCATCAACACTGCGTCAGTCTGAAATACCCATGCATAAAAAAACAATAGTGTGAGTATGGGTGAAGTGTGTGCACAAGTAGTACAGTGTAAAAGTAGCAGATAGCAGGTCGGTGAGAAATAAATGACGGGAGACATATGATAGCTCTACAACATGCATGGCACAAGAAATTACTAGATTCTAGGATTTTGAAATATGAGCACATGGATGGCTGGGAAATGCAGATGCTCCTCCAACACACCACAAGGTGTGGTCCTATGAAAATAATAGTCGACTGAAAACAAATAGGTCAGTCCATTTTTTCTGCACCGTCCGATGTACAGAGAATGGGAAGATCGCCTTCATCTACCTCCAGCCAATCAGTGTGGACGATCTTCCTCGAAATGCCAGCAACCACCGGCCCAGTCCCCTACCTCCACCCTCCCCTCGACTTCACCGCACCGCCGTGCTTGGCACCGCCCCTCGGCCATCTCTTCAAGCCCCACTGACCTCCAGATCGGGCGCAAGAAGCTCCTGCGCCCCACACCCCTATGATAGACACCGATGCGCCGCTTCCCCGGCGAACAGGCGGACTAGGTGCTTCGCGCGCCTAAGCAGGTGCTGCTTGATACGTCTCCGTAGTATCTACTTTTCCAAACACTTTTGCCCTTGTTTTGGACTCTAACTTGTATGATTTGAATGGAACTAACCCGGACTGACGTTGTTTTCAGCAGAATTGCCATGGTGTTGTTTTTTGTGCAGAAAACAAAAGTTCTCGGAATGACCTCAAACTCCACGGAATACCTTAGAATAAATAATAAAAAATCCTCGCTAAAGATGAAGACCAGGGGCCACACTGTCCCACGAGGTGGGGCGCCCCCTCGGGCGCGCCCCTACCTCGTGGGCCCCTGAGACCCTCCGACGCCAACTCCAACTCCATATATTGGCTTTCGGGGAGAAAAAAATCAGGGAGAAAGAATCATCGAGTTTTACGATACGGAGCCGCCGCCAAGCCCTAATCTCTCTCGGGAGGGCTGATCTGGAGTCCGTTCGGGGCTCCAGAGAGGGGGTTTCGTCGCCGTCGTCATCATCAACCATCCTCCATCACCAATTTCATGATGCTCACCGCCGTGCGTGAGTAATTCCATCGTAGGCTTGCTAGATGGTGATGGGTTGGATGATATTTATCATGTAATTGAGTTAGCTTTGTTAGTGTTTGATCCCTAGTATCCAGTATGTTCTGAGATTGATGTTGCTATGACTTTGCTATGCTTAATGCTTGTCACTAGGGCCCGAGTGCCATGAATTCAGATATGAACCTATTATGTTTTCATGAATATATATGAGTTCTAGATCCTATCTTGCAAGTCTATAGTCACCTACTATGTGTTATGATCCGGCAACCCCGAAGTGACAATAATCGGGACCACTCCCGGTGATGACCATAGTTTGAGGAGTTCATGTATTCACTATGTGCTAATGCTTTGTTCCGGTTCTCTATTAAAAGGAGGCCTTAATATCCCTTAGTTTCCATTAGGACCCCGCTGCCACGGGAGGGTAGGACAAAAGATGTCATGCAAGTTATTTTCCATAAGCACGTATGACTATATACGGAATACATGCCTACATTATATTGATGAATTGGAGCTAGTTCAGTGTCACCCTATGTTATGACTGTTACATGATGAACCGCATCCGGCATAATTATCCATTGCTAATCCAGTGCCTACGAGCTTTCCATATACTGGTTTTCGCTTATTTACTTTCCCGCTGCTATTGTTACAATCACTACAAAATACCAAAAACATTACTTTTGCTGTCTTTACTTTTGTTACCGTTACCATCACTATCATATTACTTTGCTACTAAACACTCTGCTGCAGATACTAAGTTTCCAGGTGTGGTTGACTTGACAACTCAGCTGCTAATACTTGAGAATATTCTTTGGCTCCCCTTGTGTCGAATCAACAAATTTGGGTTGAATACTCTACCCTCGAAAATTGTTGCGATCCCCTATACTTGTGGGTTATCAAGACCTTTTTCTAGCGCCGTTGCCGGGGAGCATAGCTCTATTCTTTGAGTCACTTGGGATTTATATCTGCTGGACACTATGAAGAACTTGAAAGACGCTAAGACAACAATTTATCCCTCAACTACGAGGGAGGTAAGGAACGCCATCTAGCTCGCACTTGATTCACCTTCATTATGAGTAAGCTAGCGACACCTAAACCTGCTTCTGCTATTCGTTCCGATATGTCGCATGTTATTGATGATGCCACTTCTGATATGCATGGTACTTATGATCAAACTACTTCTATGCTTGATACTACTGTGCCCCTCGGTGAATTTCTTGATGAACAAATTTCTAGGTCTAGAGAAAGAGAAATTATTGAAACTGATAATATTGATAAAAGTGATGATGAGGATATGCCTGCTATTCGTGAAGGTTATCTTTTTGATGCCGAATCTTCTGCAGCTATTTTTGCCTGCTAGGATAGATATGAACTTAAGAGGCTGCTAGTTAAATGGAACAAAGAATCTCTTAGAGACAGAATGAAACCTGATCCTGCTTTTGCTACTTCACCTATCTGTGTTCCCGATAAGGATTATTATGAATTTTCTATTGATCCAGATATAATTAGTTTGGTTGAATCTGATCCTTTTTATGGCTATGAATCTGAAACTGTTGTGGCACATCTTACTAAGTTAAATGATATAGATGCCCTGTTTACTAATGATGAGAGATCGCGCTACTTTTATATACTCAAAATATTTCCGTTCTCATTAAAGGGTGATGCTACGATATGGTTTAATTCTCTTGATCATGGGTTTGTGCGTAGTCCCCAGGATATGATTTATTACTTCTCTGCTAAATATTTCCCTGCTCATAAGAAACAAGCTGCTTTGAGGGAAATATACAACTTCGTGCAAATTAAAGAAGAGAGTCTCCCACAAGCTTGGGGGAGGCTTCTCAAGCTACTTAATGCTTTGCCTGATCATCCTCTTAAGAAACCTGAAATACTTGATATCTTTTATAATGGACTAACCGATGCTTCCAGAGATTACTCGATAGTTGTGCTGGTTCTCTTTTCGGGAAAGAACACCAGATGAAGCTGAAATTCTATTGAATAATATGTTGACAAATGAAAATAATTGGGCACCTCCTGAGCCAGCTCTGAGCCAATTCTCGAGCCTATTCCTAAACCAACTCCGAAGAAGAGAGGTGTTCTATTTCTCGATCTCAAGATATGCAAGAGGCCAAGAAATCTATGAAAGAAGAAGGTATTAAAGTGAAGATGTTAAGAATTTACCTCCTATTGAAGAAATACATGGTCTTAATTTACACTTTGTTGAAGAAGTATATGATCTCAATCCTTTATTCATCAAGAACCTCCGATCCCGATATCCCGACACGTAGTAAAGGTAAATTCTCTCTATAGATATGATAAAGTGAAGTCCCTCCTACTAAAATTGCTAGTCGAGTGCTTGGATGAGTTTGATGACTTTATGTTTAAGCAAGATGAATTTAATGCTTATTTTGGTAGACAATTAAAACAGAATACCTTAATGATTAAACGCTTGAGTGATTATATGGCTAATATTAGAGGTGAACTTAAACTTGTCGAGCAAACATGCTTCTATGGTTACCAAAAAGTAGAACAAGTACTTAAAGCTCGAAAGAAGTGCTTAATGAAATGAATAGTAAGAAAATGATTATGCTGTTAGAGTGGCTACTAGAATCGGTAGAATGACTCAGAACCTTTGTATCCTCAAGGCCACCCTAAGAGAATCGAGCAAGATTCTCGGAGAAATAATATTGATGTACCTAGTTCTTCTAAAAGGAAGAAAAGAAAAATGATAGGACTTTGCAAACTTCTAGTGAACCTATTGCTGAACCACGGAGAATCCAAATGATATCTCTATGTCCGATGTGAAACACAATCTGGTAATGAACATGAACCTAGTGAAAATGTTAATGATGATGTTCATGATGATGCTCAACCTAGTAATGATAATGATGTAGAAGTTGAACCTGCTGTTGATCTTGATAACCCACAATCAAAGAATCAACTTATGATAAAAGAGACTTCGTTGCTAGGAAACATGGTAAAGAAAGAGAACCTTGGGTTCAGAAACCCATGCCTTTTCCTCCGAAACCATCCAAGAAAAAGGATGATGAGGATTTTGAGCGCTTTGCTGAAATGATTAGACCTATCTTTTTGCGTATGTGATTAACTGATGTGCTCAAAACAAATCCTTATGCTAAGTATATGAAAGATATTATTACAAATAAGAGAAAGATACCAGAAGCTGAAATTTCCACCATGCTTGCTAATTATACTTTTAAGGGTGGAATACCAAAGAAACTTGGAGATCCAGGAGTACCTACTATACCATGCTCCATTAAGGGAAATTATGTTAAGACTGCTTTATGTGGTCTTGGAGCCGGTGCTAGTGTTATGCCTCTCTCTTTATATCGTAGACTTGACTTGAATAACACCTACCGAAATATCTTTGCAAATGGCTGATAAATCAACTGCTATACCTGTCGGTATTTGTGAGGATGTGCCTGTTGTGGTTGCAAACGTTACTATTTTAACGGACTTTGTTATTCTTGATATTCCCGAGGATGATAGTATGTCTATTAATCTTGGAAGACCTTTTCTTAATACTGCAGGGGCTGTTATTGATTGCAACAAAGGCAATGTCACTTTTCATGTTAATGGTAATGAGCATACGGTACACTTCCCGAGGAAACAACCTCAAGTTTATAGTATCAATTCTATTGGAAACATTCCATCGATTATATTTGGAGGTTTTGAATTTCCTCTCCCTACTATCAAGAAGAAATATGATATACTTATTATTGGGGATGTCCATAGCCCCGTTGACGTAACATAGTGTTATTCGAAATTTCTCCGGTTCCATGTTAATCGAAATGAGTTTGTTAACAAGACTTGATCAACCTTGTTAGTGGATTCTTTTTTATGAGCATGAGATGGATGAAACTAGAAGCACAACCTTCTGTACCCTCTTTATATTTTCTGTTATTTAGTAGAAATAAAGTAAAATAGTATTTTTCATCTTTCTGACTTATCCGTGCAATATAAAAATATCCCGAAAATAAAAGTCCTCAGAATGCCATGCCAATTTAATATGATTTTTTCGGGAATATTTGAGGATTTACTGTGCAAAAATCACCGCGGGGGGAGCTGCCACCTGGCCACGAGGGTGGAGGGCGCGCCCCCTGCCTCGTGGGCCCATGGTGGCCCTCCTCCACTTATCCCTGCACCCATCTTCTTCCTCTGCCTCACACAAACCCGAAAAACCAACTCAAGCATGAGTTCCAGCCACTTTTGCTGTGATTTTCGATCTCCTTGCTCAAAGCACCTCTCGCAAAACTGCTTGGGGAGATTGTTCCTTGGTATGTGACTCCTCCATTGGTCCAAATAGTTTATGTTCTAGTGCTTTATTCATTGCAAATTTGTGCTGCATAGGTGACCATGTTCTTGAGCTTGCATGATAAATTTATATTGTTCCAAGCAGTTCTAATGCTTGATATAGGCTCTAGGCACTTGTAGGAGTAGTTGCTATCGGTTTTATTGAAGTTGGTTCACTTTTGTTTGAAGTTACTAAAAATTTCAGAATTTTTTCAGAGGAAACAATATGTTTAGGAAGATGTTCCAAGGTGGTTCTTCAAGGAAGCAAGGTCCCAGGCTCGCAATGCGTGATGCTGACGAGGAACCACCAAGAGACGCTCCTGTGAGGCCCTGTGAATGGCCTTCGGAAAATTTTATGAATCAAGCGGGAATCAAAGAAGAATTCAACGCATATATACATAATGCCGGTCTTGAGGACTTTGAAGTCGACAAATGCCCCAAGATCATGATCTCACAAGTTCATTTGTGAGGAGGTTTGAGTTTTCATCTTTATGTAATTCTCTTGACCATGTTTGACCTTTATGACAAATCTTATACCATGGACTTAGAGGATTTCACTTTTGCTTGCAAACTTCCATCTTGGGGTAGTGCCAGGATCCCCTAAATCTGAATATAGAGACTTTCTTGCTAGAATAACTGTAGGCTAATCTAGAGATATAACACAAGCCACTATAGGGAGCATTCACTTTCTGCTATACATTAGTTCGCTCTCTTCATAGGTAGATGCATAAATGCTAAGGATGAAGCATGTCACATGTGTGCCCTCGATCTCAAAGATTCTCGTAAGTGTTGTGTTAGGAGACCAATCTTATCATATGGGAGCCATTGTAGCTCGTAGGTTGCATCATAATAGACATAACGGAGATTTCTTTGGAGGAATTTATGTAACCCACTTAGCTAATTTTCTTGAGATAGACATTCGTGAGGGTGATATGGAGTTACCCCCTGCTTATTTAGATTTTGATTCTATGGTCTCCCACCAGTTTGTTGAGAGGACTGAACCACCTCTCCAGTACCAACTAATCTTTAACAAACGGCATGTTGTCCATATTACTCTTCCTGCTCCTGCCTTCTTTGATTCTCAGACAAAAGGAAGATATATTATTATCAGAGAGGAGGCAGATGAGTACGAGACTCTTTTGCTAGCCTTCACTTGTACTAAGCGAGAATACTGCTTGTGCATCCAATCCCTTAAACCCCAAAGTTATTCCATATGAGTCCACCATACCTTCCTATATGCGGTATCTACCTGCCGTTCCAAGTAAATCTGTATGTGCCAAACTCTAAACCTTCAAATAAACATTCTGTTTTGCATGCTCGAATAGCTCATATATCAACTAGAGCTGCCCTTATCTTCCGTGTTAGGCGGGTTATTCTCAAGAGGAGTGGACTCGCTCCTCACTCACGAGAAAATTTTTGGTCACCGGGATGCCCAGTCCCATGCTTTATGCAAACTAAATCAAAATAATTGCAAACAAAACTCCCCCTGGGACCCGTTGAATGTTGGAGGCACTCGTTGTTTCGAGCAAGCCATGGATTGATGTTTGTGGAGGAGGGGGAGTATAAACTTTACCATTCTGTTTGGGAACCGCCTATAATGTGTGTAGCATGGAAGATATCGCCATCTCTTAGTTGTTATGTTGACAATGAAAGTATGCCGCTCAAAATATAATTTATCTCTATTTCAAAACCGAGCTCTGGCACCTCTACAAATCCCTGCTTCCCTCTACGAAGGGCCTATCTATTTACTTTTATGCTGAGTCATCACCCTCTTATTAAAAGCACTAGCTGGAGAGCACAACTATCATTTGCATTCATTACTGTTAATTTATATCGGGTATGACTATGATTGGATCTCTTTTACCATGAATTACAATGTCTAGTCAGTCCTTGATCTTTGAAGGTGCTCTGCATTTATGTTTTGCGGTCTCAGAAAGGGCTGGCGAAATACCATCTTGTTATATTATATTATTATTATTTTGAGAAAGTGTTGTCATCCGAGATTTATTATTATGGCTTGCTAGCTTATTATGTTATTGATATGAGTAAACATGAGACCTAGGAGTTATTGCAACTGTGGTTAGTTATGATCTTTGCTGAAAACCTGAATGCTGGCTTGACATAGGTACAACAACAAGAGCAAACAGAGTTTGTAAAAGTTTTTCTTTTTCTCTTTTAGTTTGTCAACTGAATTGCTTGAGGACAATCAAGGGTTTAAGCTTGGGGGAGTTGATACGTCTTAGTCGTATCTACTTTTCCAAACACTTTTGCCCTTGTTTTGGACTCTAACTTGTATGATTAGAATGGAACTAACCCGGACTGACGCAATTTTCAGCAGAATTGCCATGGTGTTGTTTTTTGTGCAGAAAACAAAAGTTCTCAACCTGAAACTCCACGGAATACCTTAGAATAATAATAAAAAATCCTCGCCAAAGATGAAGACCAGGGGGCCCACACCCTGTCCACGAGGGTGGGGGGTGCGCCCCCCCTCCTGGGCGCGCCCCCTACCTCGTGGGCCCCCTGGAGACCCTCCGACGCCAACTCCAACTCCATATATTGGCTTTCGGGGAGAAAAAAATCACGGAGAAAGAATCATCGCGTTTTACGATACGGAGCCGCCGCCAAGCCCTAATCTCTCTCGGGGGTTGATCTGAGTCTGCTTGGGGCTCCGGAGAGGGGATCGTCGCCGTCATCATCATCAACCATCCTCCATCACCAATTTCATGATGCTCACCGCCGTGCGTGAGTAATTCCATCGTAGGCTTGCTGGATGGTGATGGGTTGGATGAGATTTATCATGTAATCGAGTTAGCTTTGTTAGGGTTTGATCCCTAGTATCCACTATGTTCTGAGATTGATGTTGCTATGACTTTGCTATGCTTAATGCTTGTCACTAGGGCCCGAGTGCCATGAATTCAGATCTAAACCTATTATGTTTTCATGAATATATGTGAGTTCTAGATCCTATCTTGCAAGTCTATAGTCACCTACTATGTGTTATGATCCGGCAACCCCGAAGTGACAATAATCGGGACCACTCCGGTGATGACCATAGTTTGAGGAGTTCATGTATTCACTATGTGCTAATGCTTTGTTCCGTTCTCTATTAAAAGGAGGCCTTAATATCCCTTAGTTTCCATTAGGACCCGCTGCCACGGGAGGGTAGGACAAAAGATGTCATGCAAGTTCTTTTCCATAAGCACGTATGACTATATACGAAATACATGCCTACATTATATTGATGAATTGGAGCTAGTTCTGTGTCACCCTATGTTATGATGTTACATGACGAACCGCATCCGCATAATTATCCATTGCTAATCCAAAGGCCTCTGAGCTTTCCATATCTGGTTTTCGCTTATTTACTTTCCCCATTGCTCTCATTACAATCACTACAAAATACCAAAACATTACTTTTGCTGTCTTTACTTTTGTTACCGTTACCATCACTATCATATTACTTTGCTACTAAACACTCTGCTGCAGATACTAAGTTTCCAGGTGTGGTTGACTTGACAACTCAGCTGCTAATACTTGAGAATATTCTTTGGCTCCCCTTGTGTCGAATCAACAAATTTGGGTTGAATACTCTACCCTCGAAAACTGTTGTGATCCCCTATACTTATGGGTTATCACTGCTTCTTTTAATTCTGATTCAGCTGACCCTAAATTGAAATCCAGGCGGGCTACTGACCTCTAGCCAAGCTTGTGCATTTAGTATCATGAATAAGATGCAGTAAGAAGCGCTCAACTAGTTTCTTTCGTGGGATGAATACGGTGTGAGCAGAGACGTAAGATTTGACGAATAAGGGAAGAGGAGTACCTCTTTCTGCTAGCAGTGCGGTGTTCTCCTTCTATTTTTCCAACGATCTTCTTGTGGTTCACTGGAAACGACAAGTTGTGGAGGACGGTGGAGCCTTGGACGAACCCATGGCCAAGTTGTTGAGTGTGGTAGGGTGGCCGTCTGTCGGCGGCGGGGAACCATATCCGAGGCGGCGAACAACGTTGTAGCGGGAAAAGCTTCGATGCGGTGGACGGTTGCGAGAGTGGAGCGGCAGTGGTGAGGCGCAGGACGGCGTGGTCGAAGTGGTTCTGGTACATCGCACGTTGGTGTCGGCGTCGTGGAGGCAGCTCTGCCTCGGCTACAGCTGCTAAGTCCTTGAGGGCGTTGCGGTTGCGGTTGCGGTTGCATTGGACGACGGCGTCGAGGAACCGGCTCCGGCGTGGTGGAGGAGGGCGGCGGTGGATTGGGCGCGATGGGGTGGAGGACGGAGGAGGCTGGGGTTTCACGGCTGGTGGAGACGGTGTTTTGGCGCCCATGGAGTATGAATGGGGAAACGGAGGGAGGGAGAACTAAGGGGGAACAATGTTTCGGTTTGGGACGTGCTTGTTTGAAATTTAGGGAAGTTACAAACTTTGCCCCCATCTAAAATTTCAGATATATTGCAGGTTGGGGGTAGTACAGAAATCTCAGTTGTCCCAAATGGTGGGCGGGATAGATTCCGGCCTAGTGCATGGGTGTTTAGGCGCCCATGGCGTATGAATGCTTCTCGGAGGCGGTTGAGACTGGCGTCTTGGTGAAGTTACAAACCTACCCCGGTTTAGACCTTTGGACATCGGGCCGATAGGCTACACGGCCGAGTCGGACAGTAATTTCCTACCACCAAAAATTAGTCTCATGGGTTTAGGGTGGCGAGAGGCTTATTTGGCGCTTCGTTCAATATTTGGGAGCAGAAGCATTAACGTTTTCAGTTCTCTTGAATTGAACTTTCAGGATTTGTCAAACTTCACAAATCTTGACCCTTGAAAATCCTAAAACTACGATTATTTTGGAATGGAGGGGGTACATTTGAATATACATTGTACACGAGTATATATTAAAAAATATGCAACTTACCACAGTTCATACATGGTTCCAGATATAATCTACTTGGTTGCAAAAAAATAGTTGAGACATGCGTATGAATATATAGCATGTTCAAATGCACAACAAAGATTGATGCCCCCTTTTAGATCCGATTTACAAATGCCACTACCTCGGATTCAAATAGATGAATGCACTTCCTATGAATTGGAATATTCAAAACCCCCTTTATGTTGAGTTCAACATGTATTATATGTCATAGCTAGCAATTTGGAACGTATCCATGTATGTGACAAATGTATAAAGTGCTTCACACTAACAACATGGAGTGCACTAATTAATGTTTATATATGAATTGCAAAAGCAATGCATTGTCTGTATTTCAAACCGCTCTCACTCTATGGATTGATAATATGAAATAAACACATGCACATGATAGAATTCATTAGAGTATGGGTGTCTGATAGACCGATTTTTGTTCATACGCAAATTGCAAAATTCATGATCTCATCCAAAAATAATAATGCCATTTATATTTTAATTTAATGTGTAGAACCGCCTTTTACACGTAGATGCACTATGCTTCGGCCCGTTCTCACACACGCGCTATATATCTCTCTATCTAACGCATAAGTGCACACACTTTATATACATCGCATATCTCTTTCACACATGCTCACAATCTCTCCCGGGGTGTCGGGGTGTCTCACACACTCTCTCTCTATATGTCTCCCTCTCTCTTTCTGACTACTATGTACCACTCTTTTCACTAATCTCAGTTGAAGAACACTATTTCTCTCACATGCATATATACACACGCGTGGTCTCTGCTAGCCCTCTATACGCACATATATGTGCCTACGTGTTGGGGATATAACTACTGGGTATGACCCGCCCAGGAGGGGCCGGGTCATGCCACTGGCGGCCGCTGTCAGGACCCCGATTCCAAGTCACATCGATCTACCCGGTAACACCTCATATCACTTTGCGGCCTCACGCACGGTATTCCCACGGTGTTGCCTTACCATGGCCGGGACCGTTTAGCCTTTTGGCTCACGTATATGATAGTGTCGCTAGCATCCATATGACAGAGAACCCGGGCCGACATGGCTAGTCGTGAACCCATAGCGGCACTAACCTATGGGGACAGGCATACATGAATCACATCGAGCATGTCGGTCATCAACGTATGAATCCGGGCTGTAGCACTGGCTATGAGGACTCCGTAACCCGGCTGTAGCAGGCTAGGCAGGACTCGGATGTCACCGCGTGACATTTCCCGAAGGGACAGACATAGGAACGAAGTGAAACACATGCCGGCCAGTCAAGTGTCCAAAGCAGTAGTGCTGGGCTAGCAGGACTCCGGTGAACCGGGCAATAGCGGCTACTATCGCTCAGGAAGCACTAGACTACATTTCCCCATATGAGAGGTTGCCAAGGATAAACAACTAGATTGTCGGATCCCACACATACCAAGCATTTCAAACATACACACAATATGCTCAATATGTGTAAATACAACATGGCATCACAACATAACTCTACGACTCAAAGTATTTATTCATTAGGCTCCGAGGAGCGAGATATTACAAACATGGGTCTCATGACCCAACACTCAGAGCATACAAGACAAAGCACAAACGGAAGCTTATCATGTCTAAGTACAGACATCTACAAATGAAAAAGGCTGAGGGCCAGGGACGGCGGAGAGGTGCGGGTTTCCTCCTCCGGCGACCAAACCAACGGCGGAGGCCATCTACGTGAAGAGGAGGCCCGACCGCATCAACTGGTGCCATCGGTTTCACTCGAGGTGGCCTGGAACAACGGCGGCGTCCACTCCCGCGGCGGCCGGAGTTCGGGCGTCGGGCGTTTCGACGTGGTAGTGCCCTAGGAGAGGCGCTGGTGTGTTCGGCGTGCTCCTGGTGAGGTGAGGAGAACGATGACGCGTGTAGGAGCGGCTAGTTCGGGCTCTGGCCACGGCGGCGCCATGGCCGGCGGCACGGAGCTCTCGGCTCCGGTGGTTTGCATGGATAGAGCGGGCAAAAGCGCGCGGGGAGAGAGGGGAATAGAAGAGGAGCTCACGGTGGGGTCGACGGCAGTCTCAGCGGGCTCGGGGAAGGGTTGGTGACGGCGTGCGGTCAGCGGCGATCTCGGACGACCGAGGGGAAAAACGGCGGCGTTGGAGATGCCACAGGGCTACTGGCACCGCGTGGCTCGGTGGGGAGGGCGACGATGTCGTGGCGGAGCTTCGGGCACGTCGGTAGGGCGATAGGTGGGCGGTGGCTGGCTACATGGCGGCGGCGACAGGCGTGTTCGGTGGCGTCGTGGGGAGAGAACAGAGGAGGAGAAAGGTCCAGGAGAGAGGAGAGGGTGCAGGGGGTCAGAGCGGCGCCGAGGAGGGGCTTCGAGGCGTCGTGGTGGCCTCGATGGCGCAGCGGCGAGGAGGTGCGTGGCGCCGAGGCTGCGCGTCTGCCTCTCCCTCCTCTGCCTACTGGCAGAGGTAGGTGATGACTGGCACGGCCAGTGGGCTGCCCAGTCCTGTAAGTGGCCTCGGGCCTCTTCTCTCTCTCTCTTTTAATTGTTTTTGTTTTTCTAATTTTACGTAAACTTTGTGGCTTTACTAAAATACTAAAACAGATCCAAAAATCATAAAACTGCTCAATGCCACAGTTTGGAATATAACAAACAGCAACCATTTTAGTTTATGATTATTTGAGCATTTAAACTATTTATTAGCATTAAATGCCCAAATGCAAATACTTTATGAATTAATCCAAGACCAAATATGTCATGAAAATGTGCAGCACCTCTGGTTATGGTTTATAGCATTTTCCGAAATGATGAACATTTTCTAAAGCCATTTGAATTCATTGAAAAATATTTTTGGTTGAACCTATTTGAATTCCTTTAATGCTAGGGTTTAGGCAATCCCCATCTCAATTTTCAAATAAGTTTAAACATGATGCATGGATGCTGATGAACCTAATTACAATCAGATCTAGGGCTGTGACAACTCACCCCCACTAAGGAAGAATCTCGTCCCGAGATTCAAAACGTGAGGTAAGAAGACAGAGGGGGGCACAAACTATCACGGTCTTCACAATCCAGGTTGCACTTCATAAGAACATTGATTCGAACATCATCATGATATTGACATCTTGCTTTGAGAACTCCATCCAACACGACAATGGAAAGAGGGGGAGGCTCTACATGATTCGATCTTCACGAAGATCAAGTAAACATGATCGACTCACGGAATGAGATGTAGAAACATCTCGAGTTGAGACACAAAACATATCGAGAGGGATGGAAGAACAAACGACGGGGTTTGATTGGTGGGCAACAATTCCACGCTTAGAAAGATGGTGGATGGTGTCAAGGTGGCGAGGAAATATTTGCCAGGATTCCGTAACGGGGCACCTTGGGAAAAGTGACTCGTTGAGCTGTTCCCTTAAGTGGCAAAAAGAATTACTTTTGATCCATAGATCATTGAAACTCTTTATACCAGCCTAAGGCAATCACAATCGATCATTGGAAGAAATCGAAGGAATGCAAACTCGAACTAGGATGGATGATGTGGACTACCCTGTTGAAGACAACGCAATGGATGATTTGTTTATCATCGGAAATGGATGGGACCCATGGTAGGATCACCTCTGAAGATGATCCCGAACAATAATTGCTGAGAAGGCAATCCAAGGGAGATTGGCACAAGGCGGTGCAAGCTGGGAACGGAATGCAAATGTCGGAAAGGTTCCAACCATCATATCTGCCTGAGATTCAGATCTGGTTAGAAACAGGATACTTCAGACTCAGCATGTCTGAAAAGAAAGTTTGCAACACAATTCGACGAGATGGCATTGCGAGATTCTCGAGGAATGAACCAAGGTAGCAAGCTCCAAAACATGAGTTGGTTCTGCTAAACACATGTGAACACGTTGTCCCAGACAAGCATGACCACATGGTAGTCTTACAACAAAACACTACCGAGTTCAGGTGGGGAACCATCAACGAGGATATCGAAGTCCCTACATAAGTCCGGATTAGCTCTTATGAAGGAACTCCTTCTCCTTGAACAAATCAATAAGTGGCTTGGTGTGCTAGGAACACATGTAGAGCGAAGGTTGCAAGTCTCCGAACCACAGAATACTTCGCACGTATGCATGACCGATTTGGGATGATTCCAAAGAAGCAACATTGACTTTCTCGAATCCACGGCGGCAACTTACATCAGATGCACATGAATTAGAGGAAGTCACTACTATCATCCAAGCATATGCTTCATGAACGAAACACGAAGAAATGATTACACAAGGTTCCAACACTAGGTTGATGTTCAGCATGACTCATGGGGGAGACAAAATGCTGCTGATGGGCTCAACAACAACTCATCGGAATTTCCATATCACTGGACTTCCACCATCATGTGAACAAGGTGATAGTATTGGTCAGACCAAAAGATGTAATGGTGTATGCTCGAGGAATCAACCACGAGTAAGACAACATTACGAACATCGATGGTACTGATTTGATTTGACGATAGCCCACACTCAAATCAAAGGATTAATAAGACAATAGGTCCAACAATCGATCACGAGGACCAATCGATGAAGATATCATCTTTCTTCAACACACACTACACAAGAATATCCCTTTGGAACGAACTAAGTTAGGCAAGCTTTTATCTTCCAACTCTCCAAGTTGTTGTCTAGCCTAACCAACTAGCTCAGGGATATCCAACACAGATTCTTGGAGAAAGGGTGGTTCACAAGAAACCAACTTGATCACGAGCTCAAAATAACAATCAGGAAACAACCCGGTAACACTTCCAAGAAGATATTTGGAAAGTCATGAACCACCGGTATGTTACTAAGCTCGAGAACAATCTTGCTTTTGAGGCAAGACGATATGATCAGATGAGTGAGGACTTGACAAGATCCTAACTCATCAATCGAAGTGTGCACCAGAGATAAGGACTAGGTAGCACGATCAATCTTAGGATGATGATTTAATAATCAACACGCTAAGAATGAGGATATTGTCCATTAGCTGCCAAGCAATGAGTTGCTCGGAGTATTGATTTCACACATCACAATTCACTGGTCGGCAATCCGGTTACATCAACACGGGACCGGGGAATGAATGATGATGGTGAGAAGTATCACTACGTCAAAAATTCATGAGAGTTGGTGCAGTTCTCATGTCAATTCTGACATAAAGGGGGTAATACTCCAAGGTAGAACAGAACAAAGCTGAATTGGCATTTTGATCTGCGGGATACAACTACTTTGACCCAATCCTAGAAATGGATGAGGTACTGGAGTTTGTTTCTCCTAGTCATTTCGAAATAGAATGGCTTGACGGACCACAAGGATAATAGGCATCGATAAACAAATGCACACATACTCTTGGTTATCAACTGATAGAGGATGGTCGGGATACAACTAAAGAGAGCAACTCAAAGGAACATATAATTTTCTGAGTTGTGGATGCATAGATTAGTATGTCGAGCAAAGCTCAACATTTCTTCCGGATAATCCATGCAGAGAAGGTAGAACTGGCAGATTCACAATTATGGATGGAGAACTCATCGAGAGCACTCTGATTGTGATCCTTCGGTTCCGCGAGGCACTTCTGCCTTATTGGTTCATGGTATTCGAAAGAAAGAAATACCACGACCTCGAGGACTAATGCAAAGGTTACTAATAACCTAAGGAAGCTAGCAATTACTATCAACATGAAGCAAGTAGGGTGAATCTCGGGTTCAAGAACCCAGGAATAGAATGCCTACTAACTAATAACATCACGGGATGCTTTCAAGAATAATGGCCAGAATCATCACACTGGGGATACAAAAGCATTGCTAAATTGCTAGGTGACTTCCTAAACACCTAGGGTCATAATAATAGCTCCAACATCTACGCCGAGGCAACAAAGTACCTCAACTTACCGATTAGTGTGCTTATTCTGACCAAAAAGGACATCGGGAATGGAAGGAAAGGATTTGCAAATGCATCAGACTATTTAGAGACCTGGGATGACTCGGACAGCATAACGGCTGTAAATGCTCAAAAATGATTTGAGACATCCTGCAAAAATGGTGGCATAACCACTCAACAACATCATATCAAGGTTTCGAGATCAACAGCTAACATACGGAAGTAGTAGGAACTGAACTGGGCTTAAAACCAACAATCTTAAAAGTCTATGGATTAGTAACACGTCATCCTGATAGATAGATGAGAAGCCTAGTTCTTAAACCCCGTAGAAGAGAAGAGGATGACTCAGATCAGAAGGCCATGAGGTATAAGGAGTAAAAAGAGCCTTACATTCCCTTCCACAAACAATTCCCTTACATAACTAAAGCATTTCTAGACACAACTTCACCAGTTTGGCTTGGTAATCCTGAGCAATCGGGCTCGATACCAACGCTGTCGGGACCCGATTCCAAGTCACATCGATCTAGCCGGTAACACCTCATATCACTTTGCGGCCTCACACACGGTATTCCACGGGTGTTGCCTTACCATGGCCCGGACCGTTTAGCCTTTTGGCTCACGTATATGATAGTGTCGCTGGCATCCATATGACAGAGAACACAGGCCGACATGGCTAGTCGTGAACCCAAAGCGGCACTAACCTATGGGGACAGGCATACATGAATCACATCGAGCATGTCGGTCATCAACGTATGAATCCGGGCTGTAGCACTGGCTAACAGGACTCCGTAACCGGGCTGTAGCAGCTAGGCAGGACTCGGATGTCACCGCGTGACATTTCCTCGAAGGGACGGACATAGGAACGAAGTGAAACACATGCCGCCATCAAGTGTCCAAAGCAGTAGTCTTTGGGCTAGCAGGACTCCGTGAACCGGGTCAGAAGCGGACTACTATCGCTCAGAAGCACTAGACTACATTTCCCCATATGAGAGGCTGCCAAGGATGAACAACTAGATTGTCGGATCCCACACATACCAAGCATTTCAAACATACACCCAATATGCTCAATATGTGTAAATACACATGGCATCACAACATAACTCTCGACTCAAAGTATTTATTCATTAGGCTCCGAGGAGCGAGATATTACAAACATGGGTCTCATGACCCAACACTCGAGCATACAAGACAAAGCACAAGCGGAAGCTTATCATGTCTGAGTACAGACATCTACAAATGAAAAAGGCTGAGAAGCCCGACTATCTACCATAACTGCCGAGGGCACAAGATCGTAGCTGAGGTAACAAGCTAAGCGTCAAGTCCACGTGGAACTACTAGCGAGACCGACGTCTCTCTGCAAAAACATAAAATAGGCAAGCGTGAGTACAATTGTACTCAGCAAGACTTACATCGAACTAACTACATATGCATCATTATCAAAAGGGGTGGTGGAGTTTGACTGCAGCAAGCCAGCTTTGACTCGGTGGCTATCTGAACTACATTTGCAAGTAACTCTTTTGAGGTGGCGCACACGAGTCCACATATTCACCATATCAATACACCACTATGGATCCGCTCCCATCTCCCTACGAGAACACCATCCATAGCACTCACGCTTATCTTGCGTATTTTAGAGTATCCACTTTCACTTGTCTATGAACTGTACAGGCAAACCAGAAGTCCTTTTCCATGACACGCTATTCAATAGATCATATTAACCTGCAGGGGTGTACTTCTTCACACACGCTCTCGCCACTTACCGCCATGTACACCTCGCGTATCTCGGCAACTTTCAAGCGAAAGCCTGGCGAGGGAGTCGGCCACGACCTGACTAACCACACAAGTCTCTAGTCCAGGTTTATCGCCTATTCGGGTTCCATCCGCAAGGAGATCCAGCCAGGGTGTCGCTCACGGCCCCAAACGATGAGAGCAGGGTTCCCGAGACACCAAACGGGCGTCTCGGTACACCGTGCCTCGTGTCTCTACCGCAACATAGCCCACCCCTAGGGTCAGCGCTTCACGCACGGCCCCAACACATATCCTACAAACACGTAAACTAGTTGCAACTCCCGGACGAGAGATCAAGTTGATTAATAAGTCGAGAGATCTTGGAGTGCCCGGAGCCCAATGTGTGGTAGTAACTGTTTCATGGATCACAAACACAGAACTCAGTTCCTGAGGACGGCTGCAATGAGACAACCCACCATGTACTCCTACATGGCCTCTCACCGCTACCTTTACCAAAACGTGTTCACACACTTAGCTCTCAACAGTAGGACATGTTCACACACCTCTGATTCATCCCCGATGAATCGAACCTGACTCAACTCTAAGCAGTAGCAGGCATGAGAAACAAGCATGAATGAGTAGGCACAACAGGGCTCAAACAACTCCTACTCATACTAGTGGGTTTCATCTATTTACTGTGGAATGACAGGTCATGCAGAGGATAAAGGGGTTCAACTACCGCAGCAAGTAACAGATGAATCGTTGTTGTCCTAATGCAGTAAAAGAGAGCAGGAGCGAGGGAGTGGGATTGTATCGGAATGAACAAGGGGGTTTTGCTTGCCTGGCACTTCTGAAGATAATATAGTTCTTCATTGGTGTCATCGAACACGCCGTCGTAACGCCGCTCTACCGAGGGATAACACCGGCAAACAAGAAAGAACACAATCAATGCAATGCAACAATATGATGCATGAATGTGACATGGAATATGTTTTGGTTTGAGCTAATGCAACTAGCAACAGATTAAATGAAGTTGGTTTGAATACAAGATTCAAATTCAAACTCCATATGTGATTATTCAAATGCCAGTAAATTGATTTGACCTGATCAGCAGGTATAAGTTGTTTAAACATGCATGAAAATGGTACAGATGGATAGATTGGATTTTTTTTCTGATCATTTTTCATATATAAATTATTTCATTTGGAGTTACGGTTGAATTTCTATGAATTTTAGAAGTTTAGAGTATTTTCTGAAATTAATAAATCATTTCTGATTTATTAAAATCCCGTAAACAAATCTTTGCGTCGGATGACGTATTAGTGACGTCAAGCAGTCAACGGGCGGCCCAGTCAAACCGACCGGTGGGTACCGAGTGTCGATGTCTAACTAAACTAACCTAGCTTAGTTAATACTAACCTAACTTAATTAGCCGGGCGGGGCCCGCATGTCAGTGGCTCTGGGGGAGTCAAACTAGGGTCAAACCCGGGTCAAACTCACCGGAGTTGACCCGAGGCTCGTCGCCCGGCAGGCTGTGGACGGCGGAGAGGTGCGGGTTTCCTCCTCCGGCGACCAAACCAACGGCGGAGGCCATCTACGTGACGAGGAGGCCCGCCGCATCGACCGGTGCCATCGGTTTCGCCGGAGGTGGCTCGAACAACGGCGCGCCCACTCCCGGGCGGCCGGAGTTGAGGCGTCGGGCATTTCGACGTGGTAGTGCCCTAGGAGAGGCGCTGGTGTGTTGGCGTGCTCTGGTGAGGTGAGGAGAACGATGGCGCGTGCAGAGCGGCTGGTCGGGCTCGCCACGGGCGGCGCCATGGCCGGGCGGCACGGAGCTCTCGGCTCGGTGGTTTCCATGGATAGAGCGGGCCAAAGCGCGCGGGGAGAGAGGGGAATAGAAGAGGAGCTCACGGTGGGGTCGACGGCAGTCTCAGCGGGCTCGGGGAAGGGTTGGTGACGGCGTGCGGTCGGCGGCGATCTTGGACGACCGAGGGGAAAAACGGCGGCGTTGGAGATGCCACAGGGCTACTGGCACCGCGTGGCTCGGTGGGGAGGGCGACGATGTTGTGGCGGAGCTCGGGGGCACGTCGGTAGGGCGATAGGTGGACGGTGGCCGTGGCTACGGCGAGCGGTGGCGACGGGCGTGTTCGGTGGCGTCGTGGGGAGAGAACAGAGGAGGGAGAAAGGTCCAGGGAGAGAGGAGAGGGGTGCAGGGGGTCCAGAGCGGCGCCGAGGAGGGGCTTCGAGGCGTCGTGGTGGCCTCGACGTGTGAGACGCAGGAGGTGCGTGGCGCCATGGCGCGCTTGCTGTCTCCCTCCTCTACCTCTTGGCAGAGTAGGTGATGATCTTGCACGCCAGGTGGGCGCCCAGTCCTGTAAGTGGCACAGGGCCTCTTCTCTCTCTCTCTTTTAATTGTTTTTGTTTTTCTATTTTTCTGTAAACTTTGTGGCTTTACTAAAAATACTAAAACAGATCCAAAAATCATAAAACTGCTCAATGCCACAGTTTGGAATATAACAAACAGCAACCATTTTAGTTTATGATTATTTGAGCATTTAAACTATTTATTAGCATTAAATGCCCAAATGCAAATACTTTATGAATTAATCCAGTGACCAAATATGTCATGAAAAATGTGCAGCACCTCTGGTTATGGTTTATAGCATTTTTCCAGAAATGATGAACATTTTCTAAAGCCATTTGAATTCAATGAAAAATATTTTTGGTTGAACCTATTTAAATTCCTTTAATGCTAGGGTTTAGGCAATCCCCATCTCAATTTTCAAATAAGTTTAAACATGATGCATGGATGCTGATGAACCTAATTACAATCAGATCTAGGGCTGAGACAGCCTAAGATGAAGAGGTCCAAGAAGATATGAAGATGGCGGTTCATAAAGCAAGCTTATTGGAGGCCCAAGACCTAGGGATGACTTAAGGCCCACAGGCATGAGCCGCCATATGTTTAACTTGTATTGTATGGCAAGCTTAATTATATACCAAGCCGGACACGTCTTGTATGAGCCGGTCGGGACTCTGTAAGCCGCCAGGCATCAACCTGTGTATATAAAGGGGTGACCCGGCGGCGGGTTAACTCAAGAAACTACTCATCGAGAACTAGGTCAAGCGTATTCGCTCCTTGGTAATCGAAACCCAAGCAATACAACCTAAAGCAGGAGTAGGCTTTTACCTCGTTGAGAGGGGCCGAACCTGGGTAAACTCTCTGTGTCCTTTGTCCCGTTTAACCCCTTCAACCTAACCTAGCCGCGATGGCTCCACACCTAAGTCCTTTCGCTAGGGCATCTGCCGTGTTAAGTCCATGACAGTTGGCGCCCACCATGGGGCCAGCGCATGGTGGTTTCGAGTTCTTGAAGGGAAACTTCGCAGGGATCAAAGGATACGCCCTGGGCCGGATGACCAAGAGTCATCGCGGCAAGCTCTACATCGATGACACTGGCTGGGGCCCCGAGGCCGGCTCAATTGAGTACGGGTACCGGGTCCCCTTCGGCGGAATTCATGTCTTCATCGGCAAGATCGGTGAGTCGGAGCCTAAGCCGGACACCTGCACCGACATCATCGAGACGGCTCAGCGCACCCGACCCACCAAGGTTCAACCTGCTATGAAGCACGCCTTTGTGGGTTTTACTCAAGGAGTGGATCTTGAGGAAGGATCTTTGTCCGGTGGAGAGACGACCATTCTTTGGTGATGAGTCCTCAACCGGCGAGACCAATTCCATATATCAATTACAAGATGGTGGGCTTGGGGGCTGTTCCGATGGCGACAGTATTCCGGACCCCTATGAGCCGCTGAACCGGGTTGCGATCTTCATGGCTGGCACACAATCGATGCTCAATTCGACAACCGCTACGGCTATGACTTCCAGTTGAACGGCGGCGGCGATGGCCGGAGCGAGCGGCTCTGCGCGCCCGCCGGCTCAGGTTCTGACCGAGCTGTTGGATGCATTGGCAACTTTAATGTGGGCAGAGGTGACCCCAGAGACTCAAGAACAGCATAAAGCGGATGTCGCGAAGCTGCGAGATGAGATGGATCAAGCCAAGGAAGAACTTGCTGCTGAGAATGCTAGGATGGTGACAGAGCGAGCCGCCTTGGATGCGCAGTCACAATGGATCCAGGCAGAGTCGTTCTGGCTCACCTTGGACCAGAACGCTTCAAACAGTATTATGAGGAGGAGGCATCAGACCCGTCTACCCACGGTGTTTGAGGCTAGGAACCTTTTAAACACGTCGGGGGCAGGAACCCGTGACCCGCCCATGGCAAACCGGGTTGTTGAGGCGCCCGCAACCGGAGCACCGGTTCAGCCACGCACTGCAGACCCGCCTCATTTGAATTTGACTCCGCCTCGGCATGTTTCGACACCGTCGGGTTATTATTCTAACCCTCTGGACAATATGATTGCAGCAGCTACATGATTGGCGGCTCTCCGTGTTGAAAGCGAGTCTCCAGCTGCAATGGAGATACGGAGGGCCGGCGAGCTTCTTCACACAGTGGTGGCTCAACAGGCGGCTTATTCGTACAGCCGTGAATGGATTCATTCAACTCCTCGTCCAAGCTGGAGTTATAGCAGGCATATTGATTCGCCAGTAGTTTCAAGCAGTGAGCGGCACCATAACTAGCCTCGTAGGCATGACCCGCCGCGTGCTGGTAATGATGCTCAGGCTTTGGTGGATCAGGGCAGGGCGCGGCGTGAAGCTGAGCTGGTGGCTCAGTTGGCGGCTCAACAACAGTCTCCAGCTTACCCATCGGCATCTATGGAGGTAGGGGTGACCTCTAGAACCCTTCGTGTGCCATGTTTAGTGTCGGCTCTACGTAACGAGCACTTGCCTAAGGATTTCAAGGGCCCCCGCAAGGTGCCTAATTATACGGCGGATCAGCCTCCAGAAGCCTGGATTGAGAGCTATGAGATGGCAATGGAGATGTTGTATGTTAGTGATGTTGCGTGTGCTAAATACTTCACCATGATGCTGGATGGGCCGGCATGCACTTGGTTGAAAGGATTGCCCCCTAACTCCATCAGATCATGGGCTGAATTGAAGACGCGTTTTATTCAAAACTTGAAAGACACGTGCAAGCAGCCTATGTCGATTCTTGATTTAGAATCTTGCGTCCAGGGTGAGGGAGAGTCCACAACCAATTGGGTCCGCCGGATCTCGGCCGTTATACACTCATCGAACAGTATCAACACCGGTTCAGCCATCCTAATGTTGGAAAAGAATTGTCATTTCCTACCCCTTAAGGAGAAGCTGGGGTGGCTTAAGCGCCACTGCAACGATATGGGAGAGCTCATGGCGGCTCTCGTGAAATATGCCGACTCAGATAGTACTAAAGACCCCGAGTCTGATGAGGAGAAGGCTGGCAAGGGGAAGAAGAGTGGCAATGCAAAGGGACAACAACATAATACGGCGGGTCAAGGTGGCAACGGTAAGCGCAAAGCCGACTGATGTTTAGACTTTGTGGCTAACACCAATACGCAGAGTAATAATCAACGTCGTAAGGGGAAGTCGTGAGTGCCCCGGTTTGGCAGGCAAAAGTTCAACCTTGAGGAGATGATGAATCATCCTTGCCCGAAGCACGGTACACAAGAGAAGCCGGCCGGTCATCTATGGATGGATTGCTTCATAATGACGGAGTACAGAAATTCCAGCATTTTCCAAAATAATCATGGCCCGAATGGCGGCTCAGGATCCGGCTCTCACGGACCTGGCTTTGGGTGTGGCGGCTCAAGCTCTGGTTTTCAGCGCCAAGGCAATCAAGGTGGTTTTAATTAGCAATCTAGTCAAGGGAATCAACAGCAGCAGTCTGGTTATCAGAGCAATCCGAAATAGCTGAATAGTGGTCAGTATCATGTGTTTACCATGAGCTTGTGCAAACGAGATCAGAAGATTCATAAGCGGGCGGTGAACGCGGTTGAGCCGGCAGTCCCTCGATACTTGCGATGGTCTGAACATCCTATTGTATGGATCCATGAGGATCACCCGCCCCGGGTTCACAATCCGGATCAGTTGGATTTGGTGGTTGCGCCTCAGGTTGGAGGGTACAAGTTCACTAAGGTGCTCATGGATGGAGGCAACAACATCAATATCCTTTACTATGATACTTTTCGCCGTATGAATTTAACTGACAAAGATCTTAAGTCGTCTTCTACTATTTTTCATGGGGTGGTACCTGGTAAGTCGGCGTACCCAGTGGGAAAGATAGCTTTGGAAGTGGAATTTGGTGATGATCATGATTACAGAGCTGAGACATTGACTTTTGAAGTATTCAAGATCAAGAGCTCTTATCACGCTCTGCTTGGACGGCCGACTTATGCTAAATTCATGGCACATCCTTGTTATGTTTATTTGCAGCTTAAGATGCCAGGTCGTAAGGGTACTATCACGATACATGGTAACAGGAAGATAGCTTTGGAGTGTGAAGAGGGCGATGCTGCTTATGCTGAGTTTGTTTGTGCAACAAAAGAGTTGAAGTTCTACAAAGACAATGTTGGCCCAGCTGATATGACACCTTTGAAAAAGCCAACCACAAAGCATGAACCTTTGTTGAAGTTTAAGTCGGCAGATGACACTAAGCTGGTTGATTTTGTTCCTGGCGACTCATCCAAGCAGTTCAGTATCAGTGCTAATATGGATCCGAAATAGGAAAGCGCACTCATCGAGTTCATCCGTGAGAACCGGGACATCTTTGCAAGGAAGCCTTCAGACATGCCAAGTGTACTGAGGGAACTCGATGAGCACACTCTCACTGTTGATCCAAAGTTTAAACCGGTTAAGCAATTCCTTCGTCATTTTAATGAAGAGAGGCGTAAGGCCATTGGTGAAGAAGTGGCCCGGCTCTTGGCGGCTGGGTTTATCATTGAAGTTTTTCATCCTGAATGGTTGGCTAACCCAGTGTTGGTACTTAAGAAAAATGGCACCTGGAGTATGTGTGTGGATTACATAGATCTTAATAAGGCCTATACGATGGACCCTTTCACTCTCCCTCGTATTGATCAGATCATTGATGCTACGACGGGTTGTGAGCGTTTGAGTTTTCTGGATGCTTATTCTGGTTATCATCAGATCAAGATGGCAGTTAAGGACCAAGAGAAGATGACTTGCATTACTCCCTTTGGAGCCTTCTGCTATATGTCTACGCCTTTTGGGCTCAAGAGTGCCCATGCGACTTATCAGAGGTGCGTTCAAAATTGCCTTCATGACCAGATTGGACGCAATGTTCATGCTTATGTGGATGATATTGTTGTGAACTCCAGGAAGAAGGAGACCTTGATAGATGATTTGAAAGAGACCTTTGACAACCTCCGGGTCTACAAGATGATGCTTAACCCGACCAAGTGTGTCTTTGTGTGCCAGTGCTACCTCTTGAGCACTGCGTTGGATTTCCTTGAAGAGGAAAGGATGATGCAGCAAAGTAGCGTAAGTATTTCCCTCAGTTTTTGAGAACCAAGGTATCAATCCAAGAGGAGGCTACGCCAGTCCCTCGTGCACTGCACAAAGCAAATAACTCCTCGCAACCAACGCGATAAGGGGTTGTCAATCCCTTCACGGTCACTTGCGAGAGTGAGATCTGATAGAGATGATAGATAATATTTTTGGTATTTTTGTGATAAAGATGCAAAGTAAAATAAAATCAAAGTAAAAAAGCAAAGGCAATAATAAAGTGTAGGAAGATTGATATGATGAAGATAGACCCGGGGGCCATAGATTTCACTAGTGGCTTCTCTCAAGAGCATAAGTATTTTATGGTGGGTGAGCAATTCTTCGTTGAGCAATTGATGAGAATTGAGCATAATTATGAGAGTATCTAGGTATGATCATGTATATAGGCATCACGTCTGAGATAAGTAGACCGACTCCTGCCTGCATCTACTACTATTACTCCACTCATCGACCGATATCCAACATGCATCTAGAGTATTAAGTTCAAGAAAACAGAGTAACACCTTAAGCAAGATGACATGATGTAGAGGGATAAATTAATGCAATATGATAAAAACCCCATCTTGTTATCCTCGATGGCAACAATACAATACGTGCCTTGCTGCCCTAACATCCTTTGGGAAAGGACACCGCAAGATTGAACCCAAAGCTAAGCACTTCTCCCATTGCAAGAATAACCAATCTAGTAGGCCAAACCAAACTGATAATTCGAAGAGACTTGCAAAGATAACCAGTCATACATAAAAGATTTCAGAGAAGATTCAAATATTGTTCATAGATAATCTTGATCATAAACACACAATTCATCGGTCTCAACAAACACACCGCAAAAAGAAGATTACATCAAATAGATCTCCACGAAAGAGGGGGAGAACATTGTATTGAGATCCAAAAAGAGAGAAGAAGCCATCTAGCTACTAACTATGGACCCGAAGGTCTAAGGTAAACTACTCACACTTCATCGGAGGGGCTATGGTGAATATGTAGAATCCCTCCGTGGTGGATGCCCTCTCGTGAACTCAAGACAGGCCCCAAGATGGGATCTCGTGGGTACAGAAGGTTGCGGCGGTGGAATTAGGTTTTTGGCTCTGTATCTGATCGTTTGGGGGTATGTAGGTATATATAGGAGGAAGAAGTGTGTCGGTGGAGCAAGGTGGGGCCCACGAGGTTGGAGGGCGTGCCCTGGGGGGGGGGGCGCCCCCCTACCTCGTGCCCACCTCCTTTATTTCTTGACGTAGGGTCCAAGTCTCCTGGATCATATTCGATGAGAAAATCACGTTCCCGAAGGTTTCATTCCGTTTGGACTCCGTTTGATATTCCGTTTCTTTGGAACTCTGAAATAGGCAAAAAACAGCAATTCTGGGCTGGGCCTCTGGTTAATAGGTTAGTCCCAAAAATAATATAAAAGTGGAAAATAAAGCCCAATAATGTCCAAAACAGTAGATAATATAGCATGGAGCAATCAAAAATTATAGATACGTTGGAGACGTATCAGGCATCCCCAAGCTTAATTCATGCTCGTCCTCGAGTAGGTAAATGATAAAAACAGAACTTTTGATGCGGAGTGCTACTTGGCATAATTTCAATGTAATTCTTCTTAATTGTGGTATGAATATTCAGATCCGAAAGATTCAAGACAAAAGTTTAATATGACATAAAAATAACAATACTTCAAGCATACTAACAAAGCAATCATGTCTTCTCAAAATAACATGGCCAAAGAAAGTTATCCCTACAAAATCATATAGTCTGGCTATGCTCTATCTTCACCACACAAAGTATTTAAATCATGCACAACCCCGATGACAAGCCAAGCAATTGTTTCATACTTTTGACATTTTCAAAACTTTTTCAATTTTCATGCAATACATGAGCGTGAGCCATGGATATAGCACTATATGTGGAATAGAATGGTGGTTTTGGAGAAGACAAAAAAGGGGGAAGATAGTCCCACATCAACTTGGCGTATCAACGGGCTATGGAGATGCCCATCAATAGATATCAATGTGAGTGAGTAGGGATTGCCATGCAACGGATGCACTAGAGCTATAAGTATATGAAAGCTCAAAAAGAAACTAAGTGGGTGTGCATCCAACTCGCTTGCTCACGAAGACCTAGGGCATTTTGAGTAAGCCCATCATTGGAATATACAAGCCAAGTTCTATAATGAAAAATTCCCACTAGTATATGAAAGTGACAAAATGAGAGACTCTCTATCATGAAGATCATGGTGCTACTTTGAAGCACAAGTGTGGTAAAAGGATAGTAACATTGTTCCTTCTCTCTTTTTCTCTCATTTTTTTATTTGGGCCTTTTCTCTTTTTTATGGCCTCTTTTTTTTTCGTCCGGAGTCTCATCCCGACTTGTGGGGGAATCATAGTCTCCATCATCCTTTTCCTCACTTGGGACAATGCTCTAAAAATGAAGATCATCACACTTTTATTTTCTTACAACTCAACAGTTACAACTCGATACTTAGAACAAAATATGACTATATGAATGCCTCCGGCGGTGTACCGGGATATGCAATGAATCAAGAGTTACATGTATGAAAGAATTATGAACGGTGGCTTTGCCACAAATACAATGTCAACTACATGATCATGCTAAGCAATATGACAATGATGGAGCGTGTCATAATAAGCGAAACGGTGGAAAGTTGCATGGCAATATATCTCGGAATGGCTATGGAAATGCCATGATAGGTAGGTATGGTGGCTGTTTTGAGGAAGGTATATGGTGGGTGTATGATACCGACGAAAAGTGCGCGGTATTAGAGAGGCTAGCAATGGTGGAAGGAGGAAAAGTGCGTATAATCCATGGACTCAACATTAGTCATGAAGAACTCATATACTTATTGCAAAAATCTACAGGTTATCAAAGCAAAGTATTACGTGCACGCTCCTAGGGGGATAGATTGGTACGAAAAGACCATCGCTCGTCCCCGACCGCCACTCATAAGGAAGACAATCAATAAATAAATCATGCTCTGACTTCATCACATAAAGGTTCACCATACGTGCATGCTACGGGAATCACAAACTTTAACACAAGTATTTCTCAAATTCACAACTACTCAACTATCATGACTCTAATATCACCATCTTCATATCTCAAAACAATTATCAAGCATCAAAATTTTCTTAGTATTCAACGCACTCAAAAGAAAGTTTTACAAATCTTGAATACCAAGCATATTAGAATTGTTTAAGCAAATTACCATGCTATTTAAGACTCTCAAAATAATCTAAGTGAAGCATGAGAGATCAATAGTTTCTATAAAACAAATCCACCACCGTGCTCTAAAAGATATAAGTGAAGCACTAGAGCAAAAACTATATAGCTCAAAAGATATAAGTGAAGCACATAGAGTATTCTAACAAATTCCAATTCATGTATGGCTCTCTCAAAAGGTGTGTACAGCAAGGATGATTGTGGTAAACTAAAAATCAAAGACTCAAATCATACAAGACGCTCCAAGCAAAACACATATCATGTGGTGAACAAAAATATAGCTCCAAGTAAAGTTACCGATGGAAGTAGACGAAAGAGGGGATGCCTTCCGGGGCATCCCCAAGCTTTGACTTTTTGGTGTCCTCAGATTATCTTGGGGTGCCATGGGCATCCCCAAGCTTAGGCTCTTGCCACTCCTTGGTCCATAATCCATCAAAAGATTTCACCCAAAACTTCAAAACTTCACAACACAAAACTCAACAGAAATCTCGTAAGCTCCGTTAGCGAAAGAAAACAAAAGACCACTTCAAGGTACTGTAATGAACTGATTCTTTATTTATATTGGTGTTTTGGAGCATATCACTAAGCACATTAAGCAAAAGGCTCATCGAGCAACACCTCATCCCTCCTTGATAGTATTAGCTTTTCCTATAGACTCAATGTGATCTTGGATCACTAAAATGTAAAATGTAGAGTCTTGAGCTTTTGAGCTTGAGCCAATCCTTTGTCCTTGATATTTTGAGGGATCCACTTTCATCATCCATGCCATGCCATTCATTGAGCTTTCCTGAAATATTCGTCTTGGAATAGCATTAGCTTAATGAGCTATATGTTGTTATGACTTACCAAAACCACCTAGGGATAGTTGCACTTTCAATCTCCCCCTTTTTGGTAATTGATGACAACATATAGATCAAAGCTTCGACAAATGATAATAAAATTGAAAAACATCGTCGCTTTGAGAAGTATGTGATAAGCTTTGTGCATATTTTAATATTTGCTTTGGACTGCAAATGCACAAGCAATTAGGCTCATGGGTTACTCTTCCATGTCACATACATCTTGGTGGAGCGCTCAAAATAATAAAGCTTGAATACATGCACTCATCACCAAGCAAAGTGAATGATCATATAAGGATAAGAAAGATAATATCATAACGAGCATAAGTGTAGCTTATGATCAAACACATGATCATCAATGTCTCACAGGTAAAAGCATAGTATCTCAAGCAATCAAAAGCAAACAAAGTTCAACCAAAAAGACAAGAGAGAACAAAAGCAAATATCTCTCTCTCGAAGCCTATGATCTATACATCTTTCTCCCCCTTTGGCAACAAGTTACCAAAAAGTTCCTAGAAATGCATAGGACTATATCGTCTCTCAGGCTTGGCCTTCTAGTGGTGGTGTAGATAGGACTCAAAGGACGAAGGCTTCAGTCGATGTAGATGGATCTGAAGGAGTTGGTGCTGGAGCTGGTTGTGCCGGAGCTGTAGCTGGAGCTGATGAAGTGACTCTGGTGTCTTGAACTGGCTCTGCAGCTGATCTCTGAGCTCGTGGCACTCTGGCAAATGCATCAGTCGTAGTTCTGCCCTTCCTTTCCTGCATGTCATCCTGCAGCTGCTCCACAGCTGACTGAATCTCAGTTACATTGACATCAAGATCATAGAATTTTTGTTCCATGATTCTTTCCGTGCTCTCTGGTTTTGAGTTAGGGTGGCCAACCCTTCTCAATCTCTGGAGTTGATGCTATCAAGTAACCAAGCTGCTCCTGCTTGTTCTTGAAAAGTATTCAGATGCCTCTGCTTGAGTTGGCATCTTGGCAGCCTTCTCTTGCCTTGCCTTCTCCTTCTTCTCTTGCGCTTGCAATCGATGATGGTTCATTCTTAGTCATGACAACTTGATTGTCCTCAAAGTCAGGATAGAGAACCATGTGTTCCTTATCCAACAGATACTTCCCTGTGCCCATCTTTGAGTTTATCAACTCCTGAATCTGTGGGGCATATCCACAGCTCCTCTTCTGGTCTACTGTTGTCCTCTTGATAGTTTCAACTATGAGGCTCATGACTTTGAATTTCTAAGGCACATAAAAATTGTGAAGCAAATTGATTGCATGCCCTCTAATCATGTTGTGGTCACCTGATTTGGGCAAAAGAGTGTGCCCGAGGATCCAGTTGATCATAAGCAGCCCTGACAGAAGATAATGAACTGATCCAAACTTGAAGGACACAAGTGCATCATCTGGTATTTCCTTGTACATCCGTGACATTGAGTTGTGACCCATCTTCTTCTTGGCATAAATGTCCAAGTCATCTTCACTTTCCTTGGGGGCATTGATCATACTTGCCCATTCCTCTATGGTTGACTGATATCTCGTTCCTTTAGACATCCAGACTATCCTGCCATCTGGATAGAAATGTGCTGTGGAGTAGAATTGCATAATGAGCTCGTCATTCCAGTTTGTGAGCTTTTTCCCAACAAAATCTGCAACTCCACAAGCAATTGAAGCTATCATATACTCCGTGGATAGTGTTCTGCGTTCTCTGAATGTAGGTCCAGTCGACCCACCTCATATCACAAACTATGGGATTCTTATCCAATAAGATAGTCTCATAGAAGTCCTGCTACTCCTTGGTGTGGAACCTGTAATCTACAGCAGTCCTTATCCTGGTGGCATATGGATCTGACTCCCTCCATAGCCTCAGCCCTTGATCTCTCCTGATCTTCATGTTCTCAGCCACAGGATGAGCATCATTGTGGTCTGGAATCTTGGGTTTGAGCTTCCTTAGGACCTGCCCTTCTTCATCTTCCTCAGCGTCAACTTCAGGCATTGGAGCCTTGTTCTTCTAGTTGCTGGTATACTCCTGGTATTCCTCTTTGGTGCACTCTTGGGCTTGGGGGCATCTTTGGGCTTTGAAGTTGCAGCCCCTAATTTTATGGCATCACCCATCAGCTTTTGTGCCTTGGGTGCAGGCTCAGCAACCTCTTCTTCTTCTTCTTCCTCCATCATAGAAGGCTTCCCAATCACTCTAGCCATGGTCTTCTTGACCCTTTCCTTCCTTTTCTTTCCTTCAGCAGTAGCAGGTTTTTTGGGTTGGGATTCCAAAGAAGCTTGAGTGGGGACTCTGGCTTTGGACATTGGTTGTCTACCTGCTGGCCTTTTGATTTTCATTCCAGGCTTAACTGCTGTTGAGATGTACTCCTTCTTGAGCACCTTCTTCTTGGAACTGGCATCATCCTCAACTGCCACATAATCTTCATCCTAAGACTCTGAGGTCTTCTTCTTCCTTGTTCTTGTGGCAGCCTTGGGCAAATTCTCGGGAGTGCTTCGCTCCCTCATCGACCTGCTTGAGGGACTAGTGCCCTCACTCATGTGAATCTGCTCTTGACCTATTACGTCATGTCACTTTGGTATGACATGCTGCTCTTACCGATTGCTGACCACGTGAATAGTTATAGATGAGGTAGGCGGATGAGCATCACAAAATCTGAGATTTTTGCAAAGAATGATTCAAAAAACTTAGTTTTAGTTTTCCACGAGAAAGCATTTCGGATCTACCGATTTTTAAACTCGGTGATACCAAGCAGTTTTGGAACCTAAACTAGTGAACTCGGTCAGAGCGAGTCACAGTTCAGTGGCACCGAGACTGCTAGGGTTTCACAAAGTTCTAAAATCGGTCACACAGATTTGTAATTCTTGGTCAGACCGAGACTTACAAGTGCAATGGTGTTAGCCAAATGGGTGGGACCGAGTTTTTCAACACGGTGGGTCCGAGATGGTTTCGGCGGAAACCTAACCCTAAATTTTCGAATCATAACTATTCTAAGGATTGTTTTGACTGGATAGAAGTGTTTCAATCGTGGCAAGATGCATTATGAACACAATGTCTTTGAATCGACGAGGATAGCACAGTGATCGAGTTCATACCCTAGTTCGGCGGTGAACTCGCTACGACGGCAACGGCAGAGGAGAATTCCGTTGACGGCGGTGGAGACTAGCGGCGAGGCGGTGGCGGCAAAAGTCGACGATCCAGTAGACCAAGTAGGCAGAGCGAGCTATCTTGTGAGGCGAGGAGTTTCGGAGAAAATTTTCCAAAATTTGCCCGTGATATATATATAGCCGGACAACATCGGTGTGACCGAGTTGAACAACTCGGTGGCACCGAGATGCATAATCATATGATTCTGACAACTCGGTGTGACCGAAAAGTTAAAATCAGTTGCATCGAGATTGAAAACCTAGATCGACTTAGTAATCTCGGTATGACCGAAATGGAGGAATCGGTCAGACCGAAAATCACAAAGAGGTTTTGGAAGTTTAAGTCTATGGCGGGGGACTCGAGTGCTCCTCACACGAGTGGTTCGAATCGACTTGATCAAATTTTGTGATGTAGCATGAATAGAGCTTGAGACGAGAAAAGCATAGATAGCTAGAGAAGGTTCTTAGGAATTCTTGTCCATCCACTTGGCCAAAGAAAAAGAAGCCAAACAATCAAAACAACAAGTGGATGTCCTCGAATGAGTAAAATATGCAACCAACATGCTCACACAATAAAGTGACAAATGAAGTATGTGCCAAAGCATGCACAACCAATTATAGCATCTATCAAACAATTGGCGATGACTAGGTCATCTATATATGAGTATATTGACTTAGGAGTCAAATGAGAACATTTGATCATAGGTCATACTCATCATTTAAGCTCAAGTGGGGTTACCACTTTTACATAAAGTATTTATGTGTTCACATCATTAGAGTTGCTTTGACTCAATTCTTAAAGTTAAGCTCCCCCTAGATGTGAGATCCCCCCTTAGAGGGATAAACTAACCTTGGGTTTTGTCGATGGTGACTTCATGTAGGTGTTGAAGATGTGAATGCTCAATGTTGATGTAGATATTTTGGAGCAATCCTTTGGAGTGAGTTGCACTTTCAATACCTACATGGGTTAGTCCCACAAGGAACAAACAAGAATATCCATAGACATAGAGTGATGCACACACAAAATGATGTCCATGAAAACATTAGGTTACCTTGTCCCTTGCCTTACCAACATGAGGGTTTGTGACTCCTTGAACTAGTGCAAGATATGGAAGTTGATTGCACTTGTATTTGCCATAATGATATGAGTGAAGATTGTTGGCGGAGTCACCCTCAAGAACTCTCTAGTTCTTCTTCTTCGGGATCCACATCATCTTGATGGGAATCCTTGGTGTAGTAGTTGTGCTTGATGAACTAGAACTTGACGTAGTCTTGGGAACCCACTTGACCAAGGCCTTAGGTGCTTCTTCAAATGCATCAATCTCCTCTTGAAGCTTGTCCTTGCCTTTGTTCTTGTGGTCTTGTGGTGGAAGATCATCTTGTGCTTGTGTTCCCTTGAAGGAAGTAGGATCATACTTCTCTTGTTGAGGAACAAACTTCGTCTTGGGGTATTGATCTTCTTCCCACTCAACTCCATTGGCATTGAAATTTCGTTCAAAACCAACACCTTGATTCTTCCGGTGCCTTCCTTGCTTGCGTACAATTTCCTCAAATTGCTTACTCCCGGCAAGGCTCTTGTATACACCTTTCTCTATAATTCCCTTCAATAAGCTGTTTTCTTGCTCAAGTGAAACTTCGCTAAGAGAATCATTAGTGGAATCAAGAGAATTACTAGAAGCAACAATATTGGGTTTAGCATTGTTATTGTTACTACTAGAAGAAGAATATTTCTTGTTCTTGTTGCTAGACTGGACTTGAGGCATGTAAGTAGATAAGAGTAAACGCTTGGCAAGATAAGAAGAACTTTTCTTACGAAGATCATCATTGATTGCTTTTAGGAACTCATGCTCTTGCTCAAGATTGAGCTTTTCAAAGCGTAACTTCTCATGAGCCCTTGAAAGTTCTCGATGATCTTCGAAGATAGTTTCATGAGCTAACTTAAGAGTGTTTAGTTCTTTAGTTAGACGCTCAATTTTCTCCTTATCATTGTCATTCGTTTTATCTTGATTAGCATGATTAATTGACGTTTCATCATAGTATTCATCACTAGAGTTGTCAACAAGTAAATCATCATCACCTAGCAAGTCATCTTCATCACTATTAAAATCAACATACTTGGGGTGTGTTACCTTAGGACCTTTGTCCATGAAGCATCTTCCAATTCCTTCATTTGGTGATTCAAATATGTCGTAGGAGTTGGTTGATACAAGTGCTAAACCGGCAACACCTTCATCTTGAGTATATTCGGAGTCGGAGTGATAGCTTCTCTCGGAGTGATTGTCGGAGTCGGAGTCGGATACCCATTCACCAACATGAGCTTGATGTCTTCGTTTTGTGTAGCTCTTTGATGACTTATCCTTCCTTTCCAAATCCTTGCTTCTTCGTGAGGGTCTTCGTTCATAACGATCATCTCTACTCCTTCTCTCTCTTGGTGGTGATTCTTCTCTTCTACTTCTTCTCTTGGGAGAATCTTCTCTTCTTTTGTAGGGTGCCGTACACTCATTGGAATAGTGTCCGGGTCTCCCACAATTGTAGCAATTGCGCTCTCGACTAGAAGATCTTTTGTCATTGTAGGACCTTGACTTGGAGATTCTTTCTTTGCTTCTACTCTTGTAGAATTTGTTGAAGTTTTTCACCATTAAGCTCAATTCTTCATTGGAGGTTTGTTTCTCACTTGATGATGTGGGGGCTTCACATGAGGCTTTGTAAGCACCACTTGACTTGTTGTGAAGTTCCTCCTTATCCTTGAGTGACATCTCATGAGCAACAATTCTTCCAATGACTTCCGTTGGCTTGAGATCTTTGTAATTTGGCATCATTTGGATCAATGTGCACACGGTATCATATTTTCCATCCAATGCTCTTAGGATCTTCTTGATGATGAATCATCGGTCATCTCTTCACTTCCTAAGTCGGCAATCTCATTTGTGATAAGAGCAAGCCTAGATTACATTTCAGCGACACCTTCACCATCCTTCATTTTGAACTTGTCAAGCTGACTTTGGAGCACATCCAACTTGGATTCCTTGACGGAGTCGGTACCTTCATGCATATCAATCAAAGTATCCCAAATTCCCTTTGCATTCTCAAGATGACTGATTTTGTTGAATTCTTCGGAGCACAATCCATTGAAGAGGATATCACAAGCTTGAGCTTTGTATTGCAACATCTTCAACTCTTCCGCACTAGCTTCACGGTTCGGTTCTCTCCCATCAAAGAATTCACCTTGCAAGCCAATACACACAATAGCCCAAACGGCGGGGTTATGTCCGAGAATATGCATTTTCATCTTATGCTTCCAACTAGCAAAATTAGTGCCATCAAAGTAAGGACCTCTCGATGATAATTTCCTCGCTAGACGCCATACTCTCCTAGGTTGTGAAACCAAGGCTATGACCACCAAAAGCTATGGAAATCAAAGCAAATGGAGACCAAAGCTCTGATACCACTTGTAGGACCTTGAAGTATGTCTAGAGGGGGGTGATTAGACTACTTGACCAATTAAAAGCTATGCCTTTTCCCAATTTTAGACTTTGGCAGATTTTAGCTAACTTTGAGCAATTCAAGCAATCATCACGCAATTCAAGCAAGCATGCAAAGAGTATATAGGCAGCGGAAAATAAAGCATGCAAATTGCAAGAATGTAAAGGAAAGGTTTGGAGGATTCAAACACAATTGGAACACGGATGTTTTTGTCGTGGTTCCGATAGGTGGTGCTATCGTACATCCATGTTGATGGAGACTTCAACCCACGTGGGGTAACAGTTCTTGCGAGTCCACGGAGGGCTCCACCCACGAAGGGTCCACGAAGAAGCAACCTTGTCTATCCCACCATGGCCGTCGCCCACGAAGGACTTGCCTCACTAGCGGTAGATCTTCACGAAGTAGGCGATCTCCTTGCCCTTACAAACTCCTTGGTTCAACTCCACAATCTTGTCGGAGGCTCCCAAGTGACACCTAGACAATCTAGGAGACATCACTCTCCAAGAAGTAACAAATGGTGTGTTGATGATGAACTCCTTGCTCTTGTGCTTCAAATGATAGTCTCCCCAACACTCAACTCTCTCTCACGGGATATGGATTTGGTGGAAAGAAGATTTGAGTGGAAAGCAACTTGGGGAAGGCTAGAGATCAAGATTCATATGGTAGGAATGGAATATCTTGGCCTCAACACATGAGTAGGTGGTTCTCTCTCAGAACTGGTAAGTTGGAAGTGTAGGTTTGTTCTGATGGCTCTCTCCACGAATGAAGAGGAGGTGTAGGTGTATATATATCGTCCACACAAAATCTAACCGTTACACATAATTTACCAAACTCGGTGGGACCGAATCATAAAACTCGGTCAGACCGATTTAGTAGACCTAGTGACCGTTATGGTTTTCGGTGGGACTGACATGCAACTCGGTAGGACCGATATGGTTAGGGTTAGGGCATAACGTAATCTCGGTGAGACCGATTACACAAACTCGGTGAGACCGATTTTGGTAATTAGCTAACCAGAGAGTTGGTCGGCTAAACTCGATGGGACCGATTCGCTCTTTCGGTGAGACCGAAAAGTTACGAAAGGGAAACAGAGAGTTTACATTGCAATCTCGGTGGGACCGATTCGCTCTTTCGGTGAGACCGAAAAGTTACGAAAAGGAAACAGAGAGATTACAATCCCATCTCGGTGAGACCGAGATCCCTATCGTGTAACATCCCAAATTTCCTATTTGGAATGTTTTACAATTATAGCTAAGCATCCTATGCATCCTGTTTGAATTTGAATGCCATTTGAAGTTTCAGGGAATTTTGAGTTTTGAATTTGAATTTCAAACTTTGGCATGTGGGAATCATTTCAAAAACTATGCCTGATAAATACTTGATCAAAAGTATGAGAGGAGCAAACATGACACTCCAAAAATATCAGAGAAAACATTGCCAAAAGATTTGGATTCAAATCTGAATTTTATTTGAATTTGGAAAAAATAGATTTTTATAAAGTTTGGATTTTGCCTTTGGAAAAATGTTCAAATGAAAGGAATATTCCCCTGATCATTTTGGTATATATATACCCTATATAAAATATTTATAGATATTGTTTTATTTCTGTTTTTGTTTTGTTTTAAAAATAAAGTTTTAAAAAGAAAAACCCCGTGCGCGCCTAAATACCCAGGCCCAGCCAGCCCAAGCCATGACCCAGCCCGCCCAGCCCAGCCAGCCCCCATCTGGCCAGGCCAGCCGAGCCGAGCCGGCCCAGCTCACCCCTCGCCGCTCGCCCGAATCCCCTAGGCCTCGGCCACCCGCTCGCCTCGCCCCTCCCTCTCTCTCTCTGACCCGTGGGCCCCGCCCATCTTCTTCCCCCTCGCCCGCGATCGCCGCTCATGAGATCGCGGATCCCGGGATCCGGATCCCGATCGCCCGATCGACCCCGAAGACGCCCGAGGCGCTGGCTATAAAAGCCGAGCCCCTCCGCACCCCATTCCCCCCCTAGCCTCGCCGGAGCCCCTCTCCCTCCCCCTCCCGCTCGACATCGCCGGAGCCCGAAGCTCGCTCCGCCGCCAAAGTCGCCGCCGTCGGCCGCCTACCTCCCCCGACCACCCCGACCCCACCGAACCACTCCCGACCTCCCCAACCCTTGACGGCGACTCCCGGACCTCCCGGCCTCAAGCCCCCGACGCCTCTCGCCGCCGCCCGCCGCCGTCATGGGACTCCGGTAAGCCACCGGCAACACCCTCCCCCGTCCGATCCTAAATGAGCGGCTAGGATTAGAACCCCCGAAGGGGTAAGTTTTATTTAGAAAACCGGCCGGTTCTTTCCGGTTTAGTATTAGTTAGGTTTTTTATTTTTAGGCCCGGTTCGTTTTAGTTAACCCTAGGGCCCGTTTAGACTATTTAACGCACAGGGCACAGTTTAGGCCCATTAGGCTTTTTCTTTTATTTTGATTTTCTGATTTAGCAGAATAGTTTCTGTTTTCATAAATTCATATCTTTTATTATGTTTAATATTTTTGAGTGATTCTTTTTTTGTTGGATTGCAAATTTTATGTAGTTTCTGTAGAATATATATTTAGCTATGTTAAAATTAATTAAAATTGCTTTAAATTAGTTTTAGTCAGAATAGTAAATCTGCTATAACTTGAGTTAGAAAAATTATTTTTGCATGATTCTTTTTGTCCCAACTTTATTTTAACATTGCCAAACCCTAGAAATTAACTTGGGTATTTTAGGATTAATAAATAATTAGTTTTAAGCAGAATCCTATTAATCCTAATTAATTAACTAGTTCTGCTTTCCTAATATTTTAATTAGTAAATGAATTTATTTTTAACTTGTGATTAGTTATTCTAGGTTAGTTTCTGTCACTCTAGTAGATGAACTTTTATTTATAATTAATAAAAGTTTTAAATTATTTTCTTAATAGAAATTGGATTAGGCCTAATATGAGTTTTATAATAACTTTTAATTAATTCTTTTTGCTCCTAGTTGCTTAGTGAAACCTTTTCTGTTAAGTTAACTTAAAACCATGATTAGGTTATATTAAGGAATTTTGTTATATAAAAAACTATTTTAGTTATTGTTTGGAGTAAGGAAAAAACTTTGAATTGGTTTTTGGAGTTTTCCTTTTGGATTTGGTTGTTTTGTTGTGTTATGTTACTTTTGTTATGTTGTGTGATCCTATTGCTTTGTGCTTATTGTGTTATTGTTTGTCTCGGTAGAGTTTCCTGAGTCTGAAGCTTGCTACTCGACTCTTTAGCTTCGAGGATCATCGGCAAGGCAAGTTTTGATCATGTTATTTCTATACCTATGTTTTGTGCATTAGTAGTTGTCACCACCCCACCATGCATGCATGAGTGAAATCTTGAAGTCATTAAACTTGAGTAGTATCATGTGGTAGGATGAACCAATCCCCTTGTTACCATGACCCGGAACGTAGTAGTTACTTTGCTATGCTCGTGAGACGGGTTTTGGGTTGAGTGATATTCATAAGCAAGATGTGAGAGTCAATGATGATGACAACCCCATGAACTACAATGATCAAGATGGACTTGAAAATCACTCTTTGGGTGGAGGGCGGTTGACGGGCACCTGGAGCACCAGTGGTGGCGGGATGCATGGAGAAGCGCCATGACATCCTGCGGAAAGCTTCACCCAGCCACAAAGAGAAGGATGGATGCCCCATGACCGGAAGCTTACATGCAGCCGCAAGCCATTATGGGCTCGGCTGGGTTGACCCTAGTAGTGACGCTGGCTGGGCGGTACTACGAGAAGTAGAAGAACGGTAGGATTGGATGGGTACGGCGGTGGCGGAAGAACTCTTTGGAAGACCTGTTTCATTCGTCCGTCTTCAAACACCATGAAGTGCGAAGACTTTAAAGGAGGAATGATTCTTGCGGGAAAGTCGCAACCCTCTGCAGAGTTAAAGATCTAATCGATTAGCCGTGTCCCGATTCACGGACATTTGAGCCTCTGGAACTTGGAAGTATTCGGATATCTCAACACTAAAACTAATGAATTAATTTGAGGGTTTTATGACTTAATAATTTGGGAGCGAGATATTGGTTGGCGGAACCATCTCAATAACTACCAACAATGTAGTAATTTGCAAGCAAGTCCTTTGTAGTAGGATAAAATTTGCTTTTAGCAAAATGATGAAACTTAGAGCTCCACACCCAAAATGCATATAGAGTTAGTAACTTTATTATTGTTATTCTTCATGACTTGCCGACTTATTCCAAAAGCTGACCTACATGGCTGCAACGTATTATGTTGCGAGATATATTCCGATCGGAGTGAGGCTACGCTCCGCGCTTAGCGATTGCCCTTTGGAGTCGGATGGACTCACTTATCTTCGACGCTTCCGGTGTTATTAGTTTATTTCTCATGAGTTGGCCTTGAGCCAAATTTATTCTCTTGTAATAAAGACTCTATATGAGAATCGTTTAATGATATTCAGGTGTGATTGAACTTTGATTACTTTATCGATGTCTTGTGGGTACCAAATGATCTTGGGATGGTATGGACCACGTAGATTTGACCGATTTTGGGTCAGGTCGCTCTGAGAGATGGTATCGAGCACACGCCCGTAGGATCGTAACCCCTAGGATCGGAAAGCCATTAGCGAGACCATTTACTTTAAATCCTTTTCATTCCATAATTCTCCCTGCACAATTCGACTCTTCTCCCTTTGCAACATTCTAGATGGCCGTCGAGTTCACCCCAGTTTGCTACGGAGTTACGCCACCCGATGAGGCGATGCCCTTGAAGAAAGCTGGTCCAGATGGTGAAGCAGCTGAAGATAGCTCTACCCTCGATCACCGAAGCCAACCAATGCACTTCCGACGGACACCCGCTCTGAATTGAAGTGCATATCCTGGGAGAACCTTTGGAGGACACACGGAGCCTATCAACTTTGAGTTCACGAGTTCAACTGGATCATCGGAAGGGACGTGGCGATCTATCGAGCACTTGGACATCTCCGAGAGGAGTCTGAGGCCGAGCTCGATCACTCGACTCGCCATGGTTTCTCGCAGGCAAGGAATGGAGATATCATCCGTACCATTGAGGACGATTCCACTCTCTCTTACATCCAGACTTGGAGTGTCTTCGAGAAGCGGGAGATTCAGACTCGCCGAACTCAAGACACACGGAAGCTTTGTTCCGCGAATGGAATGGAGGAGAAGGCACGCGCAGACTTCCTTGGCCATGAGGAAGAAATCACGGACTTCATGGAGATAGTCGACGACACAAGATGAAGCTTGCGCGATAGAGGAAAAGATGGACTTGGGAGAGGACCTTTACTCGAGTGGAGATGAAGCACCCTCGTGAGCAATGATCAGGATTTTGAAGGAGTACCACCAAGGAAACCCCAAGAGGAGGCGCCACTGATGAAGACTTTTTAGTCGACCACCATGTTATCTTTTACTTTTCCGTCGATCAGTTAGGCCGATGTTTTCCCTTCGATTAGTCATGAGCTTTTGTAATCGAGTTTGAACCATGTTTGAATGGAATGAATAAATGATTGGTGTGTTATGATTGTGCATTCATATGGGTAGTGTTATTCCTCATAGACCATTGTTCTATTCTAATCTTCTCATCCACTCCAAAACACCAGATGCCTCCGAGACGTGACCTTTGGTTTCCCTCCGAGAGCTCACCCAGCTGCTCCAACAGCAGAATGCACTTGATGCAGCTCCTTATTCGAAATCGAACAACACCGCCAACAATCCACCGCCACCGCCACCACCCACCGTGGACAACTTGACTCGATTTACGAGGTTGAATCCGCCAGTGTTCTCTAGTAGCACCGAGCCAATTGTGGCTGATGATTGGCTCCATAAAGTCGGAAGAGAGCTAGTCACCGTTGGATGCACCGATCTTTGAGAAGGTGCGCTTTGCAGCGCATCAACCTGGATGGACCTGCAGCTTCTTGGTAGGAGAATTACACCGCCACTTTTCCCATTGGTGCCATCACATGGGATCAATTCCAGCAGAGCCTTCCGACCGCTCATGTCTCACCGGAGCCATGAGTCTCGAAGAAGCGTGAGTTCCGCAACTTGCGCCAGGAGAACCGTCTTGTGGCACAATCGTGGATGAATTCAGCAAGCTCGCCGCTATGCCCCTGATGATGTGGCCACAGATGCCGCCAAGCAGGAGAAGTTCCTTGAGGGACTCAATGATGAACTGAGCATGCAGCTTATTGTGGCTACCTTCAACAACTACCAGGAGCTGGTAGACAAGGCCACCATTCTTGAAGGCAAGCAGCAGCAGATAGAAGCCGCATAGCGGAAGTACAGCCGGGGAAGCACAACTCAGAGCTCAGCGAAGCCCGCTATGCACCATACTCGGGAGGGCACACCCATCATAACCATGGAGGCCATAACCATGGAGGACATGGGAACAACCGCAGCCAGACAACAAGTCGGGCCATGGCAATGGCAATGGAAATGGTAATGGCAATCAGCACCGTTCTGCCCCGGCTCCGAAGGATCTAAGCCACATCACCTGCTTCAAGTGCCAGAAGACAGGGCACTACGCCACCGACTGCCCGGAGGCCAAGCAGAGGAATGGAAATGGCAATGGAGGCTTAGCGAAGAAGCCCAATCCGTTCCCTCGTGCTCGGTGAACCACATCGGCGTGGAGGACGTCTATGATCAGCCGGAACATCGTGGTTGGTAAGTTTTATTGAATTCACGTTCAGTTTTGGTTCTCTTTGATTACGGTGCAACACATTCATTCATATCAAGGGTAGTTGTGGAAAAGTACAGGTTACGCACTAGAACCCTTAGAAGCCCCTTGGCGTCGGGCCGCGCAGAGGAGAAATGATGGCGGTGTAGGCTGTCCTGCAACCCTCAACATCGGGAATCATAAATTTCCGTGGACCTCATAGTGTTGGAAACTCAGACCTTGGATGTAATCCTAGGCATGGATTGGTTGTCAAAGTTTGAAGGAACATTGATCGTGCTCATAAGTCTATTCTGCTCACCACCGGGCGAGAAGAAGATCAAGTATGTAGCCAGCACAGCCAGATGAAGAATCAGTGCATTCCCTCGGGGAGTTGTTCAGAGGAAGTGCCGAGGTGCAAGAATTTCCGATGTGTTCCGGAGGAATTACCAGAATGCCACCGAGCAGGGACATTGAATTTCTGATTGAGCTATTGCCCAAGACAGCCCCAATATCCAAGAGACCTTATCGGATGCCACCGAATGAGTTGAAAGAGATCAAGGATCAAATAAATGAGTTATTGGAGAAAGGATATATTCGTCCAAGCTCATCACCATGGGGAGCCCCAGTTCTTTTGGTAGAGAAGAAGGATGGAAGCTTGAGGATGGTTGTGGATTATTGTGCATTGAACGAAGTAACCATCAAGAACAAGTACCCCCTGCCGATGATCAATGACTTGTTTGATCAGCTTGTTGGAGCCAAGGTATTCTCTAAGATCGATCTTCGATCAGGGTATCATCAGTTGAAGATTCGTGAAAAGGATATACCCAAAACAGCATTCACTACCAGGTATGGTTTATATGAGTATTACCGTCATGTCATTTGGATTGACTAATGCTCCTGCATACTTCATGAATTTGATGAACAAGGTGTTCATGGAATATCTGGACAAGTTTGTCGTGGTGTTCATCGATGATATACTAATTTTCTCCAAGAGCGAGGAAGAGCATAAGGAACATTTGCGTCTAGTTCTGGAGAAACTTCGAGAACATCAGTTGTATGCCAAGTTCAGCAAATGTGAATTTTGGTTGAAGGAAGTTGGATTCCTCGGACATGTTATTTCAGGAGAAGGAATAGCAGTTGATCCCACCAAGGTTGAATCACCACCGATTGGCGATCACCCACCTCGATCAAGGAGATCCGCAGTTTTCTCGGACTTGCAGGATATTATCGGAGGTTCATTGAGAACTTCGAAGATTGCCAAGCCCATGACCGAGCTGTTGAAGAAGGAAGCCAAGTATGTTTGGACCGAGGAATGTGAAGCCAGTTTTCAGGAATTGAAGAAACGGTTGGTCACCGCCCATGTTGATTTTGCGGACATACACAAGGAATACCAGTTTATTGTGGCGCTTCTCGTCAAGGACTCGGAGGAGTATTGATGCAGGAAGGTAAGGTTGTAGCTTATGCCTCCGACAGCTACGGCCTCATGAGATGAATTATGCCACGCATGATTTGGAGTTAGCAAATGTAGTGCATGCACTCAAGACACAGAGACATTTCCTCATCGGAAATCGTTGTGATGTCTACACAGATCACAAGAGCTTGAAATATATTTTCACGCAGAAGGAATTGAACCTCGAGCGGAGGAGATGGCTAGAGTTGATAAAGACTATGACATGAGATTGCATTACCACCCGGATAAAGCTAATGTTGTAGCAGATGCTTTGAGCCGTAAGAGTTATGTGAATACTCTTACAAGCAGGAGGATTACCCAAGAGTTAGTTGATGACCTCGAGATCTCCGATCGGAGATAGTTCCAAAGGATTTGTTGCAACTCGAAGTTCAGTCCACTTTGGCGAAAGGATTCGTGAAGCCCGTAAGTCGGACAAGGAAATTGATGAGATAAAGCAAAAGATGGAGGAAGGAAAATCTAAAGGATTCCGTAAGGATGAACATGGAACTATATGGTTTGAGGATCGTATTTATGTGCCCAATGATCCCGAGCTCAGAAGCTAATTCTCCAGAGGCTCATGATTCACCGTACTCGATTCACCCGGCAACACCAAGATGTACCGGATTTGAAGGAAAGTTTCGGTGGGCGGTATGAAGAAGGATATTGCCGAGTGCGTAGCGATATCGATGTTTGTCAACGTGTAAAGGCGAACATCGAAGTCAGCAGGGTTACTTCAACCTTTGCCGATTCCCGATTGGAAATGGGAGAAACTTGGTATGGATTTCATCACAGATTACCCAGACCCATTCAGGTTATGACTCTATCCGGGTAGTGGTTGATCGTTTGACCAAGGTAGCTCACTTCATTCCGTGAAGACTACCTATACCAGTGCCAAGTTGGCCAAGATATACATGACCAGGATCGTATGTCCGCATGGAGTTCCGAGGAAAATCGTGTCGATAGAGGAACGCAGTTTACCTCAAAGTTTTGGAAGCGCTTGCATGAAACTTTGGGTGCGAGGCTGGAATTGATCAGCTTTTCATCCGCAGATGATGGACAGACCGAGAGAGTCAATCAGATTCGGAGGACATGTTGAGAGCTTGTGTGCTAGACTATGGGTCTAGCTGGGATGATAATTTGCCATACGCAGAGTTCTCATACAACAACAGTTATCAATCCAGTTTGAAGATGGCCCTTTCAAGCTCTATACGGAAGGAGGTGCGAACACCATTGTTTGGGGATAGTGTTGGAGATCGATCACTTTTCGGTTCCGACCTTATCAAGGATTCGAGAGAAAGTCAAGCTGATTCGAGACAGGCTCAAGATAGCACAGTCGAGACAGAAGAGTTATGCCGACAGTAAACGCAAGGAGGTGACTTACGAAGTGGGAGACCGAGCATATCTTCGTGTGTCTCCACTTCGTGGAATCAAGAGGTTTGGAGTCAAGGAAAGTTAGCACCCGATTCATTGGCCCTACAAAATCCTCGAGCGTCGTGGAGAAGTTGCATACAAGTTGGAATTGCGGAAGGATTGTTCGGAGTTCATGATGTCTTTCACGTTTCTCACCAAGAAGTGCCATGCCGACATGGCCGATGTTCCGTTGAGAGACGCAGGCCCCTAGAGGCCATACAACTTGACAAAGATCTGACTTACAAGGAGAAACCCGTCCAATTCTCGAGACTGCAAGCGAGTCACCCGCAGCAAGGTCATCAAATTTTGCAAGGTGCTGTGGAGTCACCACACCGAGGAAGAAGCCACACAGGAGCGAAGAAGATCTTCTTGAGACCATCCGCACCTATTTGCTAGCCAACCCGAATCTCGAGGGCGAGATTCATCTTAAGGTGGGTAGGTTTGTAACATCCCAAATTTCCTATTTGGAATGTTTTAGAATTATAGCTAAGCATCCTATGCATCCTGTTTGAATTTGAATGCCATTTGAAGTTTCAGAATTTTGAGTTTTGAATTTGAATTTCAAACTTTGGCATGTGGGAATCATTTCAAAAACTATGCCTGATAAATACTTGATCAAAAGTATGAGAGGAGCAAACATGACACTCCAAAAATATCAGAGAAAACATTGCCAAAAGATTTGGATTCAAATCTGAATTTTATTTGAATTTGGAAAAAATAGATTTTTATAAAGTTTGGATTTTGCCTTTGGAAAAATGTTCAAATGAAAGGAATATTCCCGATCATTTTGGTATATATATACCCTATATAAAATATTTATAGATATTGTTTTATTTCTGTTTTGTTTTGTTTAAAAAATAAAGTTTTAAAAGAAAAAACCCCAGGGCGCCACTAGGCCACCCAGGCCCAGCCAGCATGACCCAGCCTTTGCCCCGCCCAGCCAGCCCAAAGCCCATCTGGCCAGCCAGCCGAGCCGAGCCGCCCACCACCTCGCCGCTCGCCTGAATCCCTAGGCCTCGGCCACCCGCCGCCTCGCCTCCCTCTCTCTCTCGACCCGTGGGCCCCGCCCATCTTCTTCCCCCTCGCCCACGCCGCTCATGGGAGATCGCCGGATCCCGAAGGATCCGGATCCCGATCGCCTCGATCGACCCAAGACGCCCGAGGCGCCGGCTATAAAGCCGAGCCCTCCGCACCCCATTCCCCCCTAGCCTCGCTGAGCCCTCTCCCTCCCCCTCCCGCTCGACATCGCTGAGCCAAGCTCGCTCACGCCAAAGTCGCCGCCGTCGACGCCTCTACCCTCCCGACCACCCCGACCCCACCGAACCACTCCCGACCTCCCAAGACTCAAGACGGCGACTCCCCGGACCTCCCCGACGCTCGAAGCCCCCGACGCACTCTCGCCGCCGCCGCCGCCGTCGCCGGACTCCGGTAAGCCACCGGCAACACCCTCCCCCGTCCGATCCTAAATGAGCGGCTAGGATTAGAACCCCCGAAGGGGTAAGTTTTATTTAGAAAACCGGCCGGTTCTTTCCGGTTTAGTATTAGTTAGGTTTTTTATTTTTAGGCCCGGTTCGTTTTAGTTAACCGTAGGGCCCGTTTAGACTATTTAACGCACATGGCACAGTTTAGGCCCATTAGGCTTTTTCTTTTATTTTGATTTTCTGATTTAGCGTAATAGTTTCATTTTCAAAATTCATATCTTTTATTCTGTTTAATATTTTTGAGTGATTATTTTTTGTTGGATTGCAAATTTTATGTAGTTTCTGTAGAATATATATTTAGCTATGTTAAAATTAATTAAAATTGCTTTAAATTAGTTTTAGTCGGAATAGTAAATCTACTATAACTTGAGTTAGAAAAATTATTTTTGCATGATTCTTTTTGTCCCAACTTTATTTTAACATTGCCAAACCCTAGAAATTAACTTGGGTATTTTAGGATTAATAAATAATTAGTTTTAAGCAGAATCCTATTAATCCTAATTAATTAACTAGTTCTGTTTTCCTAATATTTTAATTAGTAAATGAATTTATTTTTAACTTGTGATTAGTTATTCTAGGTTAGTTTCTGTCACTCTAGTAGATGAACTTTTATTTATAATTAATAAAAGTTTTAAATTATTTTTCTTAATAGAAATTGGATTAGGCCTAATATGAGTTTTATAATAGCTTTTAATTAATTCTTTTTGCTCCTAGTTGCTTAGTGAAACCTTTTCTGTTAAGTTAACTTAAAACCATGATTAGGTTATATTAAGGAATTTTTGTTATATAAAAAACTATTTTAGTTATTGTTTGGAGTAGGGAAAAACTTTGAATTAGTTTTTTGAGTTTTCCTTTGGATTTGGTTGTTTTGTTGTGTTATGTTACTTTTGTTATGTTGTGTGATCCTATTGCTTTGTGCTTATTGTGTTATTGTTTGTCTCGGTAGAGTTTCCTGAGTGTAAGCTTGCTACTACGACTCTTTAGCTTACGAGGATCATCGGCAAGGCAAGTTTTGATCATGTTATTTCTATACCTATGTTTTTGTGCATTAGTAGTTGTCACCACCCCACCATGCATGCAGAGTGAAATCTTGAAGTCATTAAACTTGAGTAGTATCATGTGGTAGGATGAACCAATCCCCTTGTTACCATGACCCCGGGACGTAGTAGTTACTTTGCTATGCTCGTAGACGGGTTTTGGGTTGAGTGATATTCATAAGCAAGATGTGAGAGTCAATGATGATGACAACCCCATGAACTACAATGATCAAGATGGACTTCGGAAAATCACTACTGGGTGGAGGACGGTTGACGGGCACCCTGGAGCACCCAGTGGTGGCCGGGATGCATGGAGAAGCGCCATGACATCCTGCGGAAAGCTTCACCCAGCCACAAAGAGAAGGATGGATGCCCCATGACCGGAAGCTTACCTGTGCAGCCATTATGGGCTCTGGCTGGGTTGACCCTAGTAGTGACGCTGGCTGGACGGTACTACGAGAAGTAGAAGAACGGTAGGATTGGATGGGTACCGCGGTGGCGGAAGAACTCTTTGGAAGACCTGTTTCATTGGCCCGTCTTCAAACACCATGAAGTGCGAAGACTTTAAAGGAGGAATGATTCTTGCGGGAAAGTCGCAACCCTCTGCAGAGTTAAAGATCTAATCGATTAGCCGTGTCCCCGGTTACGGACATTTGAGCCTCTGGAACTTGGAAGTATTCGGATATCTCAACACTAAAACTAATGAATTAATTTGAGGGGTTTTATGACTTAATAATTTGGGAACGAGATATTGGTTGGCGGAACCATCTCAATAACTACCAACAAATGTAGTAATTTGCAAGCAAGTCCACCGTAGTAGGATAAAATTTGCTTTTCGCAAAATGATGAAACTTAGAGCTCCACAGCCAAAATGCATATAGAGTTAGTAACTTTATTATTGTTATTCTTCATGACTTGCCAGCTTATTCCAAAAGCTAACCTACATGGCTGCAACGTATTATGTTGCGTAGATATATTCGATCAGAGTGAGGCTACGCTCTGCGCTTGGCGATTTCCTTTGAGTCGGATGGACTCGCTTATCTTCGACGCTTCGCAGATGTTATTAGTTTATTTCTCATGAGTTGGCCTTGAGCCAAATTTATTCTCTTGTAATAAAGACTCTATATGAGAATCGTTTAATGATATTCAGGTGTGATTGAACTTTGATTACTTTATCGATGTCTTGTGGGTACCAAATGATCTTGGGATGGTATGCATACGTAGATTTGACCGATTTTGGGTCGGTCGCTCTGAGATGGTATCGAGCACACGCTGACCGTAGGATCGTAACCCCTAGGATCGGAAAGCCATTAGCAGAGACCATTTACTTTAAATCCTTTTCATTCCATAATTCTCCCCTGTACAATTCTGACTCTTCTCCCCTTTGCAACATTCTAGATGGCCGTCGAGTTCACCCCAGTTTTGCTACCGGAGTTCTGCCAGCCCGATGAGACGATGCCCTTCGGAAGAAAGCTGGTCCAGATGGTGAAGCAGCTGAAGATAGCTCTACCCTCGATCACCGGGAAGCCAACCAATGCACTTCCGACGGACACCCACTACAGAATTGAAGTGCATATCCCAGGGAGAACCTTTGGAGGACACACGGAGCCTATCAACTTTGAGTTCATCGAGTTCAACTGGATCATCGGAAGGGACGTGGCGATCTATCGAGCACTTGGACATCTCCGAGAGGAGTACAGGCGAGCTCGATCACCGGACTCGCCATGGTTTCTCGCAGGCAAGGAATGGAGATATCATCCGTACCATTGAGGACGATTCCACTCTCTCTTACATCCAGACTTGGAGTGTCTTCTCAAGAAACGGGAGATTCGCACTCACCGTAACTCAAGACACACCGGAAGCTTTTGTTCCGCGAATGGAATCGGAGGAGAAGGCACGCAGACTTCCTTGGCCATGAGGAAGAAATCACGGACTTCATGGAGATAGTCGACGACCAAGATGAAGCTTGCCGCGATAGAGGAAAAGATGGACTTGGGAGAGGACCTTTACCCGAGTGGAGATGAAGCACCCCTTGTGAGCAATGATCAGGATTTTGAAGGGAGTACCACTGAAGGAAACCCCAAGAGGAGGCGCCACTGATGAAGACTTTTTAGTCGACCACCATGTTATCTTTTACTTTTTAAATCGATCGCTTAGGCCGATGTTTTCCTTGATTAGTCATGAGCTTTTGTAATCGAGTTTGAACCATGTTTGAATGGAATGAATAAATGATTGGTGTGTTATGATTGTGCATTCATATGGGTAGTGTTATTCCTCATAGACCATTGTTCTATTCTAATCTTCTCATCCACTCCAAAACACCAGATGCCTCCGAGACGTGACATTGGTTTCCCTCCGGAGCTCACCCAGCTGCTCCAACAGCAGAATGCACTGATGCAGCTCCTTATTCAGAATCAGAACAACACCGCCAACAATCCACCGCCACCGCCACCACCCACTGTGGACAACTTGACTCGATTTCTGAGGTTGAATCCGCCAGTGTTCTCTAGTAGCACTGAGCCAATTGTGGCTGATGATTGGCTCCGCAAAGTCGGAAGAGAGCTAGTCACCGTTGGATGCACTGATGCTGAGAAGGTGCGCTTTGCCGCGCATCAACTGGATGGACCTGCAGCTTCTTGGTGGGAGAATTACACCGCCACTTTTCCCATTGGTGCCATCACATGGGATCAATTCCAGCAGGCTTTCCAGACCGCTCATGTCTCACTGGAGCCATGAGTGCTCAAGAAGCGTGAGTTCCGCAACTTGCGCCAGGGAACCGTCTTGTGGCACAATGCGTGGATGAATTCAGCAAGCTCGCCGCTATGCCCCGATGATGTGGCCACAGATGCCGCCAAGCGGAGAAGTTCCTTGAGGGACTCAATGATGAACGAGCATGCAGCTTATTGTGGCTACCTTCAACAACTACCGGGAGCTGGTAGACAAGGCCACCATTCTTGAAGGCAAGCAGCAGCAGATAGAAAGCATAAGCGGAAGTACAGCCAGGGGAAGCACAACTCAGGAGCTCAGCAGAAGCCCCGCTATGCACCATACTCAGGAGGGCACACCCATCATAACCATGGAGGCCATAACCATGGAGGACATGGGAACAACCGCAGCCAGGACAACAAGTCAGGCCATGGCAATGGCAATGGAAATGGTAATGGCAATCAGCACCGTTCTGCCCCGGCTCAAGGATCTAAGCCACATCACCGCTTCAAGTGCGGAAGACAGGCACTACGCCACCGACGCCCGGAGGCCAAGCAGAGGAATGGAAATGGCAATGGAGGCTTAGCGAAGAAGCCCAATCCGTTCCCTCGTGCTCAGGTGAACCACATCGACGTGGAGGACGTCTATGATCAGCCAGACACTGTGGTTGGTAAGTTTTTATTGAGTTCACGTTCAGTTTTGGTTCTCTTTGATTACGGTGCAGCGCATTCATTCATATCAAGGGTAGTTGTGGAAAAGTGCGGTTACGCACTAGAACCCTTAGAAGCCCCTTTGCGTCGGTTCGCGGAGGAGAAATGATGGCGGTGTAGGCTGTCCTGCAACCCTCAACATCGGGAATCATAAATTTCCCGTGGACCTCATAGTGTTGGAAACTCAGACCTTGGATGTAATCCTAGGCATGGATTGGTTGTCAAAGTTTGAAGGGAACATTGACTGTGCCCGCAAGTCTATTCTGCTCACCACCCCGGAGCAGAAGAGGATCAAGTATGTAGCTAGGCACAGCCAGATGAAGAATCAGGTGCATTCCCTCACGGGAGTTGTTCAGGAGGAAGTGCCAGTAGTGCAAGAATTTCCCGATGTGTACCCGGAGGAATTACCAGGAATGCCACCGAACAGGGACATTGAATTTCTGATTGAGCTATTGCCCGACACAGCCCCAATATCCAAGAGACCTTATCGGATGCCACCGAATGAGTTGAAAGAGATCAAGGATCAAATAAATGAGTTATTGGAGAAAGGATATATTCGTCCAAGCTCATCACCATGGGGAGCCCCAGTTCTTTTGGTAGAGAAGAAGGATGGAAGCTTGAGGATGGTTGTGGATTATCGTGCATTGAACGAAGTAACCATCAAGAACAAGTACCCCCTGCCGATGATCAATGACTTGTTTGATCAGCTTGTTGGAGCCAAGGTATTCTCTAAGATCGATCTTGATCGGGTATCATCAGTTGAAGATTCGTGAAAAGGATATACCCAAAACAGCATTCACTACCAGGTATGGTTTATATGAGTATACCGTCATGTCATTTGGATTGACTAATGCTCCTGCATACTTCATTAATTTGATGAACAAGGTGTTCATGGAATATCTGGACAAGTTTGTCGTGGTGTTCATCGATGATATACTAATTTTCTCCAAGAGCGAGGAAGAGCATAAGGAACATTTGCGTCTAGTTACGGAGAAACTTGAGAACATCGCTTGTATGCCAAGTTCAGCAAATGTGAATTTTGGTTGAAGGAAGTTGGATTCCTCGGACATGTTATTTCAGGAGAAGGAATAGCAGTTGATCCCACCAAGGTTGAATCACCACGATTGGCGATCACCCACCTCGACCAAGGAGATCCGCAGTTTTCTCGGACTTGCAGGATATTATCGGAGGTTCATTGAGAACTTCTCGAAGATTGCCAAGCCCATGACCGAGCTGTTGAAGAAGGAAGCCAAGTATGTTTGGACCGAGGAATGTGAAGCCAGTTTTCAGGAATTGAGGAAACGGTTGGTCACCGCCCGAAAGTTGATTTTGCGGACATACACAAGGAATACCAGGTTTATTGTGACGCTTCTCGTCAAGGACTCGGAGGAGTATTGATGCAGGAAGGTAAGGTTGTAGCTTATGCCTCCGGACAGCTCTGACCTCATGAGATGAATTATGCCACGCATGATTTGGAGTTAGCAACTGTAGTGCATGCACTCAAGACACAGAGACATTTCCTCGCGGAAATCGTTGTGATGTCTACACAGATCACAAGAGCTTGAAATATATTTTCACGCAGAAGGAATTGAACCTCAGGCAGAGGAGATGGCTAGAGTTGATAAAAGACTATGACATGAGATTGCATTACCACCCAGATAAAGCTAATGTTGTAGCAGACGCTTTGAGCCGTAAGAGTTATGTGAATACTCTTACAGCAGGAGGATTACCCCAAGAGTTAGTTGATGACCTCAGAGATCTCCGACTGGAGATAGTTCCAAAAGGATTTGTTGCAACTCTGGAAGTTCAGTCCACTTTGGCCGAAAGGATTCGTGAAGCCCAGAAGTCGGACAAGGAAATTGATGAGATAAAGCAAAAGATGGAGGAAGGAAAATCTAAAGGATTCCGTAAGGATGAACATGGAACTATATGGTTTGAGGATCGTATTTATGTGCCCAATGATCCCGAGCTCAGGAAGCTAATTCTCCAGGAGGCTCATGATTCACCGTACTCGATTCACCCCGGCAACACCAAGATGTACCGGATTTGAAGGAAAGTTTACGGTGGGCGGTATGAAGAAGGATATTGCCGAGTACGTAGCGATATCGATGTTTGTCAACGTGTAAAGGCGAGAACATCGAAGCCAGCAGGGTTACTTCAACCTTTGCCGATTCGATTGGAAATGGGAGAAACTTGGTATGGATTTCATCACAGATTACCCAGACCCGTTCGGTTATGACTCTATCTGGGTAGTGGTTGATCGTTTGACCAAGGTAGCTCACTTCATTCCGTGAAGACTACCTATACCAGTGCCAAGTTGGCCAAGATATACATGACCAGGATCGTATATCCGCATGGAGTTCCGAGGAAAATCGTGTCGATAGAGGAACGTAGTTTACCTCAAAGTTTTGGAAGCAATTGCATGAAACTTTGGAGTGCGAGGCTGGAATTCAAGACTTTTCATCCGAGCATGATGGATGGACCGAGAGAGTCAATCAGATTACGGAGGACATGTTGAGAGCTTGTGTGCTAGACTATGGGTCTAGCTGGGATGATAATTTGCCATACGCAGAGTTCTCATACAACAACAGTTATCAATCCAGTTTGAAGATGGCCCCTTTCGAAGCTCTATACGGAAGGAGGTGCAGAACACCATTGTTGTGGGATAGTGTTGGAGATCGATCACTTTTCGGTTCCGACCTTATCAAGGATTCCGAAGAGAAAGTCAAGCTGATTCGAGACAGGCTCAAGATAGCACAGTTGAGACAGAAGAGTTATGCCGACAGTAAACGCAAGGAGGTGACTTACGAAGTGGGAGACCGAGCATATCTTCGTGTGTCTCCACTTCGTGGAATCAAGAGGTTTGGAGTCAAGGGAAAGTTAGCACCCCGATTCATTGGCGCCTACAAAATCCTCGAACGTCGTGGAGAAGTTGCATACAAGTTGGAATTGCCGGAAGGATTGTCCGGAGTTCATGATGTCTTTCACGTTTCTCAGCTGAAGAAGTGCCATGCCGACATGGCCGGGCCATACAGCTTGACAGTGATCTGACTTACAAGGAGAAACCCGTCCGAATTCTCGAGACTGCAAGCAGAGTCACCCGCAGCAAGGTCATCAAATTTTGCAAGGTCTTGTGGAGTCACCACACCGAGGAAGAAGCCACACAGGAGCGAAGAAGATCTTCTTGAGACCATCCGCACCTATTTGCTAGCCAACCCAATCTCGAGGGCTAGATTCATCTTAAGGTGGTAGGTTTGTAACATCCCAAATTTCCTATTTGGAATGTTTTAGAATTATAGCTAAGCATCCTATGCATCCTGTTTGAATTTGAATGCCATTTGAAGTTTCAGGGAATTTTGAGTTTTGAATTTGAATTTCAAACTTTGGCATGTGGGAATCATTTCAAAAACTATGCCTGATAAATACTTGATCAAAAGTATGAGAGGAGCAAACATGACACTCCAAAAATATCAGAGAAAACATTGCCAAAAGATTTGGATTCAAATCTGAATTTTATTTGAATTTGGAAAAAAATAGATTTTTATAAAGTTTGGATTTTGCCTTTGGAAAAATGTTCAAATGAAAGGGAATATTCCCCTGATCATTTTGGTATATATATACCCTATATAAAATATTTATAGATATTGTTTTATTTCTGTTTTTGTTTTGTTAAAAAAAACAAAGTTTTAAAAAGAAAAAACCCCAGGGCGCCACTAGGGCCACCCAGGCCCAGCCAGCCCATGAGTCTCTGCCTTTGCCCGGCCCCAGGCCCATCTGCCAGAGCCAGCCGAGCCGAGCCGGCCCAGCTCACCCCTCGCCGCTCGCCCGAATCCCCTAGGCCTCGGCTACCCGCTCGCCTCGCCCCTCTCTCTCTCGACCCGTGGGCCCGCCCATCTTCTTCCCCCTCGCCCACGCATCGCCCTTCATGGGAGATCGCGGATCCCGGGATCCGGATCCCGATCGCCCGATCGACCACCAAGACGCCGAGGCCCTGGCTATAAAGCCGAGCCCTCCGCACCCCATCCCCCTAGCCTCATCGGAGCCCCTCTCCTCCCCTCCCGCTCGACATCGCTGGAGCTCAAGCTCGCTCACGCCAAAGTCGCCGCCGTCGACGCCCTACCCTCCCGACCACCCCGACCCCACCGAACCACTCCCGACCTCCCCGCACCCAAGACGGCGACTCCCGACCTCCCGGCGCTTCAAGCCCCGACACACTCTCGCCGCCCCCGCCGCCGCCGGACTCGGTAAGCCACCGGCAACACCTCCCCGTCCGATCCTAAATGAGCGGCTAGGATTAGAACCCAAGGAATAAGTTTTATTTAGAAAACCGGCGGTTCTTTCCGGTTTAGTATTAGTTAGGTTTTCTATTTTTAGGCCCGGTTCGTTTTAGTTAACCGTAGGGCCCGTTTAGACTATTTAACGCATACGAGTACGCAGTTTAGGCCCATTAGGCTTTTTCTTTTATTTTGATTTTCTGATTTAGCGTAATAGTTTCTTTTCAAAAATTCATATCTTTTATTCTGTTTAATATTTTTGAGTGATTATTTTTTTGTTGGATTGCAAATTTTATGTAGTTTCTGTAGAATATATATTTAGCTATGTTAAAATTAATTAAAATTGCTTTAAATTAGATTTAGTCGGAATAGTAAATCTGCTATAACTTGAGTTAGAAAAATTATTTTTGCATGATTCTTTTTGTCCCAACTTTATTTTAACATTGCCAAACCCTAGAAATTAACTTGGGTATTTTAGGATTAATAAATAATTAGTTTTAAGCAGAATCCTATTAATCCTAATTAATTAACTAGTTCTGTTTTCCTAATATTTTAATTAGTAAATGAATTTATTTTAACTTGTGATTAGTTATTCTAGGTTAGTTTTGTCACTCTAGTAGATGAACTTTTATTTACAATTAATAAAAGTTTTAAATTATTTTCTTAATAGAAATTGGATTAGGCCTAATATGAGTTTTATAATAACTTTTAATTAATTCTTTTTGCTCCTAGTTGCTTAGTGAAACCTTTTCTGTTAAGTTAACTTAAAACCATGATTAGGTTATATTAAGGAATTTTTGTTATATAAAAAAAACTATTTTAGTTATTGTTTGGAGTAGGGAAAAAAAACTTTGAATTGGTTTTTTTGAGTTTTCCTTTTGGATTTGGTTGTTTTGTTGTGTTATGTTACTTTTGTTATGTTGTGTGATCCTATTGCTTTGTGCTTATTGTGTTATTGTTTGTCTCGGTAGAGTTTCCGGAGTGCGAAGCTTGCTACTACGACTCTTTAGCTTACGAGGATCATCAGCAAGGCAAGTTTTGATCATGTTATTTCTATACCTATGTTTTTGTGCATTAGTAGTTGTCACCACCCCACCATGCATGCAGTAGTGAAATCTTGAAGTCATTAAACTTGAGTAGTATCATGTGGTAGGATGAACCAATCCCCTTGTTACCATGACCCCGGGACATAGTAGTTACTTTGCTATGCTCGTAGACGGGTTTTGGGTTGAGTGATATTCATAAGCAAGATGTGAGAGTCAATGATGATGACAACCCCATGAACTACAATGATCAAGATGGACTTGGAAAATCACTCTTGGGTGGAGGGCGGTTGACGGGCACCTGGAGCACCAGTGGTGGCGGGATGCATGGAGAAGCGCCATGACATCCTGCGGAAAGCTTCACCCAGCCACAAAGAGAAGGATGGATGCCCCATGACCGGAAGCTTACATGCAGCCGCAAGCCATTATGGGCTCTGGCTGGGTTGACCCTAGTAGTGACGCTGGCTGGGCGGTACTACGAGAAGTAGAAGAACGGTAGGATTGGATGGGTACGGCGGTGGCGGAAGAACTCTTTGGAAGACCTGTTTCATTAGTCCGTCTTCAAACACCATGAAGTGCGAAGACTTTAAAGGAGGGAATGATTCTTGCGGGAAAGTCGCAACCCTCTGCGAGTTAAAGATCTAATCGATTAGCCGTGTCCCGATTACGGACATTTGAGCCTCTGGAACTTGGAAGTATTCGGATATCTCAACACTAAAACTAATGAATTAATTTGAGGGTTTTATGACTTAATAATTTGGGAACGAGATATTGGTTGGCGGAACCATCTCAATAACTACCAACAAATGTAGTAATTTGCAAGCAAGTCCACCGTAGTAGGATAAAATTTGCTTTTCGCAAAATGATGAAACTTAGAGCTCCACAGCCAAAATGCATATAGAGTTATTAACTTTATTATTGTTATTCTTCATGACTTGCCACTTATTCCAAAAGCTGACCTACATGGCTGCAACGTATTATGTTGCGAGATATATTCCGATCGGGAGTGAGGCTACGCTCGCGCTTGGCGATTGCCCTTTGAGTCGGATGGACTCGCTTATCTTCGACGCTTCCGCAGTGTTATTAGTTTATTTCTCATGAGTTGGCCTTGAGCCAAATTTATTCTCTTGTAATAAAGACTCTATATGAGAATCGTTTAATGATATTCAGGTGTGATTGAACTTTGATTACTTTATTGATGTCTTGTGGGTACCAAAGATGATCTTGGGATGAATGCATACGTAGATTTGACCGATTTTGGGTCAGGTCGCTACATATCGGTAGAACCGATTTGCCTAGGGTTTGTGGCAGTGGCTATGACATATGAAATCGGTGGCGCCGGATAGGAAGAATCGGTGAGACCGATTTTGGCTTTAGGTTTAGGTCATATGTGGATGTGAGAAAGTAGCTGAGGGTTTTGGAGCATATCACTAAGCACATGAAGCAAGAGGCTCATTAAGCAACACCTCATCCCTCCTTGATAGTATTGGCTTTTCCTATAGACTCAATGTGATCTTGGATCACTAAAATGTAAAATGTAGAGTCTTGAGCTTTTGAGCTTGAGCCAATCCTTTGTCCTTGATATTTTGAGGGATCCACTTTCATCATCCATGCCATGCCATTCATTGAGCTTTCTTGAAATATTCGTCTTGGAATAGCATTAGCTCAATGAGCTATATGTTGTTATGAATTACCAAAACCACCTAGGGATAGTTGCACTTTCTCTCCCACTCACTTCTTTCGAGAGAAACCCCTTCTCTAGAAAGGATCCATTCTTAGCAACGAATGTCTTGCCTTCGGATCTGTGATAGAAGGTGTACCCAACAGTCTCCTTTGGGTATCCTATGAAGACACATTTCTCTGATTTAGGTTCGAGCTTATCAGGTTGAAGCTTTTTCACATAAGCATCGCAGCCCCAAACTTTAAGAAATGACAACTTGGGTTTCTTGCCAAACCACAGTTCATAAGGTGTCGTCTCAATGGATTTAGATGGTGCCCTATTTAACGTGAATGCAGCCGTCTCTAAAGCATAACCCCAAAACAATAGCGGTAAATCAGTAAGAGACATCATAGATCGCACCATATCTAGTAAAGTACGATTACGACGTTTGGACACACCATTACGCTGTGGTGTTCCAGGTTGCGTGAGTTGCAAAACTATTCCGCATTGTTTCAAATGAAGACCAAAGTCGTAACTAAAATATTCTCCTCCATGATCAGATCGTAGAAACTTTATTTTCTTGTTCTGATGATTTTCCATTTCAGTCTGAAATTCTTTGAACTTTTCAAATGTTTCAGACTTATGTTTCATCAAGTAGATATACCCATATCTGCTCAAATCATCTGTGAAGGTGAGAAAATAACGATACCCGCCGCGAACCTCAATATTCATCGGACCACATACATCAGTATGTATGATTTCCAACAAATCTGTTGCTCGCTCCATTGTTCCGGAGAACGAAGTTTTAGTCATTTTGCCTATGAGGCATGGTTCGCAAGTACCAAGTGATTCCAAAAGTCCATCAGAATGGAGTTTCTTCATGCGCTTTACACCAATATGACCTAAACGGCAGTGCCACAAATTAGTTGCACTATCATTATCAACTCTGCATCTTTTGGCTTCAATATTATGAATATGTTTGTCACTACTATCGAGATTCAACAAAAATAGACCACTCTTCAAGGGTGCATGACCATAAAAAATATTACTCATATAAATAGAACAACCATTATTCTCTGATTTAAATGAATAACCGTCTCGCATCAAACAAGATCCAGATATAATGTTCATGCTTAACGCTAGCACCAAATAACAATTATTCAGGTCTAAAACTAATCCCGAAGGTAGATGTAGAGGTAGCGTGCCGACCACGATCACATCGACTTTGGAACCATTTCCCACGCGCATCGTCACCTCGTCCTTAGCCAATCTTCGCTTAATCCGTGGTCCCTGTTTCGAGTTGCAAATATTAGCAACAAAACCAGTATCAAACACCCAGGTGCTACTACGAGCATTAGTAAGGTACACATCAATAACATGTATATCACATATACCTTTGTTTACCTTGCCATCCTTCTTATCCGGCAAATACTTGGGGCAGTTCCGCTTCCAGTGACCAGTCCCTTTGCAGTATAAGCACTCAGTCTCAGGCTTAGGTCTAGACTTGGGCTTCTTCACTTGAGCAGCAACTTGCTTGCCGTTCTTCTTGAAGTTCCACTTCTTCCCTTTACCCTTTTTCTTGAAACTAGTGGTATTGTTGACCATCAACACTTGATGCTCTTTCTTGATTTCTACCTCCACAGCCTTTAGCATCGCGAAGAGCTCCGGAATTGTATTATCCATCCCCTGCATATTATAGTGATTGAAGAATTCTGTCAATGACACTATCATCAGGAAGATTAACTCCCAGTTGAATCAAGTGATTGTTGTACCCAGACATTTTGAGTATATGTTCACTGACAGAACTTTTCTCCTCCATCTTGCAGCTGTAGAACTTATTGGAGACTTCATATCTCTCAATCCGGGCATTTGCTTGAAATATTAACTTAAACTCCTGGAACATCTCATATGCTCCATGACGTTCAAAACATCGTTGAAGTCCCGGTTCTAAGCCGTAAAGCATGGCACACTAAACTATCGAGTAGTCATGAGCTTTGCTCTGCCAGACATTCATAACATCTGGTGTTGCTCCTGCAGCGGGTTTGGCACCTAGCGGTGCTTCCAGGACATAATTCTTCTGTGCAGCAATGAGGATAATCCTCAAGTTACAGACCCAGACCGTGTAGTTGCTACCATCATCTTTCAACTTAGCTTTCTCTAGGAACGCATTAAAATTCAACGGAACAACAACACAGGCCATCTATCTACAACAACATAGACATGCAAAATACTATCAGGTACTAAGTTCATGACAAATTACAGTTCAATTAATCAAATTACTTAAGAACTTCCACTTAGATAGACATCCCTCTAATCATCTAAGTGATCATGTGATCCATATCAACTAAACCATGTCCGATCATCACATGAGATGGAGTAGTTTTCAATGGTGAACATCACTATGTTGATCATATCTTCTATATGATTCACGCTTGACCTTTCGGTTTCAGTGTTCCGAGGCCATATCTGCATATGCTAGGCTCGTCAAGTTTAACCTGAGTATTCTGCATGTGCAAAACTGGCTTGCACCCGTTGTATGTGAACGTAGAGCTTATCACACCCGATCATCACGTGGTGTCTCGGCATGACGAACTTTCGCAACGGTGCATACTTAGGGAGAACACTTGTACCTTGAAATTTAGTGAGAGATCATCTTATAATGCTACCGCCGAACTAAGGAAAATAAGATGCATAAAGGATAAACATCACATGCAATCAATATAAGTGATATGATATGGCCATCATCATCTTGTGCCTTTTATCTCCATCTCCAAAGCATCGTCATGATCACCATCGTCACCGGCGCGACACCTTGATCTCCGTCGTAGTATCGTTGTCGTCTCGCCAACTATTGCTTCTACGACTATCGCTATCGCTTAGTGATAAAGTAAAGCAATTGCAAGGCGATTGCATTTGATATAATAAAGCGACAACCATATGGCTCCTGCCAGTTGCCAATAACTATGTTACAAAACATGATCATCTCATACAATAAAATTTAGCATCATGTCTTGACCATATCACATCACAACATGCCCTGCAAAAAAAAGTTAGACGTTCTCTACTTTTTTGTTGCAAGTTTTACGTGGCTGCTACGGGATGAGCAAGAACTGTTCTTACCTATGCATCAAAACCACAATGATTTTTCGTCAAGTATGTGTTGTTTTAACCTTCAACAAGGACCAGGCGTAGCCACACTCGATTCAACTAAAGTTTGAGAAACTGACACCCGCCAGCCACCTGTGTGCAAAGCACGTCGGTAGAACCTATCTCACGTAAGCGTATGCGTAATGTCGGTCCGGCCCGCTTCATCCAACATTACCGCCGAATCAAAGTATAGCATGCTGGTAAGCACTATGACTATTATCGCCCACAACTCACTTGTGTTCTACTCGTGCATATAACATCTACGCATAAACCTGGCTCGGATGCCACTGTTGGGGAACGTAGGAATTTCAAAAAAACTCCTTCGCACACGCAAGATCATGGTGATGCATAGCAACAAGAGGGGAGAGTGTTGTCTACGTACCCTCGTTGACCGTAAGCGGAAGCGTTTATCAACGCGGTTGATGTAGTCGTACACCTTCACGATCCGTCTCGATCAAGTAGCGAACGTACGGCACCTCCGCGTTCAGCACACGTTCAGCTCGATGACATGCTCGCCTTCTTGATCTAGCAAGAGGGGTGAAGTAGTAGATGAGTTCCGGCAGCATGACGGAGTGGTGACGGTGTTGGTGAAGAACAATCTTCGCAGGGCTTCGCCTAAGCAGTACGAAATCTATGACGGAGGATAAACTAGAGGGGACGGGGTTGCCGGCACACGGCTTGGTGTTTCTTGATGTGTCTTGGGTGCTAGCCCTACCCCACTATTTATATGTTGAGCCTTGGGGTCAAAACTTGGAGTAAAAGCCTCCACAAAGTCGATGTCACCCGAAAGGCAAGAGTCCTTCTCGGACTCCAGGGCCAGACGGCAGGGTTCCCGGCGTCTGGACCCAGATGCCAGGGACACTGGTGTCTGGCCCTTGGACTCCTCAAAACTTCCTTTTGCGCTTTCCAAAAACCTTGTGGGCTTTCCCCTTTGGCCCAAATAAAGTGTTCTCGTACCCAAACATTTTGGGAAACATCCGGAACCCCTTCTGGTGAATTCCGGAACCCTTCCGGAGACCAAACACTATTATCCCATATATCAATCTTTATCTCCGGACCATTCTGGAGTTCCTCGTCGTGTCCGTGATCTCATGCGGGACTCCGAACAACATTCGGTTGCTAACATACATAACTCATATAATACTATATCGTCAACGAACGTTAAGCGCGGGGACCCTACTGGTTCGAGAACTATGTAGACATGACCGAGACACCTCTCTGGTCAATAACCAATAGCAGAACCTGGATGCCCATATTGGCTCCTACATATTCTACGAAGATCTTTATCGGTCAAACCGCATGAAAATATACGTTGTTCCCTTTGTCATCGGTATGTTACTTGCGCGAGACTCGATCGTCGCTATCACTATACCTAGTTCAATCTCGTTACTGGAAAGTCTCTTTACTCGTTCCGTAATGCATCATCCCGTAACTAACTCATTAGTTACATTGCTTGCAAGGCTTATAGTGATGTGCATTACCGAGAGGGCCCAGAGATACCTCTTCGACAATCGGAGTGACAAATCCTAATATCGATCTATGCCAACTCAACAAACACCATCGGAGACAACTGTAAAGCATCTTTATAATCACCCAGTTACGTTGTGACATTTGATAGCACACAAAGTGTTCCTTCGGTATTCGGGAGTTGCATAATCTCATAGTCATAGCAACATGTATAAGTCATGAAGAAAGCAATAGCAATATACTAAACGATCAAGTGCTAAGCTAACGGAATGGGTCAAGTCAATCACATCATTCTCTAATGATGTGATCCCGTTAATCAAATGACAACTCATGTCTATGGCTAGGAAACTTAACCATCTTTGATTCAACGAGCTAGTCAAGTAGAGGCATACTAGTGAAAATCTATTTGTCTATGTATTCACACATGTACTAAGTTTCCGGTTAATACAATTCTAGCATGAATAATAAACATTTATCATGATATAAGGAAATATAAATAACAACTTTATTATTGCCTCTAGGGCATATTTCCTTCATATATTATGATTAGTATAATAAAGTCGGCATCCCTGATAATTTAGGGCCTCTGTCGTTTCATTTATGAGAATCTGAGTCTTTATTGTCAATTCATAAGATCACTTGGGGGCTTCCTGCTCATTGAGCATAGCTATGACTACCCTCTGATCCGGCTTGTATGCCTTGATTGCAAATTACTTCGGGCTTTCTGCTCATTGAGCATAGCTATGACTACCCTCTTGATCCGGCTTGTAGGCCTTGATTGCAAATTACTTGGGGGCTTCCTACTCATTAAGCATAGCTATGACTACCCTATTGATCCGGCTTATACGCCTTGATTGAAAAATTATTTGGGGTTGTCCTATTTAATGAACAGAGCTTTTTTTACCCTTTTAATTGGCTTGGACGCCAGGTGTATTCACCAAAAATCTAGGTTATCCTGCCTTTATATGCCTGCCACTCCGACCAGGTAATCTTGGAATGTCTCGTCGTGCTCTTAACAGTCAATCTTATAAAGACCCTGAACTTGTTAAAGTTAAAATGGCGATTGGTCATCTGAGGCCCGGCTTACAGGTTTGAATTAAGGATTAACTCAGTGGTTGTGCGGCCCTTGAATAGCACTTGATATTGAGGCTTGGCAGCCTATGAAGGCCTTGTTTTGTCTGATTTGTTTTGAATATTTTTTGGGTTCATCCTTTGTACCATATTGATATATGGTTTAAAGATGATTCAGGCCATGTAGCCTTGATCCTTATGACTCATATTTGAATATATCCAGAGTTTTGCTAACCCGGCCTGGCTTTGGACGATAAGTCACCGGTATGTTTTGATTATGCACTTTGGGCGTTGTGCTCTGAGTCTTTGGGATGTTACCCTTGCTGCATATGGCGTGGTAAGCCGGCAATATGAATAAATATCACATGTATGTTATTTACTTGTTATGAATATATGAGGTTTTGATAAACCACCCTGGTTATGGACTATACAGTCACCAGTGGATTTTATATGGGACATTATGACCCGCTCTGGGGTAAACCGCCAGGGCACATGTTATCTGCTTGTGTGCAGGACATATGATAAACATGGTCTGCATAATTGATGATATTATAAGCATAAGTAGCAGATCTTCAACATCAGATCGGTGGGTCAAAGTACTGTGCAAATAAACATGCACATCGGCATGGCAAATCATTGTTTTCAAACTAGCATATTACAAGGCGTCCTGTGACCCAAGTAAGTGTTTTAATATATATAGAATCCCATGTTGTGGATGATAAGCCGGCCCTTGCATCAGTTGTCTTGGTCTTGGCGGATTGAGGCTTCCGGGTCATCCTGCGCCGGTTCTTCTTCCTCCTCTGTCGTCTGGAAGTTAGGCGATGACCAATCGATCCCAGTCAAAGCTTTGAAAACAGCTTCATCGTCTATAAGGGTTGACGGGTCAATGTCAGGAGCGAAGGTGTGCTTACGCGTTGGCGGGATAAGGTCCATGGCCTCATGAACCAGCGCATTCACTTTGGTATTTTCAGCATCATAAACCGGATGATATTTGGAGAGATCAGTTTCTTCGGCCAACTTGCTTGCGAAGGGATGCATCTCCCATACTATTTTTGTGAAGTCCTCGGTGCTGAAGGGAGACCCGTCTTCTTTTAAACATAGGCAGTCGATGGCTAGTTCTTCCGGGTCAAGCGCTGCTTGCCATGCTTTTTCCCGGCTCAGGGCAGTGATGGCACCGGCTCTGGCGGCTGATCGCTTCAATGCTTCAACTCTTTGTGGTAGCACATATAGCTTCTCCAACACTTCCTTGATGAGGGAAGGCGGTTGCTTCTTATGGGTGACGGCAGAGATAGCCCGTTGAGCACCAGTGTACAGCTGCTCCACAAGAGTATATACAACCTTAAGCCTGATGCGCATGTCTTGACCCAGCTTGGAGCTTCTGGTTCCTGCATTACCAAAGAAATTTATAAAACGTCTCAAATGTTGATCAATATTGATGATGAAAGATTGAAGTACGGTATTACTTACCAAAGATGGCGGATGCCATGCTATTAATTTGATGTTTTAAACTAGACAACTCATCAGTCACCGGTTTAAGAGCAGCTTCGGCATCTTCTACTCTTTTCAGTAGAGCTGCCTTTTCAGTGTCCCAGCCGGTTCTCTCGGCACTGAAGTCCTTTTTTAGCTTTTCAATGTTTTCCAAAGTAGTCTTCAGTTCTGACTTGGCCTTTGAAGTTTCTGCTTGTTGGGACTGGATGTTTTGCTTCAAATCCACCACTTGAGATTCTTTCATGTTCAATTCAACCTACAAGATAAGGCGAGTCAACAACAATATATGGTTATGATAATCATTTTATTTGAAGTCCAAAGCATAATACAAGTATTTTACTTGGCACTTGGGGGCTAATGTACATTGCTCTTTTTCAAGACAATTCTATAATGACCCGACTAAATTTCTACGACTATAGCCGGTTCATGGGGGCTACATATTTGGATTTCATTAATGAATATGGTGATAAGTCCTGGCTTAGCCATGCTGATTAAGCCGACCCTTGGGGGCTACATGTGTGAAATTAAGCACTACTGTTCGAAGTCCCGATTCAAACTTTCCAGTTTAAGCCGGCCCTTGGGGACTACTCATTCTGATTTCACAGATTACACATTGCTATGGTATGGTTACGAGATCAACAAGGATATTTAAAGTCTACAACATATTCAAGTTTTTCATATTCAATAGACTTGGCGGCTGACAGATATATATATATTTGTATGATACAAGTTTTTTGCTTACCTCAAAACGATCTTTCATGAGATTAACCAAGCCGGCTTCAAAGTCATGGCTGGTGTGAAAGCGGTTCAAGTAACCCGCGTGAAGCTCCTGGGCATTGAATTGAGCATAGCTCTCCAGATCCAGTTTCCACTTGCCTTTGTCAGCAGCTAAGAATTCCTCTTTGGCGTTGTGCTTGGACAAGACGGTGGGGTTACCTGGTGCTTTGTAAGCCATCCCAGTAACTATGATGTCTTCGGCTTCTTGAGCCGGCTGAGCGGGGTTGGGCGGCTTAGCATTCTCTGGATCAATGTTCATGGGGTCCATGGTGACATGGCGCTCTTCTGGCAGCGGATCATCCATGGCTGCTTCTGAAGTTTGATGCAAAGACTCACACACTGTCTGTTTCTTCGGGTCAGCAACCTTGGGATCTTCATCCGATTTACTAACCTTCAGCTTCTTGCTGGGTTTGGCCATAGCACTGAAAATAAAACACATGATGAGATTAGTATACCAATTGACTAAAGAGTTAAAGCAAGCAAGTTTAAGGGTTTAATATATACGTCCATTTTGCATCATGTTTTCTTACTGTTATTTATGCTGTTTTATGCATAATAATGCTTTTTGGAGTAATTCTAATGCCTTTTCTCTCATAATTTGCAAGGTACACACCAAGAGGGAGAATTCTGGCAGCTGGAAATCTGGACCTGAAAAAGCTACGTCATGCTACCTATTCTGCACAACTCCAAACAAGCTGAAACTTCACGGAGAATTTTTATGGAATATTTGAAGAATATTGGAGGAAATAAGTACCAAAGGGGGCCCACCAGGTGGGCACAACCCACCTGGGCGCGCCCTGGTGGGTTGTGCTCACCCAGGCCCACCTCCAGTGCCCATCTTCTGGTGTATAGGTCATTTTGACCTAGAAAATATAAGGAGAGGACTTTTGGGACGGAGCACCACCGTCTCGAGGCGGAACTTGGGCATGAGCACTTTTGCCCTCCGGTGGAGCGATTCCGCCGGGGGAACTTCCCTCCCGGAGGGGGAAATCATCATCATCATCATCACCAACAACCCTCCCATCTTGGGAGGGCTATCTCCATCAACATCTTCAACAGCACCATCTCATCTCAGACCCTAGCTCATCTCTTGTGTTCAATCTTGTTACCGGAACTATAGATTGGTGCTTGTGGGTGACAAGTAGTGTTGATTACATCTTGTAGTTGATTACTATATGGCTTATTTGGTGGAAGATTATATGTTCAGATCTGATATGCTATTTAATACCCCTCTGATCTTGAGCATGATTATCATTTGTGAGTAGTTACTTTTGTTCTTGAGGTCACGGGAGAAATCATGTTGCAAGTAATCATGTGAACTTGACATGTGTTCAATATTTTGATAGTATGTATGTTGTGACTCCCTTAGTGGTGCCATGTGAACGTCGACTACATGACACTTCACCCTATTTGGGCCTAAGGGAATGCATTGTGGAGTAGTAATTAGATGATGGGTTGCAAGAGTCACAGAAGCTTAAACCCCAGTTTATGCCCTATTCCGTAAGGGACCGATTGGATCCAAAAGTTTAATGCTATGGTTAGAATTTATTCTTAATACTTTTCCCATAGTTGCGGATGCTTGAGGGAGGGTTAATCATAAGTAAGAGGTTTGTTCAAGTAATAAAAACACCTAAGCACCGATCCACCCACATATCAAATTATCAAAGTAGCGAACACAAATCGAACCAGCATGATGAAAGTGACTAGATGAAATTCCCGTGTACCCTCAAGAACGATTTGCTTACTATAAGAGACCATTTTGGCCTGTCCTTTGCCTCAAAAGGATTGGGCTACCTTTCTTCACTTTCGTTACTACTATCATTACTTGCTCGTTACAAAAATATCTTGCTATCAAACTACTCTATTACTTACAATTTCAACACTTGCAGACATTACCTTGCTGAAAACCACTTGTCATTTCCTTCTGCTCCTCGTTGTGTTCGACACTCTTACTTATCAAAAATAGCTAAAATTGATCCCCTATACTTGTGGGTCATCAAGGCTATTGTCTGGCGCCGTTGTCGGGGAGTGAAGCGCCTTTGGTAAGGAAACATTTCTATAGTGTGGTGAAATTTATTGTCACTTGTTACTATGGAGAACAATCCTTTGAGGGGTTTGTTTGGGGTATCTTCACCCCGACCGGAACCACAATTAGCTACCCCTCAACCTACTACACCTACTGAAAATATTGAATATGAAATTCCTTCGGGTATGGTAGAACAACTGCTAGCTAATCCTTATGCAGGAGACGAAACCGAACATCCTGATATGCACTTATATATGTGGAACAAATTTGTGGATTGTTTAAGCTTGCAGGTTTACCTGGAGATGAAGTTATGATGAAGGTTTTTCCTTTATCTTTGAAGGGAAAAGCATTGGCATGGTATAGGCTATGCGATGATATTGGAGCTTGGAACTGGAATCGATTGAAATTGGAGTTTCACCAAAAAATTATCCTATGCATCTAGTTCATCGTGATCGGAATTATATATATAATTTTTTGGCCTCGTGAAGGAGAAAGTATCGCTCTAGCTTGGGGGAGGCTTAAGTCAATGTTATATTCATGTCCCAATCATGAACTCTCAAGAGAAATTATTATTCAGAATTTTTATGCTCGGCTTTCTCGTGATGATCAATCCATGTTCGATACTTCTTGTACTGGTTCCTTCATGAAGAAGACTATTGAATTCCGGTGGGATCTTTTGGAAAGAATTAAACGCAACTCTGAAGATTGGGAACTCTACGAAGGTAAAGAGTCAAGTATTAAGCTTAAGTATGATTGTGTTAAATCTTTTATTAATACCAACGCTTTTCAAAAGTTTAGCGCTAAATATGGACTTGACTCTGAGATAGTAGCCTCCTTTTGTGAATCATTTTCTACTCATGTTGTTCTCCCTAAAGAGAAGTGGTTTAAGTATCACCCACCTATTAAAGAAGAAATTAAAGAACCGATACAAGCTAAAGAAGAAACTATACTTTATAATGTTGATCCAGTTATTCCTACTGCTCATATTGAAAAACCACCTTTTCCTGTTAGGATAAAGGAACATGCTAAAGTTTCAACTATGGTCAACAAAACATATATTGGAACACCTAAACCAGATGAACAAATTAAAGTAGAACCTAGTATTGCTATGGTTAAGGATCTCTTGGAAGAAAATTTAGACGGGCATGTTATTTACTTCTGTGAAGAAGCTGCTACAATTGCCAAACCTGATAAAAAGGATAAACACAGACCTGTTGTTGGCATGTCCGTTGTCTCGGTTAAAATAGGGGATCACTGTTATCATGGTTTATGTGACATAGGTGCTAGCGTGAGTGCTATTCGTTACTCCTTATATCAAGAAATTATGAATGACATAGCACCCGCAAAGCTAGAAGACATAGATGTTACTATTAAACTTGCTAATAGAGATACTATATCACCAATTGGGATTGTTAGAGATGTTAAAGTCTTGTGTGGGAAAATAAAATACCCTACTTTTTTTCTTGTTCTTGGTTCCCCACAAGATGACTTCTGTCCCATTATCTTTGGCAGACCTTTCTTGAACACCGTTAATGCTAGAATAGATTGTGAGAAACAAACTGTCGGTGTTAGTTTTGGTGATGAGTCTCATGTATTTAATTTTTCCAAGTTTAATAGAAAGCTTCATGAAAAAAATTGCCTAGTAATGATGAAATAATTGGTATTGCTTCTATTGTTGTGCCTCCTACTGATCCTCTAGAACAATATTTGCTAGACCATGAAAATGATTTACATATGCATGAAAGAAATGAAATAGATGATATTTTCTTTGAACAACGTCCTCTGCCTAAACAGAATTTTCCTGTTGAAACTCTAGGAGGTCCTCCTCCACCTAAAGGTGATCCTGTGTTTGAATTAAAACAATTGCCAGACACTTTGAAATATGCTTATCTTGATGAAAAAAGATATATCCTGTTATTATTAGTGCTAACCTTTTAGAACATGAAGAAGAAAGATTATTGAAAGTTCTAAGGAAGCACTGAGCTGCTATTGGATATACTCTTGATGATTTAAAGGGCATTAGTCCCACTCTATGTCAGCACAAGATTAATATGGAACCTGATGCTAAACCCGTTGTTGATCACCAACGTCGGTTAAATCCGAAGATGAAAGTGGTGGTAAGAACGGAAATATTAAAACTTCTGGAAGCAGGTATAATCTATCCTATAGCTGATAGTAGATGGGTACGTCCTGTCCATTGTGTTCCTAAGAAGGGAGGTATTACTGTTGTTCCTAATGATAAGAATGAACTTATTCCACAAAGAATTGTTACAGGCTATAGAATGGTAATTGATTTTAGAAAATTAAATAAAGCAACTAGAAAAGATTATTACCCTCTGCCTTTTATTGATCAAATGCTAGAAAGATTATCTAAGCACACACACTTTTGCTTCCTTTATGGATATTCTATTTTTTCACAAATACCTATTTCTCAACCTGATCAAGAAAAGATCACTTTTAATTGTCCCTTTGGAACTTGTGCTTATGGACGTATGCCTTTTGGTTTATGCAATGCACCTGCTACCTTTCAAAGATGTATGACTGCTATATTCTCTGACTTTTGTGAAAAGATTGTTGAGCTTTTCATGGATGACTTCTCTGTCTATGGTAAGTCTTTTGATGATTGTTCAAGCAATCTTGATTGAGTTTTGCAGAGATGTGAACAAACAAATCTTGTCTTGAATTGGGAGAAGTGCCACTTTATGGTTAATGAAGGTATTGTCTTGGGTCATAAGATTTCTGAAAAGGGTATTGAAGTGGAAAAAGCTAAGGTGGGGGAATTGAGAAAATGCCATGTCCTAAGGATATCAAAGGTATTCGTAGTTTCCTAGGTCATGCTAGTTTCTCTAGGAGATTTATCAAAGACTTTTCTAAAATTTCTAGGCCTCTTACAAACCTTTTGCAAAATGATGTCCCTTTTGTTTTTGATGATGATTGTTTTGAAGCCTTCAAAACACTCAAGAAAGCCTTAATTTCTGCACCTATTGTTCAACCACCTGATTGGGACTTGCCTTTTGAAATTATGTGTGATGCTAGTGACTATGTTGTTGGTGCTGTTCTAGGACAAAGAGTTGATAAGAAACTGAATGTTATTCATTATGCTAGTAAAACTCCAGACAGTGCTCAAAAGAATTATGTTACTACTGAAAAAGAATTCCTAGCAGTGGTATTTGCTTGTGATAAATTTAGATCTTACATTGTTGATTCAAAAGTAACTAGCAGGGTGACCCGTGCATTTGCGCAGCTAGACATGACATATATTTTTATTTGTGCTTTTTACCTATCTTCTTTCCTTTTAGTTGTCATAATTTATAGGAAGGTACATCAACATGCAAAAGACTCGGAAACGACATGCAAACGTGGTTAAATTTTGCTAGAAAAAATATTACAATCATTTAATTAAAGTGGTAGGTAAAGACTTGGAAGATCAAGTGAATCAGTGTATGTGTCTCACTATGCAAGAAAGATTTAGTAGTAACCTCTAGCTTTCATTGCTCTATGTTTTTCTCACCGCTCAAAATTTATATTTGCCCCTAATATATTTGCAAGATATTTCAGTGAGAAAATATTAACATGATTACTTGTACCTGTATTTTGTTATCTACTTCATGAAAATACTAAAATCATCTCTCACTCGTGCTCATCAAAGCATGTTACTTTTGAAGGTACCAATTTCTTTTGCATTTAATTATAATGTGAAGAAAAACGAAAATAGTCATTACATACTTGACATAAACCGACATTTCCCTTTTCACTACAAATATTCTCTATTATTTACTCACATTTTATCTCTTTTTTTCTCCTCTTATATCCATCCTTGCGGCCCAAGCTATATGTTCGTCAGTGCATTAGAAACTATATAACAACGAAAATGTGCACCCCTAGGAATCAAGTTAGACTTCGGTGGGAAATCTGTGTTGAATTGTGTTATTGTTGCCAAACACATCCATATAATTCCATACTAATCTTTGTACTTCTTTATTCTACATATATCCGTTAGTTGAAGAAAATTATGGTTTGTAATTTGCATCCTGCGGAAAGATGGTGAAGATTCAACCGAAATCTTTATTGTAGTTGAAGACATTGTCATGTCACAACATGTAACTAATGGCATTGAGGTTAGCATACTGTCACACAAAGGTATTTCAACAATAAGTTAATGCCTTACTTTATGCCTTCTTACTCTTAGTCTCACCAATATTTGTGTTGGAATTGAAGTTTCATGGTAGTACAATATAATGCCTCTCGATCTTACACACATATGCTTCTGACAATATATCAGTTTGCGCTAATTGCTTGTGTAACCCGGCCATCTAAGGGTATGTAACTATTGGATTATATTTCAGAATTTTTTCGCTCTCGCTTAATTTTGTCATAGATTATTTTTTGATTTGTTTTCTTCATGAACTTACATTTAAATTAGAGCTTAATGGAATCGAACCATTGATTTGTTTTCTTTTGTCGTGCTTAGCTCCACTTCTAAAAAAATATTTATATTAGATCTCATAGCTGAACCTTATATAATGAAAAATGGCAATTTATTATTTATCATTTCAAATATATATTAAAATGTGTTATATTCTTCGTACATTTAAAAAGATATGTCTCTGGTATGACTCGAAACCTTCATCGACCAATATAAATTTTCTCCTAAAATGGATTTTTGTGTGGCTTTACTGTTCATCCAAGCACCAATTTATCTACTGGTCTGGGACATTTCGATAGGTTAGAAATTTTTTTTTGAGGGGTGGTTAGCGTTTTTTTAACTGTGCATGATATCATTCTATTATTGTTTGACCCGGTTAAATGTGTACCCATCCGGTAGATGCATGCGAACAGATATGGCGCATGCATGCTTTATAGTACTCTCTGTGTCCCTAAATATAACTCTTTTAAATATTCCACCATGGACTACATACCGATGTATATAGATGTATTCTAAAATCTAGTTGACTCATTTTGCTCAAAATGTAGTCCATATTAAAACCTCTAAAAGAACTTAATTTAGGAACGGGGAAGTATATGTTTTATAGATAGATTAAATGATCTAGGCGTGCCATTTTTCCCAAAAGGGCATGCCCATGGTTTTTCTAATGTGTACGTGACCAGGTTGGCTACATGTGCCATTTTTGGGACATAATGACCCCTGCCCACGTTTTTAGTATAATATGTGATCTAGTTTTGTGTTTCCTTTCCGATGAAGAGCCTTCCATATTTTTCTCATCAGGATTTGTACGTGTCCATATGAGACTCTGTTTCCTTTTGCACGAAGAGCCTCCCATATTTTTGTCGTCCGATTTTGTAGGTGTCCATGTTTGACTCGCCTAGGTTTGCATGTGCCCATGCTAGTTTGTGTCATCCGTAGACTTGTTTGTACATGATTGATGTTGTGCGTAACTTTTTTTACTTTTAATCTAAATCGTTAAAATTAAGATCGATATAGCATATATTTTTAGCACATGTGGACAAACGTGATGGCTTGTTTGACTTCTGTCTTAATAATATAATAGATAGATTGTTCACACTGACCATGCTGCTATTAAATATCTTATGGAAAAGAAAGATGCTAAACCTAGACTTATTCGATGGGTTCTCTTGCACTACAAAAAAAGACACATCCGTGACATTTTGGGCCGAGCGAAATTATTTCTGTCATACTTATGACACTTCTATGACGATAATTGTGACAAAACCCGGTATCATCATAGATGTGGTGGGGTCCTACTTCTATGATAGAAAATGGGGTTTTCGTCCTGGGCTGGCCGGAGACGCAGCTGCATGACATTCTTTGGGCTGTCCATGACGGAAAAAACCGTGGTAGAAGCGAGGGCGCGAAAAATATCAGGAAGTCCCCGGTTACGGTGGGTGGTCGGGGCCGAGCGATGCGCGTTTCTCTCGTACGTACGCGTGTGTGTGCGAGGTGTTGGGCTCTAATCGAACCCGCGATTGCCTGCGAGTCGCGTTACTAAATCCGGCGATCGATCGATGGCTGTTAATCGAACTGATCGGCGATTCGCCGCTCTGCTGCTAATCAAGCCGATCGATGTTGCCTCTGGATGAATAGTGGCGTTGCGGGGGGGGGGTTGGATGAACATTTCCGGTGGGGGTGGATGAACAGGACCCGTGGTGTTGCCTCTGGATGAACAAGACCCGATCGATCAAGCCGGTTGGGGCTGGATGAACAGGACCCGTGGAGGCGGGATGAACAGGACCACCCCATGGAGGGCAGGATGAACAGAGACGGTGGAGGCTGGATGAGCGATGGCGCGTGGAGGGTGGTTGAACACGAGCCCGTGGAGAGGGCTGGTTGAACGATGGCCGGTGGAGTAGGCGCGGAGGCTGGATGAACAGGAGCCCGTGGATGAACAGTCGCAGGTGGAGGCTGGAGGAGGTCAACGGTGGATGAACAGTAGCCCATGGAGGCTGGAGGGGGTCGACGGTGGAGATGAACAATATCCCGTGGAGTCCCGTTTTGCGGTACGCCACACCCCTCCTGATGAACATGACCCCCGTTTCGACCGTAGTGCTCCAACACAAGTCCGTTTCCTCCGTATTGCGGTACGCCACACCCCTCCCGATCTAGAGGACCCCCGTTTTGACCGTAGGAGGTCCGTTTCCTCCGTTTTGCGGTATGCCGGACCCCTCCCAATGAACAGGATCCCGTTTCGAACGTGGCCGGTCGAACACAAGGCTGTTTCCTCCGTTCTGCGGTACGCCAGGCCTCGTTTCCATCAGTTGTTCCGTCCAAGCCCTCCCGATGAACACGACGACACATTCCGTTCTGACCCAGCCGGTTGGCTCCCCATGAACACGACGACAGCGCTGTTTCTCCGTTCCGACCTAGCCATGTACACGAGCCCTGGCCGTATGTACGTGCGAGTAGGCGTTCGAGACCCCGCCCGTATGTACGTACGTGGCCGTATTTACTTTCTTGTATCCTGGCCGCTGTATGTACGTGTACATGCTACGTGCGCGCCTCTACCATGACATGTGCACGCCTCTACATCGACCAGTATGTACGTACACGTTCGCGGCCAGAATGACAATGCTACGTACGCTTCGATCAGGTGGGTCCCGACTGTTAGGCACTTCCTTACGTGCGAAGATGTAGCTGGTGGGTCCCAGCAATCAGGGGGACGAATCGTTTTTTTTGTTTTTTCTCGAACGCACTTCATTGCGTGCGAATATGTAGCTGGTGGGTCCCAGCAGTTAGGGGGAAACATTTTTTTCGCGAAATACGGTGGCCCGTCCGGTGGGTCCCCGCTGTCAGGTGGAGGAATAATTATTTTGCACGTAATAAGGAGACACTTCCTTGCTGCGGCCGTGGACCCAGCTGTCAGCCTCTCCACGTACAGTCCAAGTCCGATGGAAGCCGTTCCTTGACCACGTTGACCACACCGCGCCGGGAGCACCAGGGCGGTGGACGACGGCGAGGCCTAGGAAGGGGACGACACGGACCCGGGGAAGACACGGTAGTGAAGCCCGCGCGAAGAGGAGTACGAGGGTTCACTGGTTCGGCTGCGGTGTGAGGCTTCCGTCACTGCAGGGCCTGGCCAGCAGTGGGAATAGTTTGGGGCGGTGAGGCCTCCGTGGCAGCACAGCCGGCCACGGGAGGCAGGAGCATGCGGCACGACCGGCGCTGCTTTGGGCAGCTGGAGCAAGAAGACCAGAGGTTGAAGAAGCACTAAGGCCGTTGGATGGACATCGTACGTTCACTGGAGCTAGAATCATTCATATTGACTAAGTTGACAAAGCCCTCTGTCCCCGTAGGCCCACAAGTTAGCCTCCCATGTGGTGGGTCCCAGCTGGCAGGGGGGTATTCATTTTTTTGTCCGCAATAAGGAGGCACTTCCTTGCGTGCGAAAATATAGTTGGTGGGTCCGACCTGTCAGCGGGGGGAACTTTTTTTTCGTGAAATACAGAGGCCCTTCCGGCAGGTCCCAGATGTCAGGTGGAGGAATCATTATTTTGCGCGTAATAAGGAGGCATTTCCTTGTGTGCGGCCGTGGACCCAGCTGTCAGCCTCTCCACGTACATTCCACTTCCGATGGATGTCGTTCGTTGACCACGTTGACCACGCCGTACCGAGAGCACCAGGGTGGTGGACGACGGCGAGGCCTACGAAGGGAACGACACGGAGCCGGGGAAGACACGGTAGTGGCTGCCCACGCGGTGGAAATCTGAGAGTTGATCGGTTTGGCTGCCGTCGCCGGAAAATTAACAGGAGGTGTGGGTGAGTAGAGGATAGACAGGCCAGGGATGCGAGTATATGATGGGGCCGTGAGGCCTGCCCGCAACCTGACCCGGCCACGGGAGGCGGAGCAAGCGGTTTAAGTAGTTTGGGCGGCTAGGGCAGGAAGATCGAGATCGAAGAAGACGATTGCCGTTAGATTGACATCTAACGATCGACGCCGTAGAGTCGATTGTTGACTAAGTTTCTTTTGATAAACCTTGTGTATGCATGAACTTAGAAGGCCCACAAGTCAGCCTCCAAATCTGTGGCAGACAACATAGAGCCCATTTGCTATTTTCTAATAATTTACAGCCCATTTGCTAATTCTTAAGTAATTTATTACAGCCCATTTTCTGCCCAGGACCACGGTCAAAAAGTTCAACCTTATTTTGCATATTTCGGTGGAGTCCGAGCATTTGTAATCCCGAAATGATAAACATTTTTTAAGACTTATTGATTTGCCAAAAAAATCGTTTTGTTTTTGTAAGCAAATAGTGCTTGGTTTTTGATGACTTGTAGATTTTTGCAATAAGTATGTGAGTTCTTTATGACTAATGTTGAGTCCATGGATTATACGCACTCTCACCTTTCCACCATTGCTAGCCTCTTCGGTACCATGCATTGCCCTTTCTCACATTGAGAGTTGGCGCAAACTTCGCCGGTGCATCTAAACCCCGTGATATGATACGCTCTTTTACACACAAACCTCCTTATATCTTCCTCAAAACAGCCACCATACCTACCTATTATGGCATTTCCATAGCCATTCCGAGATATATTGCCATGCAACTTTCCACCATTCTGTTTATCATGACACGTTCATCATTGTCATATTGCTTTGCATGATCATGTAGTTGACATAGTATTTGTGGCAAAGCCACCGTTCATAATTCTTTCATACATGTCACTCTTGGTTCATTGCATATCCTGGTACACCGCCGGAGGCATTCATATAGAGTCATACTTTGTTCTAGTATCGAGTTGTAATCATTGAGTTGTAAATAAATAGAAGTGTGATGATCATCATTTTCTAGAGCATTGTCCCAAGTGAGGAATAAAAAAAGAGAGAAATGCCATAAAGAAAAGAGAAGGCCCAAAAAAAAGAGAAAAAGAGAGAAGGGACAATGTTACTATCCTTTTACCACACTTGTGCTTCAAAGTAGCACCATAATCTTCATGATAGAGAGTCTCTTGTTTTGTCACTTTCATATACTAGTGGGAATTTTTCATTATAGAACTTGGATTGTATATTCTAACAATGGGCCTCCTCAAATTCCCTAGGTCTTCGTGAGCAAGCAAGTTGGATGCACACCCACTTAGTTTCTTTTGTTGAGCTTTCATATATTTATAGCTCTAGTGCATTTGTTGCATGGCAATCCCTACTCCTTGCATTAACAGCAATCGATGGGCATCTCCATAGCTCATTGATTAGCCTCGTTGATGTGAGACTTTCTCCTTTTTTGTCTTCTCCACATAACCCCCATCATCATATTCTATTCCACCCATAGTGCTATGTCCATGGCTCACGCTCATGTATTGCGTGAAGGTTGAAAAAGTTTGATATTATTAAAGTATGAAACAATTGCTTGGCTTGTCATCGGGGTTGTGCATGATGAGAGCATTCTTGTGTGACGAAGATGGAGCATGACTAAACTATATGATTTTGTAGGGATGAACTTTCTTTGGCCATGTTATTTTGAGAGGACATAATTTCTTAGTTAGTATGCTTGAAGTATTATTTTTATGTCAATATGAACTTTTATCTTGAATCTTTCGGAACTGAATATTCATACCACAATTAAGAAGAATTACATTGAAATTATGCCTAGTAGCATTCCGCATCAAAAATTCTGTTTTTATCATTTACCTACTCGAGGACGAGCAGGAATTAAGCTTGGGGATGCTTGATACGTCTCCAACGTATCTATCATTTTTGATTGCTCCATGCTATATTATCTTATGTTTTGGACATTATTGGGCTTTATTATTCACTTTTATATTATTTTTGGGACTAACCTACTAACCGGAGGCCCAGCCCAGAATTGCTGTTTTTGCCTATTTCAAAGTTTCTCAGAAAAAGAATATCAAACGGAGTTCAAACAGAATGAAACCTTCGGGAACGTGATTTTCAGAACGAACATGATCCAGGAGACTTGGACCCTATGTCAAGGAAGCTTCCAGGAAGCCACAGGGCAGGGGGCGTGCCTACCCCTTGGGCGCACCCTCGACCCTCATGGGTCCCACGTTGCTCCACCGACGCACTCATTCCTCCTATATATACCTACGTACCCCCAAACGATCAGATACGGAGCCAAAGACCTAATTCCACCGCCGCAACCTTCTGTACCCACGAGATCCCATCTTGGGGCCTGTTCTGGAGCTCCGCCCGAGGGGGCATTCATCATGGAGGGCTTCTACATCAACACCATAGCCTCTCCGATGAAGTGTGAGTAGTTTACCTCAGACCTTCGGGTCCATAGTTATTAGCTAGATGGCTTCCTCTCTCTTTTTGGATCTCAATACAATGTCCTCCCCCTCTCTCGTGGAGATCTATTCGATGTAATCTTCTTTTGTGGTGTGTTTGTTGAGACCGATGAATTGTGGGTTTATGACAAAGTTTATCTATGAACAATATTTGAATCTTCTCTGAATTCTTTTATGTATGATTGGTTATCTTTGCAAGTCTCTTCGAATTATCAGTTTGGTTTGGCCTACTAGATTGATCTTTCTTGCAATGGGAGAAGTGCTTAGCTTTGGGTTCAATCTTACGGTGTCCTTTCCCAGTGATAGTAGGGGCAGCAAGGCACGTATTGTATTGTTGCCATCAAGGATAAAAAGATGGGGTTTCTATCATATTGCATGAATTTATCCCTCTACATCATGTCATCTTGCTTAAAGCGTTACTCTGTTCTTATGAACTTAATACTCTAGATGCATGCTGGACAGCGGTCGATGTGTGGAGTAATAGTAGTAGATGCAGGCAGGAGTCGGTCTACTTGTCTCGGACGTGATGCCTATATACATGATCATAGCTAGATATCCTCATAACCATGCTCAATTCTGTCAAAGCTCAACAGTAATTTGTTCACCCACCGTAAAATACTTATGCTCTTGAGAGAAGCCACTAGTGAAACCTATGGCCCCCGGGTCTATCTTCATCATATTAATCTTCCAACACTTAGTTATTTCCGTTGCCTTTTATTTTGCTTTTATTTTACTTTGCATCTTTATCACAAAAGAACCAAAAATATTATCCTATCATATCTATCAGATCTCACTCTCGTAAGTGACCGTGTAGGGATTGACAACCCCTTATCGCGTTGGTTGCGAGGATTTATTTGTTTGTGTAGGTGCGAGGGACTCGCGCGTAGCCTCCTACTGGATTGATACCTTGGTTCTCAAAAACTGAGGGAAATACTTACGCTACTTTGCTGCATCACCCTTTCCTCTTCAAGGGAAAACCAACGCAGTGCTCAAGAGGTTGCAACGGCCGATCGGTGTCTTACCTGGAAATTTCTCAGGATGGGTGTAGCATATGCCGTGCTCGCTCTCGATGGTTGGTATGAACAAATCGATGAGAGGGTGAGATCTCGCGCTGTCAGCACTCACTTTGGCCTCAAGGTGCTCGACCAGCTCCTGATTCGTGGGATCGAACTTGACGCCAGCCGGCAGCACCGGCTAATCCTCCTTCGACTCTCATGGGTTAATTCCAGTTATATGGTACTCAATGTATGATCAATCGACTGTTTTAAGTGAATGATGAAAGATTTCGACAGATAAGTGGTACTCCAAATGTGAAGTCCAGAATACCTGAACACGCCGCCGGGATTCTTGTGTGACCTCACGCGTAGCGTGTTGTCACGTCAATTCAATGTGTGGACATGATGAATAATTTGACCGACGTATACTAGTACTGCTACTTTACTACTTACTAGTTATACTGCACAACATCTCGATCATCATTATCAGTACATCCTGCACAGGTGAGTTAGGATGCACTTGATCCCAGAAAGGTATCTATCCTTCAAACCAGAGGAGTGCTTCAAACTAACAACAGTCCAGCAAAAGAGGGTCGTGCTACAGCAGCAGAATACATGGCTTAATCTACATATCAGTACGAATCAAGTTGTGCATATTTGCTGTTGGCATGAACCACATCGCCGCATGTCGGGTTTGCAAAAGCCATCCATCGCATGGAAGCTTGATGCCTTTCACACACTAAAGATTATCTCGCAACAAGTTGTGTCGATGAATCTCTGGATATGGTGATTCATGAAACCCATGATATGATGTGTAAACACAGTGCCCCCTGGCGAATGGAAGTTGCATAGCACGGTTATCATCGCCGGTGATATGATTGATGATTGGTTGGATGATCGGATAATTGAGCCTGAGGAACATGGAGTGGTTGCCGAGGCTGTAAACCCGCCTCCAGTTGAATACGCTTGTCCCAAAGGAGCTGGGATCTTTCTCGAACACGAAGCAGCCATAGACATCAATGTCACGAACGCCCCAGGCAATGTACTGCATGTGGTTTGATGAAATGGTTTGGTCAATTTGGTACGTGCAAATGAGCATCAAATGACAACCGTCAACTGAACATGCGGTAAACCACCACCCATCAGCTGGTATGATTCCAGGTCCTGGAATCATGAAGGCCAGCGCATTTGCGTCTGCTGAAACAATTCAAATTGGAGACCAAAAGGACAAAAATAAACAATCATGTTCAGAGTATGTGTGGAATTAAGATTATTTATAACAGTGACACATATCATAGACAGAGAATTGCAATGCCGTTGTCATAATCATATCCCAAGTTAAAAAAATAAGCCAATGGCTTTCATATTCTAGCAATATATCATGGTTTAAACATCATGTAACAATGAGAGGAAAATAGATATGACAGGGCCTACTCATATTCTACCATAGCACTTACTACAGTTATCATATCAACTCTAAGCAATAACTTGCTTTGTTATATAAATCCTGGAAATGAGAGTAACATATAGCAATCATGAGGTTATACTCATAATATCTATTCTAACAATCATTAGATACCAATTGTTCTCATATCAGCTCTAACAATAACATGTGTGGTCATAAAAATCTAGGAAATGAGAGGAACATATATCAATGATGTGGTTGAAGACATACTATATATTCTAAATTTGTAACAATGAACAAGCAGTCGTATTCTGAAGGTAAAGATGAGATGAGATAGAACAATTACACGACGATAGATTCCACCAGTATAGGCAGCCAATCTGTGCGTCGACCGCATAAACGATGCCATATAGCATCAGACAGAAGTGTTGGGTGAAGAGGATCGACGATGAGCCATAACCATGTATGGAGACCGGATTCCAGATAGACTAATCCCATGTTGAACACGGCAATGAGCTTGTAATCCATGTAGTCTTCGATGGTGTGGGCACTTCGCAGATTACAACCTTCACAAATGAGGTCGAGCCAAAAGCTCGGCGCGTCTCGTCGCGTAGTAGGAAGGAGTGTCGGCGGGCGTGAGGCTCGATGGTGGAGGTATCCAAAGATGGAAGGTGATCTCGCTGGGTGTAGATATCCACGAGGCGCCATGAACTACGGATTGGTGGATGAGGGCGATCGATTGGCCTTCATGCCCGCCCGAGAGTGGCCGCGCATGAAGGGCAGGTGGACGGTAGTGGTAGCATGTCGAGGGCACCACGGCAACCTCCGTAGGATCGTCAAGTCGATGTCCGGGCCACTGCGAGGATCGGGCATCGCAAGCGGGTGTCTTGAAAAGAGCCGGCGGTTGCGCATTTAGTAGACGATGCGAAGACATCGAGCATGCGGCCGGACGGACGGTGCTGAAATACGTCCATACGATTACAGATCTGCTCCAAGAGAACATCAAGGAGGGAATTCCAATTGCGGCTCTGCGTGTCAGTCGGTTCTGCCATTGAGGATTGCGGTGCCTGCGAGCCACCGGAAGTGGATTGGCGCGAGAAAGAAGCTTCTCCTCGTGTGGCGAGCGGTGGCGGGGGATATGGTACGCGCGAGCTACCAAGGAAGATAGCGGTGGGGCGGCGGTGGCGGGGAAATGGTGTGCGACCGACGATGGGGAAGAGAGGAGGAAGAAGAAGAGAGGAGGAAGAAGAGTGGAAGACAGGGAAGAAAGTGCATTAAATCTCAGTTCTACTACTACTACCAGGGTATACCGTCCTTCAAAGTGTAAATAGTTACACCGATGACATGTGGGTCTACCACAAGAGGGCCCATATGTCAGTTAATGGAGGACAGAAGTGTGCTCTACTGGCAAACATGATGGCAGTACTGGGTAATGCTGATTTAGTAACACCAACACGCTGGTTCAACTTATTAATTAAGTGTCCCATCTGCTGCAGCGTGTATTGTCACTTCAATGCGAAGACTAGTTGAATAGTTCTCTCTGACCGAGATGGGGAATAATGGATCATGAAGACTTCCTTTCTACATTATCCCTATGCCTCTACGCTCAGTTCACTCATTTTGCTCCGTATGTATTCACTTGTTGAAATCTCTAGAAAGACAAAGACTCCGTATTTGGGAACAGAGGGAGGATTTTGTTCCGTATTTGGGAACAAAGGGAGGATTTTACTCCGTATTTGGGAACAGAGGGAGTATCACCATATGGAGGGAACAGAGGAAGCTTGTAATATGAACATGTCAATGGGAGGGAGTAAGCCCCATGCATGCATGCAACATGCAACACTCACACGTACACATGGACGCACGCAACACTCACGCACCCATGCGGCACACATCACACAACGCAACACACACGCTCACGCTCAAGTGCTCAACCTACTCCCTACGTTCGTGAAAGACTGTACATTTAGAGATTTGCACATTGACCAGGGCATAATTAACGCCCAAAAGTTATGTGTGCATGCAACCATTGAGAGAAGAAGATTAAATGAAGGTCGTTGCATGCTGTAATTAAGGATAGACATGTAGCCTATACCTAGAGCACAAGTTGGTGCATTAGAGGGTGCTTGGATCCAAGGGACTTATTTTAGCCCGACTAAAAATAGTCTCTTTAAGAGGCTAAAGTTTCAAGCACCCCTGACTAAAGAGGGGCTAAAACTAGTCTTGAGACTAAGGTGGTGTTTGGTTCCCTAGTCCTAGGACTTTTTCTAGTCCCTAGGACTTTTCGAAAAAGACTCTCAAGGAGGTGCTTCTAAGGACTTTTAGCAAAAAGTCCCAAAAAAGTCCCACCCTGTTTGGTTTGCTATGGACTTTTTCTAGTCCCAACACAAAAAAGTCCCTGAAACCAAACACCCCCTAAAATTTTTTAGTCAGGGGTACACCTACTAAAATGTAGATTAGTCCTCTCTCTCCTCATTTAACTCCTCTCCTTTAACACGGGCGAGTTCTGGATTGGAGGGTTTGGAGGATAATAAATGCTCATTAAAATGATTTTAGTCTCTTTAGTATTTGGATCCAAGCATGGATGAGGCTAGCAAGTTTTAGTCCCACTACTTTTTGTCATGGGACTAAAACGTATCCAAGCACCCTCTTAGTCAATCAATATCGATTTAGATTAAAGGCTAAATGCATTGGAAGTGTGGATGTACTACTCTCTTTGTTTTTTAGCTGATTTCTTTGCTCTGCCAACTAACAGGTGGGACCTAGAAACCAGGTGACAATTTAACCAGTCAACAAAGTGCCACGCCGACTATGTGGTCGGTCAGTAGGGTGCAATACGGTGCTCTATGATGAGCTAGTGATCGTATAATCACCGCAAAACTATATATAGTGACCGTAAAGAGCGTATTATTACATACGCTGACCGCCAGTGTATTTTTCTCGTTTCAAATTAAGCCATATTAACCGGAAAGGACGCAGTATGGACTAGTACTAGTACTGCTTTGATGTGTCCCGTCAACTCGCCGAACAAGGAGAAGCTTGCTTACTACGCCTCTCCCTCGCCCACACGCGTGGTGGTTCGCAGGACGAGGAGAGGGTTTTGACTACAGTGCGCCCTCTCCCTCTCCCTCTCCCTCGCCCTCGCCCTCGCGGTGGATGTGCAACAGTTCAATCAGTGTCAGATTGCCAGAAGCATAATGTGTACTGTAGTATCATCATTGTTGGACCTTCCGAAGAGGCGAAGAGCCAAGTGCAAGGTTCACATGAGTACGAACTGTTGAACCTCCCGAAGAGGCAAAGAGCCAAGTGCAAGGTTCACATGAGTACGAACTGTTGAACCTCCCGAAGAGGCAAAGAGCCAAGCGCAAGGTTTTATAGGAGTTTTCGTCCTAGTAGGAGCGTACTACAACTATAGCGAATGATATGCTACTGTATGATGCCGCCACGTCACGTATATCCAAAGCTGTGCCACCTTTTTTTTCTCAAAGAGCGTGTTGGAGCCCGTGCAACAACCACACAAGTTGCACGTACACATAACACATTTACTAGTAATAAATTCTAAAGGACAAATGCCAGTATGCCACACAAGTTCATCTCTAATTCATGTGATAAATTTGTGCACAACTAGCCTACATATTTTCACAACGCTACCGTTCACAATTTACCGTACTCCACTTACACGTTATAGATGGGCTACATGTCCTCCTCCAGGTTCCAGTCCCAGGTATTCTTCATGGATGGCACGATCCATAGCGCTGGGCAACGGGAATCATTGTCGTAGCTTTCTAGTCCGGTTCCACACGATGGAGACTCATCCAAGTGAGCGACATAAATCGAGGATAGCGTGTCCCAAAGATGTCGTTCATCCGGCGGTGCGCACGGAAGACACAACCATGCTTCATGAACGGTAGGCCTTCCGTGTCGTGCACGGAAGGTGGCATCCGCTTCACAATGGGGTAGCTGTCCCCAATGAAAAGCGAGTACTCTCCAAGAGTGTTCCTCAGCACCCACGTAGCATCACGGGGGTCGAACTCGGCGCCGTTCATCTCGTACACGTGGCATCTCAGATCTGGACACATGGTGACATACATAGTCAAGGTCCATGCATAATAATGTTGTGCTCAAATATGGCGGTCAGTAATACTGTGCATCAAATAGTACTACTCCGGTATAGAGGAAGTAAAATAACCGGCTTATTATATATAGCCACTGTTGGCTACATGGATGAGATAGTAAGACATGGAAAAACAAAAATGGTGGCAGCTAGTGGGTTCAAGTCTTTAAGGGCCTAGCTAGCTATACGCGTCCTCCAATGTAAAAAGTACTCCTACTTGTACATAAGTAGAGTACTAGTACAACAATGAAAGAGAAGGCGAGAGGGTTAAAAAATGGAATACCTGGGTAGATGGTGACGGTCCGATCGTGGTAGTTTGTGTGACCATGTTGCACATCAGTGGTACCATGGGTAACGACTGTTAAGATAGTTGATCCCAATATGCCAAAGTCAGCTACAAGGTTCCAGGTTAGACCGAATCGCGGACGCAAATGCACATCCAGGATCAGCGATCTTATTTTGATCGCGGGATGAATGGTCCCTGCAAAATAATGGAGTACCGTTAGGGATGCAAATGATGGTTTGTGCATTCCGTTTGTAATCTCCCGTACCGTAGGATGGCAACTAGATGAAACAAGTCCCCTGGCTTGTCACCGCGAAGATGCGGCCTAGATGGCGCACGACGTCTTCAAACGTGTAGGGGTACAAATCTTCCACCGCCAACATGCGCCAGCCTCTACCGTTACTGCCTCTTGCATTGATGGCAATCCTTATGTCGAACACCATGATGAGATAGTAATTGTCGTAGCTGCGTCGCTTTGTCGGCGGGTCCGCAATTGCTATATTATTCAATCTCAGGTAGGCATCATCATACGTTTTCAAGCCCAGCCAGTCCGGAAGGCCGATCCCAATGGTGGAGAAGGGGTCTACCGGAACGGTCGCACTGCTGTGGATGTTGTGCAAAATGATGGTGGTATCCGGTCGGAGGTATGCAAGCCGATCTTCGTTGGCACCGACCCGGACCTATATATAAGACGGTGGGCAGCGGAGAAATTACGGGATGGAAAATGGAATAACTAAGTACTATATGATCAAACTCCATTACTGACCTGCTCATCGGACAAAATCCGACTACCTCTCAACGTCGGCAACTCTAGCGGAGCAATGTGCAACCATGGCCAGGGAGCGGTGGGCTGTTCGAAGGATTGTCCCATAGAAGAACCTTCTCCTCGAGGACGCATGGAAGACCAACAGGCATGGCCTTTTCCCAAGACATTTTAAGCACCGTCTTGAAATAGTTGGTGCAGGAAGCACTGAGTCTTGCAGCGGTGAGGATGTCGGAGCGGCGTGCGATTTCTCCCAAAGGATATCATCCAAGGTCTCCCAGCCCCGACGAGGCGGAGAACCGCCTGGCGAATCCATGGGAGCAGCGACGAACTGCCTTCTCTTCGGGGGGAGGGGAACTGGCGAGGAGGAGATAAGAGCATAGTAACCGCAGGGCCTCGTCCCTTCCAACTGTAGATAGTTCCTTCCAACTGTAGCGAAGGGGTGAGGCTATTATTTACTACTAGTACTAGCATTATGGGATGTTGTGGGATTGCATTATATTGTAAATAATAGCACTAGTAAGAAATTTTTGGCACTAGCTAGTAGTTTTTGGCGTGGATTAAGAAATTTTGGGTATGTTTTTGCTATTTTTTGTACACGCCAACTAGTGTCAAAAAACGTCTTACATTATGTGACGAAGGAGTGTGTACTTGTATTGTAGCAGTACTAGTACTACTTTCTCAACTAGTAGTGCGAGGGTACTACTAGTGCTATGTACTGTACTTCTAGTATAGTGCACCAGTTTTGAACTCTTGAATCTCAGGGCCAAGGAGCTACAGTTGGAAGTGGAGGGTACTACTGTTCTCTAGAACCATCGTTGTACTAACAATGCAGGGAAGTACACCTGCGTAGTAGCCTAGTGGGTACTCTCGGTGCTCTATTCAGCCGCTCCTCTCATGTAGCTAGCCTACTCAGTCGCTCCTCTCACGCACACACTAGCAGCTTGTTTATCAGCGACGGTTACTACAGGGGTAGAACATTTGAGTTATCTGATACAGCCATACTAGGCTTTTTGCTTCCATTTGTGGAGGTGTAATGGATATCGTTGAACTTTGTTAGTAGTTCCTTCTTTATGAATGAGATGAAGCAAAGCTTTTGCCTCCGTTTCAAAAAAAAAAACACGTCAAGAGGAATTTCTTTTATAGTAAAGCCGATAATGGAGTGAAGTCCATGCATGAAATGCCACAAGCTATAGAGTAGTAGTAGAGCACTTTACATACAGAGCCATATTGCACAGTTCCCAATGCCCCGCCAGGCTTTTCCGGCTCCTCGGGCTTAATTGGGAGGCGCTAGTTTAAATATGCTACTAGCTGATGAGGAAGCTGCAAGCGAGGTGCGGCTAGGGCGAGCATGCGAGGCACGAGGTGTTGGGAAGGAAAACCCGTTCACATGGCTAGGCTATCCAGTGCACCTAGATTGTGGTGCCGCACGTCCGTTTGACTTCAAAACTCAAACTACCCGTGTAAAATAATGGCTCGCAGCGAAGTTACTATTTTAAAAAAAGGCCGTTGTGCGTTCGGCCGGGATCGAACCCACAAAACGAGGTATACACTCCGGCGACCACTAGTAGTACTCATTGGAGTACATCGCAACCTAGAATCGCCTTTTGTCGCTAGTAGTACACTGTTCCTTACAAGAAACCCCTAATAATGCAAGAAACCACTAATAATGCCAAGAAATTACTACCACTTGCATATGTGGCAGACTTAAGATAAGACTACCTTATCAACCATTGTACATGCTCTTACCAACTAGCCCTACCAAGAAACAACTACTCTACAAAGTGCCATTATAGGCACGTTTCAACCCATGGCCCTGTTTGGATACATTTGTTGTCAATCTAACCCTGCCATCCAAACACCACTTTGGTTAGAGTTAGTTCAGGGTTAGACTCTAACCTCTGAATTAGAGTATCCAAAATGGGCCCGTGTCGCCCATTAAGTCAACGCCTTCTATTCGACCGGGTGTTATAACTTGTGGGACCTACATGTCAGTCTGCACAAAAATCCCCGAGTGACCTCCTACCTCCGGCCTATCCACCTAGTCATCCTCGGCCATGGGACGCAGCTACCACCGTCGGCAGAAGGCGAGGTCAAAACCGTCGGCGGTGCGAAGCCCATCTTGCGGCAGCCCGGATGCCAGCTCCGTCCGGCTCTCACGGCCGCTAGCTAGCCAAGATAGCTTCGTCCAGCTGCTTGTCTGCAAGGTTTGCTAGCTAGATTGGCACGGCGGCGCGACGGCTTACTCGCGCGCGCCGTGCTAAGGCCAGCCATCTGGCTCAAGCGAAGGCCAGCGCGGCGGCTTGCTCGCTCGTGAGTCACGCTCAGGCCAGCCTGCCAACCCGTGCGGAGGCCAGCGCAGCGTCCGGCCCGTCCGGCAGAGCGGCGACCAACTCGCTCATCACCGGCGCCACCGACGAACACGCATCAGCACTGTTTGAAGTAATGTTCAGGAAAAATAATGATTTGAGGGGGAATAACAGGATAGAAGGTCAGATGTGGGTCCCTCGTGTCAACGATCAAACAAAATGTGTTGGTTTAAGCTGCCTCGTCAGCACGGACGTGTGGGCCAACCCTGCCATAAATGGGTTTAAACTAACCTAATCGGTAGGTAGTAATTTTTGGGGTGGATTAAGAAATTTTGGGTATGTTTTTGATATTTTTTGTACAATAGATTCTTCCTAGGGCTGGTTGAAAGTGGTAGTTTTTTGTTAAATACTCTACATATAGTAAGTAGGAGTGAAAGTTAAGCTTTGGAACCCAATAAGCAAGGCTAGTTACATAGTGCATATGTGTACATGATTGAAAGTAAATATCAACCATGAGTGACTAATATCTTGATGGAAAACTCAAACTATGGAATACTAGGAATTTTTTGCATGGTTGGAAATACTAGCAATGTTCATGTGCGTTGCAACGAATCATAATTAGAATAATACTTATTCACAAACTTGATACAAAACACTCTAATTTTGATATACATATATCACTAGAGATATATTATGTTTCAATTAGAATATATTCCTTGGGCTGTTTCGGTGAGGTCAGGGAGGGATGTGGTTAGTTTTAAGATACTAATTATGGGTTTTTCTGCAAATTTGTAGACAAGTGGGATGTTTGTGAGAAAAGGCAACTTACCTCATAGTCGTTAGATGTAGATCTAATGGTCACAAACGACGGATGGCAGACACACCATCATCACCAACTTAGTCTTATGTAGGAGTACTAGCAAGATCCGTGCATTGCACGGTACATCAAGATGCATTTTTTTTATAAAAACACTCATTGTGATTGACCCATGCGGGAGTAATCCCATGTGTAAAAACTAATGATATCTCAAGAAATAGGAGATAAGGTGAAGAGGAGTGGGGTGTGGTGATGATCGGTGGTCGGACTGAGCGGAGGCATGGGGATTGATGACGCCGGCAGCGGCCACCAGGCCAGTTTGTTCCAGAGGCTTCCTTTCTTAATTGCTCAACAATGAGGTTGTTCGAGATAAGGATGAACGAGGGAAGGCCTTGTCTGCAAATGTGGAGAGGGGTGCGGGTATCTTTTAGTTTAATTTCCATCAGTCAGATATAGATCAGACGGTCTATATTACAAGATGGCACGCGTACCATCATTACCAACTCAGTTTTTTATAAGAGAAGAAATAAGTATGGAGATACAAACGTGTTATCGATACTTGTTTCCGTAAACTAGCATCTACATTCTATTCAACGCCTCGGCATGTGAGGCCTTAGCACAATGACTTCTCGACTGTGTAAAACAAAGGATTTCCGTCGCCGATAAGGAGGGGTGACGGCGTGCTTTTGGCTTGCTCTAGTCCTAGTAGTCATACTAGGTGGTCTAAGAACATGTAGATTTATTCTTTTCACGTCTCGTGTTCGCCAGTCGCCACTCTTTGTTGATGAATAGACGGTAAGTTATTCACGGGGAAACCCTTGTTGAGCGTGTTTGCGAGAGAGAGAGAGAGAGAGAGAGAGAGAGAGTGTGCGTGTGTAATATGTCTAGATACTGAGGCAATGATAACAATTTCTTTGTGTCTATGTGTGTGGAGGATAGAGAGAGACATGTACATGGGGCTTTGTGTTGTGTAACATGGAGACACATATACATAATTAGAGAGTGAGTGTGCGAGATACACATGCGGACATGGGGAGAGATGAGCATCCAGATTAATGGGTGTTTGTGCGTGTCTGTGTGTGTTTGTGCGCGCGTTCGTGTGTGAGAGGGAGTGTGTGTATGTGTAGTAGAGAGACCACTAATGATGTAAACCTAGTAAAAGGGAAGGGGGAATGGTGTGACATGTGTCGTAGCGGGATAGCATGGGTGCGGGGAGCAGACTATTTGGAAGAGACATCGATTGTGTGTGGGAGAGGGGTGAGAGAGAGAGAGAGAGCTAGAGAGAGAGAGAGAGAGAGAGAGAGAGAGAGAGAGAGAGAGAGAGAGAGAGAGAGAGGAAGAGAGGGGGCGAGAGAGGGGCGTTTGTGTCCATAAATGGCGTATAGATAGGGAGACAATGTTGATGTTGTTTGAAATTGGCCTATGTACGAAGACGCAAGGGAAGCGAGTCATCGTGTGTGTGATAGGGACTTCATGAGAGATCTAGAATAGATGGTGTAGAGAACAATGTGCGAGATCGAGAACGATGATACATTAGGGAGCTATGGAAAGAGTCACGACATATATGTATACAGGGGAGGAGCTGGGGCGGGTCCTCATGTGGGAGAGATAGAAAGAGGAGAGTGGTGCACAAGGAGACAAAGTGTGCTTGTTTTGTAGTGGGGGTGGTGTGTGAGGTGAGTGTGTGAGAACCACATAACTAGGGAGATAGACATTTGGGGGCGACGTTTTGTGTGTATGGGAAAGATAAACTCTACATAGTGTGTGTGCTTGGGAAAGAGAGATGTTGGGAGACCTAGCTAGAGAGTGGGGGGAGAGATGTGTGCATGCCCAAGAGATAAGGTGATAGATACCTATATTGGGGTCCGGACTTTAGAAGAGAGAGGGGTGTTAATGTGCTCGTGTGTTGGTGTTTGGGGGAGAGAACGACTTCTCTGTGTGTGTGTGGGGGGGGGGGGGTTGCTTGAGATAAAGAGTGAGGTGTCTATATTTGAGGGACTTTAGCGTAATTGAGATATACATGGCCAATAGTGTGTGCACTCAAGGTTGATCAATTTGTTTCACAGTTTGGACTATGAGATAACGATACTTTTGAACATGCGTGATATACTTTGATGTACCAGAATTACAAACCTAAGATTGGAATTTTGGAATTCGACTCCATCATTAGATTTTGTAATTCATTTAAATGGCAGTACATTTTTAAGCCGGGATTTCGTGATTTCAAATTCATATATCAAACCTAGAGATATACACATACGGGCATGTTCAAACTTTATAATCATCCACTTTATTCATACACATACACATTTTTGCTTTTGTCATCATATTTAGGATAAACTCATTTGGAATTTCATTTGAATTGGACCATATGATGGTATTTGCTTGTAGTAGCTCAATGATCCATATTTGAATTGAATGGACAATCTAAGTTTCGAGTTGGAGACAATGATTTTCAAAACTTGCACTTTTTTGCGTGCAAAACAGACAAATTCTCGGCCATGATATCATAGTCGGACGTACAAGAGCAGAATATAATTTCAGGCGCCAAAAGCTTTCAAACTTCCCACTCACATCAAAATATCTCGCGCCCGAAAGTTTAGCCCATCGATATTCCTGTTTTACCCCTTCCACATGAACGGAAAAGGGCTGCTTTGGTAACTCCATTGTTTTCCCCTCTTTGCCCCCAACATCCTTCCCATAGCCCCTCCCCTTCCCCTCCCCAACCCCCCCCCCCCCCACCACCACCACGGCAAGCCACCGAATCTAGTCCTCCGCCGTAGCGGTGGACCACACACCCGGATGGATCTACCTTCCGCACCTTGGAACCCCAACCGCCAACTCACCACTTCACCGGAGCCGCTTGGCGATCGGGCTTGTACACCGCTCGAGATCTCCTTGACCGCCATCATGGTCCATCGCACGGATCTGCTTAACCAGCGCCCTCGTCCACCACAGTGTAGGCCCTTCATCGACTCCTCGCCCGTCCCTTCGCTGGCCCTTCATACAAGCCCTCGTCGCCGCAACAGATCCGCCTCACCGAAAGCACTGTACAACGCGCCGCGAAGCCTTCGTCCATTGCCCGACCCGCTCCACGGACGCCATATTCAACTCCACCGCCCTACTTTACCGACGCCGCAACCTCATCAGTTATTTCGATCCGTACTCCTTCGATTTTCTCTTTATCGTAAACTGTTCACTTACCACAGATGAGCTTTCTTGTATGTCGACAGGCGCCGCAACCGTAGCACCGGAGCCGCTTCAGTGACGGCGACAGCCGGCCCGAACTCAACCGCAACACAAGCACCATCGACGATCCCTAGCTATCAAGTATGGCAACGGTACCCATACGCCGCCGAGAATCAGGTACTATTATCCAACGGCCGGCGCCTACGTTCACTTTCTTAGCATAAGCACCGCACCTTTGAATTTCTTCAGGTGTAACATCCCAAAATTCTAAATTTTGGAATGTTATAATAAATAGATAGATTTGATTGATTGTTTGATTGATTGTGTGAAATTCGAAACTTTTTGAAAGTTAAATGAGAGGGAATAAAAGGAGTTTCCCAAACTTTCATTTTGCATTTGTAATCTCCGTGAATTCAAATTCATTTCATCATAAAACCCTAGAGAGAAGATGACAAGACTTCTTCCATTCAATTAAATGAAAAAGGGTTTTGAAAAGATTTGAATTTCATTTGGAAATATTTTCCAATTCATAAACTTCATGCAACTCAATGATTTTCAAGAGAGAAGATAACATGACTTCTTCAAAACATATGAAATATGAGTTGGGAGTTTAAAAGGATCAAATTTAAAGTCTTTTGGAAATCATTTTCAGTTTGGAGTTATTTGGATTTTATTCAAATTATTTTTCTCCAAAAATAAAATATATGTAAAATAGGGTAACATGATTCCCTACATCAGAAAATTGGAGAGAAATAAATTTGAATTAATTTTGGTATTTTTAAAATGATTTTACTGGATTTTACTAGAGCAGAAGCACTCTTTGTTTTATTGGAATTTGTGTTTATTTTATTTGACTCCAGAAAAATGTTTAACTTGTAGTAAATCTTTTTCTGCAAATTCTGATATATAATATGCCAATATAAAAAGTTAATTTATTTTATTTATCCGGTTTCCTTCTATTTCTATTTTTTTTAAAACTGTACATGCGGCCCATATTTATTTATCGCCTGCATGCGCAGTATAGTAGCTTCAGGCGCCCCATTGTTTTTTTTCTCTCCTAAGTGGGCCAGGCCCAGCTGACCATAATGCTTCCTCATTTTTTTTCTCTCCATAGTTTTTTTTCATTTTCAAAAAAAAAGAAAAACTGCAGCGCCCTCTACGTGCGCGCGCAGCCGGCCCGTGGTGCTTTTAGCCCATGCGGTTACCCGTTTATTTTATTTGTTCGTCTACGTTTAGTCCCACATTGCCTAGTCTTTAACCCCTAAACCTCTTTTCCACCTATAAATATAGACCCATAGAGCCTCCAAAAATTATCCATTGCGAGTTAAATCAATATTTTGGTTTGATTAGTTAAAAATATTTTTCTCCTCTCCGGCGCGACTTCTGAAAATTGTCTCTCTCTCCGAAGTTGTCTTTTCTTTGCCTTATAAAGGTATCTTTCTTCATTTTTTTTCTTTTTTTATACCTCCGTAGTTTATTATTTTCTAGACTAGTATGATACAATAATTAGATTACTAATTTGTCTCTGTATTTATACATTAGACCTAAAATTCTTTTAGCCGTATCTATTTTTTCTTCCGAAAAACAGCTTGGCCCTGATTTTTCAAATAGCCATAACTTTTTACTCGTTCATCCAAATTAGATAAAACCAGCGCCTATAGTTTCGTCTTGTTTTCACTTATCCAGTTAACCTGCCACGTCAACTTTTTGAAATTTTCAAATTTCGAAATTTGTTCAGATTTATATTCAAACTTCTTTTGTTCATAACTTGAGTTCCGTAACTCTGTTTGAGTAGATTCTTTTTGCAAAGCGAAGCTCTTGACCTAAACTTTCTGATAAGGCCAAATCCACCTAATTTTGGTACTGTTAGAAACTGTTTTATGTTGCAAGAGTTATTTGCTTGTTTTCGAAGTTTTCCGAATCGTCTCTTCGTTCTTTCTGATCTTTTGAGTGATTGCTTATGTGTGGTTACTATTGATTGCTTACGATAGATTGACCGGAGTGAGTAGACCTATCAAGAGTTTTGAGTGCGAATCATCTTCATCAACAGTAAAGGCAAGTTCACACTTTGATCATATCCCTTTTCATACCCAGTTTTTATGCATTAGTTTCAATCCTCAAACATTGCATGATTAGGATCTAATTAAATTGTGGGTTTTGGGAAGTAGATTGAGGTAGCACCTATTACCTGTTTTATTATCAAACCCTTGGGAGTTACTTCTAGGTTTGCTTATTTTGCCATGCTATGCAAGTAGACGTGGATTGGGTGAGTGATTTTCCATGACAGATGTGAGATTGTTAATTAATGGTTTATTTAAGGTGGCAACATTAATACACATCTTGGTGGATTGAGGTACCTGGTTATTCCAGGACTTGCCTGTTTTTTTTGGACCGCCACCCAGTCCCAAAGGGATCATGAGATTATTCATACTAGAAACTTCCGTGTGCAGCCACAAGCCATTATGGGCTCTGGCATAGTTGATTAAGTTGTGCGAACTCTTACCGGTAGACTAGCAGATGTAGGGGAAAGTAGGTGTACCGGTCTACCCTTCGTAAGGTGCTAGCGCTTCTGAAAGAATGTGTCTCGGTCATCCGTTTCTCAAACATCATGTAGTGCGAGAAACCCAACGGAGGCGATCGAGTCTTGTGGGGAAAAGTGTGCAAACCTTTGCAGGGTGTATAAACTAATCATGATTAGCCGTGTCCCCGGTTATGGACATCTTGAGTATCTAGTACTTGGATTATCATGTGATCTCATCATGTTACTTTAATTAATTTTGTTGGGTTAATGATGATATTTTAATTGGGATTGAGAATGCTGTCAACCATTCTCAATGTTTAACAACCACCATGATAGTTAAATAAATTTATTCCTTTGCAGTAGGGAAAAATTGGCTTTTCGCAAAAACATTGTAACCATAGAGCCTCCACCAGCCAAATATGCATGTAGAGATAGCCATTATTCATCATTGCTCTATGGTGTGAATTTGCCAGTACATTCAATGTACTGACCCTTTGTGGCTGCAACGTCTCATGTTGCAGGATCTTACGACGAGTAAGTGATACGTTAGGGTTACGATTTCTACACTCAACTTTGCCGTTGGTGTTGATGGGAATCCACAACCTTGTTACTTCCGCTATTTTGGAGTGAGGTAATAGTATTTACGTTACTTTATACATGTGATTTACCTCTATTATAAATCCTCGAGTCTTGTGTGTCGACATACCAATCCAGGGATGACACTTAAGCACAGAGACTTGACCCATTCGGGTCGGGTCGCTACAAGATGGCATCAGAGCACATGTTGACTGTAGGACGTGACCCCTAGAAACTGGCAAGCCCATAGGAAAAGATTTTTCTCTAAAACTTTCTTTTCAAAAGGATCTTTTACCTCTTTTCTCTTCTGAGCTTATTCAAATATTTCCTTTTAGTGAGACCATACCCCTTTCCCCTTTTGACCCCTCAAAGATTCGAATGATGAGACCACTCCAAGAAGTACAAGACATCGGACAACTAAGACTACTTTGGAATAAAGAGGATTTTTACCATGCATTAAAATGACGGGAACTACAACGATGAAGACTCCGAAGACTAGGAGAATTTGAAGGCTCTGAAGAATTCTCAGATTTTTATGACCTAGGAAGGCTACCCTTATGGAACTTGGCAGACTATGGAAGTTGTCAATACCCGAGATCAAGGTGCGGAGAAAGACCGAAACATGGAGAGTTAAAAACTCAAAGTTTTTTTAAGAAAACCCTAAGGCAGGAGATATCAACTATGGAATGATAGCTCATGGAAATGACAAGAGCAGAAACACGGCTATACATGATGTTATCGCCCGTTTATGCTATTGTCACCGTGCTGAGTTAAGCATGCATATGCATGGAAGGATTGGATGGTAGAAGGCTGATGGAGCACCTATCAGCAAGAGGTGAAGTTTTAACCTTAGCTGATGTAACACCGGGATCTGGAGCATTACATCAAGGATTTTAAAATGGACTTGCAGGAAGCTATATTCGACAAAGAAGTATTTCGTGAAGAAACTCAGGACCCAGAAGCTGAAGTAGCCAAGCTGGAGAAGCAAAACCCCGAGGTACCAGAGATTCACCATGAACTGAAGGACAGTAGGATCATGGTTCATGCCAAGGATGTTGAAACCCAGAAGTTTGGAACGCAACTTCAGAAATATTAAAGGACATCATGATAGACTTTGCGACAACAGAGATCTGGCATAGGAACTTGAGAAGGACAAGCATGATCAGAAGAAGCCATCGGAGACATGAACAAGAATCGAAGAGTTTGATGACTTTGAAGATTTATTGACCATTAGAAGCCCAAACCCCTATTATATACTTACGTTAGATGCAACGTTTGTGAGCTATCATTTGTTTGATGTTTTTCTGACAGCCACAAATAAAATCTGTATTTTCAAAACTTTTGTTTGCTTTGTGTGCATCCCTCTCGATCTCTCTTATCTCACCCCATAACCCATGGACCCAATAGATGATGAATGGAGATGAGCTCGTATTTTCGGGACCGATGAGTCATTTGGAGACGGACCTATGGATTCAGAACATGGAGAATAACCCTATAGCCGGAAAGGATATGGCCCAGCATGCTCTTCCGTTTTTTGAAAGAGGTGCTGCTACCTGGTGGAGGATGTACCAAACCATCAATGGATGGCAAGGAGTAACCGTTTGGGAAAAATTTAAGTTGACTCTGCTAAAGTCTCGGCTTGTGTCCCAGAAGTTGAAGCCTTATGGAAATGATATGGAGAAAGTGCATGCAAGCTTTGTGGAGAAATAGGACACAACCATAAAGAACACCAGGATGAATACCCTCATAAGTGGGGGATTACCAAAGGAGTTAGCCGAGGATCTCAGGGAACTTCGGTTGGAGATTGTTCCTGAAGGTTTTGTTGCAGCAATGGAAGTTCAGTCTAGATTGTTGGGAAAGATCCGTGAAGCTTAGAAGGATGACAAAGAAATTGCTGAGGATGAGCAAAGGAAAGGCCAAAGGTTTTCGTAAGGATGAGCACGACACCTTATGGTTCGAGGACCATGTAAATGTGCCCAATAATGCAAAGATCAGGGAGTTAATACTTCAGGAGGCTCATGACTCACCATACTCGATTCGCCCTGGAAACATCAAGATGTATTTGAATTGAAGGAGGGTTTCTGGTGAACTAGTATGAAGAAGGATATTGCGGAGTATGTAGTCATAGGTGATGTATGCCAGAGAGTAAAGGCAGAGCATCAGAAGCCAGTCGGATTACTACAGCCTATGCCGATACCCGAATGGAAGCAGGATAAGCTTGGCATGGATTTCATTACCGGATTTCCCATAACCCGAACGGGATATGATTCTATCTGGGTATTAGTTGATTCGCTTGACCAAAGCGGCTCACTTTATCCCAGTGAAAACCACCTATACAAGTGAGAAGTTGGCCAAGATATATTTGACCAGGATCGTATGTCTGCATGGAGTTCCGAGGACCATCGTATCATATAGAGGAACCCAGTTTACTTCAAAGTTTTGGAATCAGTTGCGTGAAACTTTGGGTACTAGGCTAGAGTTTAGTACATCCTTTCATCCGCAGACAGATGGATAAATCGAGAGAGTCAATCAGATTCTGGAGGACATGTTGAGAGCGTGTGCGCTAGATTATGGATCTAGTAGTGATGATAATCTACCTTACGCGGAGTTCTCATTCAACAACAGCTACCAAGCTAGTTTGAAGATGGCTCTTTTGAATCTTTGTATGGGAAAAGGAGCCAGACACCGTTGATGTGGGATGAAGTTGGAGACCGTCAGTTGTTTGGACCAAATGTGATCAAGGAGTCAAGAGAATGTTAAGTTGATTGAGATAGATCAAGGTAGCTCATCCGGCGGAAAGAGTTATGCAGACTCAAAAAACGCAAGGAGGTAGTCTATGAAATTGGAGACAGAGCATGTCTTCGTGTGTCCCCTCTGCGAGGAGTTAAACTATTTGGAGTTAAGGAAAGTTAGCCCGAGATTTGTAGGACCATACCGAGTTTTGGGCGTATGGGAGAAGTGGCCAACAAATTGGAGTCACCGAAGGACTGTCGGGAGTTCATGAGGTGTTTCACGTTTCCCGATTGAAGAAGTGCCATGCGAGATGGCCAATATTCCCCTGTAAGGACGCTTGACCCTGGAAAGGATAATGATGTTCCACGAAGTGGAGTATGGACTTCATAAGTATAAGTTTTTATCTTGGTAGGTGGGATATCCCACGAGGATGAAGAGATGAATTACTATTGGATATAAAGGAGGTATGATGTTGGAAATATGGATCAATGGAAATTCCATGATGAGTCTGAGTAATCATGTCCTAGTTTGGTGCCAATAGAAGGAAGGAAGACATTATAATTGGATGGATTTAAGAATACTAGGAAGTTGGAAGTTGGAATAATGATCAGAAGCCCGAGGATAAGTTCAAGGACTACAAGTGATGAGATGGGCCATAACCCACAGGCCCCAGGACCTGCCATGAAGCAAGCACACTCTTGCTGAAGGAAAAACCCTGGAAGAAGTTATGATTTTATCGATAGACGATCTTATAGGAGTAACACAAAACCTTAGAGTTGTTAAGGAACGATAGATGTTTGTTTGGCTTGCAGAATCAATGGATTTATCCGAACTTGGTTCGTCGACAAGAGAAATTCTGCAATGCTTGTGAGGATGACCGAGTGTTAGAATGCGAGATTCGCTAAACCATGTACAAGGTAATGATTTGGGTGCGGGATGGATTGATCACCATACCGACTTACTCTTATTATTCGCCTTGCTATATGGGATGGTAAATCTGAGTGACTTCCCTATAGTAGAGAGACGACGATCAAAACCTTGTTTGAACCTTAGAATGGTATAAGTATTTTCCCTTGTACACGGCAGTTGTTGCCAATGGTATGATATACGGTGAGGTTCAACCCAGAACCGTTTTCTGCGGGAGAAACCATAAATTGTTGACCACCATGAGATATTGATAGTTGTTTAGTATTGGCGCCAGACCCGTCAGCTAAGAAGACCCAGTCTCGGAATAACCATACCAAGATGAAAGGACAGAAGTATTGAGGAAAAGTTATGCCACTACCGGAAGAGCCCAAAGAAGGAATTTTCCCGAGATCTGAGAAGACCGACACTTTCAGGAATAAGGATGGAGTATATGAGTTTTGATGGAACCGTAACAATGCTTCTAAGGGTGGTAGCACCCGAGACCCCGGAGACGATCGATGGATTTTTTAGAAGACCCCAAACCTAACCTATTTCTTTCTAGCCTCTCCGAATCTCGAGGACGAGATTCATTTTAAGGGTGGTAGATTTGTAACATCCCAAAATTCTAAATTTTGGAATGTTATAATAAATAGATTTGATTGATTGTTTGATTGATTGTGTGAAATTGAGTGAAATTTGAAACTTTTTGAAAGTTAAATGAGAGGGAATAAAAGGACTTTCCCAAACTTTCATTTTGCATTTGTAATCTCCGTGAATTCAAATTCATTTCATCATAAAACCCTAGAGAGAAGATGACATGACTTCTTCCATTTAATTAAATGAAAAAGGGTTTTGAAAAGATTTGAATTTCATTCGGAAATATTTTCTAATTCATAAACTTCATGCAACTCAATGATTTTCAAGAGAGAAGATAACATGACTTCTTCAAAACATATGAAATATGAGTTGGGAGTTTAAAAGGCTAAAATTTAAAGTCCTTTTGGAAATCATTTTCAGTTTGGAGTTATTTGGATTTTATTCAAATTATTTTTCTCCAAAAATAAAACATATGGAAAATAGGGTAACATGATTCCCTACATCAGAAAATTGGAGAGAAATAAATTTGAATTAATTTTGGTATTTTTAAAATGATTTTTACTGGATTTTACTAGAGCAGAAGCACTCTTTGTTTTATTGGAATTTGTGTGTATTTTATTTGACTCCAGAAAAATGTCCAACTTGTAGGAAATCTTATTATGCAAATTTTGATATATAATATGCCTATATAAAATTTTAATTTATTTTATTTATCCGGTTTCCTTCTGTTTCTATTTTCAAAAAAAACTATACGCGCGACCCATATTTATTTATCGCCTACATGCGTAGTATAGTAGCTTCAGGCGCCCCATTGTTTTTTTTCTCTTCTAAGTGGGCCAGGTCCAGCTGGCCATAATGCTTCCCCTTTTTTTTCTCTCCATAGTTTTTCTTTTCATTTTAAAAAAAAGAAAAACTGCAGCGCCGTGTACGTGCGCGCGCAGCCGGCCCGTGGTGCTTTTAGCCCATGCAGTTACCCGTTTATTTTATTTGTTCGCCTACGTTTAGTCCCAAATTGCCTAGTCTTTAACCCCTAAATCTCTTTTCCACCTATAAATATAGACCCATAGAGCCTGTAAAAATTATCCATTGCGGGTTAAATCAATATTTTGGTTTGACTAGCTAAAAATATTTTTCTCCTCTCCGGCGCGACTTCTGGAAATTGTCTTTCTCTTCGAAGTTATCTTTTCTTTGCCTTATAAAGGTATCTTTCTTCGTTTTTTGTCTTTTTTATACCTTGTAGTTTATTATTTTCTAGACTAGTATGATACAATAATTAGATTACTAATTTGTCTCTGTATTTATACATTAGACCTAAAATTCTTTTAGCCGTATCTATTTTTTCTTCCGAAAAACAGCTTGGCCCTAATTTTCCAAATAGCCATAACTTTTTACTCGTTCATCCAAATTAGATAAAACCAGCGCCTATAGTTTCGTCTTGTTTTCACCTATCCAGTTAACCTGTCACGTCAACTTTTTGAAATTTTCAAATTTTGAAATTTGTTTAGATTTATATTCAAACTTCTTTTGTTCATAACTTGAGTTTCGTAACTCCGTTTGAGTTGATTCTTTTTGCAAAGCGAAGCTCTTGACCTAAACTTTTTGATAAGGCCAAATCCACCTAATTTTGGTAGTCTTAGAAACTGTTTTATGTTGCAAGAGTTATTTGCTTGTTTTCGAAGTTTTCCGAATCGTCTTCTTCGTTCTTTCTGATCTTTTGAGTGATTGCTTATGTGTGGTTACTATTGATTGCTTACGATAGATTGATCGGAGTGAGTAGACCTATCAAGAGTTTTGAGTGCGAATCATCTTCATCAACAGTACAGGCAAGTTCACACTTTGATCATATCCCTTTTCATACCCAGTTTTTATGCATTAGTTTCAATCCTCAAACATTGCATGATTAGGATCTAATTAAATTGTGGGTTTTGGGAAGTAGATTGAGGTAGTACCTATTACCTGTTTTATTATCAAACCCTTGGGAGTTACTTCTAGGTTTGCTTATTTTGCCATGCTATGCAAGTAGACGTGGATTGGGTGAGTGATTTTCCATGACAGATGTGAGATTGTTAATTGATGCTTTATTTAAGGTGGCAACATTAATACACATCTCGGTGGATTGAGGTACCTGGTTATTCCAGGACTTGCCTTTTTTTTTGGACCGCCACCCAGGCCCAAAGGGATCATGAGATTATTCATACTAGAAACTTCCGTGTGCAGCCACAAGCCATTATGGGCTCTGGCATAGTTGATTAAGTTGTGCGAACTCTTACGGGAGACTAGCGATGTAGGGAAAGTAGGTGTACGGTTTACCCTTCGTAAGGTGCTAGTGCTTCGAAGACTGTGTCTTGGTCATCCGTTTCTCAAACATCATGTAGTGCGAGAAACCCAACGGAGGCGATCGAGTCTTGTGGGGAAAAGTGCGCAAACCTCTGCAGAGTGCATAAACTAATCATGATTAGCCGTGTCCCCGGTTATGGACATCTTGAGTATCTAGTACTTGGATTATCATGTGATCTCATCATGTTACTTAAATTAATTTTGTTGGGTTAATGATGATATTTTAATTGGGATTGAGAATGCTGTCAACCATTCTCAATGTTTAACAACTACCATGATAGTTAAATAAATTTATTCCTTTGCAGTTGGGAAAATTTGGCTTTTCGCAAAAACATTGTAACCATAGAGCCTCCACCAGCCAAATATGCATGTAGAGATAGCCATTATTCATCATTGCTCTATGGTGTGAATTTGCCAGTACATTCAATGTACTGACCCTTTGTGGCTGCAACGTCTCATGTTGCAAGATCTTACGACGAGTAAGTGATACGTTAGGGTTACGATTTCTACACTCAACTTTGCCGTTGGTGTTGATGGGAATCCACAACCTTGTTGCTTCCGCTATTTTGGAGTGAGGTAATAGTATTTACGTTACTTTATACATGTGATTTACCTCTGTTATAAATCCTCGAGTATTGTGTGTGTCAGCATACCGATCCAGGGATGACACTACATCAGGTCATCATTCAGTTTTTCATGAGACGCGTTATTCTGCTTGCACCTGTAGGGCCATACTTATGGCAGTGAACATGTTACATGTGCTAAATTACATACCAGTGCACATATAGTTAATATGCTTTAGTTTTGTCCTAAGTATTACTGTACGTCCTAGATATCATTGCCTACTATTTTACTTCTTGCATGCTATATTAATTATAATGGTGTTGTTCTGATGCCACCTGTTGGTTCCATCAGACTGCTTCATGTTCTGTATGTTTAATTACACATCAGCAAACTAGCATGTGGTTCCGCTGGTTTTTGTTCATTTTACCCTACATTTTCGGATGCTAGCTATTACATCACTGGTACGAGCCTCTGTTCATTACTTTTTTTGTGTGTTCTTGATCTTCCCAAGTTGCATGACTAATTTGATGCTTCTATTAATTATGGAGCTGCCAACCCCATCAAGCAAAATATTTGTTCATTGGGGTTGGCACCTCAACAAACATAAAAATAGAGGGAAGCAGATATATTGTCGTGTATGCACACACCCTTCTTTCATTAGTTTAGATGAACCATTGATGATCAATTCGAACCAGTGCATGCAATTAAAATTAATTTTACATAAATAGAGGGTGCAGAATAAACTACAACAAGTAGATTTGCAACCACGGGATGCTGACGATATCTTCAAAGAACATTGCAACAGCAGCGAGGCTTCACAGCAACATATGGTAAGCCAGTGTGTTTTAGTTAGTACATGTGAAATGTAATGCGTGTGGGCTGCTTTCTTGGCCTGTGCCCTCAACCTATAATCCTACAGAATACCAAATAGTTCAGTTGTCTACTTTGTTGTATTGCTTGATTCGAATGCTTGTTTGGTACTTGTTACGCTATACCTGAGTTGGCCAATATGTCGCTGATTACTCTTGTACTATCGTAAAGAAATGCATGCCTAGTTCATTTGAGTCCTTAACTTTTCCTCTGAACTTCATCACAAGACTGTCTTCGTAGTTTATATGAGGCCACACTGTTAAGTGCTTTCTTAGATTATTTCAACTGCTTAGATGCCTTGGCAACTTAAATATAGCGGTGGTACACTCCCTTTCAACTAGGGATGTCAACTGGGTCCCTTTTAATCCCGATTAAAGTCCACTAGTGGTATGATAGTTCAAAAGAGTTTTTGTTGTTTGAGGAAAATGAACCAGGGAGCTAGCAAAAACTAACTAGATGGGACTGGCGGATGTCGTTTATTTTCCACTTACATCCCTAGTTTCATCTTACCATTTTAATTTCTTTTCGGCTGATGTTGCTTCGAACCATTTAAATATAGCTTGCCATGCTAGGCAATAATTCGTATGATGTTTACCATGTAAGCTTACTACCTGGATCATGCGATAACTATCTCTTACTTATGTACAGCGGAAACCTTTCAGGATGCCGTTCACACTAGGACACAATGTACAACCCCAGAATCTATTTGTGGAAGCGATCGCCATCCATGTTACCAGATGGTAGCGATTCGGAGGCAACACCGCGAGAGCATTCTCGAGCACGATATTATAGTTCTTGAGGCTCTACTAGAGGCGAAAAGAGATGGTGTGGCTGCCATGAATGAGGTAATCTCGATCTTGAAGCTGGAAATTATGCAATTAGCTGCACGCATTATGCAAGCAACCCAAGAATTGGAGGAAGTAAGAATGTTGCATTTGAAGACGGAGGAGGTCCTGCTGCTTCTGCTATCTGAAGCCTAGGGTAATCCCAGTTCTTCTTTAGATAGCAGTTGAAATTGTCATTAGATTATTGTACTTGCATGTCGTGTCATGTCTCTGAATGGATTATGTTGTAAGGCCCCCTATGTTGTCCATGTGTTGTAATGATCTGAATTTTTTAGGCGAGGTAATCCTCAGTACTTGTATGATTGACATAAGGTGAACTGTTTTTCGTGTGAGCATATTGTATTGGATGAAATAACTATTTGACTCAAAGTGTATCCAACCTACTGAATTCGAAGATCATGGCATTTCTAAATCATAATCATATATAAAGGTGGAATAAATCTTTGTTGTGGGTTTGAAGAAATAAATAACAAAATGTAGAATTATCTGTGGATATACGTAATCAAATAAAATTGGATTTGGATTTAGTTGCCAGGGCCCAGGGAAAACGTGAATGCTAATTCTCCCAAGTTTTGAACAAAGCGGCTAAACACCCACTATCATTTGTGGGCTGCCCGAAGCAAGTGTTTGCGATATGGAAATTACTGTCTACCCCTGACACTTGACATCCTTATCGACCGGATTTACACTACTGTCGATAGGGGTAGACTAGTAACTTCAATCAGACGTGACACGACGGCCTCTGAGCCCATTCATACACGGTAGGCGCCAAACGTGGGCGGGAAAACACATTTGATTCAAGCTCGTCCGAAAGACATGTGTCTCTCCCTCCATTTCCCCATTCATCCACGGTGGGCAGCAAAACAAACTCTCCTCGTCCGAAATCGATGTAGGCTAATATTTTAAATAGGGGCAGATGTGTAACTTCCCTCAGACATGACACAACCGCACTACCTGTCAGCCCCGTTCATACACCGTGGGCGCCAACCGTGGGTGGCAAAACACCCTCTCCTCGCCCGAAATCATTACCGGCAAGTATTTGGGAGATGCGAGATTACCGTCATATCCCCAACCGACGTGATGTCCGAAATGTTAAACGGGGGATAAGTTTGTAAATTTCCCATATTTCAGACAAGCGCGTCCCAAAGTTTGAGACCCCCCTCCCCCTCCATTTCCCCATTCATACACCATCGGCGCCACGACAACCTCCCCACTGCGGCCAGCCTCCTCCGTCCGCCACCCCATCCTCCACCTTGCCGGAGCTGCTACCGCTACCCCGTCATCCACTACAAGAGATGGACGTCTCTCATCCACGGCGCCGGACCAGGATCCTTTCATCGCGTCGTCTTGATACATCGGTGTCGTCGTCCACTTTGCCGTTGTCGCTCCTACGACCGCCTCGTCCATGGCAACATGATTTATCCCCCAACCCGGCCGTCTGCCATCTAAAGTCTTCTTCCCCACCACCGACAGCCATCGCACCCACAGCACCCTCAACGTATCAGCAGGGGCCTACACGGCGTCGCAAGAGAGGTGGCACTCTTCCATATGTGCTGAAGTTATTGATCTCACCCGGAAAATAGATCTTAAATTTTTTACTGTACTTTTCTTGTCCGTACCAAATCGTAGTGGCTAGTTGAATGCAAACATTGGTTGCAAAGTAGCTTTGTCCGGTTTGCACCTTCAGATCTGCCATGTCACGGTCACTATACTCATAAATCTTATGGTTTCCCCCCTTTATATTCACTACCGTCATCGTAGGTGCTTCCCTGCTTCGTGTCATGCTAGCACTGCTCCTCAAGACCTCAACCCATCAAGCAAAACAACATGCCACTCATAATTCCAAAGCTTACATGTTGAAATACGAATCTGATATGATGCTCATATTACTAAAACAGAGAATGTTTAATTGGTCACCAAATGTTCCTATATTCGTTTCGAAAAGCATGTGCGCCACCCACTGGTCCAGCTAGTTCCACTTTCCTGATTTTACTCTTGATGCTTAGGGTTTTCCCCTTTTATCTACTCTACTATGATCTGCATAGGTGCTTTCTGTCATACTAGCATTACTCCAACCTTCAAGATAAACAACACAACACTCAAAATTCCAAAGCTTAGTTGTTCAAATATGATTGTGATATGATACTGATATTAGTTAACAGACACATTTAATTGGTTAGCTAAAGGTCCCACTTGATTTTCCAAATGCATGTCGCGACATATAGAGAGATAGCAGAATTGCATTTCTTTGTCACTTGTTGACTGTACTTTCTTGTTCATACCAAATCTTAGTTGTTATTTCAAAGAAAATATCGGTTGCTAACTACCCTTTGCGCAGTTTGCAGCTTCAAATCTACCATCCCACTACCACGGTCAACACTATACTCATCATGCTTACGGTTTCCCCATTTTATGATGACCACGATCAACCTACGTGGTTCGTGCCGTAATAGCACTAATCCACCCATCGAGCTAAACAAGCTTAGTTGTACAAATTCAAATCTGATATTATGCTGATATTAGTAAAACTGAGAGATGTTTAATTGGTCAGCTAAATGTTCCTACTTTAGTTTTGAAATGCATGTGAGCCACATATGGAGAGACCGGAAGGAATAGTATTTCTCTATGCGCTCTGGTTCATCATGGGTGGACAACCGACATTGTATAGAAAGACTTGTAATATCTTCAATCTGCTTGCTCTTCTGCTCTTCTTTAAGATGATCCTCTTCTCTTGCGGTCGATTTGGTCGGTCGAGTTATTCTCCTTAGTATATTTTGAATCTGTCGGTCAGTCGACTTGTTCTTCTTTACTATATGTTGAAGCTGTCATCTGCGAAGTATCATCACTTCTGGAGCTCTCATATTTTGAGTAGTAGGCCACATTATATTAATGCACACACCAATTTACAGCATGCATGGCACCTCTTAGAAGTTGCAAAGATAGCACAAAGTGGTTTACAGGGAGGAAGTATTGGATTAGAATCATTTCTGCATTACAAAGATAATCTCACTTGTTTTTATGTTTTCATGCATGTCAGGTATTGAACATTATCAAAATGAATATGAGAATGGGCGCACGAGAGGAATATTGCGGAACGATCCACTGGCTAACAAACTTGGCATGATGGAGGATGACCTATCTTATTCACCCATCAAGGTGCATGCTCTAACTTGGCAAGGTTGTATTGGTCGCACATATTTTGCATCTGACCTCTTGCATTACTTCTACTTTGTTACACCATCTTCTTAGTTTAAGCATCATATATGAGTATATGCCATACCTATCCATTTTCTGTACCTATTCCATGTGTCTTCATACTATGTTTTTCCAGTCAAATGTTCTTTCGTAATAGATGTCCAAAAGGAAGAGGGTGATTGCAGATCCTCAAGGAGTACAAACTAGGTATTTGGAAAAGGTAGTGATACCTGTTAAATCAGATAGATCAGCAGCCACGAAAACGCAGGCCCAAGCTAACAGACTTTACCCTACTCCGGTGGCCAAACCCTATTAGAATCTGCGACACCCCAGCGTCAGTCTTCGTCTATGATATCAATTCAAAATTTGAACTCCTAAATTTCTGCATGTACCTTACCTTCTCTCTTGTATGAAAACTAATTTCAGATGAATCGCCTTGCTCAAAGGATCATAGGATCTCACGACAATCTTGGGCTCTGCATTGCTCTTGTCGATTACCTCTTGCCCTTTGTCGACATACTTACACTCATTGCTGTTTGATTATGTAGCATCACTTTGTAAATGTTAAGCTTCTTTATCCTTCCTTTGCTTGAAATTATAAGATCTATATTTACTCTTAGATAAATGTAGAATTAACACAATGGTTATGAAGTTTTGGATTGCTCATGTAAGTACTGTTGTCATGTACTCCTCTCAGATCGAATTAATTGTTGATCAATTGGATGTATTTAGAACTTAATAGTGCTAGATACATCCATTTGAGCGACAACTAATAACGGATGGTGGTGGTATTCTTGTACATGCATCGTGAGATAGTTGATTGTCTAGCATTACTCGCATCTTATCTGCCTGCCTCCACTTTCTCCAAATTATCATATCTACATTTACTCTTACCAAAATGTTGAATAAAGCCAATGCCACTACACACGTTGATGTCGCATTCCTCTTGTCGATTACCTTTTGCCTTGTAACGATGTACTTAATTAATTGCTATTTGATTATGTATCATCGATGCACTTTTGAGCTTCATTATCCTCTGTTTCTTCCAATATTATTTGATCTATATTTACTCTTTGCAAAATGTAGAATAATGGCAACGCTTATAAAGAATTTTCTTTGGGGAATTTATTGAATTATCTTTCCATCAACATGGAGAAGGGCTTTGTCCAGCCCGTGTTAACATGTAATGTAAGTTCATCCTTCTCAAGCCTTCAAACTTTGTTCTAGTATAGATTTGGATAGGCATCATTTCCTCCACTGTTGTTTACATCTGATTGGATGTTTGCAACAACTACCAGTTTTAAATTGTAGTTGTAAAAACATGTTCCTTATGCAGAACAGATCCATTTATTTGCTTATATAATTGTGAAACCTGTTACGTGTCTCCTTGTTTCTCTTTCAGAGTCGTATCTCTTATGCCAGGCAGAACTTTAGGAAAGATAGTGAGCCAAACCATCTTGAGGACAGCGATATGACCCCAAGGTCTGTCTTGATGAAGATAGTGAGTTGAAGCTACTCACGGCAGGTGTGAGACAACCTCCGTGCGATCGCTGCTTAAATCAGTTCGACTTCTTGGTCTCAACTTAAAGCGGAAAGGCTTGCTTCACTCAGCTCGACTTGAAGTCAAAGATGTAATGAAGATGTCGGGGAATGCTTGCGCACTATGGTGCCATACAGCTAGGGATGAAGCATCTATCGTTGACACAATCGAGGTCTCATCGACTTGTTCACCGCTTATGGGGCCCGAGCTTGCGGTGTCTAGTGCCTTCAAGTGCTCTCAGTTTTGTATATTCTTTTGTCGGCGCATTTATATGCACTGGTGGCGACCTTTGATGCCCAGTGTATGTAATCCGCGATCATGTTGCACTTTATTATCACCGGTAGCGAACTTTGATTCCTAATATGCCGTAATTTCTTTGTTGTATAGTCTAGGTTTATTCTTTGGTCGGTATGCTTTAATTTAGGCCGGAAGGTTCAGTGGATCTCAGTGTTGTCGGTCTTCAGGCCGGCTCGTTACTCATATGGGCCAAAACGTGGGCCTATAATCATCTTGGGCCATTAGCAGGTGTAAACCTATAGTAGTTTTCCGCCTTTAACAGGCCATGGGCTACATATTTACTATAGTGACACTGGGCTTCCTACGGGCCGTAGAAACAATGGGCCTTCTACGGTCCGTAGAAACAATGGGCCTTCTATGGGCCGTAGAATCAATGGGCCTTCTACGGGCCATATCATCAATGGGCCTTAGACGGGTCGTATGATCGATTGGCCAAACATGGGCCAAAAACAGACCGCACTATGGCCGTAAACGGGCTAGAGTTGGAGTCGTCCGTTCATGGGCCGACCATAACGGGCCGTCGTTAATAGGCTGTATTTGATGGCGCTATGAAAACGCATTAGCGATTAACGGGCCACAAACGGACCGATCAGTAACCACGGGCTGAATTTGGCCCTAAGCGAGAAAATGGCGATGTGGGCCATAAGTAACGAATCTTTGAAATGAGCCCAAGAATAAATGGGCCCGAGAAGGCGAAAGATAACATGGGCTGCAAACGGCCCAATGGATTAATGGGTCGTTAATGGGTATAAAGTGATACCTTTGTTCATTACGGGCCGATTTCACGACGGCCGTTAATGGGCCAAGAGTTACAAAGGGCCTCATCTGGGCGAAGGCGTTATGGGCCATACATGGGCGAGAACTTAAAATGGGCTGGAATCATATTGGGCGGCCCGGATGACGCTCTTGGGCCTAATTCGGATAGGTCGTAACGGGCCCCGGGTTAGCGGGCTGTAAATGGGCTATATCTTGAACATGCCGTTAATAGGCTTTCGTGGGCGACCCGCCACCTTTGACCAAGTTAAGCGGGCGGCCTTTTCACGAGAATGGACCTCTGTTGGGCCGTGCCACATGTCGACGTATCATAGGCGTATACATCCAATGAGTGGATGACATCTGTCCCAATGGTGAGCCGACATGTGTTTCCTCCGACCAATGATGATTTTACGTGGAAAATCCCCATTGGTCGGGTGATAGCGGGTTATCGGATCAAAACCGGACCCGATAGCTTAACGGCGTTCCGTTACGGTGGATGCCACGTGTCGGTCACCCTTGACGAAAGCACTTCTGTGACGCGCGATTTATCGTCATGGAAGTGGACACTTCCGTGATGATAATTTTGGTAATGTCATGGAACACTTCTACGGCAGCACAGGTATGACTATCTTGATTTTGTCATAAAATTGTCATGGATGTACATGCATGACAAAAAATGCGACCTACTGTGACAAACACGTATCATCACGGAAGTGTATTTTTTTGTAGTGTTGCTACAAGAATTTGATTTGCATATCACTGATAGAAAAGGAGCTGAGAATCCCGTAGTTGATAACTTGTCTAGGCTTGAAAATTTGCTTGATTACCCACTACCTATTGATGATAGTTTTTCTAATGAGCAGTTAGCTGCAATAAATGTTGCTCATAATAATCCTTGGTATGCTAACTATGCTAATTATATTGTTGCTAAATATTACCACCTAGCTTTACATACCAACAAAAGAAAAATTCTTCTATGATTTAAGACATTACTTCTGGGATGACCCACATCTTTATAAAGAAGGAGTAGATGGTATTATTAGACGTTGTGTACCTGAGCATGAACAGGGACAAATCCTTCGGAAATGTCACTCCGAAGCATATGGAGGGTATCATGCTAGAGATAGAACTGCTCACAAGGTATTGCAATCTGGATTTTATTGGCCTACTCTCTTCAAGGATGCCCGTAAGTTCGTCTTATCTTGTGATGAATGCCAAAGAATAGGTAATATCGGTAAGCATCAAGAAATGCCTATTAATTATTCACTTGCTGTTGAACCATTTGATGTTTGGGGATTTGATTACATGGGACCTTTTCCTTCCTCGAATGGGTATACACATATTTTGGTTGCTGTTGATTATGTTACTAAATGGGTAGAAGCTATTCCAACCACTAGTGTTGATCACAACACCTCTATTAAAATGCTTAAGGAAGTTATTTTCCCAAGGTTTGGAGTCCCTAGATATTTAAAGACTGATGGTGGTTCACACTTTATTCATGATGCTTTTCGTAAAATGCTTGCCAAGTATGATGTTAACCATAGAATTGCATCACCTTATCATCCTCAGTTTAGTGGTCAAGTTGAGCTTAGCAATAGAGAAATAAAATTAGTTTTGCAAAAGGCTGTCAATAGGCCCAGGAAGAATTGGTCTAAGAAATTAGATGATGCACTTTGGGCTTATAGAACAACATACAAAAATCCTATCGATATGTCTCCTTATAATATGGTTTATGGAAAAGCTTGTCATTTGCCTCTTGAATTAGAACATAAAGCATATTGGGTAATCAAGGAACTCAACTATGATTTCAAACTTGCCGGTGAAAAGAGGTTATTTGATATTAGCTTACTAAATGAATGGATAACCCAAGCTTATGAAAATGCCAAGTTGTTTGAAGAAAAAGGTTAAACATGGCATGATAAAAGAATCCAAAAGCGTGAGTTTAAAGTTGGAGAATATGTTCTTTTGTACAACTCTCGTTTCAGGATCTTTGCAGGAAAACTACTCTCAAAATGGAAAGGACCCTATGTTATCAAGGAGGTTTATCGGTCTGGAGCTATCAAAATAAATAATGCCAAAGGTACTAACCCGAAGGTTGTTAGTGGGCAACGAATAAAACATTATATCTCAGCTACGCACATTAATGCTGAAAGTAATATTATCCAAACTTTGACACCAGAAGAACACATAAAAGAGTCCTTCCGGAACACTCCAGAATCATGAAAATAAGGAGGTATGTGATACGGTAAGTAAACAGACTCCAAAAAATCCGCAAAAATATTTTTGTCAGTTTTGAAATATTTAGAAAATTAGGAAAATAAGAAACTTCCAAGAAGCGTACCCTGGTAGGCACAAGACACCAGGGCGCGCCTGGCGCCCAGGTGGGTTGTGCCCACCTGGGGAACCTTCCGGACTCCATTTTTCTTCCGTTTGCTTGTTTCCCAAGATAAAAAAATCTTTATATACCCCCCGAGCCTATTGATCACCGTATCACGGAGAAATCTTCTGTTTTCTTTTCTCGGTGTTTTTGGTCAGATTTGTTAAGCCAGGCATCATGTCTTCTTCCTCCTCCAACGACATAGAAGAGGATGCTTGGTTGATGAAGAGCGATCTGAAGAGAGAAGAGCTCGTGGCAGCCGTCAAGGGAGACGAGAGCAAGGAGGCTACCATAGATCAACCTCCAGTGGTCGAGCAAGCACTGCCAGCAGAGGAGGACGAAGAAGATATCCTTAAACCTTATTATGCTTATCTTACACCTACTCATATTGAAGCCTTTCGCATCATTGAAATGGTTCATGTGCAAAATAAGTATCTCACTCGTGAAAATATTCTGCATCAAGAGCATATCATCCACCTCCGGAGCGTCATCCGTCGATTGGAGAATCTCTTGATCCTTAAGGATAGGATCACTTCCTCACCACCACCTTCTTCTTCATCGCCAAAAGAAAATTGAGTTTCGGGTATGGGCACTCCCCTTGGCTTCATCCAAGCTTGGGAGAGGTGCCCCGGTATCGTATCATCCCTGCTATCTTTTACCTTTACTTATTTTAGTTTGATCTTTTGCTTTAGATGAATAAAAGTTTAGTTCGATCCTTTCTTTTCGAGAGTTTTGCTTAGTGATCTATCCTTGTAATCTTGTGCGAGATATATAATAAAGTTAGTTTGAGTTTTTGCTTTCTTTACTTTCATGTTGCAATAAAAAGAAAGGAAATAAATAAAAAGGAAAGGAAATAAATAGAGAAGATCATATGCTAATCCTATGGTAGGTGATGACACCACATAAGTATAAGTAGAAAATTTCATTAGAGATTGACAAACATAGCATTGGTCAATGATGCAACTCATGAAACAATTAATAAGGGAAGAGAAGATTCACATATAAATATACTATCCTAGAAATTTTTGTGATTGTGAGCCCCCATCAAAATATTATGTGCCAAAATTTTTGACGTTGGACAAGGAAGACAACTTAATGATTTGTGTTTGTTGATATTCACATAGAAGTCATATTGTCATAGATCCTTTAACATGCGGTGCTTGCCCCTATCTTTGCAAGCCAAAAATTCCGCATCAAGTAGAAATACTACTTGTGCATCCAAAAACCCTTAAACACAAATCTTATTTTCAAGAGTCCACCATACCGACCTAGGGATTGAGCAAGATCCCCCAAGTAAGTTGTCATCGGTGCAATAAGGCAATAAAAATTGCTTCTAAAAGTGTGAGATCATTTAGTCTAAGAGAAAATTGAGCGTTGTACGAACTTGTGATGGTGAAGAATAAAAGCAACAGACAACATAATAAAGGTTACCATCACAAGGGGCAATACAACGTGACATTCTTTTCCACTAAGGGGTTGAGCATACAAACAAATAAGCGCATGGAAACCTCTGCTTCCCTCTGCGAAGGACCTATCTTTTATTTTTATGCAAGAGTCAAAGTTTTCTCTCTATTCCTTTTTATTTTTCTCTTTTGGCAAGCACCATGTGGTGAGGAAAGATTTAGGCACATATGTCCAGCTGAATATGGGTGGCATGAGTTATTATTGTTGACATCACCCTTGAGGTGAATAAGCTGGGAGGCGAAACTATAAGCCCCTATCTTTCTATGTGTCGGGTTGAAACGTTTTGCTCATGTGTATGAGGGGAGTGTTAGCAATCATGGAAGACTATATGATGGTTGAGTATGTGGACTTGCCTAAAGGCTTCGATACATGACCCTTCCTGAAAAGATGATGAATTGTAGTTTCAAAGTTGACTGAGAACATAGTTTGTTAGTTTCTAATAGAGTTTATGCTTTTTACTTCAATTATGTGATGAATTGTCACTTATTCATGAGAAGTCTATGATAAAAGTTCTATGATAAAATTATTATGTTTAAATTTGTTGTTGATATAATAATCTACATGATTCTTCTCTGTCCGTATTTTATTTTTATCGACACCTCTCTCTCTCTCTCTCTCTCTCTCTCTAAGCATGTGGACAAGTTTTTCGATTTTGGTTTTCGCTTGAGGACCAGCGAGGTCAAAGCTTGGGGGAGTTGATATGTCCATTTTGCATCATTTTTTCTTACTATTATTTATGATGTTTGCATAATGATGCTTTTTGGAGTAATTCTAATGCCTTTTCTCTCATGATTAGCAAGGTACACACCAAGAGGGAGAATTCCGACAGCTGGAAACCTGGACCTGAAAAAGCTACGTCAGGCTACCTATTCTGCACAACTCCAAACAAGCTGAAACCTCACAGAGAATTTTTATGGAATATTTGAAGAATATTGGAGCAAATAAGTACCAGAGGGGCCCACCAGGTGGGCACAACCCACCTGGGCGCGCTAGGGAGCCCAGGCGCGCCCTGGTGGGTTGTGCTCACCCAGGCCCACCTCTGGTGCCCATCTTCTGGTATATAAGTCATTTTGACCTAGAAAAAATAAGGAGAGGACTTTCAGGACGGAGCGCCACCGTCTTGAGGTGGAACTTGGGCAGGCAGGAGCACTTTTGCCCTCCGGTGGAGCGATTCCGCCGGGGGAACTTCCCTCCCGGAGGGGGAAATCATCGTCATCATCATCACCAACAACTCTCCCATCTTGGGGAGGGCTATCTCCATCAACATCTTCAACAGCACCATCTCATCTCAAACCCTAGTTCATCTCTTGTGTTCAATCTTGTTACCGGAACTATATGTTGGTGCTTGTGGGTGACTAGTAGTGTTGATTACATCTTGTAGTTGATTACTATATCGTTTATTTGGTGGAAGATTATATGTTCAGATCCAATATGCTATTTAATACCCCTCTGATCTTGAGCATGATTATCATTTGTGAGTAGTTACTTTTGTTCTTGAGGTCACGGGAGAAATTATGTTGTAAGTAATCATGTGAACTTGATATGTGTTCGATATTTTGATAGTATCTAAGTTGTGATTCCCTTAGTGGTGTCATGTGAACGTCCACTACATGACACTTCACCATATTTGGGCCTAAGGGAATGCATTGTGGAGTAGTAATTAGATGATGGGCTGCGAGAGTGACAGAAGCTTAAACCCTAGTTTATGCGCTATTCTGTAAGGGGCCGATTGGATCCAAAAGTTTAATGCTATGGTTAGAATTTATTCTTAATACTTTTACCGTAGTTGCGGATGCTTGCGGGAGGGTTAATCATAAGTAGGAGGTTTGTTCAAGTAAGAACAACACCTAAGCACCGATCCACCCACATATCAAATTATCAAAGTAGCGAATACAAACTGAACCAACATGATGAAAGTGACTAGATGAAATTCCCGTGTACCCTCAAGAACGCTTTGCTTACTATAAGAGGCCATTTTGTCCTATCCTTTGACTCAAAAGGATTGGTCGTACAAAAATATCTTGCTATCAAACTACTCTGTTACTTACAATTTCAGCACTTGCAGACATTACCTTGCTGAAAACCACTTGTCATTTCCTTCTACTCCTCATTGGGTTCGACACTCTTACTTATCGAAAAGAGCTACAATTGATCCCCTATACTTGTGGGTCATCAGTGTTCTTAGCCAGGAACAATTTTGAACAGAGGAACCTGAGTCCCAGTGGAATCACTAGAGGAAGAGTGAGAGGTTCCCTGACAGTTTGAATCAGAAAGGTTAAGAGGCTGTCAAAAAATACCCGCCTTGGGAAAAGCTAAGTCGGAGATCTGTGAAACCTCTGGACGGTGCTTGCGAGGAGCCGACGTGTTGGGTAAGTTAGAGGAGGATCCCGCCGCCGCTATTCCGGGTTGTGCGACGAGCTTCAAGCTGCTGCTTCTTCAAAATAAAGTTGGGATCCAAGTAAGCTAAAGGGTGAGAAAACCTTACTTTCCGGCTCGCTTGACGAACTTTCTGTCTTCACAGAGGTTCTGAATCAGAGGAAAGGAGAGTTACCTCTTCACCATCCGCGTGGCTGCCTTCCACGTCATCCTGATAGTGATAATTGTCAATAAGATGTACAAAAAAAATGAGCCAAGGGAGTCAAGTTCTACCTCTGACTCATCATCATCCAAGTTAAATAACTCGGAGGGGGTGGTCTTCTTCTTGGCAGGCTTTTTCTGAGCCTTATTCTTGGTTTGGGTCTTCTTGGCCGGCTTATCTTGCAACTTCTTATTCCAGAAAGGAGAATCGGCCTGTGGAAGTTAAAATGACTGTAGGAAGGCAATTTAATGTGAATAATTGAGTAAACTAGAAATTGTTTCAAATACTTACAGCTGGCGGTTTGTTAAGGGCGCAAAAAGGATTTAAGTTGGTCCTGCTGCAATCTTCCGAGCTCTCGTTCAACAAAGACTTGGTCATATAATTGATATCTTCATCTGTCAGCTCAGTTTGACAGTGGCGCTGAGGGTCTTTGGCATGGCCAGTATATTCACACATTAAACTGGAGCGGCTGCTTAATGGCAAAATTCTCCAGGCGACCCAGCATCGGACTAGGTAGATTTCAGTCAAGCCGTTAGCCATTAACTCTGATCATTGAAAAGATGGGCATAGATTTGGCATGTTCTTCTGTACTGATCTGTTCTCACAGAGGGTGCATGTTGCTAAGCCGGTTTTCACGATAACCCCGCAGAGGATTCTCCCCTTCTGGAGAAGTGTATTGACAGTAAAACCAAGTTTGGTTCCAGTCCTTGGGATGACTGGGCAGTTTGGCAGCTAGGAAGGTGGCTTATTTCCGCCTCTGAATTGAAATGCCACCTAACTCTAGGCTCGGCCCGTCTGTCAACTCAGTCTGCCGGTTTAAATAGTAAAATTCCCTGAATAGTTCTATAGTGGGCTCCTGTTGAAGGTACACCTCGCAGAACACTTGAAAGTTGCAGATGTTTGAAACATAATTGGGCCCAATATCTTGAGGGTGGATCTTGAAAAAGTGCAGTACATCATGGAAGAATTTTGAGCCGGGAGGGGTAAAACCTAGGAGCAGATGATCAGTAAAGACAATTACTTCACCTTCCTTGGGCTCACGAGGGGTTTCTGTGCCTGGGACCCTCCAACGGATGGCATCTTTTTTGGCTAAGACGCATGTTTGGACGTACTCATTCAATGTTTCATCGGTGACCCGGGAAACGACCCAGTTGGAGGAGGTGACGGTCTTGGCTTTAGACATTTTTTACTACAACGGGAAATATTGCCGGTTTAAGATTATGCTATTAAGCCGGCCAGGGATTAAAAAGTAAGTGCTATAAAGATTGACATGACTAAGCCGGAAGACAGTGCCGGGTCATATGGATTGTGAAAATATACTGGCGGCTTAATAAGGGGACTAATGCTATATGGCGGGTTATGGTTTATCATATAAGTTGACCGTATGGTCGCAGTGTGATAGATATGAAAGTGAGTTTTTGCTAAGTAATGGACAAACAGATTCCACAGACTGATGCTACGATTTTGGATCTACAACAGTTCAGAAAATAAAATAAATTCTAGACCTAAAGTGAAGGCAGTGGAAGAACTCATGTGTTCGGATGGATCTTATACAGAAAAAGTATCTACTACGATAAGGGATGCTAAGCTACTACCGCGCGTCTTCAATATCATCTTCAGATTCAACTACATGATCTAAAGAAGGAAAAGAAGAACAGAGAAGAACTTCGACGAACTGGGCAAACCCTAATGGAGATCTTCTATATGGGAGGAGGAGTACTTACTGATGTTGTTGGACAGCGGAGGTGTGCCGCGGTGCTCTGGTTCGTTCAGGTTGATGCAGCGGCCGGAGTTGAGGCAGTTGACGAAGGCCGACGGTGGCGGAGCTCGGGCGCACAGGGGCATTGCGAGGAGGAAGACGTAGACGAGGGGGCAAGGGTGAAAAAAAAAGAAAAGGGCCCCTGTCCCTATTTATAAGGAGATGGATAAAAGGCATGCGCGGGAATCGAGGAGGCTAAAAAATGATTATGTGGCTGCACAGACGCCTCAATTTTTGGGAGGTCCATTAAAGATAAAGATATACTAAGATGTTCTGGGTTTCGTGCAAAGTTAATGCGAGATGACGTCATGGCGGTTAACACAATTCTGTGAGCTGAGGTCATGGCGGGTTATAGCAAGTTCATAAAAGTTGACAATGGAAGATTTTGCTAAGTCAAGCACTGAAGATTGACGTGAACAAGTTCAAATCAACCTGGGGCCTAATGTTGGGGATATAACTACTGGGTTTCACCCGCCCAAGAGGGGCCGGGTCATGCAACTGGCGGCCTAAGATGAAGAGGCCCAAGAAGATATGAAGATGGCGGTTCATAAAGCAAGCTTATTGAAGGCCCAAGACCAGGGGACGACTTCAGGACCACGCGCGTGAGCCGCCATATGTTTAACTTGTATTATAAGGCAAGCTTAATTAGATACCGAGCCGGACACGTCTTGTATGAGCTGGCCGGGACTCTGTAAGCCACCGGGCATCAACCTGTGTATATAAAGGAGTGACCCGGCGGCGGGTTAACTCAAGAAACAACTCATCGAGAACTAGGTCAAGCGTATTCGCTCCCTGGTAATCGAAACCCAAGAAATACAACCTAAAGCAGGAGTAGGCTTTTACCTCATTGAGAGGGGCCGAAGCTGGGTAAACTCTCTGTGTCCTTTGTCCTGTTTAACCCCTTCAAGCTAACCTAGCTGCGATGGCTCCACACCTAAGTCCTTTCGCTAGGGCATCTGCCGTGTTAAGTCCACGACACTATGTGTCTCACGCATGCACATTAACTTTAGGCCTCTCCCGCACACATTGCACCCCCACAAACATACCTCTCTCTTAGTAGTTGGCAGATATGATTCCATCAGATCATTCGGTAGGATATCTCTGACTGTTAGGCTGGATGGTAATACGAGGCAATGTTTTACCCAAGTCTGGGCCCTTGCAGTTGAGGAAAAAGCCTACTCTTGGTACTGTATATTAGTAATGAGGGTGTGTAGAAATTACACATGAATACCATGCATTGTGCGCGTGTGTATATTATCGACGAACTAGCCCCCGGGCTTCTATAACATACTCGGGGCCTAGGGTTACAAATCATATATAGTCGGCTTATCATCAGTGGGGATAGAGTCCTCCATGACTCTTGTAGCTTCGTCTTGTACGACGAGTCCTCCACATGGGTCTTCGTATAATGCGTCTCGGTCCAACCTATGTGGCGTAGGATGGAACCGACCCATGAGTCCTCATGTTGACCCACCACAACTAGAAATGATGTGCCCACCACACCACACACGTAATCAGCCACTAAGAAAATAAGCATATACAATAGTACAATGGTATACATGAAAGTTAATTGCAAGGTGCATCCAAAAAATTGTTCTGCATTGTGAATGTTTATATTTTCTCCTAAAATATTAGTCACGGGAAAGAGAAACGAAGGGCATATCTCTCCTTGTCTCCACCGACACCCTCTTTCTACACCACTTTCACGTCGCGCACAAACTATCTCTCGGCCCTCTAAAAGTATGCATGCCCCGACACATTAGCGTGGCGATCACACCGTATTTCAAGCGAAAGCACTATCTGTCCTTTGGACTTCGAATATGCTCATTACGGTCACCGTATACATTCTCGTGGTGATCATACGGTATCTAGCTCACGATACATCTCCGTATTTTGTTGATGACACTGACGGACATTGTATTTGATGCGTGCTCCGTATTTTGTTGATGACACTTAAGGTCATTGTATTTGAAGCGAAAGCACGATATGGTCACTGGACTTCAGAATAAGCTCATCACGGTCACCACATACATTTTGTGGTGCTAACCAACCTATGGTTGGATGGTTAGGAGGACAGTGGTTTCCTGAGCCCACCATGGTTAAAGTCCTGGTGCTCGCATTTATCCTGGATTAATTTCAGTATTTTCTGGCGATGTGTGTTCAGTGGGACGAGACGTTCCCCTTGACTACGAGGCACCTATGGTGACTTCATAAAATCTCAAGATCGTATGCTGGCTCACTCTCTCGAAGGTGCTCATAGGGGTAGGGTCTGCATGTGTGCTCTTATAGCGTTGAGTGCTTGCGCGTATATATGAGCGCTTGCGTCTGTACCGTGTTAAAAAATACTGTCGTGATTATACGGTCACTAGCTCACCTGTACAACTTCATATTTTGTTGATGACACGATCAATTGACCAGTCAAACGTTCCACGTGGCACAACTAGTGTTGCATCATCGGCGCGCGTAACCATGGGGCCCACCTGTCAGCGCGTATATGAAAGAAAGAAATGGTATTTTGAGTCTTTACCGTGTTAATAAAATACATTTTATGGTGATCATACGGTCACTGGCTCACCATACAGCCCCGTAATTTGTTGATGACACGATCAATTGACCAGTCAAACGGTCCACATTCAGTAGCGCACATTACCATAGGGCCCACCCGTCCGCGTATATGAAAGATAGAAATGGTAATAAATTAGTGGTCGGTGGGGATTCGAAGTCATGAGACCTCTGGTTGGCAGTCGCCGGTGGTGGGGGGGCGGTGATTGGGCGGTGGCACAGGGATCGCTGGAGAAAAAGCTCGGCACGGGGGGCCTACAGCGATGGCCGGGGCGGCGCCGGACCGGTGGTAGGGAGTGGTTTCGGGGCGGGTGGGGCTGCGAGGTGGCGTAGGAGCGCCGCCGGCCGCGGGCGGTGGGGGCCGGCGGTTCGGCCGGCGGTTCGGCCGGAGGTGGCTGGTGGCTCAGGGGGTGGAGATTGAAGATGAACTGCAGGCCCTTGATTTCATATCTGACGGCTAGAAAATCGAGTGACCAGAGGTGAAAAAGTCAGTCGACTGATGTGTAGTCTCACCCCGCACGTACACATGCACGCACATGATACGTCTCCAACGTATCTATAATTTTGTATTGCTCCATGCTATATTATCTACTGTTTTGGACATTATTGGGCTTTATTATCCACTTTTATATTAATTTTGGGACTAACCTATTAACCGGAGGCCCAGCCCAGAATTGTTGTTTTTTGCCTATTTCAGAGTTTCGCAGAAAAATAATATCAAATGGAGTCCAAACGGAATGAAACCTTCAGGAACGTGATTTTCTCACCGAACATGATCCAGGAGACTTGGACCCTAAGTCAAGGAAGCTTCGAGGAGGCCACGAGGTAGGGGGCGCGCCCTCCCCCCCAGGCGCGCCCTCCACCCTCGTGGGCCCCCTGTTGCTCCACCGACGTACTCCTTCCTCCTATATATACCTATGTACCCCCAAACGATCAGATATGGAGCCAGAAACCTAATTCCACCACCGCAACCTTCATGCCCACGAGATCCCATCTTGGGGCCTGTTAGGAGCTCACGCGGAGGGGCATCCATCACGGAGGGCTTCTACATCAACACCATATCCTCTCCGATGAAGTGTGAGTAGTTTACTTGAGACCTTGGGTCCATAGTTAGTAGCTAGATGGCTTGTTCTCTCTTTTGGATCTCAATACAATGTTCTCCCCTCTCTCGTTGAGATCTATTCGATGTAATCTTCTTTTTGCGGTGTGTTTGTTGAGACTGATGAATTGTGGGTTTATGATCAAGATTATCTATGAACAATATTTGAATCTTTTCTGAATTCTTTTATGTATGATTGGTTATCTTTGCAAGTCTCTTCGAATTATCAGTTTGGTTTGGCCTACTAGATTGATCTTTCTTGCAATGGGAGAAGTCCTTAGCTTTTGGGATCAATATTGCGGCGTCCTTCCCCAGTGACAGTAGGGGCAACAAGGCACGTATTGTATTGTTGCCATCGAGGATAACAAGATGGGGTTTTTATCATATTGCATGAATTTATCCCTCTACATCATGTCATATTGCTTAAGGTGTTACTCCGTTTTTATGAACTTAATACTCTAGATGCATGCTAGATAGCGGTCGATGAGTGGAGTAATAGTAGTAGATGCAGGCAGGAGTCGGTCTACTTGTCTCGGACGTGATGCCTATATACATGATCATACCTAGATACTCTCATAACTATGCTCAATTCTGTCAATTTGTGACGCCCTCGATTCAATCGTACACTAATCATGCACGCAAATGTGTACGATCAAGATCAAGGACCCACGGGAAGATATCACAACACAACTCTACAAATAAAATAAGTCATACAAGCATCATAATACAAGCCAGGGGCCTCGAGGGCTCGAATACAAGTGCTCGATCATAGACGAGTCAGCGGAAGCAACAATATCTGAGTCTGGACATAAGTTAAACAAGTTTGCCTTAAGAAGGCTAGCACAAACCGGATCTGATCGAAGAGGAGCAGCCTCCTGCAGGGATCCTCCTAGGTCACTCCCCGTCGTCGTCGGTGGGCTGCACGTAGTAGTAGGCACCTCGAGTAGTAGTCGTCATAGGCGGCGGCGTCGGGCTCTGGGCTCCATCGTGCAGTTGCAGCAATCGAGTAGAGATAGGGGTAAAGGGGAACAAGGCAACCGTGAGTACTCATCCAAAGTACTACTTAAGTAAGGAGCTACACTACACATGCATGGATATATGTGTAAAGGCCATATCGGTGGACCGCTCGAGAAAGCCGAATAAGAGGGGATAGCTAGTCTTAACGAAGACTAAACCACGGACACCTGTCTTGCAATGTAGGAGGGACGATCTGAAGTCCTCCAAGTAACATCATATAGCAATAATCCTACCCGGCAATTCCTGCTCATATCCACGAGCGAGAGCGACTACCGGTTATATCGGCACTTGGAAGGGTGTGTTTTATCAAGTATCCGGTTCTAGTTGTCATAAGCTCAAGGTACAACTCCAAGTCGTCCCATTACCGAAGATCACGGCTATCCAATAGATTAAATTCCTGCGGGGTGCACCATCTTACCCAAAGACGCTTGATCCCATTTGGCGGACACACTTTCTGGGTCATGCCCGCCGCGGAAGATCAACACGTCGCAGCCCCACCTAGGCACAACAGAGAGGCCAAGACGCGGTCTAAACCTAAGCGCAGCAGGTGCAGGCCCATCGCCTGAAAGCACACCTGACGTTATGTAGGGCGGCGGAAGCAGACCTAGCCTAACAGCGTTCAGTCCAATCCGGCGCGCGCCGCTCGTCGTGACGTCTGAAGTGCTTGGTGATACCACGGCGGGATACCCATAACTACTCCCGCGTAGATGGTTAGTGCGTATAAGCTCGTAGCCAACCCAGATCAAATACCAAGACCACGTTAAGCGTGTTAAGTAACATGAGCGCCGAACAGGCCAGCCCACCTCTCTCTAGGCGGTCTCAACCTGCCTGCCGCTCCGCCTAAAAATCCACTCATGAGTGCTCCATCACCGACCCGACTTTAGTCTCACATGTATCATGTATAAGTATATAGTATATACCGTGATCACTCCCGAGTGATCACGGCCCGATAATATAGCACGCGACGGACAAGAAAGTAGGGCCACGAGATGAAAGTACTAGCATCCTATACTAAGCATATAGGATTGCGGTAAGGTAACAACGAAGTTACAAGGACAAAGGCTATGCAAAGAAGATAGGAGTATCCAAAACAAGAACATGCTATACTACTCTAATGCAAGCGGTGTAGATAAGAGTAGGCGATATCTGGTGATCAAGGGGGGGCTTGCTGGTTGCTCTGGCAAGAGAGAGGGTCGTCAACACCGTAGTCGAACCGGCAATGACGGCGTCGGTCTCGTAGTCTACCGGAGAGAAGAGGGGAAGAAACAATGAATACAAGGTAAGCAGATGCATAACGATGCATGACATGACAAGAAGCGATGCTAGGCGTGTCCTAACGTGGTATGAGGGGTCTTGGTTAGGGGAAAACATCCGGAAGTTTTCCGGTTCGGACGTCTGTCGACAGATGAACCGGAGAGGAAAGTTTGCAGTTCGATAGGTTAGAGGCGTGTGGTGGACGAGCGAATGCGTATCCGGATTCGTCTCGTCGTTACGAGCAACTTTCATGTTGAAAATATTTTAATCCGGATTACGGATTAAAAGATATGATTTTAAAAGATTTTAATAATTTCGGAATTTAATTAATTATTTAATTAATTCGAAAATGCATTTATGACGCGTCGATGATGTCATCTTGGCGACGTCAAGATCAACGAGGTTGACTGAGTCAACCTGACAGTGGGTCCCGCATGTCATTCTCTATTAACTAATTAGCCTAATCAAAGTTAATTAACCTTAGTTAATTAGGTTAATTAGTGATTAGGGTTAATTAGTGATTAGGGTTAATTAAACAGAATTAATTAGATTAATTAATTACTTAATTAATTAATTAGTTAATTAGTTTTAATTCATTTTCATTTTATTTTTATTCCTGCTTTAATTAAAAAAACGTTACGTGTGGGGGGGTGGGGCCCCATGTCATTTGCCCCAAGGGCCAATCCCAGGCGTCTTGAGGTGCGGGCGATGCCCGAGCCCGAGTCAACGGGGACCGGGCGGCCGAGGTGGCCGGGCGGGCGTGGCCAGCGGGAGGCGACGGAGGTGGTGGGGGTTCGAGGCGTCGGCGGGGAAGCGTGCTCTGGGGCCGGGCGACGGCGCGAGGAGGAGGAAGGGGCTCATGACATGGGTGTCTGGCGACCGTGGCGGAGCAGCACTGCGGGGCCGTGGTAGGAGGCCGGGCAGCGGCGAGGGGTATGGTGGAAGGGGCGAGCAGGCGCCACGGGCCGGGCGCGATGAGCACAGGCGGGGAGAGGACGAGAGGGAGCATGGGGCGCTCCATGGGCGCGGCCGGCGTCGTCGTTCAGCAGCCATGGCGAAGGTGGGCGTGGCTGGCAGGCGGCCGGGGCGTCGTCGGCAGGGAGAGAGAGGGAACCGGGGGGTCGGCGAGCTCCACGGCGCCAATGGGTCTAGGGAGGCGGCTCGGTGGAGGTCGGTGACGACCGACGAGGAGGCGGTTGGGGTGGCGTCTTGGCGTCGGAGGCGGAGGGTCGGGTCGACCACGCGGCGGGTGCTCGTGCTTAGGGGCGACGGAGGAGAGGACCCCAGTGGTGGAGAGGAGGAGGAGGGGGTCCGGCGGCGGTGGGCGGGCGGGGCCGGAGACAGGTGGTGTGGCGGGGCCTCGCCCGATCTGGATCGAGGCGAGGCGGGAGGAGGGGCACGGGTGGGGGCGTGGGGGAGAGTGGGGCGGCTAGGGTTGGCCGCCATGGGGGGGGGGGGCGGCCGTGTTGGGTCGGGCCGGGGGATGGGCCAGGCGAGGGGCCAAGTGGGGAGGAATGGGCCGGGGAATGGGCGGGGGTTTCCCTCCCCTCTTTTCTTGTTTTCTTTTCTTTTCTTTTTCTTATTTTTCTTTTCTGTTTTTAGTTTATTTAAAATGCCAAAGCATTTTACAAAAATTAGTGCACCCCACCATAATTAGGTTAGCTATTTTAGACAACCCCCGAACATTTTTAGTTTTTGGTTTGAAACTTTTTATCTTTGCTCTTGTTTTGATTTTGTTTTAGAGCGGGTTCGAATCAAAAGAGAGGTTTGGCACAGTAACCGAGGTGATCACTGTTGCATAACCATCCGGGCGTTACAAATCTCCTCCACTACAAGAAATCTCGTCCCGAGATTTAGGAGGTAGAAGAAAAGAGTGCGGGATATTCATCTCGTAGACTATCCTCGCGTTCCCAGGTGGCTTCGTCTTCAGAGTGATTTGACCACTGGACTTTGAGGAACTTGATCGCCTTCTGACGTGTGCGGCGTTCAGCTTGGTCGAGAATGCGGACCGGATGCTCTTTATAGGAGAGGTCTGTTGCAATTCGAGCACTTCATGGTCCATTTGCTCGGATTGGGTCCTTGAAGCAGCGTCGAAGTTGTGACACGTGGAACACATCGTGAACTCGAGAAAGGTTCGACGGAAGCTCCAGCTTGATAAGCCACTTTTCCATGCCTTTCGAGAATAGTGAATGGGCCAATATAGCGAGGAGCTAACTTGCCTTGATCCCGGCGGTGAGCACCCTTCATTGGTGTAGCGAAGATAGGCCTTTTCGCCAAAGTTGATAGACCATGTCTTTGTGATAGCGGTCATAATTACTCTTTTGACGCGATTGAGCAGTCTTGAGATTCTCGCGAATAATGCGGACTTGTTCTTGGCATGTTGGATAATATCCGGACGAAGAGTGGACGTTCCCGCTTCACCAGTTCGGAGGGTTCGCACTTTCGTCCATATAACACTTCAAGGGGGCCATCTTGAGACTAGCTTGATAGCTATTATTATAAGAGAATTCAGCATACGGAGAGATTCCTCCCATTTCTTGCGAAGGAACGACACAAGCTCGAAGCATGTCTTGAGAATTAGGTTGACACGTTCAACTTGCCCTTGAGACTGCGGATGAAAGCGATCTTGAAAGATAAATGAGTTCCCATAGCTTCTTGAAAACTTGCCCGTAATCTTGAAGTGAATAAGCTGCCACGGTCCGAATCGATAACCAGTGGAATACCGTGAAGTGAAACAATTCGGACATATAGAGCGTTGCAAGATGGCTAGCGATGATCGTTTCTTTGACCGCCGAAAATGTGCAACTTTAGAAAGCGGTCAATGACGACAAGAATAGCATCATTACCTTTCTGCGATTTGGGAAATCCAAAGTGACGAAGTCCATTTCAACATGGTCCCATTTCCATTCGGGAATAGAGATAGGTTGCGAGTTCCAAAGAGGCCTTTGATGTTACGCTTTGATACGACGGCAAACGTCACACTCGTAAACATAGCGAGCAATGTCCTGCTTCATATTAGACCACCAGAATCTCTGACGAATGTCTTGATACATCTTTGTACTGCCAGGATGGATACATAGAGGCGTATCATGAGCTTCTTTCATAACCTTCTGAGTCATATTCAGATTTTCCTTCTTACAGGGCACCACTAGGCGGCCTTTAAAGTACAAGGCGCCATCATCAGCAATAGTGAAGGATGAGGGATTTCCTTTCTTGACATCTTGTTTAAGCTTGTAGACTTCAGAGTCAAATCCCTGCATTGTCTTTATGGTGCCCACGAGATCGGGTTCAACAGCCAGGTATAGAGGGAACCACGGGGAACAACACGGAGATTCATCTTGCGGAACTCCGGAGGAGGGGAGCGAGTGCACCCGGAGGAACAATATGGAGGTTCAGCTTTCTGAATTCTTCAACAAGTGAGGGTTGAACTTTGTGAACTCAAGGTGGTTGCAGAAGATTTGCGACTCAAGGCATCAGCCATTACATTAGCCTTGCTCGGCGATAGGAAATACCCAAATCAAAGTCTGCAACAGCTCTCCATCCATCTCTGCCGACGGAGGTTCAGGTCTAGCTGAGTAAATGATACTTCAGACTTTGGTGGTCGGTGAAGATCTCGCAACGATTACCGAGAAGGTAATGTCGCCACTGTTTTAGTGCATGAATGACGGCAGCAAGTTCGAGGTCGTGAACTAGGTAGTTCTCCTCGTGAGGGCGCAACTGTCGAGAGGCATAAGCAACTACTTTGCGCTCTTGCATTAGGACACCGCCTAAACCTTGACGAGAAGCGTCGCAGTAAATGACGAAGTCCTTCTTAGTATCAGGAGGAGCTAGCACTGGGGCAGAAGTCAACTTGTCCTTAAGTGCCTGGAAACTTTCCCGACACTTATCATCCCATTGGAATTTGACGCCTTATGCAACAGGTTAGTCGAGGCTGGCAATCTTGGAGAAGTTCTCGGCGAATCGACGGCAATAGTGGCGAGACCGAGAAAACTTCGACTTGCTTAACGTTCTTGGAGGAGTCCAATCGAGAATGGCCTGAACTCTTTCAGGGTTGACGGCAATACCATCCTTAGAAATGACATGCCCAAGATAGGTTACTTCGGGAAGCCAGAATTCACATTTGGAGAACTTGGCATAGAGTTGATGCTCTCGTAGCTTTTCCAGCACAAGACGAAGATGTTCAGCATGTTCCTCTTCATTCTTGGAAAAGATCAGGATATCATCCAGATAAACCACGACGAACTTGTCGAGGTAATCCATGAATATATAGTTCATCAGGCGAGAGAAGGTGGCTGGAGCATTGGTTAAGCCGAAAGACATGACGGTGTACTCGTATGAACCATAGCGAGTCACAAATGCGGTCTTGGGGATATCCTCCTCACGAACACGGATCTGGTGGTAACCCAACCTCAAGTCGAGTTTCGAGAACACTGACGAACCAGCCAGTTGATCATAAAGATCATTGATCCGAGGAAGAGGATACTTATTCTGAATGGTAGCTTGATTTATAGGACGGTAGTCTTGGACCAATCGGTTTGTCCCATCCTTCTTCTTAACAAAGAGAGAAGGTGCTCCCCAAGGAGAGCAACTTGGGCGAATGAAACCGCTTTGAAGAGATTTCTCGATTTCCGCCTTTAGCTCAAGGAGTTCATCGGCGGCATCTTGTATGGTCGCAGCTATAGGAGTGGTGCACGGTTTCAAGTCGATGACGAATTCGACAGCTCTAGCGGGGAATCCTCGAAGTTCTTCAGAAAGACGTCTTGGAAGTCGCGAACGACGTGAATGTTTTCAATACCCTCGAGTGGTGCGGCGTTCAATGCATTCAATGCATAGAGTCTTGCCTCGGCATTTTGCACCCAGATGAGCTTGGTAAGTGACTATTTCATGTGAAGGGTGTAGCAGATGGGCGGCCTTAGTGGCGCAAACGATTGGCGCCAGATGTGCTTTCAACCAATTCATTCCCGAATGAGGTCAATGCTACAAGACTTCATGACGATAGGAGAGACAAGGAATTCCATTCCTTCGATTTCAACGGGGACGTCGTTGCAAATCATGGAAGTCCGACATTGGCCCGCGAGGGTGTGTACTAATAGTGAAGCATTCATGTCTTCACTTTTAATGCCATGCATGAATGCAAAATCTTGAGACATGAAAGAATGCGATGCCCTGTATCAAATAAGGCGATGCGGTACTGAATTTACGAGAAGTGTACCCATCACAAGAGCAGGTTGGTCTTGAGCTTCATTCAGATCAACGTGGTTGGCCCGAGCTTGCCCATAAGACTTGCCGGTGTTGTTGCGGTTCGGGTGTTTCCACGGCCAGGCTGCCGGAAGGGCCATTGATTCTGTTCGGTTGCATTCTCTAGCACGGTGCCTGGTTGTCCGCACCAAGCACAAGCCATTATTGGGAGTGGGAACAGGAGCTTGGGGTGGCGGAGCTGGAAGCTTCGGCTGCTTAGTTGTAGGCAGACGAGGTGTAGCATAATTCTGCTTTGGAGCAGGTGCATTCGGCTGGTACATGCTGTTGGGAATACATATCTTGCGCTTCTGCGAGGACGGGCCCGAAGATGAGCCCGTGTCACGGTTGCGCCTGTTAGAACTCTGGTATTCCTGCAGACCAGTTTCGACATTGATAGCTTTGTTCACCAAGGTGGCGAAATCAGCAAAGTCGTGCACTAGAAGTGCGAGCTTGATGTCGACTTGAAGGCCGTCACGGAACTTCTCCTGCTCTGTGTGCATCGGTTGCAATGTCCTCTTGAAGATAGCGAGACAAGTCCAAGAACTCTCGCCGATAAGCTTCAACAGTCTTGTTGCCTTGGGTGAGGTTATGAATTCACGCTTCTTCCGTCCATGACCCCTTGAGGATGAAGCGGGCACGGAAGGCAGCTGGAAGTCTGGCGGTGATGAGTGTTCCAAGCTGGCAGAGTCGCGGTGGCTGTCCCACCATTGAGCTGCGGGTCCCTTCAGAAGAAGGAAGCAAAGGTGACATAGCTGGCGAGGGCTACATCAGCAGACTCCATCTCATAGGTGATGTCACGGAGCCACCATCGACATCCGATGGCTGGGTTGAGCTGCGGTACACGCTGGGGTTCAGCGTATGAAATCCTGCGAGTAGTTCCGTTTGGGTGCTGGTTCATATTGGGGCGAGGAAACTGAGCCATCATGTTTTCCATGAACCGCGATTCATCTCGAGCTGTTGTATCATACCAGCCATGTACTCAAAGCGGTGGTGGGAAGTTGGCACCACGACCACGACCTCTGGCCTAACCATCCTGCTATTATATAACAGGGTAGTTCAGCATTTAAGAAATTAAGCAAGAGACAGAATCATTCATGATGAAACATGCATAATGAAAGCAACATGATGGGAACTACATAGTAGTTGGCATATCTTACAAAAGGAATCATGCATAGAGTTCGATACATAGAGTCCAAGACATAGACTACTACATCATAGGCGGCACACAGGCTCATGGCGAATACATCAAACACTAACAGACAAGCCTACATCAGGTCCCACACGGTGCTCATGGAGATAGTCAGTAGCTTTGAAAGCTGGTAGTCGGGCGGTGGATAGTCCTCCACGCCGGTGACACAGGGCCGCGGATACTCTGTGCTGAATCCGGCGTCCGGTGGCGTGAAGGGGCCAAGTGCGGAGAGTAGCCTCCCGTCGGCCCGACACACCTGGGGCATCACGGTCTGGCTGGGTAGATCGCAGAACGCGCAGCTCTCCGGATCGGACAAAGGGTGCATCAGCGTCGAGCACGGTAGAGGTGCCGACGGGTGATGTACAACTCGTGGCGAAGAGCTCGGTTAGCTCGATCCAGCCCATCGCATGCGTAACAAAGTTACGATGGTGGAAAGGCTCTCTGGTGACAGTGGTGTAGGCAGCAGTGTAGTAACCCTCCTCACCAACATCGACGCGATAGCAATGTGCTCGAAGGGGAGGTGTCCAACTCTCGATACTCGCGCGAAGGCGTGTCGAGCAGCATAAGCGCATCGTGGACTGCCATATCGATAGTCACTCCAACACCATGTGCGGTGTGCAGCCAATGAGTGGACTCGTACTCCGAGAGTAGAGGTGGACGATGGCGCTGCTCGCTCCTGCTTATAGTCCCGGTACTCCTCATAGGCGGTGTACTCGGGGTGCCAGCGATAACCCGATAGGTCATCATCTCGGCTAGCACCGCAGTGATCCCGAGGCACCAATGGCCGTCGTGTGGCGCATTTACCTGCCTCGTGGGTTCCATCTGAAAATAAAGGCGTTTCAAAGGAGTCAAATGACGGTGTGGAAATTGCTCAAATACAATTCCAAAAACAACTTAGGCTATATCCAACTTTGGGGTGAATGCGGTCACGGGAGACTAGTGATAGTTAGTAAAATCGTTTAACCCGAGTAGAAGAGAGTTCAGAGCCCCAGAGTAAAGGTCGAGGAGTAAAAGATCCTAGTACCACCCGATGGCGGCGTGGGCCGTAAGGCACACAACCAAGTTAGTAAAAGTTTTGCAATGTCTAGACTCGACTTGACCAAGGAGTGTGGAAGGGGATTCCCTACAGCAATGGCTCGATACCAACTTGTGGCGCCCTCGATTCAATCGTACACTAATCATGCACGCAAATGTGTACGATCAAGATCAAGGACCCACGGGAAGATATCACAACACAACTCTACAAATAAAATAAGTCATACAAGCATCATAATACAAGCCAGGGGCCTCGAGGGCTCGAATACAAGTGCTCGATCATAGACGAGTCAGCGGAAGCAACAATATCTGAGTACAGACATAAGTTAAACAAGTTTGCCTTAAGAAGGCTAGCACAAACTGGGATCTGAGATCGAAGAGGAGCAGGCCTCCCGCAGGATCCTCCTAGGTCACTCCCCGTGGTCGTCGCCGGGCTGCACGTAGTAGTAGGCACCTCCAGAGTAGTAGTCGTCATAGGCGGCGGCGTCGGGCTCCTGGGCTCCATCGTCTGGTTGCAGCAATCGAGTAGAGATAGGGGTAAAGGGGGAACAAGGCAACCATGAGTACTCATCCAAAGTACTCGCAAGCAAGGAGCTACACTACACATGCATGGATATATGTGTAAAGGCCATATCAGTGGACTGAACTGCAGAAAGCCAGAATAAGAGGGGGATAGCTAGTCTTAACGAAGACTACGCTCGACACACTGCCTTGCAACAGTAGGAGGGGACGATCTGAAGTCCTCCAAGTAACATCATATAGCAATAATCCTACCCGCAATTCCCTGCTCATATCCCCGAGCGAGAGTGACTACCGGTTGTATCCGCACTTGGAAGGGTGTGTTTTATCAAGTATCCGGTTCTAGTTGTCATAAGCTCAAGGTACAACTCCAAGTCGCCCTGTTATCAAGATCACGGCTATCCGAATAGATTAACTTCCCTGCAGGGTGCACCATCTTACCCAAAGACGCTTGATCCCATTTGGCGGACACACTTTCTGGGTCATGCCCGCCGCGGAAGATCAACACGTCGCAGCCCCACCTAGGCACAACAGAGGCCAAGACGCCGGTCTAAACTAAGCGCCAGCAGTGCAGGCCCATCGCCTGAGCACACAAGACGCTATGAGGGCGGCGGAAGCAGACCTAGCCTAACAGCGTTCCAGTCCAATCCGGCGCGCCGCTCGTCGTTGACGTCTGAAGTGCTTGGTGATACCACGGCGCCGGATACCCATAACTACTCCCGCGTAGATGGTTAGTGCGTATAAGCTCGTAGCCAACCCAGATCAAATACCAAGACCTCGTTAAGCGTGTTAAGTAACATGAGCGCGCCGAACAGGCCAGCCCACCTCTCTCTAGGCGGTCTCAACCTGCCTGCGCTCCGCCTCAAAAATCCACTCATGGGTGCTCCATCACCGACCGACTTTAGTCTCACATGTATCATGTATAAGTATATAGTATATACCGTGATCACTCCCGAGTGATCACGGCCCGATAGTATAGCACGCAGACGGACAAGAAAGTAGGGCCACAGATGAAAGTACTAGCATCCTATACTAAGCATATAGGATTGCGTGTAAGGTAACAACGAAGTTACAAGGACAAAGGCTATGCAAGATAGGAGTATCCAAAACAGAACATGCTATACTACTCTAATGCAAGCGGTGTAGATAAGAGTAGGCGATATCTGGTGATCAAGGGGGCTTGCCTGGTTGCTCTGGCAAGAGAGAGGGTCGTCAACACCGTAGTCGAATCGCCAAAGAGCAGCGTCGGTCTCGTAGTCTACCGGAGAGAAGAGGGGGAAGAAACAATGAATACAAGGTAAACAGATGCATAACGATGCATGACATGACAAGAAGCGATGCTAGGCGTGTCCTAACGTGGTATGAGGGGGGGTACTGGTTAGGGGGGAAAACATCCGGGAAGTTTTCCCGGTTCCGGACGTCTGTCAGACAGATGAACCGGAGAGGAAAGTTTGCAGGTTCGATAGGTTAGAGGCGTGTGGTGGACGAACGGATCGCGATCCGGATTCGCCTCGTCGCTCGAGCAACTTTCATGTTGAAAATATTTTAACCGGATTACGGATTAAAAGATATGATTTTAAAAGATTTTAATAATTTCGGAATTTAATTAATTATTTAATTAATTCAAAATGCACTTATGACGTCAAGATGATGTCATCTTGCCGACGGCAAGAATCAACAGGGTTGACTGAGTCAACCCTGACAGGTGGGTCCCGCATGTCATTCTCTATTAACTTAATTAGCCTAATCAAAGTTAATTAACCTTAGTTAATTAGGTTAATTAGTGATTAGGGTTAATTAGTGATTAGGGTTAATTAAACAAAATTAATTAGATTAATTACTTAATTAATTAATTATTTAATTAGTTTTAATTCATTTTCATTTTATTTTTATTCCCTGCTTTAATTAAAAAAAACGTTCTGTGTGTGGGGGTGGGGCCCCATGTCATTTGCCCAAGGGGCCAATCAAGGGGTGCGGGATTTATGCCCGAGCCCGAGGTCAACGGGACCGGGCGGCCGAGGTGGCAGGCGGCCGGAGGTCAGCCACGGCGGGGTGGCCAGGCGGCCAGGGCGCCGAGGCGACAGGAGGTGGGGGTTCGGGCCCCGGGGGGGAGAACGTGCTCTGAGGGGCCCGGGCCGAGCGACGGGCGCGAGGGGAGGAAGGGGGCTCATGCCTGGGTGTACGGCGACCGTGGCCGGAGCAGCGACACGGCGGGGCCGTGGTAGGAGGCCGGGCCGGCGACGAGGGGGTATGGTGGAGGGGGGGCGAACAGGGGCGCCACGGGGCCGGGCGCGATGAGCACGGGCGAGGGGGAGAGGACGAGAGGGAGCATGGGGCGGCGCTCCATGGACGCCAAGCCACAGGCATGCGTCATGGCCATGGCGGCAGGTGGACATGGCTGGGCGGCCGGGGCGTCGTCGGCGGGGGAAGAGAGGGAAGTGGGGGTCGGCGAGCTCACAACACCATGGGGTCTAGGGAGGCGGCTCGGTGGAGGTCGGTGACGACCGCGAGGAGGCGGTTGGGGTAGTAGCGTCTTGGCGGCCGGGAGGCGGAGGGGTCGGGATCGACCAGCATGGCGGGTGCTCGTGCTTGGGGCGACGGAGGGAGGAGAGGACCCCAGCCGGTGGAGAGGAGGAGGAGGGGGGTCCGGCGGTGGGGCGGCGGGGCGCCGAGACGCAGGTGGGCGCTGGTGGGCCTCGCCCGATCTGATCGGGCGAGGCGGGGAGAGGGAACGGGTGGGGGCGCGGGGGAGAGGGGGGCTAGGGTTCGGCCGGGGGTGGGGGTTAAGCGGCTGTTGGGCCGGGCTGGGGGATGGGCCAGGGGCGAGGGGCCAAGTGGGGAGGGGGAATGGGCCAGGGGGAATGGGCCAGGGGGTTTCCCTCCCCCTCTTTTCTTGTTTTTCTTTTCTTTTCTTTTTCTTATTTTTCTTTTCTGTTTTTAGTTTATTTAAAATGCCAAAGCATTTTACAAAAATTAGTGCACCCCACCATAATTAGGTTAGCTATTTTAGACAACCCCCGAACATTTTTAGTTTTTGGTTTGAAACTTTTTATCTTTGCTCTTGTTTTGATTTTGTTTTAGAGCGGGTTCGAATCAAAAGAGAGGTTTGGCACAGTAACCGAGGTGATCACTGCTGCATAACCATCCGGGCGTTACACAATTACTCAACAGTAATTTGTTCACCCACCGTAAAATACTTATGCTCTTGAGAGAAGCCACTAGTTAAGCCTATGGCCCCCGGGTCTATCTTCATCATATTAATCTTACAATACTTAGTTATTTCCTTTGCTTTTATTTTACTTTGCATCTTTATCATGAAAATACCAAAAATACTATCCTATCAGATCTCACTCTCGTGAGTGACTGTGAAGGGATTGAGAACCCCTTATCGCGTTGGTTGCGAGGAGTTATTTGCTTTGTGCAGGTACGAGGGACTCGCGCGTAGCCTCCTACTGGATTGATACCTTGGTTCTAAAAAACTGAGGGAAGTACTTACGCTACTGTGCTGCATCACCCTTTCCTCTTCAAGGAAATCCAACGCAGTGCTCAAGAGGTAGCAGCACACAACACTCGCACGAACACACGCACGCCTGCAGGCGAGCAACACTAACACGTACACATGCACTCACGAACACATGCACGCATGCAGGCGTGCAACACTGACACGTACACATGCACTCACGAACACATGCACGCACGCACACGTGCATGCAACACTGAAACATACACATGCACGCAGGCAACACTCGCACGCCTGCATGCAAGACACGCGCCCAACCTATACATGCATGCACCCTTTGTTAAGGACATGGATTGTTACGGGTATTAATCAATCTTATCTGTGATAAGTCGAACATTGAAGTTTGCAGCGGTCTTTATGAATCACAACGTATCAAACGGGCTATCAACGTATATATGAAAATTCTAAAATTCTCTTACATTATATAGTAGGCTTATCTACATGATTTTTTTTATTATAAACAGTAGGGTAAAACCCCACTGCAGCTTTTATTAAATTATCAAGGCAAAGAGTCTAGTGTCAAGGGCTTGAGATAAGCCCAAAAGAAAAGAAAAAGAAAAAGAAAGAAAAAACAGAAACAAAAAGTAGAGAAACTACTAAAAAAAACCTACCCTATCTCTATATTTACAAGATTGAGTCTAACCAAGCTGAATATTGAGGCAGTAATTTATTCTTCATCTTGAATTTCAATAGCTTGAGTTCCTCCAGGAAGATATGCTTCCACCCCTGAAAAGAGGGGTTAATATGCTCAAAGATTTTGTTGTTTCTAGAGATCCAAATAGCCCAAGAACCCAGCATAATAATCTCCATGAAAAAAGGGAGGTGCAGTTTGTCTTTGAGGTCTTGAAATGCTTCCAACACAGATAAATTCCTGTCTCTTTTTGGGCAGATGAAGTCCCAACATTGTGCTGCAAAGGGGCAGCTCCAAAAAAGATGATATAGTGTCTCCTCCTGCTGGAAATCCCTAACAACACAATGATAATCCTCAAGCTCAAAATTCTTTCTTCTTAGCAGGTTTCTAGTGTTAACTCTATCATGCAACAGTTGCCAGAAGAAAATTTTGTGCTTTGGTTGACATGAGCTCTTCCAAATCCAATTGAAGTGAGGTGGAGTTGGCATATAACCAATTAACACCTTATAAGCTTTGATTGAAGAGTATGTTTCATTTCCCCAAATATAGCTCCATGTATCTTTCAACTGCAGATATTCTGAGTTTCTTAATGAGATGCAAATATCTTCCATTTCAAGAAATTCCTCATAAGCTTGAGTTTTCAGTGGCAGGTGAAATAAATCTTGGAGATACTCAGTAAGAATAACTTGGCTTACAGTGGTAGAAGTATCTCTGGCAAAAGTGATGAGGTGGTGAAATTTGTGCTTCAAGATGAAATCATGCCAGCAGTCATCCCAGAACAGGGCAGTAAGACCATCTCCCACATTACATCTGGCAATAGCCTTGTAAGGGTCAATGAGAGCTAAATTAGATTTCCACCAAAAAGAACCCTCCCTACTTTCTCCTGGTAAGTTTCCATTACTGTAGTAAGTCTCCCAAATTAGATTTACCCAAGGAATATCATGTCTGTTAAAAAACTTATGGAGGTTCTTCGTGAGCAAGGTCTTGTTGTGTGTAAATATATCCATGACACCAAGACCCCCTTGACTCTTGGGTCTACACACAGTTTTCCAGGCCACTAGTGCAGGTCTCTTATCCTCCATATCAGGGCTCCTCCACAAACAATGTCTCAAGTACTTGATGATCTGTTGTTTTATTGTAACAGGCACATCCAGACAGCACATGAAGAAAATAGTTAAAGATGCCAGTACTGACTTCACCAAAAGCAACCGTCCTGCTTGAGTCATGAATGTAGAAAGGCCAGCAAGTTTTTTTGCAATTCGCTGTACTAGAGGCAGGCATTGTTCCACAGTGGGTTTATAAATTCCCAGGGGCAGTCCCAAGTATGTGAAAGGGAAGTGCCCTCTAGAGCATTGCAATGTATTTGTGAAGATTTCAACTTTTTGTTCTATGATGTTGATGGGCACCATGATTGATTTACCATAATTTACTTTTAAACCAGTGGCAGAAGCAAAAGTATTGAGGAGTGACTTGAGACAAATGAGTTCTCTGGCATTAGCTTTCATGAGGACCAGTGTGTCATCAACATACTGGACTATTGGGAAGTCGGGGCAAGAATTTCTGTGTAGTGGGGGATATATAATTCCCAGTCTCATAGCCTTATTCAAGATGGACTGAAGCAGATCAGCTGCCAGAACAAATATCAAAGGTGAATAAGGATCACCTTGTCTGACCCCTCTTTTGCAATAAAATTTCTTTCCAGGGACTCCATTAAGCATTACAGCTGAAGTTGCAGATGTGAAAATCTTATTCATCCAAGAGATCCACTTCTCACCAAAACCCTTTGCTCTGAAAATATCAATGATTGCCTGATGTTCAATAGTATCAAAAGCTTTTTCAAAATCTAGCTTGACCACCAGCATCTCCTCTCTTGATTTGTGACACTGATAGATATATTCATAAGCCCAGCCAAGACAATCCTGTATCATTTTGTGTTTTAAAAACCCATACTGATTGATATGAACCATTTGTAGAATCACTTTCTAAAGTCTGTTGGCTAACAGTTTGGTGATGATTTTCATAATTCCATTTAGCAAAGAAATAGGTCTGAAGTCATTAGGTGTGAGGGGTACCTCCTTTTTTGGAATTAAGGTGATGAAGGAGGTGTTGATGCTCTCAAGATTCATAGTGCCAGCATGAAAAGCCATTATGAGTGCAGTAGCATCCTCCTTAATAATGTCCCAACAGGCTTTAATGAATTCATTGTTGAAGCCATCTGGACCTGGAGATTTGTCATTTGGCAAGTTTTTCACTACATCATCTATCTCTTCCTGTGTGAAAGGCCTCTCCAGCTCTTGAAAAGTTTGAGGATCAATTCTGTGCTCATATAAGTCATGCAGGTCAAAGTACATATTGTGGCCATTGGACTGTCCAAGTCTTTTTTTGAAAGCCTCCCAAAGAATAGCAGCTTTACCCTCATGGTCAGTGACTTCCATCTGATCCTCATTCACTAGCATTGCAATCTTATTGCGTCTATGATTTATTGAAGCCTTAGTGTGAAAGAATTTAGTGTTTTCATCACCAAACTGAACTCTTTTAATTTTCCCCCTCTGTTTCCAGTAAATCTTCTGATTATTAAGTACCACCAACAAGTATTCTTTTAGCAAAATCCTGCAATTTGCTTCAAACTGGGTTAGGTCTCTGTATTCCTCAATCATGTCCCAAAGAAAGATGCAAGCATTTAGTTCATCAATTTGCTTTTTCAAACAAGAGATGCTCTTGGCCCAGAGTTTGAGTGCTCTTCTCAAATTTTTAAATTTGGCATTAACCCTCTTAGCAGGATCAGTGAAACTCACTGGAATATTCCAGGCAGCTTGAACAATTTCCTTAAATGAGTTGTGCTTCAACCAATAATTTTCAAACCTGAAAACCTTAGATTTGGGAATACTTGTTCCAATTTTGATCATACAAGGGATGTGATCAGAGATTGGTTTGGCTAGAGGAAGAGCGGTAGAATCAGGGAAAGATGTCATCCAAGTAGCTGATGTGAAAATCCAGTCTAGCTTTTCCAAAAGTGGGCTATCTTGCATGTTACTCCAACTAAATTGTCTACCTTTTAAGGGCAGCTCAAACAACCCAAGATTACTAATAGCCTCATTGAACAACAACATCTGATTGATATCTCCTCCTGGTTTATTTCTGTCCTCTGGAGATCTTATGAAGTTAAAATCTCCCATGATTATCCATTCAGCCTCATTATCCATTTGAATAGAATTTAACCAGTCAATAAATTCCAGCTTTTCCTCATGATTGCAAGGTCCATAAATATTAGTAAGTATCCATGAGTGATTAGAAGTATTGCAGGTAAACTGAACTGTGAGAGAGAATTTGTTTTGAAAGAGCATTTCCCCATTGAAGAGGGATCCATTCCATGCAGTCAAAATACCACCAGAAGCTCCAACTGAGGGTAGGAATTCAAACTTATTAAATCTTTGTGGATAGAAGTTATGAATGTAAGCAAGATCAAACACTTCTCTTTTAGTTTCCTGAATACAGACAATACAAGCAGCACTCTTCTCAATTTTTTGTCTGAGGGCTAACCACTTATCTGAGGAATTAATACCCCTGACATTCCAATTCAGTATGTTCCATGATCTGTTATTATTCATTAACACTTATAATCAGATTGATTGTAAACACCAAGTACCATCCCCTGGTGCCAAACCCTGTATGAAATAGGTGCACATGCACAACACCAATTGCATATCTCCACCTCACAAGAACATCACAATCATAGGCATTGACACAAGCACATTCCAGGATCACAATACATTTGTCCCACATAACCCTCATCACAAAGTCTTGGTTACACACATGAAATTGAAAAGATCTCCCACTAGTATCCCAAAAGTGGTAAAGTGTAGCATAACCAGAAGCATTACATATGTGCCCAGAATTAAGCACAACCATCCTACAATGACCATGTTGAAAGAAAAACAGGTGGAGAAGCTTTCTGAATGATATGTAGGTGTGTTGTCCAATCATGGTTTCACAACATGTGGGTGTTCAGCATCTCCAGTGGCCTTGGGTACCTTGGCCACCTCCTCCTTGTCCTTTTTCTTGAGTTTCTTGGACAACTTCTCATGTGCTTCTTCCTCAGATACCTTGCAGAAATACTTTGTCAGATTTTTGACAATTTTATTAGGAATTGTTGGAGGTAGAGCATGACAAGGTAGGCATGTTTGAGCAGCACAAGAATTCCTCCTATAACCATTATTATCTCTTTTAATCCTGTCACTCCTTCTTACCTGTGTTTCCACAAGAGGTTCTTTGTCCCTTCTCTTCCTTGACACTGCCTCCCCAAGAGGCAAGATGAGGATTTTATTTGGGGACACCTGCTGCATAGGGCTCCCAGTGCCACTAGAAGAGTGTGCAGCTGGGCTTATTCCCTCATTTTCCTTGCCAGAGCCCTGAATGAAGTCCTTGCAGCTAGGAGCCTGAGAAGTGGAGCAAGTATCAAGAATATGAAAAGAGATAGTTCCCTTAGCAGAACAGTTTGCAGTCAACAAAGTCCAGAGTTCTGATTTGAGCAGCTTCATAATCCAACCAAACTTATCAGGAGTTAATAGGAGATGTATTATGAAGTTGAACCAACTTACAGGTATATCAATCTTAAATGTGTTGGTTTCCCCCTGGGTGGCTGGAGCAAAATACTGGATCCACAGGTCCAAACCTTCTTCAGAGATCAAATGAGAACCATCAATAATATCCACATGTGCTTCAACAATATTTTGCACATCAAAAGAGTTTGGGGAACAAGGAGCAGAGTGAGGACCAAAAGTACCTTTCTTACTAACATCAGAAGGCTCCACAATTACATTTTCCTTTCCTTTAACAGCAGACACCTCCATTTCCTTCCTTGAAATCATACTCTCAGTGCACTTTACTGTAATGTTATCTCTCTCACTATCTGTTGCTCCTTCCAAATCACTGTCAACTACAGCAGAACTGCCAGCTACCAGGGTATTATTAGCACTAATATTCTTACTTGAAACATTCTCAGAAACCTGCATAGAAACTTGCTCTACAGCTTGTGGCTGGGCCTCAGGAGCAATCTGGTCCTGCAAGATAAGAAGGGGGCCATGCAGCTCCAATGGCTGGGGTCCTGGAACTTGCATTTCCTCCACCATGGCCTCCTGGATTGGTCCAGCCTCCTCTGGGTCTTCCTGGTAAGCTAGTGCAATATTATTTAGTCCCATGCCCAATTGTGTTGCCTGAGCACCCTGATTTACCTCCTCACTAGCAGAATGTGTGAGAGAAAGCAGTCCATCAGACAGAGAAACAATTGTTGTAATGCCACTATTGGGAGCACCATCTTCAGGTAGAATAGGTATCTCCAACTGTTGCTGCACAGGTGCAGGAGGGTTTTGTTGTAGAAAAGCCCAGTGATCATTCTCCTCTTGCTCATCCCACTCATCCCACTCATCATTGTTGTCATGATCATTTTGCACAGGTAAAGGCTGGAACCCAGGGAAGTCATTAGCATGTTGTGGCACTGGATGTGGGTGTACCCCAGGAGGAGGGATTGGATCCTCATCAGCAGGTCCACCTCCAAGCATTTCCTCCCACAGAACTTCAACAAAACATGTCCAAGATTCCTCCTCAAAACTTTCACCTTCAGACCATCTAATACTTTTGGGTACATCCATGAGTTCAATGACTCTAGCCTTGACCAAAATCTTTCCGCTAAGAGCATCTTCTTTTTCCCAGCTAATGATCTTGCCCCATTTGGAGATGGAAGCAGCAATATCATCTGTGTTGCAATAGTCAAAAGGCACACCCACAAACAACAACCAACAGATTCTATTAAAATGGATTCTACGCCAGTTTCTGCCTTGATTATGGGGAGTAAATGTGAGAAAAACATCCCCAAACTGATGAGGACTCTGCCTGACCAATCTGTCCCTGTCCCTCACATGCCTAAACTGAATGTACGCTTCCTAAAATGGACAAGGCTGAATCTCTCTAAACTGAACTTCTTCAACCTCTTGAAAAAACTCCTCTAGAACATCTCGAACATTAGGGAAGAATACCTCATTAGGATGTGGGTGTATAGTGACAATCGCCCAGTCTTCGTGCCGACACGGGCGGTGCGGCAAGACCACCCTGGAAACCCCATTGCGCCCCTCCACTGGCAGTATCTGAAAGCCCCGCGGGACGAACGGAGCTGGATCAATGGGGATGTTAGCCATTGCTGGCGCTGCGGACGTGCAGAGCCTCAATGGCCTCCCCAGAGAAGATGAAGTTGGCGAGCTTGACGAGGTTGCAGCAGAGCTGGTAGGTGAGGGGGAATGCGAGGAGGCAAGTAGGGGTCTCGGCTAAAAATTTGGAAAAAGGTCCTTGAGTAGCTCCTTAAATGTCGAGACTTTCCTTAACGGTAATGCTGGCCCATTAAGACGAAACCAAGACTCCACCTGGCCGTCGGCCCAGGCCTGCTCCGGAGGACTCGGGAAAGTGGCAAAAGGAATAAAAGGCCAAAGCCCAGGAAGATTGGGCCTAGTGCAATTACGCGCGTAATGCCCCTGCTCCCCGCATGCATAGCATGAGACATACATATTGGGACGTTGCTTTTGCGCAATAACTTGGAGCTCATTGTGCTGTCCATCATCATGACGTGATGCAATGGCCATCATAGTCCCCCCTGATCATTCCCCTCTTGAATGCGGCCCGATAAACGCTCAAACACTGATCTGGCATTCCGGCTAGCCGGAGCCTCAGTCCGGCGATCGCCGGAGTTTGGTTGAACAGCTTTACCATGCCTACACACTAACGTCCATTCTTGATCAAGCTCAGCATAAAAAGCTCTCTCTTCTCTAAGCCAATTCGGACTACCATAATTCCAGAGATGAAAAACCATTTCAAACTCTTTCTCAACCACTTTTCCCGCATTATAAATCTCAAAACCCACTGATTTGGAAGCAACTGAAAACTTGAACGATCTATCTTTGAGGTGACGGACCCTAAAACCTTGAGCATATCCACCAAACATAGCATGAAGGGAAACACTAACCGTGTGAGGATCAAGTTTGAAAGTGGCTCTGCAAAAGGATACCACCATCGTGAACTCTCGTTGACGAAACCCCGGTGAGAAAACCATCGGGTGTCCAAACTTCTGCCTCATGTCCGCTTGGAACTTCTTACCATGATCAAAGTTGAGGCCAAAAGGTGCCATGGTGTGTCTGTTGGGGCCGGAGCGGCACACCACAGGAAGAGGTGGCTGCCGGGGCTTGGGTGGCCACCAGCAGGGGAGAAGGAGGTGGACGCCGGGGCCGGAGTGGCCACCGGCGTTGGTCACCTAGGAGTCGCCTAGGAGGCGCCTAGGAGGAGGAGGAGGAGGAGAAGTCCATGTTTTGGGGTGGCGCATATCTACATGAAATAGATTATGTCACACTCAATGAACAATCATCGGTTTATGAAATGCCTTCTTCTGACCGCCCTGGCCCACCAAAAGCTACTCTGCCGTGCGCTGCCTGCGTTGGGTCACTGACATGTAGGCCAGGTACCCAAAGAGCCCACACGTCGGTGGAAGAACGGCACGGTGTCGTACGTCAGATTCGAGGGCGCCGCTCGCTGCATGCCCGGCTGAACACGCCTCATTGCCGCATTCAAACGCCTCCATGAAACCCGTGTGGAAGCTGAGAAACCCACTCTGGACACACGTTCGTTCATGACTCTGGCTTACGAAGAGTAGTTATCCCGCATCCAAGCCAGCATGGCCTGTCGAGCCCGCCAGATACGAGCTATGCAGCTCGCTGATCCACCTCGCTCCCCTCGCCCGACGGAGCCAGTTGCCGCCCCAAGCCGGCACGCGGTTCAGCAACTCGCCGCTCCAGGCCAGCTCGATGAGGAGCAGCGCACGGGCGTCATCGCTGCCGTCCATGCCGCCACCTCATATCACGACTCCCGTGTGTGCGACCGCGTCTCCCGTTTCTGTGGCCGAGACTCCCATCCCGACGGCTGCGCCATGCAAGCTGAGACAAAAGCTGGGTGCGCGGAGAGCGACGAGTCGGTGGCCAGCGTCTCCTTGTTCGCTGCCATCATCATGGAGAAGTAGAACATGGGAGGCCGCCACTGCTTGGGTCCCATGATGGCCACCGCGGAGGCAACGTCGGTGTACACAGCAGGTGTCTTGCCGGATCCTTTTGTTGCAAGGACCTTCGTCGACCCCGCATGGGCTCCACGGAAGCGTAGAAGCCCCCTTCCACCTCCATCTTGGGCATCAGCCAACGATGTCAGTTGGGAAGTGGGGAAGCGAGCCATCCTTTGCATTGAAGCATATACCTACGGGGCTCTCGGCAGTCAGGTGATCGTGCTCCCGGACATGAGGAACACAAATGGATCTATGCTGTCGAAAACTAACACCGCTTAGTTGATTTGAATGTAATGAAATCTGTCATGTTTGTATGAAAATCTGGTATTTTATATGAATTCCGTCATTGTTTATATGAAATATCGCCCTGTTTGCATGAATTTCGTCCGGTTGGTTGAGTTGCTATCAGAATGTGTGCGGCTACGGTTGGATGGTGTAATTTGCGGGTCGTCGGTCGGTCTGCGGCCGGCTCGGGCGTCGTGGTGGGATAAAAAAAGCACAGCTCATGCGAGCTCGTCTCCAACGCGCACGCTAGAGGATGCATGAGCACCCGAGCTATTCCTCGTTCATCGGTGGAAAAGGCACCGGTGGACAAAAGGGTCGCCAATATTTTGCCTACCCCGGGCAAGATCCAAACAGCCCCTCCCAGCACATTCAAACCCCTTGTTCGCCGTGAAATTTTGCCATGTGTTGTTTTCATGGACTAGCAAGATGCCCGTGCATTACACGGAACGTCAAGATGCATTTTTTTTACAAAACACCTATTGTGATTGACCCATGCAGGAGTAATCCCATGTGTAAAAACTAATGATATCTCGAGAATTTTATCGGAAAAATGGTATCTCGAGAATTTTATCGGAAAAATGATATCTCGAGAATTTCATCGAAAAAATGATATCTCGAGAAAGATGAGAGATAAGGTGAGGAGGAGTGGGGCGTGGTGGTGATTGGTGGTCGGATTGGGCGGAGGCATGGGGATGGACAGCGCCGGCAGGCGGCATCGTCCACCATGCTAGATTGTTCCAGAGACTTCCTTTTTTAATTTCTCAGCAATGAGGTTGTGGGAGATGAACAAGGCAATGCCTTATCCGTAAATGTGGAGAGAGGTGCGGGTATCTTTTGTAAAATTTCCATAGTTTGCTTTCTATCCGTCAGATATAGATCAGACGGTCTATATTACAAGATGGCAGGCACACCATCATCACCAACTCGGTTTTCTATAAGAGGATATATATAGTAGAGATATAGATATTTTGTTGTGTGAAAGAAATTTAAATATGAACGAATAATCGGTGTCCGCGGTCTTCTGCGGGAGCCCGGGACACAGTTGGATGGCCTCATAGTAGTAGTAGTAGTAGTAGTGTAGAGTACTACTAGTACTACTAGATAGTGAGTGTTTACCACTGTATCTACGTACTAATTGCAACACATGCATGTGTTAGCAGTATAATGACCACGTATGCATTTGATGGTAAGATTTGTGTAAGTTGGATGTCATATTATTGCTCTAACATGTGTTCAAAGTTAGCCTCCAAAACGCATTTTATACCCTATATGGATTGAGGGAGTACATGCATTGCCGAGGTTTCTATTAATCCTTGCGCGCAACATTTTTATTGAAGCTTGAAATGTGAACATGTGAATGGGAGGACTACTACAACCCTTCCAAAAGAACTGTAGCACTAATTGTATCGTACTCCTTTCGTTCACCATCTCACATGCTCAGTTTTTTATTTGATAAGAGGCAAACCATGTGGGGCCTACCTTAGAGGCAAGGCTCTATACACTGGAGATGATTTGTACTTTTGATGTGTCCCATCAACTCGCAGAACATGGAGAAGCTTGCTTAGTACACCGTCTCCCCCGCCCACGGGCGCGGTGGCTCGCAGATTCGCGGGACGAGGAGAAGCTTGCTTACTACACCTACGCCCGCTCCCTCGCCCACGCGCGCGGTGGCTCACAGGACGAGGAGAAAATTTTACTACTCCCTTCATTTACTCCTCGTCCCTACCTTGGTTAGAGATATTATCATATTGTTTCAAATATGTCTTTTAGTAGTAGGAGTAGTACAGTGGTACATAGGAGTAGTACTACATCAATTTCCTTGGAGTCCGTGGTGCAGCAAGCTACCCTAGGCTATGTTACTACCCCCTCCTTTCTGGTTTATGGCTCAATTTCAAATCTCTCCAACCAAGGTAGACGGTGAGTGGTGGAATTAATTTCGTAGTTTGCACAAGTAATTAGTACGGTCGTTTTTCTCAAGAAGTTATGTTTACCGATGCATTAATTACAAAAAATGCATGCATGACCACTAAATTTCCATGAACTTCTACATGCATTGGTGAGTTTTCTCTTGACACTGCTTGCATCGGGTGATTTAGCGCACCTCGAAATCCAAACACGTGATGGTAGTACTACTAGTATAATTGAGACTTATAAAATAGAAAATCAAAATTTTTAGATGAGCCCTATAAACCGGAAAAGAGGGAGTAGTAAATAGTACTACCTCCATAGTGGGTACGTACTCCGTAAAATCAGATTTTCCCAAAACTAAGTCGCTCAACCTTTATTTCTTGTTTCCCTTCCTGCCTCGTTGCCTCGAACAGACTATGCCAAACTCCCCTGCCTGCCGCGTGGGAAAAGACCCGCCCTTGCCTTTTTTAGTCCGGGTTTGTATCGATGGATCGTGTGAAGCAGAAAAAACCAAGCCGTGTCTTGTACTCCTCCGTCGGCGCTTGGTTTCATGAATTATGTGCTTCCTCTCGCCGACATGTGGGACATATAGCAACTGGGTCGACGTGTCATGCACCAAATAACAGTGCAGAACAGCAGGATGACGCACCCCAGTCATAAGGCCCCAGTAGTAGTAATGAGCAATGAGACGTCAAATCACAATGCCACACCTTCCCAGACGGATGAAGCAACCATTATTTCACACTTCGCTGAATCCGCTTCGCCATCATCTCCTTCAAGAAAACCACGTATTGCTTCTGCCATTGTTCTACCTAAAGAGGGACACGCATCGCCTTGGTACATCATGAAACGTGGGACCGCATGACAGGCTATGCTCCCCCACCCACCGCTTGGTAAAATCACCTCAATTTTACTACTTCGTATCGGTTTACAGGGCATGCACGTCGTTCTATGTTGAGAATTTAACTGGCTATATATGTGATGAACAGTATATGTTTAGAAACTACATCCGCTTAAGAATCCAATGATATACTTTTTGTGACATAGTAACTCATATTTAGTTAGTCAAAGGGATGACCTAGAACTACGTGCACGCCCTATAAACCGAGACGGAGGGAGTAGTATCTTTTTAGATCAATATAGTCAGGATTCACCAAGGAGCAAAACCAAGTGGTAGGCTACTCCTGTCGTGTTGGCATAGCAACTCACGCAGGGTCAGTCCACACATGAAATGGCGACACACTTAACAGGACCCCTTTGGCTGACATGTGACCCATCCACCACCTTGTTCCACGTGTGATGCACAAATTATAGTTCGGAGCAGCAGTTGGACTTGGAGGCACCCCGCTCGTAGTGCCGCAGTAGTAGTAAATGAGCGATGAGGGGTCAAATCACAAAGCCCCACCTTTCCCGCATTAAGCTAGACGGACGAAGCAACCATCATTTCACTCTAGGGCGCAAGAGAATAAAGAAAAGACAAAACCAATGATGCGTGCGGCAGCTACCTAGGGCACCCTAGGGTAGGAGCCTCCACTACAAATCCTTTATTTTGAAAGCGCCTCCACTACAAATCCGCTTCTCCCTCGTCCTCTTAAAGAAAACTGATGATGCGTGCGGTGGTAGGGTTTGTAGGAGTTCTACAGCGTGCGGGGCCATGTTGTACTAAACGGGAGAGGGATCGAGTTCGAGTCGACGCCTTAATATGTGTGGGCCACTTGGTTTTACGGGAACGAGGCAGCATTTTAGGTTCGGAGACCAATGGAGATATACATACAAAAAATTGTGGATGTTGAAAGTGCAACTATCCCTATGTGGTTTTGGTAATTCATAACAACATATAGCTCATTGAGCTAATGCTATTCCAAGACAAATATTCAGGAAAGCTCAATGAATGGCATGGCATGGATGATGAAAGTGGATCCCTCAAAATATTAAGGACAAAGGATTGGCTCAAGCTCAAAAGCTCAAGACTCTACATTTTACATTTTAGTGATCCAAGATCACATTGAGTCTATAGGAAAAGCCAATACTATCAAGGAGGGATGAGGTGTTGCTTAATGAGCCTCTTGCTTCATGTGTTTAGTGATATGCTCCAAAACCCTCCACTACTTTCTCACATCCACATATGACCTAAACATAAAGTCAAACTCGGCCCTACCGATTCTTTCTATCCAGCGCCACCGAGTTCAATTGTCATAGCCACTGCCACAAACCCTAGGCAAATCGGTCTCACCGATAGGGATCTCGGACTCACCGATATGGGATTGTAATCTCTCTGTTTCCCTTCGTAACATTTCGGTCTAACCGAAGTGAGCGATCGGTCCCACGGAGATTGCAATGTAAACTCTCTGTTTCCCCTTCGTAACTTTTCGGTCTCACAGAAAGAGAAAATCGGTCCCACCGAGTTTACCTGACCAACTCTCTGGTTAGCTAATTACCAAATTCGGTCTCACCGAGTTTGTGTAATCGGTCTCACCGAGATTACGTTATGCCCTAACCCTAACCATATCGGTCCTACCGAGTTGCATATCGGTCCCACCGAAAACCCTAACGGTCACTAGGTTTACTAAATCGGTCCGACCGAGTTTGTTGATTCGGTCCCACCGAGTTTGGTAAATTGTGTGTAATGGTTAGATTTTGTGTGGAGGCTATATATACCCCTCCACCTCCTCTTCATTCGTGGAGAGAGCCATCAAAACAAACATACACTTCCAACTTACCAGTTCTAAGAGAGAACCACCTACTCATGTGTTGAGGCCAAGATATTCCATTCTGACCACATAAATCTTGATCTCTAGCCTTCCCCAAGTTGCTTTCCACTCAAATCTTCTTTCCACCAAATCCAAATCCTGTGAGAGAGAGTTGAGTGTTGGGGAGACTATCATTTGAAGCACAAGAGCAAGGAGTTCATCATCAACACACCATTTGTTACTTCTTGGAGAGTGGTGTCTCCTAGATTGGCTAGGTGTCACTTGGGAGCCTCCCACAAGATTGTGGAGTTGAACCAAGGAGTTTGTAAGGGCAAGGAGATTGCCTACTTCATGAAGATCTACCGCTAGTGAGGCAAGTCCTCGTGGGCGACGACCATGGTGGGATAGACAAGGTTGCTTCTTCGTGGACCCTTCGTGGGTGGAGCCCTCAGTGGACTCAAAGAACTTACCCTTCATGGGTTGAAGTCTCCATCAACGTGGATGTACGATAGCACCACCTATCGGAACCACGGCAAAAACATCCGTGTTCCAATTGCGCTTTGAATCCTCCAAACCCTTCCCTTTACATTCTTGCAAGTTGCATGCTTTATTTTCCGCTGCCTATATACTCTTTGCATGCTTGCTTGAATTGTGTGAAGATTGCTTGACTTGTTGAAAGATAGCTAAAATCTGCCAAAGTCTAAAATTGGGAAAAGATTAAGTTTTTAATTGGTCAAGTAGTCTAATCACCCCCTCTAGACATACTTCAAGGTCCTACAAGTGGTATCGAGCTTTGGTCTCCCATTTGCTTCGATTTCCATAGTTTTGGTGGTCATAGCCTTGGTTTCACAACCTAGGAGAGTATGGCATCTAGCGAGGAAATTATCACCGAGAGGTCCTTACTTTGATGGCACTAATTTTGCTAGTTGGAAGCATAAGATGAAAATGCATATTCTCGGACATAACCCCGCCGCTTGGGCTATTGTGTGTATTGGTTTGCAAGGTGAATTCTTTGATGGGAGAGAACCGAACCGTGAAGCTAGCGCGAAGAGTTGAAGATGCTACAATACAACGCTCAAGCTTGTGATATCCTCTTCAATGGCTTGTGCCTCAAGAATTCAACAAAATCAGCCGCCTTGAGAATGCAAAGGAAATTTGGGATACTTTGATTGATATGCATGAAGGTACCGACTCCGTCAAGGAATCCAAGTTGGATGTGCTCCAAAGTCAGCTTGACAAGTTCAAAATGAAGGATGGTGAAGGTGCCGCTGAAATGTACTCTAGGCTTGCTCTTATCACAAATGAGATTGCCGGCTTAGGAAGTGAAGAGATGACCGACAGATTAATCATCAAGAAGATCCTAAGAGCATTGGATGGAAAATATGGTACCGTGTGCACATTGATCCAAATGATGCAAAATTACAAAGATCTCAAGCCAACGGAAGTCATTGGAAGAATTGTTGCTCATGAGATGTCACTCAAGGATAAGGAGGAACTTCACAACAAGTCAAGTGGTGCTTACAAAGCCTCATGTGAAGCCCCCACATCATCAAGTGAGAAACAAACCTTCAATGAAGAATTGAGATTAATGGTGAAGAACTTCAACAAATTCTACAAGAGTAGAAGCAAAGAAAGAAGCTCTAAGTCAAGGTCCAACAATGACAAAAGATCTTCTAGTCGAGAGCGCAACTGCTACAATTGTGGGAGACCCGGACACTATTCCAATGAGTGTACGACACACTACAAAAGAAGAGAAGATTCTCCCAAGAGAAGAAGTAGAAGAGAAGAATCACCACCAAGAGAGAGAAGGAGTAAAGATGATCGTTATGAACGAAGACCCTCACGGAGAAGCAATGATTCGGAAAGGAAGGACAAGTCATCAAAGAGCTACACAAAACGAAGACATCAAGCTCATGTGGGTGAATGGGTATCCGGCTCCGACTCCGACAATCACTCCGAGAGAAGCTATCACTCCGACTCCGAATACACTGAATATGAAGGTGTTGCCGGTCTAGCACTTGTGTCAACCAACTCTTACGACATATTTGATTCACCAAATGAAGGAATTGGAAGATGCTTCATGGCCAAAGGTCCTAAGGTAACACACCCCGAGTATGTGGATTTTAATAGTGATGAAGATGACTTGCTAGGTGATGATGATTTACTTGTTGACAACTCTAGTGATGAATACTATGATGAAACGTCAATTAATCATGCTAATCAAGATGAAATGAATGACAATGATAAGGAGAAGATTGAGCTTATAACTAAAGAACTAAACACTCTTAAGTTAGCTCATAAAACTATCTTCGAAGATCATCGAGAACTTTTAAGGGATCATGAGAAGTTACGCTTTGAAAAGCTCAATCTTGAGCAAGAGCATGAGTTCCTAAAAGCGATCAATGATGATCTCCGTAAGAGAAGTTCTTCTTACATTGCCAAGTGTTTACTCTTATCTACTTACATGCCACAAGTCAAGTCTAGTAACAAGAACAAGAAAGATTCTTCCTCTAGTAGTAACAATAACAATGCTAAATCCAATATTGTTGCTTCTAGTAGTTCTCTTGATTCCACTAATGATCCTGTTAGCCAAGTTACTCTTGAGCAAGAAAATAGCTTATTGAAGGGAATTATAGAGAAAGGTGTATACAAGAGCCTTGCCAGGAGTAAGCAATTTGAGGAAATTGTACGCAAGCAAGGAAGGCACCGGAAGAATCAAGGTGTTGGTTTTGAACGAAAGTTCAATGCCAATGGAGTAGAGTGGTAAGAAGATCAATACCCCAAGACGAAGTTTGTTCCTCAACAAGAGAAGTATGATCCTACTTCCTTCAAGGGAACACAAGCACAAGATGATCTTGCACCACAAGACCACAAGAACAAAGGCAAGGACAAGCTTCAAGAGGAGATTGATGCATTTGAAGAAGCACCTAAGGCCTTCACAAGTGGGTTCCCAAGACTACGCCAAGTTCTACTTCATCAAGTACAACTACTACACCAAGGATTCCCATCAAGATGATGTGGATCCCGAAGAAGAAGAACTAGAGAGTTCTTGAGGGTGACTCCGCCAACATTCTTCACTCATATCATTATGGCAAGGACTAGTGCAATCATCTTCCATATCTTGCACTAGTTCAAGGAGTCACAAACCCTCATGTTGGTAAGGCAAGGGACAAGGTAACCTAATGTTTTCATGGACATCATTTTGTGTGTGCATCACTCTATGTCTATGGATATTCTTGTTTGTTCCTTGTGGGACTAACCCATGTAGGTATTGAAAGTGCAACTCACTCCAAAGGTTTGCTCCAAAAAGATCTACATCAACATTGAGCATCCACATCTTCAACACCTACATGAAGTCATCATCGACAAAACCCATGGTTAGTTCATCCCTCTAAGGGGGGATCTCACATCTAGGGGGAGCTTAACTCTAAGAATTGAGTCAAAGCAACTCTAATGATGTGAACACATAAATGCTTTATGTAAAAGTGGTAACCCCACTTGAGCTTAAACGATGAGTATGACCTATGATCAAATGTTCTCATTTGACTCCTAAGTCAGTATACTCATATATAGATGACCTTGTCATCGCCAATTGTTTGATAGATGCTAGAATTGGTTGTGCATGCTTTGTCACATATTTCATTTGTCATTTTATTGTGTGAGCATGTTGGTTGCATATTTTACTCATTCGAGGACATCCACTTGTTGTTTTGATTGATTGGCTTCTTTTTCTTTGGCCAAGTGGATGGACAAGAATGCCTAAGAACTTTCTCTAGCTATCTATGCTTTTCTCGTCTCAAACTCTAATTATGCTACATCACAAAATTTGATCAAGTCAGATTCGAACCACTCTGTGTGAGGAGCATTCGGAGTCCCTGATTCGTCATAGACTTAAAACTTCCAAAACTTCTTTGTGATTTTCGGTCTGACCGATTCATCCATTTCGGTCATACCGAGATTACTAAGTCGATCTAGGTTTTCATCTTGGTGCAACCGATTTGAACTTTTCGGTCACACCGAGTTGCCGTAACTGTTAGCAGTTATGCATCTCGGTGCCACCGAGTTGCTGTAACTGTTAACAATTATGCATCTCGGTGCCACCGAGTTGTTCCACTCGGTCACACCGACAGTGTCGGGCTATATATTCACACGGGCAAATTTTGGAAAACTTTCTTCGAAACTCCTCGCCCGCGCATAGCTCGCTCTGTCTACTAGGTCTCCGGATCGTCGACTTCGTCGCCAGCCGCCTCCTGTCGCTGGTCTCCGCCACCGTTAACGGAATTCATCTCCGCTGTTGCCGCCGTAGCGAGTTCACCGCTGAACTAGGGTATGAACTCGATCACAGTGCTATCCTCGTCTGATTCTCAGCACATTGTGTTCATAATGCTTCTTGCCATGATTGAAACACCTCTATCCAGTCAAAACACTCCTTAGAATAGATGTGATTCGAAAATTTAGGGTTAGGTTTCCGCCTAAACCATCTCAGACCCATCGAGTTGCAAAACTCAGTCCCACCGATTTGGCTAACGCCATTGCACTAGTAACTCTCGGTCTGACCGAGAATTGCTAATCAGTGTGACCGATTTTAAAACTTTGTGAAACCCTAGCAGTCTCGGTGCCACCGAACTGTGACTCGGTCTAACCGAGTTCACTAGTTTAGGTTCCAAAACTGCTTCGGTATCACCGAGTTTGAAAATCGGTAGATCTGAAATGCTTTCTATGGAAAACTAAAACTAAGTTTTTTGAATCATTCTTTTGCAAAAATCTCTGCATTTTGTGATGCTCATCCACTCTACCTCATCTATAACTATTCACAGGGTCAGCAATCGATTATGTGTGCAGCATGTCGCACCAAAGTGACAGCCGAACAAGTCGAAGAGCAGATTCACATGAGTAAGGGCACTAGTCCCTCTAGCAGCTCAGATGAGGGGAGCAGAAGCACTCCCAGCAATTTGCCCAAGGCTGTCACAAGGACAAGGAAGAAGAAGACCTCAGAGTCTAAGGATGAGGATTATGTGGCAGTTGAGGATGAGGCAAGTTCAAAGAAGAAAGTGCTCAAGAAGGAGTACAGCTCAACTGCAGTTAAGCCAGGAATGAAGATCAAAAGGCCTGCAGGAAGACAACCAATGTCCAAAGCCAGAGTCTCCACTCAAGCTTCTTTGGAATCCCAACCCAAAGAGCCAGCTGCTGCTGAAGGAAAGAAAAGGAAGGAAAGGGTCAAGAAGACCATGGCCAGAGTAATAGGAAAGCCTTCCATGATGGAGGAAGAAGAGGAAGAAGGGGTTGCTGCACCAGCACCCAAGGCACAAAAGCTGATGGGTGATGCTATCAAGTCAGGGGCTGCAACTTCAAAGCCCAAAGTAGCACCCAAAGCTGCCCCCATGCCCAAGAATGCACCTAAGAAGAATACCAGGAGTATACCAGCTGCTGAAAAGAACAAGGCCCCAATGCCAGATGTTGCTGCTGAGGAAGATGATGAAGGGCAAGTCCTAAGGAAGCTCAAACCCAAGATTCCAGACCACAATGATGCTCATCCTGTGGCTGAGAACATGAAGATCAGGAGAGATTTAGGGTTGAGGCTATGGAGAGAGTCGATCCATATGCCACCGTGAGAAGGACTGCTATAGATTACGTGTTCCACACCAAGGAGCAGCAGGGCTTCTATGAGACCATCTTATTGGATAAGAAGCCCATAGTATGTGATATGAGGTGGGTCGACCGACCTACATTCAGAGAATGAAGAACACTATCCTCGAGTATATGACAGCTTCAAGGCGTGTGGAGTTGCAGATTTTGTTGGGCGAAAGCTCACAAACCGGAATGATGAGCTCATTATGCAATTCTACTCCACAAGACATTTCTATCCAGATGGCGTGATAGTTTGGATGTCCAAGGAACGAGATACCAATCAACCATAGAGGAATGGGCAAGTCTGATCAATTCCCCAAAGGAAAGTGAAGATGACTTGGACATTTATGCCAAGAAGAAGATGGATCACAACTCAATGTCACAGATGTACAAGGAGATCGCAGATGATGCACTTGAGACTTTCAAGTTTGGATCAGTTCATTTTCTTCTGTCGGGGCTGCCAACCATCAAGCTGGATCCTAAGGCACACTCTGTTGCCCAAATCAGTGACCACAACATGATCGGAGGGCATGCAATTAATTTGCTTCACATTTTTATGTGCCCCGGAAATTCAAGGTCATGAGCCTCATAGTTGAAACTATCAAGAGGACAGCAAGAGACCAAAAGAGGAGCTGTGGATATGCCCCACAGATTCAGGAGTTGATTAACTCAAAGATGGGCACAGGAAGTATCTCAGAGGATAAGGAACACTTAGTTCTCTATCCTGAATTTGAGGACAATCAAGTTGTCATGACCGAGAATGAACCATCATCAAGATAAGCTCAAGAGAAGAAGGAGAAGGCAAGTAAAGAGAAGGCTGCCAAGATGCCAACTCTAGCAGAGGCATCTGAGTACTTTTTGAAGAACAAGCAGGAGCAGCTTGGTTACTTGATAGCATCAACTCTGCGGATTGAGAAGGGGTTGGCCACCCTAACTCAAAACCAGGAGAGCCTGGAAAGAATCATGGAACAAAAATTCTATGATCTTGATGTCAAAGTAACTGAGATTCAGTTAGTTGTGGAGCAGCTACAGGATGACTTGCAGCAGAGGAAGGGTAGGACAACAACTCATGCATTTGCCAGAGTGCCTCGAGCCCAGAGATCAGCTGCAGAGCCAGTACCAGACACCAGAGTCACTTCATCTGCTCCAGCTACAGCTCTAGCGCAACCAGCTCCAGCACCAACTCCTTCAGCTCCTACCACATCAACTGAAGTCTTCGTCCAAGGAGCCATCTCTACGCCACCAGCAGAAGACCAAGCCTGAGAGACGATATAGTCCTATGCATTTTATAGGAACTTTTTGGTATCTTGTTGCCAAAGGGGGAGAAAAATGTATAGATCATAGGCTTCGAGAGAGAGATTTGCGGCTTCGACAGAGAGATTTTCTGCTTTTGTTCTCTCTTGTCTTCTTGGTTGAACTTTGTTTGCTTTTGATTGCTTGAGATACTATGCTATTACCTGTGAGACATTGATGATCATGTGTTTGATCATAAGCTACACTTATGCTTGTTATATGTTATTATCTCGCTTATCCTTATATGATCATTCACTGTGCTTGGTGATGAGTGCATGTATTCAATCTTTATTATTTTGAGCGCTTGGAAGAGTAACCCATGAGCCTAATTCCTTGTGCATTTGCAGTCCAAAGCAAATTTTAAAATATGCACAAATTTAGGAGGAGCTCTTGCTTATCACATACTTCTCAAAGCGACGATGTTTTTCAATCTTATTATCATTTGTCGAAGCTTTGATCTATATGTTGTCATCAATTACCAAAAAGGGGGAGATTGAAAGTGCAACTATCCCTAGGTGGTTTTGGTAATTCATAACAACATATAGCTCATTGAGCTAATGCTATTCCAAGACAAATATTTCAGGAAAGCTCAATGAATGGCATGGCATGGATGATGAAAGTGGATCCCTCAAAATATTAAGGACAAAGGATTGGCTCAAGCTCAAAAGCTCATGTAACATCCCAAATTTTCAATTTGGAATGTTATACATTAGGTCATCATGCATATCATATTTTTCTCGCATTTTCCGATCCTAGAAATTTCACGCAACTCAAGGACCCTCGGAGAGAGTTGGAAGTTTCATTATTTTCATATTTGGGATTTCTCAAATTGTGAAAATAGGATCATTTGGATTTATTTAATTATCTTCATAAAGTTTTTCCTATAAAAACATTTGGAGAGGGAATAATATGACTTTCCCAACATTTAGGAAAAATAAAGGTTTTATAAATAAATCAAATTTGGTTTTGGAAGATTTATTTTGCTTAGGCAAAAATGAGCATTTTAAAAAAAAAATATGCATGTTTGTCGTTTTTAAAGTTCATTTTGTTCGACTCATTTTTAGGAGTCGGGGAAAATTTGTTTTATTTAAATTGGAGTTCATTTGGTATTTTTTTTATTTCATTTGGCTTAAATTTTTATTTTAAAAAAATTCGCTTCTTCGGCCGAGGCCCAGCCGCCCCACCAGCCAAATACCCACCTCCTCTCTCCTCCATCATCACCATCACATGCAGTGCCCACACACAAGACGCCTCGCCGCCTGAGTCCGCCTCCACCCCGGCGCCCCCTTGCCCCCTTCCCTGCCGGGAACCCCCTCTCATAAATCGCCTCCCCTCTCTCTCACCACGAGCCGCCCCAACCAGCGCCCGATCAACCCCTTGCCGCCTAAGGACGCCACGACGCCGCCCTCGCTCCCCCTCGCCTCCCGACCTCGCGGACCCCGCCTAACCGAGCCTCACCGAGCCTCGCCGGCGAGATCACCGGAGGTAGCCGCCTCGCGTCCCGATCCGGTTTTCCCCTAAAAAAACCGATCCGGTTTTTATTTAAAAAAAAAAGATGCTCGGTTTTTTAAAAAAAAAACCCTAGATTGGTTTTATTTTTTTTTCGGTTTTCTTATTTAACGAACGTTCACCGAACTGCTCGCTTCAATGAACGCGTCGTTGGATTCGTTTCGCTAACTAACGTCCGTTATTTATTCCGCTCGCGTTTTTCTTTTTAATCGGATTTAATCCGTTATTTTTCTCGATTCGATTTCGATCCGAATTTCAAATCTGTTTTATTTCTCGCCGCTTATCGGAATCAGTGATTCAAGCGCTGGAGTTTCAGAACGAAACCGCCGTTCGACTAACCTACTTTCACAGAGTTTTGCTACTGTGAAATTTTGACCTAATTTCAGATTGCTAAACCGAAGTCGCTCTCTCGAGTTTCGACTTTCGGAGTTTATTTTGATTCGATTCTTTTGCAACCAGGGTTCTTAAGTTGAACTTTCTGGTTAGATCTTTTATTCGAGATTTCCCGCATTAGATGAGTACTTATTGTATGCTTGTTGTTTGTCTGCGTTAGATCACCCGGAGTGCGCCGCTTGTTACTTCGAATCTCTAGGTCTCGCGGATCATCAGCAAGGCAAGTAACACTTTGATCATACCTTGTCTACTACCCAGTTTTATGCATTAGATCTATTCCTCAAACACTTGCATGATTAGGATCTAATTAAATTGTGGGATTGGGAAGTAGATTGAGGTAGTACCTATTACCTGTTTTACTTATGAAACCTTGGGAGTTACTTCTACGTTTGCTTATGCCATGCTATGCTAGTAGACGTGGATTGGGTGAGTGAATATCCATGATGATGTGAGATTGTTAATTAATGGTTTATCTAAGGTGGCAACCTAAACACACATCTGGGTGGATTGAGGCACTGGTTTCCATCAGACTTGCTCTGTATTTCTTCGGACCGCCACCCGTGCTCTAAGGGATCATAAGATTATTCAAACTGAAACTTCCGTGTGCAGCCACAAGCCAATTATGGGCTCTGGCGAGTTGACTAAGTTGTGCAAACTCTTACGGGTAGGCTAGCTGATGTAGGGGATGTAGGTTGGTACGGTCTACCCACATGTAAGGTGCTAGCGCTTCTGAAAGACTATGTCTCGGTCATCCGTTTCTCAAACACCATGTAGTGCGAGAACCAAGCGGAGGAGATCGAGTCTTGTGGGGAAAAGTGCGCAAACCTCTGCAGAGTGTATAAACTAATCATGATTAGCCGTGTCCCCGGTTATGGACAATTTGAGTATCCTGTAATTGAATATCATGTGAATCTCAACATGTTACCTCTAATAAATGTAATGGGTTTTGATGAGTACTTTTTAATTGGGATTGAGGATGCTGTCAACCATTCTCAATGTTTAACAACCACCATGATAGTTAAATAAAATTATTCCTTTGATGTAGGGAAAATCAGCTTTATGCAAATGTAATCAGAGAGCCTTACCACCAGCCATATATGCATGTAGTATAGGCTTATTCCTTCATTGCTCTTTATGTGTTACATTGCCAAATATTCCATGTGCTGACCCGTTTTCGGGCTGCAACTTTCACGTTGCAGACTTTTCAGACGTTGAGTAAGGTGTTAGGTCGTGGTTCTATACTCAGTGATGCCGTTGGAGTTGATGGACTCGCTTATCTTCCAAGCCTTCCGCTGTTATTATTAGATGGCCTTAAGCCATATTATTGTAATAAGTTCCCTTGTGGACAACGATGTAATAAGTGTGTGATTGCTACTCTGCAATAAATCCTTCAAGCTTGTGTGGTGTCAAGATTATCGATCCAGGATGACGCTGAGCACAGAGACTGGATCCATTCGGGTCTGGTCGCTACAGCTCAAGACTCTACATTTTACATTTTAGTGATCCAAGATCACATTGAGTCTATAGGAAAAGCCAATACTATCAAGGAGGGATGAGGTGTTGCTTAATGAGCCTCTTGCTTCATGTGCTTAGTGATATGCTCCAAAACCCTCCACTACTTTCTCACATCCACATATGACCTAAACCTAAAGTCAAACTCGCCCTGCCGATTCTTTCTATCCGCGCCACCGAGTTCAATTGTCATAGCCACCGCCACAAACCCTAGGCAAATCGGCCTCACCGATAGGGATCTCGGTCTCACCGAGATGGGATTGTAATCTCTATTTCCCTTCGTAACGCTTCGGGTCTAACTCAAGTGAGCGATCGGTCCCACCGAGATTGCAATGTAAACTCTCTGCTTCCCTTTCGTAACTTTTCGGTCTCACCGAAAGAGCGAATCGTCCCACCGAAGTTTACTCGACCAACTCTCTCGGTTAGCTAATTACCAAATTCGGTCTCACCGAAGTTTGTGTAATCGGTCTCACCGAGATTACGTTATGCCCTAACCCTAACCATATCGGTCCTACCGAGTTGCATATCGGTCCCACCAAAAACCCTAACGGTCACTAGGTTTACTAAATCGGTCCGACCGAGTTTGTCGATTCGGTCCCACCGAGTTTGGTAAATTGTGTGTAACGGTTAGATTTTGTGTGGAGGCTATATATACCCCTCCACCTCCTCTTCATTCGTGGAGAGAGCCATCAGAACAAACCTACACTTCCAACTTACCAGTTCTGAGAGAGAACCACCTACTCATGTGTTGAGGCCAAGATATTCCATTCCAACCACATAAATCTTGATCTCTAGCCTTCCCCAAGATGCTTTCCACTGAAATCTTCTTTCCACCAAATCCAAATCCTATGAGAGAGAGTTGAGTGTTGGGGAGACTATCATTTGAAGCACAAGAGCAAGGAGTTCATCATCAACACACCATTTGTTACTTCTTGGAGAGTGGTGTCTCCTAGATTGGCTAGGTGTTACTTGGGAGCCTCCGACAAGATTGTGGAGTTGAACCAAGGAGTTTGTAAGGGCAAGGAGATCGCCTACTTCGTGATGATCTACCGCTAGTGAGGCAAGTCCTTCGTTGGCGACGGCCATGGTGGGATAGACAAGGTTACTTCTTCATGGACCCTTCGTGGGTGGAGCCCTCCGTGGACTCGCGCAACCGTTACCCTTCGTGGGTTGAAGTCTCCATCAACGTGGATGTACGATAGCACCACCTATCGGAACCACGACAAAAACATCCGTGTCTCCAATTGCGTTTGAATCCTCCAAACCCTTCCCTTTACATTCTTGCAAGTGCATGCGTTATTTTCCGCTGCCTATATACTCTTTGCATGCTTGCTTGAATTGTGTGAAGATTGCTTGACTTGTTCAAAGATAGCTAAAATCTGCCAAAGTCTATAATTGGGAAAAGGTTAAGTTTTTAATTGGTCAAGTAGTCTAATCACCCCCCCTCTAGACATACTTCTAGGTCCTACAGATGTAGGTTCAACCGAAAGGCAATGATGCATGGGCCCTGCATTTTGATATACACGCGGCTGCGTGAAATTTGCTACTCTACTCAAAATAATGCATAAAAGTTCCTCCAAAAACATCTATAACTTATTATGGAGTGAATGTATGCTTAAAATGAAAATGTAATACTCCCTCCGTCTAGGTGTATAAGTCATCTTAGGTTGTTTTGCTAGTTAATAGCATTGCATGCAATGAATTAACCACTGCATGTCATGTTTGAAAGTCTCAAGCCATTGAAGGCATGCACGACCCACATATCTTATTGGTTGATATGGCATGAAACAAGAAATGAGGAGGGAGTTAATGTACCGTGCCTAAGTGTTTTGGGATTATTTGGTTTCGGAAGATGACTTACACACCTAGACAGAGGGAGTACAAAGAGAAAAAACTAAATTGCTGTTAAAAGAATGACATTTCTAACAAAAATGTGAATGTGAACTACAAATGTGTGCATGTGACCAACACATACATTGTCAATACAAAATCTAATGCAAGAAATAACTTATGAGTAACATGCACGAATTGATGATGTGGTGCTTGCATGCATAGAGTACAAAAACAATGTGATTTATGACTTGCATGCATGACATGTTCTTGTGCCATAGTTGCATGTCTAGGAAAAAAATCTAATAGTGGGTTGTACTAGCTATTTAGGAATAGAAGATGTATACATGGAAGTTGTAGGGAAAGAGATGACATGTATCTCAATTCCTATGAGCATGGATTGGAAAAGAGATGTCATTTGGTTCACATCATAGGAACTTTTCTATTGAATATACGCTAATGTTTATTTTCCTTTGAAATTGTGGGAGTATAGGAATCCATTCATATGAACCAAGTGGCTCTAAAGCTATAAAAATGATATCATGTTTGTTTTCCTTTGAAATGTGGAGTATATGAATCTATTCCTATGAACCAATTGGCTCTAAATGAAAAAATCCTATAAAAATCATAGTATCATACAGAGTTCCTATGATATTCCTCCACACCAAAGGATGGTTGAAATTGTTGCAGGTGATACGATGGCCTTTCTTTGTACACTCCTCCCCCATCTTTATAGTTACCTCTCGAAGATGAATGAAATGATATATACTGGGTATTCTATATGTGCATTTTGGTACACGAAAACTCGGTAAAATTTCGCAAGATTTGAATTTTCAATAAAGCTACATGCTCTGCATTTTGGAACGCGGGGAGGAGCATACAACAGTTGCTAACACTCACGTGGAAGATTTGTGTGTCGGAGGAGTGGCTGTTCTATTAAATGACATGGCAAAACTGACACTGTCGGATGCCGATCTAACGGTTCTTACGACGTTCGTCAGGAAACGGCTTGTGGCGAACGTTTGTCAGATATGATTTATGGACACATGCATTGCATTGATACGTCCCCCTCTCTCTCACGCACACACGCACCCTCATGAGTCACGACTCTGCCGAGTCCTCTTGCACCCACCGTCTGTCTCCAGGTAGACGTCACACACATATGTGCTCTTCACACCATAACCTCTGAACTTCTAAAAAACAAAAGACGCCGCGCACCTTTTATTTTAACTCACACGTCACACACTTATACTATTACTCTTGTGGCGAACGTTCTTTGGGCATAGTATATTGTACTCTCATGAAGAGAAGCAATGCATGCATGCACTAGTTCTCTCACATCCACTCGTGGGTACACGTAGGAGCGCATTTTTTTGAAGCTGGTACAACAAAATCACTCCACTATATATATAAGTAGGAGCCTTAGCGCTTGCTTTACTAGGTTTCCTCTCTTTCACTCTCTCATGCTCTCCAGATCTAAGCAAGACATAGGTGGCCACACTCTCTCTCTCTCTCTCTCTCTCTGCTCACGGCTGGTCACATATTCGGCTGGACCACCTCGACCAGGGCAAGGGTGTAGGTGCATCGTTAACGCTGTCATCGGCGGCGAGGGAGGAGACCAAGGGCTGCCCGCACGTCCCGATCGGTGGCCGTGCCGTTCTCTCTGAGAGAGCGCCGACTCGGGAGGGCCTCCGACCCCTTCTTCCTCCCTGCGGTATTGTAGCCAAGATGCGGACTCCCAACGCCGTCTTTGCCACATGCCGACGACCCTTAGGTATATATTACTTTGAAACCTGCCTTGCTCTACTGTCCTAGCTCCCCACGTGTCTACGTGTGAATCTTTTTCTACTTCTGTCGGCAATAGGAAACAGGGGAAAGTAGTACATACTGGCTACCCAACCGGTCTCTTGGTTGAAAAGGTGAAGAAAGCATGGTGGATGGCGAAGGGTGGGGGGAAGTGGACCTGTCTCTTGGTCGAAAAAGAAAAGAAAGTGAGGGGTGTTGGGGGACAATGCAAATGAGAATAAGCAGGTCTAGATTTCCTGTGCTCACATAGGAAAACGTCATCGAGGAGATAAAAAATGGGACAAATGCAGACATGTTGCCTGAGTGTTTGCCGCTCTCGGCAACCACATCTGCCTCACTACTTTATGCCCCTGCTGCCCCTACGCCCATACCGCTACCGTTAATGTAAAATCACATGAAGCATTAAGCAATGCCACCTAACGTCACTATAAGTAATGGTCTAGTGCCGTCGATAAATTGAAGCAATGCCACCACTATTTTATGAAGTGCTTCCGTCTTGCTTTATTTCCTATGAATTGTGTTTTTGCAGTTACACTTAAATCCCACACCTCTAACATTGCTTCATCCCAGTGGAACTGCACAAATTTGATTGCACATTTTCTAACCATGTGCTACTCTCATGACAGTAATACTAATGCTATTGTTCTGCATGTTAATCTAGTGGCAGTGTTGATGTGATGTGATGCTACTTACATAAGGGCACTTTCATACTGTCAATGTAGTGCCAATTATAACACAATAGATGATGATATTAATCATATGCCACTGTAAATAATTGTCACTGTTTAAATAACTGTATTTTGTATTTGCGCAAACAGGGATGCCTGTCTCCATATCGTTTCTATCTGCGCAATCAAAATTACACACCTTAGTTTTATTAGAACTGCACAAAATGAGATGGCTATTGCTAGCTGCCGTCCTCTAACCACCCGTCTTCCAGGTATTCCTACATTGGTAGTAACTAGGTAGAATGACCAACACAATCTAAAAGAAGCAGATTCATACGTTTTACTTCCTGATTGCAGTGCAGGTACGAGCGAAAACAACTGTATCCTAGTCCGGAATTCACTTTCTACCAGTTCATGCATGGACCGAGGACTAGCTGGCACGACTGCACGGAGGTTTTTGGTACAGGTGCATGGACAAGAGGCATTGTGGTCTGCTTATTTCTGCAAATAGCAGTGCTTAAATTTAGTCGAATGCACAAGAATTTTAGATGGTCAGTACACTACATGGTTCAGTTCAGCATTCCAGCTAAGAACACAATTATAATTGGTTATTCTGGAATGAGAGAACCTAACCCTCGATGGTGGCAATAGGATGGGAGGCCCTTTGCTCAGAGAAGCCTTGCTTGATTTTTCCTGATTTGTAAACCTTCTCACAACTTGTCTTTTGCTGTGAACTAGTATATGTTTATTATGTTCTATGAATCATTGAGATGTATAAAATTGCTTAAATTATGCTTTTCAAGTATTTTATGAAGCCGAGTTTAATGTGAGTGTTCCACATGAACCCTGGACTAGCGTGTGAACGTTTGGAATTTACATTGTGGCCTCAGTTAATTGCATGAATCACTGTAACAAGATACGTAGTTGCTTATATGCCAGACCGCAGATTATTGATTGTTAGCTGGTCGATAGCCGACTTTTCTAGTGTTGAAGCGAGCTGAGCCAATGTGTCGTGTTTTGCACAACTGCTTACAAGTGGGGTAGCACTGACAGTGTTTACAAGTACTTAACCAGCCTTATGTACCCTATGTATACGTCGGCGCACAGTTCTCGAACGAGCACTCTATTTCATCAAACACACACTGCTCATATGATAAACCGTGACAACTTATGTCTTACCATGCCATATTCATGAAAAAACTAGTGAGGACGCATCTGTTTCGGCAATAATTATGATGGTTCTCACATGATTCATGGGCACACAAAAATAGTAGCAGTTCCCATAGACGGATTCAAACAGAGTACTAGCCCCAGAGGGCTTGATAATAGGCAAGGTTCGGATAATTAGACACAATCAAAACTACTATTAACACTAGCTGGGGCAACTATTTCATGCCTCAATCTAATTTGGGTTGGACACAAGATGGACCTTGCCATGAACATCATCGAGAACGTCCGGCAGCAGCTCAATCCTGTGAACCTTCCTGAAGATAACCTTGTGGCCTTGCCACTCATAAACTTGTTTGTGGAGGCATGCCACATCATCTTCCTGCGTAAGCTTGACAAGAATAGTATGCCTCACAAACCAAGGAGTACCTTTGAACTTCTTGTGCTTCAGTACACCCTGGACAACACGCCTGACAAGAGTGAGGCTGGAATACAACTCGACATTGGTATAAGCGCAAATGGCTTCCAGGATCCAACAACCTAAGAACTCTATTTTCCCAGTGCGTATATTCAGGTCATCCGCCTCATAGCGAGTGACATGTACAACCACACAATCCTTGTCTGCATCACGGCTCTAATTGAAACAGAAACAAATTCTGAATTACCTTCCAGTATAAGAAACACAAGTTATTTAAACCACTATGTATAGCATGGCATTGAAGCTAACATAATTTTACATTATTCGTCACCACATACTTAGAAAAAAAACCACAATCGAGATCGGCAAAGAAGAAAATCGCCTTGGGCAGCTCAGGGGGGGGGGCACATCCTCGAAGGGGGAAAACTGCTCCTGCAGGGCCACGGGGGCTGTAACCTCAAACGGGGCATTGACCATCTCAGTAGTGGCCGTGAGTGTATCTGGGGTCGGCTCGGTGGCTGCCTCCATCTTCTTGGAGCTCTCTGTCTCGTGGGGATCAGCCTCTTGCGTCTGCTCCAATATCGGCAGATCTTTGCCTGGTTCTCCTTGGTCCACCATGAAACTGACGAATACTAGGAGACCACTGAAAGGAAAACACAATCCAATGACAATGAAACAAAAAAGAGAGTGAGGATCGGTTACTGCTTTGCAAAAGTTCTTTTTTTTCTCTGAATGAAAATATACCAACATCATGGATCCGCTTACCTTCCCTTCGTTGGGAGAGAAGAACAGTGGCAGATGCGAGTGTTGGCTTTCTTGAAGACGTTGAGGGAGAAGGGGATTCAGCAAAGAGTGAAATGATGGTTGCTTCGTCTGTCAAACTTAGACTGCGGGGAGGTGGGGTTTTGTGATACGACGGCTTGTTACTGCCGTGCTACGACCAGGGTGACTCTCTGCCTGCATACTGCCTTCTAATTTGGTGGATGGCATTTGGGCCCGTGTGCTTGATATGTCTCCAACGTATCTATAATTTATGAAGTATTCATGCTATTATATTATCTGTTTTGGATGTTTATGGGCTTTATTAAACACTTTTATATTATTTTTGGGACTAACCTTTTAACCCAGAGCCCAGTGCCAGTTCCTGTTTTTCCCTTGTTTCAGTGTTCCGGAGAAAAGGAATATCAAACGGAGTCCAAACGGAATGAAACCTTCGGGAGAAGTTATTTTTGGAAAGAAAGCAATCCAGGAGACTTGGAGTGCACGTCACGGGATCAACAAGGAGAGCACAAGGCAGGGGGGCGCGCCCTCCACCCTCATGGGCCCCTCGTGGCTCCCCTTACCGACTTATTTCACCTATATATATCCATATACCCTAAAACCTTCGGGGAGGAGAATAGATCGGGAGCTCTGCCGCCGCAAGCCTCTGTAGCCACCAAAAACCAATCGGGACCCTATTCCGGCAACCTGCCGGATGGGGGATCCCTCACCAGTGGCCATCTTCATCAATCCCGGCGCTCTCCATGACGAGGAGGGAGTAATTCACCCTCGGGGCTGAGGGTATGTACCAGTAGCTATGTGTTTGATCTCTCTCTATCGTGTTCGTGAGGTGTTACGATCTTGATGTATCGCGAGCTTTCCTATTGTAGTTGGATCTTGTGATGTTTCTCCCCCTATACTCTCTTGTAATGGATTGAGTTTTCCCTTTGAAGTTATCTTATCGGATTGAGTATTTAAGGATTAGAGAACACTTGATGTATGTCTTTCTTGTGCGTATCTGTGGTGACAATGGGATATCACGTGATCCACTTGATGTATGTTTTGGTGATCAACTTGCGGGTTCCGCCCATGAACCTATGCATAGGAGTTGGCACACGTTTTCGTCTTGACTCTCCGGTAGAAACTTTGGGGCACTCTTTGAAGTTCTTTATGTTGGTTGAATAGATGAATCTGAGATTGCGTGATGCATATCGTATAATCATACCCACAGATACTTGAGGTGACATTAGGGTTTTGGTTGATTTGTGTCTTAAGGTGTTATTCTAGTACGAACTCTTGAATAGATTGATCCCAAAAGAATAACTTTGAGGTAGTTTCGTACCCTACAATAATCTCTTCGTTCGTTCTCCGCTATTAGTGACTTTGGAGTGACTCTTTGTTGCATGTTGAGGGATAGTTATATGATCCAATTATGTTATTATTGTTGAGAGAACTTGCACTAGTGAAAGTATGAACCCTAGGCCTTGTTTACTAGCATTGCAATACCGTTTACGCTCACTTTTACCACTTGTTACCTTGCTGTTTTTATATTTTCAGATTACAAAAACCTATATCTACCATCCATATTGCACTTGTATCACCATCTCTTCACTGAACTAGTGCACCTATACAATTTACCATTGTATTGGGTGTGTTGGGGACACAAGAGACTCTTTGTTATTTTGTTGCAGGGTTGTTTGAGAGAGACCATCTTCATCCTACGCCTCCCACGGATTGATAAACCTTAGGTCATCCACTTGAGGGAAATTTGCTACTATCCTACAAACCTCTGCACTTGGAGGCCCAACAATGTCTACAAGAAGAAGGTTGTGTAGTAGACATCAGCTCTGCATGGCCCGCTTGTCTATGAACAAATGTAAAACTGCATTCAGTAGAGGGAGATGTTTCGATGACCTCGGAGGAGCCAGAAGCGGTAGTGTATCCACTGTACTTGTAGTAATTGTTTTTCTGGGTAGCTGTAGAGTGTCTCCACTTTACTAGTAGTAATTGTTTCTCTGGGCCGAAGACAAAACAGCCCATCCACCCTAGTAAATAATAAAATCAATTCAAAAGCCCATATATTTACTTAATGAGAGGCGCTACCAACACCCAGCACACCGCCCCCCAAAAAACCTGGGTGCTCTTCTTCCTCCTCACTCCCACCCACCTCACATCAGCTCGGTCCACTCGTACCCCCAAATTCCTCACCTCACTCCTACAGAAAACCCCAACTCACCTTCTTCCTCACTACTACAAAAAAACCCAGCTCCCCTTCTTCTTCACTCGCACTACAACTAGGCTCGTCATTCGTTACTCTGCTCAAATCCGCGAGCTCGACGCGACACCCTCAAGGAAAATGGAATCGGCTGACCCCAGCGCCAAGAAGATGAGGCTCCGCCAGCAGCGACGCCTGTTGTAGATCCCCCACCCGGCAATTCGGGGAGAAGCGGCGAGCCCGCCCCAACTGAATCCCAGGAACCCGTAGAATCTCGGGTGGACCGCATCAGCGATCTCCCGGATGCCATCCTTGGGGAGATCATCTTGCTTCTCCCCACCAAGGATTGCTACCGCACCCAAGTCCTCTCAATTCGGTGGCGCCCTCTATGGCGCGTCGTGCCCCTTAATCTTGATTTTCGTCAGCTATCTCTCTTCAATGATTTTGAACTCCCCAGAGCCATCATCTCCTCCCACCAAGGCTCCGTTCAAAGCCTCTGCATCCCGTCATGCTACTTGAGCAAGCATACCATGCCCTGCACGGTGGACGCCTGGCTGAAATCCCCTGAATTCATAGAACTACAGCTGCTTGAGTTCTACTATTCGCCAGGAAATCACCTACCAGATACCGAACGCCATGTACTTGTGCCCTTAGCACCGATGTCCATCTCGCGGTTTTCCTCCTCTCTCCACACCACCACCTTTGGATTGTGCTACCTACCAGACAATCTGGTACTAAACCTTCGACTCCCATTTCTCCAAAAACTTTCACCTGTGCGGGTTCGTATGTCGGAGGCCTCATTGCACAACATCATCCACTCTAGTTGCCCTGCCCTAGAGTGCTTGGTGCTTGTTTTCACAGTTAGAATCAGTTGTCTCCAAATAAAGTCGCCTAACCTTGTAAGAATTGGAATTTCTTTTGACGGAAGGCATCTCATCATCCAAGATGCCCCTTTACTTCAAAGGTTGACCTTGATTCTAGTTATTCACCATCACAAATAACCGTCCTCTCTGCGCCTAAACTGGAGAACTTGGGTGTAATACATGATCTCTGTGCTCATTTCAAGATGGTGTTTGGCTCCACAGTTCTTCAGGTACTTTATATTATCATCTACACTTATAACCATAAGCTGCATTTTAAATTTCTGGCATAAGTTATATATCATCTTGGAGTACACATTTTGTACTAATATTATGTTCTATGCTCAATGAAGAGTTTCTCCATGGATAGCCTATCAATGGTGCTGGATTCTGTCAAGATCTTATATATCCAAATGAATAGTTTTGATCCGAACAAGATTATTGGCTTACTGCAATGCTTTCCATGTCTGGAGAAGTTGCATACGAAGGTGATAATTTCACGCACATTGGAAGCCCGCATATAGTGTACTAGAATTAATTGTTCAGCTTTTGCTCTTTCGACACTCTTTTTTTAGACCTTAACTGTTTTCAATCTTCATGTCTATTTAGGCAATAGGATGGGGTAAGAAAGTTATAACCAATCGGTGGATTCGTAAGCACCGGGATTTTCTCACTTCTCATGACATTCGATTGAAGAAAATAATGCTAGAATGATATGTGTCGGGCTTCTATTTACAACATATTGTGGTCATAATCCAGTAAATTTTATGACCCAGGATGTTCATTCTATGGACCTGACCGATCCATTTGACTGTGACTGCCGAAAACAGTGCTGTAGTTAGATGTTGTTGCCCTTTTCAATCCGGGTTTTGTCTAAACCTGATGAACAATTAACCCTCGTGCTTTTGTACAGTTTGTAAGTTGGAGTTAGATGTTCTTGCCCTTTTCAACTCAGCTGTGACTATCATATTTTCTTTGAAACAAAGCAAATGGCTTGCCATTTGTTTAATATTGTAACAAATCCCAACCAAGGGAAATAACATCACTCTCACCGGCTGCTTGAGCTCACTTTGCATTACAGAAGCCAAGTGATTAGCCCCCACCAGCACCCACAAACTTATTTGAACTAGCACACCAAATGGGATGTAAATTTTCATAAGAAAGGTTGCATGACCGTGGCATATTTGGATTTCGACATTTGGGACTCACGAGGAAATAGCCTATCCAAGGTGGTGTCGACTTACTAGCTAGTCAACAAACGATTCTGCCTACCAGCCGTTGGATTGACATCCAACATCTGTCGTGTATCTTCTATCTCTTGTCTTCTTCCTCCAGCCGCCCAAACCAAACCACCCCGTCGGCTCCGCCTGCTCCCACCTCCCATGGCTGGCTGCGCCTACGCCGCCCTACAGTACCCTCCAATGTTGGCCAGTCCCTCCCTCTATTCCCTCACACGTCCTGTTATTCTCCGGCGACGTCAGCCCCAACACGCATCCGCACCCAAACCACACATCCCTCGTAGTCCCCTCTGCATGCGACTGAACCAGGGCATCTTCCATGGCTCCTGTTTGTTCCGTCCGAGGCCTCGCCGTCGTCCTCCGCCTTGGTTCGCTCGCCGTGCGCGGTGCGCCGCCCTCTTGCGTTGTCAACGTCGTCAACAACCGAGAGGAACAAGGAGATGACTGTACATGGTGACGATGACAGTAGGGACCCACTAGCGTCATGGCAGTACGCAAGCAAGTGCCTCGTTATTACAAGCCCAAAAAATGGTTCCTCCTAATGGTTGGACATCTAGGGCTCACGCCATTGTCAACGTAGTCAACAAACAAGATAATTACACAATGAGCGGCTGACACCAGGTACCCAGCAGGTCGCGCAGTTTTTCTAGGAACAAGCAGTTGTTATTTTTACTAGTTTTAGCGACGAATCTGGGTAACAACGGGGCTGTGCGAGGGCTGTGGCCCATCTAGCCAGGGTTTTATTTATGTTTACCACATCATGAGCTCAGTTGTGTTTTTTCTTGCTGAAAATATCTAGCCCAGTTCTACTTTTTTTAAAGAAATACCCAAACGAGGCCTACTTGCTTTGTCAGTCCTGCAGGGCTGCAAATCTTACAAGGCAAGGAGATTTTCATTCGGTTTGCCCAGAAAATGGGCTACTGGTAATGAGAAATGGATTTTACATTTTTAAAACACATCAAACCGGGAATTAGTTTCAATTTTTTTCCTTACAAGATTTTAAATTCCATTGATATTTATGCATGGACAATTATTTGGATTTTATATTTATATAAATTATTTTTCAAAATAGTTTGAATGTGACTCGAAATTTCGGGATTAAAAACAATTGACTGCACCGAAATATGCAAAATTTCGTATAATTTTTAACCGTGGCCACAATATGGGCTGTAATGCTAACAAAAAGAAGATGGGCTCCAAAAAATCCTTAAGAATTAGCAAATGGGCTGTAAATTATTAGAAATAATGGCAAATGGGTTGTATGCTATTTTCCACAGATTTGAGGCTGACTTGTGCGCCTACTATAGGTTGACGCATACGCTTTCCTAAATAAAAAAGGTTGACACACATGCAACGCTGTGTCAACTTAGTCAATACATGAGAGCAGTGACTGTTGGATGTCCATCCAACTGCCGTCGTGCTTCTTCAATCTCTGCTCTTCCTGCTCCAGCCGCTCAAACAAGCGTCGACGGGACTGCCTGCTCCCTCCTCCCGCGGCCTGTTGTGCTGCCGCGCAAGCTTCACCGCCCCACCGTACTCCCATCACTGGCCTAGCCATCCCTCTACTTACCCACACCTGCTGTTATTCTCCGGCGAGGGAAGATGAACCAGTAAACCCTTGTACCCCCCTCCGCATGGGACAACTGCCGAGTCTTCCCTGGCTCCGTGTCGTTCCCTTCCTAGGCCTTGTCGTCGTCCACCGCCCTAGTGCTCTCGGCACGGTGTGGTCATCATGGTCAAGGAACAACATCCATCAGAAGTGGACTGTACGTGGAGAGGCTGACAACTGGGTCCCAGGCCGCATGGAAGGAAATGCCTCCTTATTACACCCCAAATAATGATTCCTCCACCTGACAACTGGGACCCACCGGAAGGGCCTCTGTATTTTGTGAAAAAAACGTTACTCCCGCTGACAGGTCAGACCCACCAGCTATATCTTCGCACACAAGGAAGTGCCTCCTTATTATGCACAAAAAATGAATACTCCCCCTGCTAGCTGGGACCCACCGTAGTTGGAGACTGACTTGTGGGCCTACTGACACGGACGGAGGGCTTTGTCAAATTAGTCAACATGAACGATTCTAGCTTCAGTGACCGTACGATGCCCATCCAACGGCCGTAGTGCTTCTTCAACCTCTGGTCTTCTTGCTCCAGCCGCCCAACCAAGCACCGGTCGTGCCGCTTCTCCTCCTCCGTGGCTAGTGTGCTATCGTGGAGGCCTCACCGCCCCCTACTACTCCTGCCGCTGGCCATACCATCCCTCTACTCGCACACACCCCCTATTATTCTGCGGCGACGGCAGCCTCACACCGCAGCCGAACCAGTGAACCCTCGTACTCCTCTCCGCGTGGGCATCCACTACCGCGTCTTCCCCGGCTCTGCGTCATCTCCTTCCTAGGCCTCGCCGTTGTCCATCTCCTTGGTGCTCTCGGTGCGGCATGGTCAATGTGGTCAAGGAACGACTTCCATCGGAAGAGTACTGTACGTGGAGAGGCTGACAGCTGGGTCCACGGCCGCAGCAAGGAAATGCCTCCTTATTACGCGCAAAATAATGATTCCTTCACCTGACAGTAGGGACCCACCGGACGGGCCACCGTATTTCATGAAAAAAAGTTCCCCCTGACTGCTGGGACCCACCAGCTACATCTTCGCACGCAAGGAAGTGCCTCCTTATCCTCCCTGACAGTCGGGACCCACCTGGTCGAAGCATACATAGCGTTGCCATTCTGGTCGCGAACGTGTACGTACATACTGGTCAATCGGTCTGTCTGCAGGCTGCAGCGATGAACCGTGGCCGAGTAAGGAAGGGCATGTGTCGTAGTAGAGCGTGCGCGTGTCGTAGTAGATGCGCGCACGTAGCATGTCACGCAGTCCCGTTAATATCTTGTACATGTACGTACAGCCAGGGTGCAAGAAAGTAAATATGGCCGCATACGTACATACGGGCGGGGTCTCGAACGCCTACTCGTGCATGCGTACCGCTAGGTCAGAAAGGAGAAACTGCGTCGTCGTGTTCATCGGGAGGCAACGGAATGTGTCGTGTTCATCGGGAGCCAACCGGCTTGGACGGAACAGCCGATCGAAAGGAGGCCTGGCATACTGTAGAACGGATGAAACGGCCTTGTGTTAGACCGCCTACGGTCCAAACGGGACCCTGTTCACCGGGAGGGGTGTGGTGTACCGCAAAATGGAGGAAACAGACTTCTCTTTGACCTCCTATGGTCGAAACGGGGTCCTGTTGATCGGGCGGGGTGTGGCATACCGCAAAACGGAGAAAACAGACTTGTGTTTGAGCACTACGGTCGAAACGGGGGTCTTGTTCATCGGGAGGGGTGTGGCGTACCACAAAACGGGACTCCACGGACTACTGTTCATCTCCACCGTCGACCTCCTCCAGCCTCCACGGGCTACTGTTCATCCACCGTCGACCTCCTCCAGCCTCCACCTGCGACTATTCATCCACGGTCTCCTGTTCATCTAGCCTCCACCGCTCCTCCACCGGCTACTGTTCAACCAACCCTTTCCACGGGGTCCTGTTCAACCACCCCTCCACGGGATACTGTTCACCCAACCCTCCACCGGCTACTATTCAGCCAGCCCCCGACGGGGTCGTCTTGTTCATCCAGCCGTCCACGGGGTCCTGTTCATCCACCCCCAACCAGCTCGATCGATCGGGGTCCTGTTCATCCAGTGGCAACGGCCTCTACTACAACGGGGTTGTAAGGGCATATTTATCCCCAAGATGTTTTGGTGATTGATGACAATGCTTTTGCGGACTAATCGTGTGCGTTAAGTTCTTTCAGAGATTCATCCATTGGCACGAGACGATTACCTCCCCTCGGTGTGTTATTCAAGACGGTGTAGCTCCTTCGTTTCTTTGTTGGTGGACTAGTTTCGCAGGAGCCACCATACTATCAAGAGGGGATCCGCTTTGGTAAGGCTAGGGAGGAATCAACACGTACACATCCGTATCACACCCGATGTTTTCCTTCCGCTTCGATGGAGCAGCCTTTCCTTCCCCTGTGCCTGCCCTGACCTGCCCCAGCGGTAGTACCGCCGAAGCACTCAAGTGGTAGTACCGCTCCCAGAGCGGTAGTACCGCTCCCAGAGCGGTAGTACCGCTCCCCGAGTGGTAGTACCGCTTGTGGGCTTCGGACGTAGTACCGCAGTGGTTCCGGGCTACTACCGCCTTGACTCGAGACCGGTGTTTTTCGTGTCGGGTTTTACGGTACTAAGTGCGGCAGTAGTGGCGGTAGTACCGCTCCTACTCCCGCGGTAGTGCCGCTCTGGGGCGAGGACCCTGACCTCCTCGTCAGCACGGCAGTACCGCTGGGTGGGAACGGTAGTACCGCCCTGCCCAAGCGGTAGTACCGCTCTGTGCGTGGTTGTTCAGTGGGGTAACGGTTGGATTGGTTCCCTCACTATATATAGGTGTCTTCTTCCCCAAAGTTGACTTACCTCTTTCCCCCAAAAGCTCCATTGTTGCTCCAAGCTCCACTTTCGCCTGATCTCTCTCTCCCTAGCCAATCAAACTTGTTGATTTGCTCGGGATTGGTTGAGAAGGCCCCGATCTACACTTCCACCAAGAGAAATTTGATTCCCTCTCTTATCCCTAGCGGATCTTGTTACTTTTGGGTGCTTGAGCACCCTAGACGGTTGAGGTCACCCCGAAGCCATACTCCATTGTGGTGAAGCTGCGTGGTGTTGTTGGGAGCCTCCAATTGTTGTGGAGATTGCCCCAACCTTGTTTATAAAGGTCCGGTCGCCGCCTTCAAGGGCACCAATAGTGGAATCACGGCATCTCGCATTGTGTGAGGGCGTGAGGAGAATACAGTTGCCCTAGTGGCTTCTTGGGGAGCATTGTGCCTCCACACCGCTCTAACGGAGACGTACTTCCCCTTAAAAGGAAGGAACTTCGGTAACACATCCTCGTCTCCACCGGCTCCACTCTTGGTTATTTCGTGCCTTTACTTTTGCAAGCTTCTTGTGTTATATCCTTGTTTGCTCATGTGTTAGTTGTCCTTGCATCATATAGGTTGCTCACATAGTTGCACATCTAGACAACCTATATTATTGCAAAGTTTAAATTGGTAAAGAAAAGCTTAAAAATTGTTAGTTGCCTATTCACCCCCCCCCTCTAGTTAACCATATCGATCCTTTCAATTGGTATCAGAGCCTCATCTCTTTATTAAGGACTTTGCCGTACGAAGAGTATGGTTGACACCACAGACGGTGTGGAGGAGCACTCCGGTGTGAATCCTATCTCGCTCACGGTCGATGGGGAACCTCGGTCTCAGGAGGATCTCAATGTGGCTCTAGACACATTGAGAGACTCCATGACGACCAAGGTTGAAAGCATGCTTACTAAATTTCTCGAAGGACTCAAACCGTCCACCTCGCCTATGAAAGTGGGTGATCCCACTAACAAGGTGACGGATGCTACCTCCGACAAGGGGGAAGCTAACAGTGAAAAGAGTCCTTCTACTAATGGTAGAAATGGCACCGGAATCTTTGCCCATGTGGAACCTCCAAATTATGGAGGGCCGATTCCCTCTACTCATTTAAATCATGCCGGTCCTCCTCCTAAGTATGAGAAACATGAAGATTTTGATTCTTGGGTTTATCGCTGGCGTCATTTAAAACATGTGAATACTAACCTTTGGAGAATCATTGAAGAAGGTTTCTATCCTCATGACCCAAGCAACTTCACCCCTCGAGAAGCCGTGGATAATCAATTCAATGAGAGTGCTCTCTTCATCATCCAAGATGCAATTCTTCCCAAAGATCTCCCTCATCTTCGACCTCATGCCATGGCTAAAGACGCATGGAAATGTGTTGTGTCTCTCTATCGAGGAAGTGCTAGCATTCAACGCTCCAACTATGAAGTGGTGCAAGATGAAGCCGATGAGTTTGCAATGAAAGAAGATGAAGAAACTCGCGGTCTCACTCCTAGATCATGGAAGCAAGGACACGGATGACAATTGGATCAAGCGCAAGTTCCTCAAGGCCATGATGCCCTACAACAAGGCCATGTCCTCCATCATCCGTCAAAGACCGGACTTCCACTCCATGACCTCAAGCGAAGTTTTGGATGAGTTCATTGCAATGAGCATCTTGGACAAGACCGCCGACAATGCGTGCTCCGTTCTCAAAGGGCAAAGAAGCCCAACCTTGTTGAAGGCCAAGGTTATTATGGAAGAAGAGGAAGAAGTGGAAGATGAGGAGAGCAACCCCGAAGACACCAAATATGATTATCATGAGCACATGGCTCTTGCTTCAAGACAATTTTGGAGCAAGAAGAATACAAGACCCAACTTCAACAAGAACAACTCAAGTGGCGTCAAGGGCAAGCAACGAGTTAGAACTTGCTTCAACTGTGACAATGTGAGCCATTTCGTTGCGGATTGTCCTTACGAGAAACGGGAAGACAATGGTGGCAAGTTCATCCGAAAAGACAAAGCCAAGTCCTTCCCCAACAAGAACAACTTCACCAAGAAGACTCACACTCGTGGGTTGGTGGTTCAAGAAGAATACCAAGAGGATGACGATGATGATGAAAGCGGAGAAGCAATGGCTATGGCATCCGTTGCCATTGCTACTACTCCCCGAGCATCTCTCTTTGATTCACCCAACGAGAACATCATCGCCAAGTGCCTCATGGCTAAAGCTTCAAACAAGGTAACCCCCAACATCACTACTACCATCAGTACTAATCCCTCCTCGGAGGATTGCATTGATGAACATGATGGGTCTAATGATAAGTGAGTGAATTGGAGTCTTTTATGAGTAAGCTCAAGGGCAAGTCCAAGAAGCATTTTGTTGCTCTCTTGGAAAAACTTGGTGAGGCCAATGACATGATCGAGGCTCACGAAGATACCATCTCTAAGATGGAAGGTCATAGTCGTGACTATGCCGATGAGATATCGGATCTCTCTAATGCTCTTGAGGAAGAGCGTGCATCGCTTGACTTTTGAGGAGTCACACAACGATGACCATGCTAAGTTAAAGAAAGATCTTGATCATGCTCTTGTTGTGTCTCATGTGTTAACTTCCGAGAAGGCTAAACTTGGGGTTGATCATGCTAGACTCAAAGAGGAGTTTGAGATACTTGACAAGGCCCACAAGGTCTTGAAGGGTGCTCACGCTAACCTCAAGGAGTCTCATGCTCAACTCCAACTTAAGCTAACCAAGGAAAAGGCCACATTCCCACACATGATATTAATTGATAATGCTTGTGCTACTAACCCGTGCTGTGAGCATGTGCATCTTGTGGAGGAGAATGCCAAATTGAAGGATCAACTTGAGAAAGGCCTTGTGACATGCATTCAAGGTTAGAAGAACCTCAACGACCTTTTGAGCAATCAAAAGGAAGTTGTGTCCAAGGAAGGAATTGGGTTTGCACCCAAGTCCAAGAGCAAGAAGAAGAAGAACGACAAGACCAAACGTCCTCCTCCTCTCAAGCAAACTTTTGTGGAAGAGGGAGAGGGTGCTCCTAAGGAGAAGAAAGAAAGAGGGAAGAGAGTTGACGTCCAAAAGGTCAAAAGCATTCCCTCCAACAAAGCCGGCGACTTTAACCCGTCATATGTGTTGTGCCGTGCTAGTGATGGACATGTTTATGCTAAATTCGTTGGTTCTCCTTATGAGTACATTGAATGGTCTATTTGGGTTCCTAAGACCCTTGTTACTAACATCAAAGGACCCATTACTAAATGGGTACCTAAAACCAAGCATTGATCTCTTGTAGGTGTTTGCTTCCGGTGGGGGATCATGGTTGCTCGATAGTGGAGCAACAAATCATATGACCGGAAGCAAGGACTTGGTGGTGGACGTGCAAAAGATTCCATCTATGCCCACCTATGTTGAGTGGGGTGATGCCTCACATTCTAAGGTATTGGGTCTTGGCAAGGTTGTCATTTATCATGATCTAACGATCGAGAAAGTCATGCTTGTTGAGTCCCTTGCATACAATTAGCTTTCCGTTCATCAACTTGCACTCATGGGTTTTGCTACCTTCTTTGACATTGATATCGTGGCCCTCTTGTGGAGCAAGACTCTTAAAGTAGCCTTTGTTGGGCATGTCGAGAACGGTCTCTATGTGATTAACTTTTGGAGCGACCCACTAAGACCGCGACATGCCTAATGGATAAAGTTGACGGGATGGCTTTGGCATCGCCGTTTATTACGCCAATATGAGATCTTTGCAAAGTCTTCTCAAGGGGACCATGTCCATGGACTAACAAATGTTAGTTTTGCCAAAGATCGTGCTTGCAGTGCTTGTATTGAAGGAAAGCTTCATGAGAAGGCTCACCCTCCCACGACCATCATCTACTCGAAGAGACCCTTGGAGCTCCTTCACATGGATCTCTTTGGGCCTCCATCTTTTGATAGTCTTGGAGGTAGAAAGTATTGCTTGGTGATTGTGGATGATTATTCAAGATACACTTGGGTATACTTCTTCAAGAGGAAGAGTGAGACTCAACAAACCGTCATCGACTTTGCAAATGAAGCTCAACGTCAACATAATGCAAATATCTTGACAATCAGAAGTGACAACGGCACCGAGTTCAAGAACTACACCTTGGATGAGTTTCTTAGTGATGAGGGGATCAAGCACCCATATGCTGCTCCATATGCCCCTCAACAAAATGGTGTTGCGGAGAGGAAGAACCGGACGTTGATGGATGCGGCAAGGACCATGATGGCGGAGTTCAAGTCTCCATACAACTTTTGGGCCGAAGCCATCAACGCCGCATGTCATGCATCCAATCGGCTCTATCTCCACAAAGGCTTGAACAAGACTCCTTATGAGATACTCCCCGGCAACAAGCCCAACCTCAAGTACTTCCGGGTGTTCGGTTGTAAGTGTTTCATTCTCAAGAAAGGTGTTCATTTGTCTAAATTTGAGGCTACAGCTCATGAGGGCATATTTGTTGGTTATGCTACAAACTCTCATGCTTACTGTGTCCTCAACAAGTCCACCGGACTCATTGAGGAGACGTGTAACGTGGAGTTTGACGAAAATAACGGCTCCCAAGTGGAGCAAAGTGGTACTTGTGATGTAGGTGATGAAATTCCTCCCCAAGCCATAAGAAGAATGGTTATTGGTCATATTCTACCCATTGAGGAACCCCTTGTGGCCGAAGGAGAAGGACAATGCTCCACTCGAGTGGAGCCATCACCTCCCCAAGACCCACTCGCTTCCGAAGAACAAAGTGAAGGCCCTCAACCTCGTGAACAAGACCCAGGGCAAGATCAACCTCAAGATGGTGGTGAACCTCTAAATGATGCCCAAGGTCAAGTTCTCCCCCTCGAGCAAGTTCAAGATCATGAGCAAGCTCATGATCTAGAACAAGCTCAAGACGGTGCTCAAGATAATCAAGTTAACCCTCCTCCTTCCACACCCGAGGAGGAATTAGAGCATCGTGCCGTGAAGATTGCTTCCAAGCTCACCACCCAAGGCCATCTCATGGAAAATGTGGTTGGAAGCCTAAGAAAGGGGGTAAGCACTCATAGACAATTAGCCAACTATTGTGAACTCACGCTTTTGTCTCTTGTGTTGAACCCCAAAAGGTCATGAGGCGCTCGAAGACTCGGATTGGCTCAATGACATGCATGAAGAACTCAACAACTTCGAGTACAACAAGGTGTGGAGATTAGTGCCAAGGCCATCGGGGAACCACAACGTCATTGGAACCAAGTGGATCTTCAAGAACAAGCAAGATGCTCATGGGAACATCGTTCGCAACAAGGCAAGATTGGTAGCACAAGGCTACTCCCAAGTCGAGGGTATCGACTACGGTGAAACCTTTGCTCCCATTGCTCGCCTTGAATCCATACGCTTGTTGATTGCGTATGCTTCCCATCACAACTTTAAGTTGCAACAAATGGATGTGAAAAGTGTTTTTCTTAATGGTCCTATTAATGAGTTGGTCTATGTCAAGCAACCCCCCGGGTTCGAGGATCCCTACTTCCCGGATCATGTGTATCAACTCGATAAGGCACTCTATGGCCTTAAACAAGCCCCACGTGCGTGGTATGACCACCTTACCGAGTTGTTACAAGATCGTGGATTTGAGGTGAGGCTAATCGATCCCACTCTTTTTACTAAGAAGGTCAAAGGGGAGTTGCTTGTATGCCAACTATATGTTGATGATATTATCTTTGGTTCTCCTAACAAAGCTTTCAATGAGGAATTTGCCGCTCTCATGACCTCCAAGTTCAAGATGTCTTCGATGGGAGAGTTGAAGTTCTTCCTTGCTTTTGATATCAAACAAAGAAGAGAAGGAACCTTCATCAACCAAGCCAAATACACTCAAGACATGCTAAAAAGATTCAACCTAAGTGATGTCAAGCCGGCTACTACACCGATGCCCACCAAGTGCCAACTTGACATTGATCCCAATGGTAAAGCGATGGATCAAAAGGTATATCGCTCCATGATTGGCTCCTTGCTTTACCTTTGTGCATCTAGACCGGATATCATGTTGAGTGTGGGGATGTGTGCACGGTTTCAAGCCGCACCGAAGGAAAGTCACTATGTGGCGGTCAAGCGAATCTTTCGATATTTGGCTCATACCCCAAACTTTGGCTTATGGTACCCAAGAGGAGCAAACTTCAAGCTTGAAGGATTTACGGATTCGATTATGGGAGACAAAGTGTATAGGAAGTCCACTTCCGGAGGGTGCCAGTTTCTTGGGTGCTCTTTGGTGAGTTGGTCTTCCAAGAAGCAAAGTTGTGTGTCTCTCTCGTCCACGGAAGCGGAATATGTGGCGGCCGGTAGTTGTTGTGCACAACTCTTATGGATGAGGCAAACTTTAAAGGAATACGGTGTCATTTGTGACAAAGTGCCTCTTTGGTGTGACAACGAAAGTGCCATCAAGATTTCTCTCAACCCGGTGCAACACTTCAAGACGAAGCATATTGAGATTCGGTATCATTTCATCCGGGATCACATTAGGTGAGGGGAGATCGAGCTCAAGTATGTCAACACTCATGATAACCCTGCTGATATTTTCACGAAGCCCTTGGATGAAGCAAGATTTCGCGAGTTAAGGCATGAGCTAAATATCATTGATTCGAGCAATGTGACTTGAACCCTTGCACACCCCACCTCACTCAACTTGGTGTCTAGTTAGGTGTAGGCATGGACATAGGGGGAGTGTTGTTCTCTCAATGAACTCTCCCTCCCCCATTATGCATAAAATGATCAACTCTTTCACATTAGCCATTTTTGATGGTACTTGTGCTTCAAAGACGAGTTTTGGTCATGGGCCCAAGGATAATTCTTCGCGGTGCCATACCAATTGACTCAAACATAGGTGGCTCCGGCCACCGCCCTCTCTTGAGAGAGGCCAGAGCTCGCTTTGCTTTCCTGTGGTTGTTTTGAATAAGTGGGTTCTGGACCATTGTTAGTGTGTGTGTTTCCTTGTTGGTCTTTCCTTTTTCTTGGCCTTGCCTTCTCGTCTCGTTGGTGCTTTAGCCGTGTGTTTAGAGGCCATCTGGTTGCTGAGCGGTACTACCGCTGGTGGCGAGCGGTACTACCGCTCCGAGCGGTACTACCGCCTTCCAGCGCGGTACTACCGCTATGAGGCGTGGGCAGGGGGTTATATCGGAGGCAGGGGAGTTTTCTTCTCCCCCAAACCCATTCGCACGCCCCCTCGCTCTGTTCCTCTCTCCAGCAACCGGCGCCGCGGGAGGGCTCCGACGGATCTCCCTCTCCGGGGCGTTCCTCTCCATTTCCTTCGGTGGAGACGATCCCCACCTTGTCCTCTTGCCATGGATGCCGGTATTACCCCCGTTCCCTCTTTCTTCTTGTCTATATTTCCAATCTAGCATCTTAGGGGCAATAGCAGTTGCATCTCTAGATTTTTGGCCAAATCTAGGCTTGAGTAGGATGGAGAAAGCTTCTAGGCAGTTTGGATTGATGTTTGGTTGGAGTATTTTTGAATTTGGTAGGACGGTAGTGCCGGATCTGACCACGGTAGTAGGAAACTGTTGTTTCCCCGTCTCGAGCGGTACTACCGCTCTCTGTGGAGTGGTACTACCGCTTGGGGCGGTACTACCGCTCGCAGGTCGCGGTACTACCGCCCTCTACCAGTTTCCACAATGCTCTTACCTCTCAGTAATCTTTTTGCTCGTGTTTTGTGGCTTATGCTCGTTCTTTCTGGTTGTTTGCGTGTTCTTGTGTGTGGTTCTAGGTGATGAGGTTCCTGAACATCAGGCTCGTCGTGTCAACCCCGGCCGTGCCTCGTCCAAGCGTTACCGCACCACTGAGTTTGCCGGAGGTTCCTCAAGTGCTCCACCTCCACCTCAACTCCAAAAGAAGACCGTGTCAAGTCAAGCACTCTGCAAAACCGTGCTGTAAATGCAACCCAAGGAGTTACGGGCAAGGCGTCGCCAAGAACCCATATGAGGCAGACCAAGATCCTCTTTGGTCAACCGTCCGCTCTGGAACAGTGTCAGTTTGCAATCTTCTTTGATGTTCTCAAGGCCAAGAAGAACCTCTTTGTCAACGTGCACTCCATCGACACCGACCATATGGAGAAGGATCCTGAATACTTTGGTGAAGCTCTTCAGATGTGCACTCAACTGAACATTCTTGGGGTCATGCAATTCAACAAAGATTTTGATGCTGATATTGTGGCCCAATTCTATGCCACGGTTCATCTCGGGGCCGATGAGGACAGGACAACGACTTGGTTGACCAATGGCAAGTTGCTTTCAGTCAAGTGGAAAGCTTTCATGAATTTGATTGGGGTGCAAGATCTAGGACTTGAGTCTCCTGTCGGCTTTCGCCCACACCGCAACACCAACTCCACTAACAAGCAAGCTCTGTGGCCCTACTGCACTTTGAGGGTCAACCCTGAGACGAAGAAGGAAACTTATGAGCTGCCTACCTTTCTGGATATCCTTCACCGTGTCTTCAGAGAGACTCTTTTCCCTCGTATCGGGAATCTGGATATGGTTCACTCTTATCTCGTGGACATGCTTCTCTTCAGCCATCGTGAGAAGGAACAGAACACCGGAGAGTCCCTGGATATCTCTCATGTTATGTGGTCTTAACTGTTATCTGCTATCTCCGAGCGCAAGTGCCCGATTTATGGTCCGTTCATCATGCTGCTTATTGAGAAGGCCTGGGCTCGTGTCTATCCCAAGGTGATGCTGGAGACTAGAGAGTTGGTTTCTCATGACATCAAGCGTCTAAGGAAGAAGGATAACTGGGGCACTCAGGCCCCTAAGACTGGAGTTCCTTCGTCTGCTACTGCCATGGAGACCGAGGAGGAGACTGAGGCTGAGGATGATGATGATGACTACGTGCCTTCTGAGACAGAGCCCTCTTGGGCAAAGAAGCTCAAGCTCAAGATGAAGAAGCTGTTCTGCATGGAGTCTCACGGTCAGTACATGACTCATGTGGATGAGAAGAAGGCCCGAGGTCGCCACAAGGAGCTCATGCGTCAGTTGGGTGCTACAGTTAATAGTGGGTCTGAGGACCAGCTTACTGAGGAGGAGGAGTGGATTCAGCAGCACTGCCCGTGGACTGATTCTGATGCCGAGCACTTCCCGACTAATGACGGTGGCGCAGATGATCCCGCTGAGATCTGATGTGTGTGTCCCTCTATTGCTATCACCTCGAGCCGTAGCAACACTCCCTTTTTGGTGTCTCGATGCCAAAGGGGGAGAGAGTTTAGGGATTTGTGCCTTGTGTTTGTGTCTTCCGTCTTCTGTGTTTGTGCTTTCTTCGCAGTTTGCTTTGTTTGGTTTGTGTCAGTGAGACCTAAGTTCTCGTCATATGGTGTGAGACATATGCTACCTTATCTTTCCAGTATCTTTATCTATGTCACTATCTAGCTTATGAGTTGCATGCTTATCCTGTTAAGTTATCTATGCTCCTCTCATATACCCTGCTTAGGTGATTGGTCGGTCTCTAAAATGTAGGGGGAGCGTTGATCCTAGTATGTGTGCCGTGCAGTCCAAAGCACTTATCTAGATAGCACACATCTAGGGGGAGCCCATCTACATTTTAGGACGGTGGGGTTTTTGCGTGTGTCCTATATCTCTCATGTTTGTGCAAATCCCGTATTGTCATCAATCCACCAAAAAGGGGGAGATTTTAAGGGCATATTTATCCCCAAGATGTATTGGTGATTGATGACAATGCTTTTGCGGACTAATCGTGTGCGTTAAGTTCTTTCAGAGATTCATCCATTGGCACGAGACGATTACCTCCCCTCGATGTGTTATTCAAGACGGTGTAGCTCCTTCGTTTCTTTGTTGGTGGACTAGTTTCGCAGGAGTCACCGTACTATCAAGAGGGGATCCGCTTTGGTAAGGCTAGGGTGGAATCAACATGTACACATCCGTATCACACCCAATGTTTTCCTTCCGCTTCGATGGAGCAGCCTTTCCTTCCCCTGTGCCTGCCCTGACCTGCCCCAGCGGTAGTACCGCGGTCCTCAGCGGTAGTACCGCCGAAGCACTCAAGCGGTAGTACCCAAGCGGTAGTACCGCTCCCCGAGCGGTAGTACCGCTTGTGGGCTTCGGCCGTAGTACCGCAGTGGTTCCGGGCTACTACCGCCTCGACTCGAGACCGGTGTTTTTCTTGTCGGGTTTTACGGTACTAAGTGCGGCAGTAGTGGCGGTAGTACCGCTCCAAGCGGTAGTACCACTCCTACTCCCGCGGTAGTACCGCTATGGGGCCAGGACCCTGACCTCCTCGTCAGCACGGCAGTACCGCTGGGTGGGAGCGGTAGTACCGCCCTGCCCAAGCGGTAGTACCGCTCTGTGCGTGGCTGTTCAGTGGGGTAACGGTTGGATTGGTTCCCTCACTATATATAGGTGTCTTCTTCCCCAAAGTTGACTTACCTCTTTCCCCCAAAAGCTCCATTGTTGCTCCAAGCTCCACTTTCGCCCGATCTCTCTCTCCCTAGCCAATCAAACTTGTTGATTTGCTCGGGATTGGTTGAGAAGGCCCGATCTACACTTCCACCAAGAGAAATTTGATTCCCTCTCTTATCCCTAGCAGATCTTGTTACTCTTGGGTGCTTGAGCACCCTAGACGGTTGAGGCCACCCCGAAGCCATACTCCATTGTGGTGAAGCTTCGTGGTGTTGTTGGGAGCCTCCAATTGTTGTGGAGATTGCCCCAACCTTGTTTGTAAAGGTCCGGTCGCCGCCTTCAAGGGCACCAATAGTGGAATCACGGCATCTCACATTGTGTGAGGGCGTGAGGATAATACAGTGGCCCTAGTGGCTTCTTGGGGAGCATTGTGCCTCCACACCGCTCTAACGGAGACATACTTCCCCTTAAAAGGAAGGAACTTCGGTAACACATCCTCGTCTCCACCGGCTCCACTCTTGGTTATTTCGTGCCTTTACTTTTGCAAGCTTCTTGTGTTATATCCTTGCTTGCTCATGTGTTAGTTGTCCTTGCATCATATAGGTTGCTCACATAGTTGCACATCTAGACAACCTATATTATTGCAAAGTTTAAATTGGTAAAGAAAAGCTTAAAAATTGTTAGTTGCCTATTCACCCCCCCTCTAGTCAACCATATCAATCCTTTCAGGGGTCCAGTTCATCCAACCCCCACCGGGAACTGTGCATCCAACCCCCAACAACGATCACTGTTCATCAAGAGGCAGCAGGTTTGATCGGCTTCAATTAGCAGCAATAGCGAAGGAATCGCTTGATCGGGTTCACTTAACAGCCAGATCAATCAATCGCTCGGGTTCAGTAACGCGTAGCCTGCAGTGCAATCGCTCGGGTTCAGTAGGAAAATGCCTCGCTCGGGTTCAATTAGAGCCAAATGCCTCGCACCCACACGCGTACATGTACGAGAGAAACCCGCATCGCTCGGCCCTCGACCACCCACCATAACCGGGAACTCCCCGATATTTTCCTCGCCCTCGCTTCTACCACGGTTTTTTCTGTCATGGATGGCCCAAAGAATGTCATGCAGTTGCGTATCTGATGTCTACTACACAACTGTCGGTGTACTAGAGTAGGGGTACCCTAGTATCCTGAACTCGTACACGGGCAGTCGTAGCACCCCGCGGCAAGGCTTGCCTAGTGACCGCCAAGATCCTCCGCGGCTCCTTTGGAGCCATTCAAGAACAAAGTATTCAAGGCCCCGGCAAGAGGAGCTTGTCGGCAAGGCCACTCAAGGCACGAAGGAAACAAGACCCCGGCAAGAGGAGCTTGCCGGGAAGGCTTGGTGAGCGACAAGCTCCCGAGTGCGAGAAGGATTCAGCCGCGGCAAGGTGCTTGCCACGGCAGGCAACATCTCTTCATCTCCGCTCCAGCTCATCCACCAACGTGTCGCCATGGGGCCATTCCAGCGCAGCGTCAAGAAGTCTGTGCAGCCAGCGGGGAGCAGCGATAAGCGGCGCCGACGAGCTTACCATCGTGGCAAACGGTGGTGCACTTGACGGTCCTGTTGCCTTTGTTTAGGCGATGTGGACGGCATTTATTGATCTTGTCCCTTGCCGCCAGAGTTAGGTATATGCACTGTACACTGTACAAGTCGGTGTACCAGCTACTCATTTTTTCCATTTTTGCCCTTGTCTACGTTGCCACCTGTGGTGACCCCTTGAGCCTATAAAAGGAGGCCCATGTGCAACGTAGAAAGGGTTCGGCTCCGTTCGGTTCATTCATTCGAGACCACACTCACTCAAGCTAGGTTTTGTAGCTCTCATTGCTCCCTAGCAAGAACACAATACAATCAACCAAGCAGCAGTAGGAGTATTATCTCTCCGGAGAGCTCCGAAGCTGGGTAAACTGCTCGTGTGCATCGCCTCGATCTGCTCTTTGTGCAATCTCCGCCCCCCCCCCCTGAACCACAAGGGACTCGGTCCGCCAGGTCCCATAGGTGTTCGTGGGTCACGATCAGCTTCCCCGACATCTTTTGCGCTACCGTCGAGGACGCACCATCGAGCTCCACCGGCAAGTGCAAGAAGATGATGGCAGCTCCGCCGAAGACCAAGAAGGTGTCCGCCAAGGAGGACAGCACTGGTGGTACCTTCACCATCAGTGCCACGCTTGACCCTAAATAGGAAGGCGAGCTCGTTGCTTTCCTGCGGGCGAATGTCGATGTGTTTGCATGGCAACCGTCTGACATCCCCGGTGTTCCCAGGAAAGTGATTGAGCACCACCTAGTTGTCTGTCCTCATGCGCGGCCCGTCAAGCAAAAAGTAAGGAAGCAGGCAGTGGAGCGCCAAGAGTTCATTGCAGAAGAGATCAAGAAGTTGGAAGCAGCAGGCCTTGTTAGAGGAGTGCTCCATCCCACGTGGTTGGCCAATCCGGTAGTTGTACGCAAGGCAAATGGGAAATGGAGACTTTGTATTGACTTCACAGATGTTAATAAAGCTTGTCTCAAAGACCCATTTCCCTTGCCACGTATCGACCAGATTGTTGACTCCACAGCTGGATGTGATTTGCTTTCATTTCTTGATGCATATTCAGGATATCATCAGATCTTCATGGCAGAAGAGGATGAAGAGAAAACCGCATTCATTACACCATGTGGCACATACTGTTTCATACGGATGCCTTTCGGTTTGAAGAATGCTGGTTCAACGTTTGCAAGAGTGGTCCACGACGCTTTTGAGCCCCAAATGCACAGAAATGTAGAAGCCTACATGGATGACATAGTGGTCAAGAGCAAGGACAAAGCAACTCTGGTTCAAGATTTGGATGAGACTTTTACAAATCTGCGCAAGATCAACCTCAAGCTCAACCCCGAGAAGTGCGTGTTTGGAGTTCCCTCCGCAAGCTTCTCGGTTCTTCGTCTCAGCCGGGAATTGAAGCCAACCCGACAAGATTAAGGCCATTGAGCAGATTGAAGCACCAAAGCGCGTCAAGGATGTTCAAGACTTGCGGTTGCGTGGCTGCTCTCGAGGTTTATCTCTAGATCTGCTGAGCGCCATCCGCCATTTTCAAGATTTTGAAGAAGGCAGGTCCAATGAAATGGACTCGGCGGAGGCTGCGCTGCAGGACTTAAAGAGATACCTATCCTCCACTCCAATACTTGTCGCACCTAGGCCGCAAGAGAAGTTGCTGCTATACATAGCGGCAACCAATCAAGTGGTTAGTGCTGCATTAGTAGCGGAAAGGGAGGCGGACGATGAGCCGGCAACCATGGCAGATGCATCCAGCGACAAGCAGGGGGCTTCTCCGTCAAGCTCTGGTCCCGACAAGGACGGATCTGCGCAGGATTGCGAAAAGGTTCAGAAAAGGATGGTGCAGCGCCCGGTCTACTTTGTCGACTCCCTTCGCAGGGGCTAGATCCGTGTACTGGTGTGCGAAGTTGCTTTTGGCCTCCTCATGGCCTCGAAAGCTGCGCCATTACTTCCAAGCACATGAGATAACAGTTGTCACTCGCTTTCCCATGAAGAGGATATTGCAAAATCCAGAAGCAACAGGCAGGATTGTCGAGTGGGCACTGGAACTGTCAAGCTTTGGCCTCAAGTTTGAAAGCACTTCAACTATTCAAAGCAGAGCATTGGCAGAGTTTATAGCAGAATGGACGCCAACGCAAGATGAAGAAATTCCAGAGACGAGCATCCCCGTCAAAGAAGCAAGTAAAGAGTGGTTGATGTATTTTGATGGTGCCTTCTCGATGCAAGGCGCCGGTGCCGGCGTGCTGCTTATCGCACCCACCGGAGAGCACCTCAAGTACATAGTCCAGATGCACTTTCCCAAGGAGCAAGCAACAAATAATACTGCAGAGTATGAGGGCTTGCTTGCCGGACTCAGGATAGCAGTAGACCTTGGGATCAGGAAGCTTATTGTCAGGGGTGACTCGCAGCTTGTCGTCCGCCAAGTAAACAAAGATTATCAGAGTCCGTTGATGGAAGCCTACGTTGATGAAGTGAGGAAGCTAGAAGAGCACTTTGAAGGCCTGCAAATGGAACATGTTCCAAGAGCTCAGAATGATATTGCTGATGGCCTGTCAAAGTGCGCCGCACTCAAGTTACCTGTGGAACCAGGAATTTTTGTGCTCAAGCTGACTCAACCAACTGTAACGCCATCAACTGGACAGAACAAGAAGAGGAAGTTGGTTTCTGGTGACTACTTTCCGGCAGAGCTCCCTGAAGCCGCCGCCAAGAAGGTCCCCAAAATCAACGCAGATATCGCTGAGGAGCAGTCTGCTCCGACAAGCCCTAGGGTTTGTTTCGTTGAAGCAGACGCTCCCGACAAGTTTTGCTCCGGCAAGCTTGCCGGGGATCATCAAGCTCCGGCTGAGCTGCAGGTTCTTGCCGTAGAAGCTGATGTTCCCGCAGCAGCAGATGTGCCTTTAGTTCTTGTTGTCGAGCCGCAAGCTCCAACATGGGCACAGCAGATCGTCCATTTCCTTCAGACAGGAGAACTTCCCGAAGAGAAATAAGAAGCAGAAAGAGTAGCCCGGCAGTAAAGTATGTACCAGTTTGTTGACATCATCCTGTACAGAAGAAGACTCAACGGTGTGAAATTGAAGTGTATTTGCCGGGAAGATGGACAGAAGCTGTTGGCAGAGATACGCGGAGGCATATGTAGTCAGCTTTCCGGCAAGGTTTCTTCTGGCCGGAAGCCCTCCAGGATGCAACTGCACAAGTAACCAAGTGTGAAGCGTGCAGTTCCATTCCAAGCAGATACACCAGCCAGCTCAAGCTCTCGAGACGATCCCTTTATCCTGGCCATTTTCGGTGCTGGGGCTCGACATCTCGGCCCCTTCCCCGAAGTTGTCGGGGCTTTGAGTACTTGTGCGTCGCAATCGACAAGTTCACAAAGTGGCGGAAGTGGAAGCGATGAGGAAGGTGACAACACAACAATCGCGATAAAATTCTTCAGTCAATTGTTTGCCGCTTTGGGATTCCTAACCGGATCATCACCGACAACGGCACACAATTCACGAAGTCGCACCTTCATGCAATCGTCCAAGATCTTGGCGCCAAGGTCTGCTTTGCTTCATTGCTCATCCAAGGAGCAACGGTCAAGCGAGAGGGCAAACGCTGAAGTGCTGCGAGGACTCAAGACCAGAACTTTCGACGGGCTGCACAAGTGCGGAAGAAACTGGATTGAGGAGTTGCGGTGGTTCTTTGGTCGATCGAGCGACGCCAAATCGAGCCATCGGACGAGACACCTTCGCTCTAGTCTATGGAGCAGAGGCAGTTCTCCCCACGGAACTCAGATATGGGTCACCTCGAGTGCTCGCTTATGATGAGCTTGAGCAAGAGCAGCTGCGACAAGATGACGCGCTGCTCCTTGAGGAGGATCGTCTTCAGGCCGCTGTACGAGCTGCTCGTTACCAGCAAGCTTTGCGCCGCTACCATAGCCGCAAAGTTAGTGCCAGAAGCTTCGAGGAAGGCGACCTTGTTCTTCGGCGCGTTCAGTCCGCCAAGAATTCCAACAAGTTGACGCCGAAGTAGGAAGGCCCTTATCGGGTGAAACGAGTCACTAGGCCTGGCGCTGTCCACCTTGAGACCGAAGATGGCATTCCGGTGAGCAACTCCTGGAATATAGAGCATCTTCGTAAGTTTTACCCATAGGGCGCGGTTGCCGGAACCCGTTCCGGCAACCACCCTTTTGTACAAGTCTTGCCGATGTTGCATGTAATCCTTTGTACAAAGCCGGGCGCAGACCCCGTGCATCAGTAAAGCTTATGTGTTGCGCACAACTTGTCAAATGCATGCTTTCATAATCCTTTATGCATGCATTATCTAACATTTTGTGCAGCATCCACACCCGGTAAGCAATAACGAGCCACTAGGCTCCATAACTTTATTTTCTCTTCTTTCTTCTCAAAAGAAAGGAAGGTTCCTTCGCCCACAAGTTAGCCGGGAGGAGAAGATAATGGTGTGGGCCGCCAAGTGTCGCCGAGAAAGTATCGCTTGCCGGGAAGCAAGCGACGAAAAAAGCTAAGTTGCCAAAGTTTGAGCAATCAGTTTTAAAATTTTAAGTTATGTTCCTCGAGCGATAAGTACTTTGTATGGAAAACCTGTCTTGCTGAAGGAACCAACTCAAGGCTGGTTTGCGCCCTTACTTTGTTTCGAGTCCGCTCAACAACTTAAGTGAGCTGCAACCAGTTGCGACAAGGTTGCTTGTCGAGGCGGCATCGCCAACGAGGCTCTTGACGTCCCACTTACTTAGCGCCAAAAAGGTGCCCGCACCGACAAGTTCCCTAAAAAGCGAGGGGCACAAACATACAAAGGAAGAAATCGAGTAAAGGAAATAACATTGCGATCGTTGCCTAAGATAGAGTATATTACAAAATGACTTGTCGCAGATCTAATAAATTGTTCTCCGAACATGGTTTGCAGCGACAAAGGAAAGATAAACTTGGCGGCCTAGTCCACGCGGTCGCCATCAACCTCTTGACTCCGCCACCCTGTCCACAATGGGTGCGACAAGGGCCTTGAGCGCTTCAACGTCGGCAGATTGGCGGCGGGGACTTGAGGATTTGGCGGAGCCGACGCCTGGATTGCGGAAGGCCACCTTCATCAGCACCTTCCGAAGAGCCCCTGCACAGATTTGGCGCGACTCGTCGGCCAGCTGCTTTGGGATCTCCTCCCGGAGCCGTGGGAGAGCCGTCAACACACTCTTGAAGAACAGCTGAGCTTGGCGCTGGGCTGAGATGCTTTCGTCGGTGGAGTACCCGAGATCCACCATCCCCATCTCCATCAGCTCCTTGTCAATGGCGGCGGCAGTATCCACAAGGCCCTCCGTCCAGTGCATCACATTCTCTTTGAAGGTGTTGTGGGCGTTCGTGGCATTCGCCAGCAGCTCCTCATTAGCCTTGATCTTCTCCAACAAACCCACTTCCCGCTCCTTGGCGCCGTCCAGCGTCTCCGTCAGGGTGGACAGCTTCAGCTCAAGATCCGCCTTGGCATCCTTGGCGGCGTCGATCTCTTTGATCCTCTCAGCGAGACGGCCCTGCAACTCGCCAAGAGTGTAGGCGTCCTTCTCGCGCTCGTGCTTCAGCGTGGTGACCTCCTCGCCGCTCTTCTGGAGGGTGGCTTCCAGCTGCGTCACCCTCGTCTCCAACTCCTTCTTGGCGGCCTCGGCAGCTGCGGCAGCGTCCTTTGCCTCCTTGAGAGCTCCACCAATTGATTGCTCGCGCACGGCAAGATCTTCCTCATAACTGTCAAGGTTGATCTTTCGCTGCGCCAGCTCACCTTCTTGCACGGCTAGCTTCTCGCCGGCAAGCCTTTGCTGCTCCTCGACCTCGGCCTTCTCCAGGATGAAGGCCGTGCGCTCTTCGGAGAGTTGCTCCCGCGCTTCTGCTATGTCCCGGAGAGTTTCTTTGTTGGCGTGCCGGAGCTCCTCTGCGCGTTTCTCCATGTCAGCTCCCGCCCTCGCGACAAGGGCTTCCCGCGACTCTAGCTTAGCTTGTCGGGCGCGGAGAGCGACAAAGAGCTTCTTCAAGCAGCTGCTCCTCCTCGACTTCGCCAATCCTGCTGCTTGGCGCGTCAACCAGCGACAGCCCAGCAGAGGCGAGCAGCTCCTCGTCGAAGGTCTCTCCCTTGACCGGCGCCCTGGAACTCGACGCCCATGGAAGCTTGATGAAGACACCGTCGCCGGCCTTGAATAGGCGCTGGCTGGGCTCTTGAACTGGTGCTGCATCGGTGGCGGAGGATCGGCGGTTGGCGAAGGCGCTGGCGCTCCTGCGACCTCGAGGTCGTCGGTCGATCACCGACCCCTCCCAGCCTTTGCGCCAAGAGCCTTGGCGGCCTCCTCGCCCGGCGGACCCATCGGCGCCAGCCTCCTCCTCCATGTTGGCGGCGTCGTCATTGTTGCCTTGTAGCGTCCTCCTCGCCCGGCAACCTCGGTCTCCATCGGCTCTCCGGCGATGGATCTGATCGATCAAAAAAGAAAGAACGATCAAGCAAATGTTCAAAAGAAGAACAGAAGAAAAGGAACCCAAGGGAAATTTTCAAGCAAGGAGATTACCTGCGATGGGGTCTCAGAGTCAGGTCTCCACCACCGAGGATCGCCGGTGCTGCCCCTTGGCGGAGAAGCATCCCTTGTCGGAGAGGCCTCCTTGCCGGAGAGCGCCCCTTGCCGGAGAATTCTCCCTTGGCGTGGAATCAAGCGAGCATGAACTTGGGAGTGACTTCCGGGCCTCCCGATGAGGCTGCTCTGCTCCTACACAAATCAACAAGTCAGATATCAAGAAGAAGAAGCGCCCATGCACACCTAACCGTAAGCAATAAACCAAATACTTATCTTTGGGCTGCTGTCTTTGGGGGCTGCTATGTGGAAGGGTTGCGGATCCGGCAAGGAGTCTCGAGACGCCTCCTGCAGCCATCGGGGATCGTCTTGATGACAACCACCGGGTCTTGGCCCTCTTCGACGCTCTCGAGCTAAGCGTCTGAAGAAGGAAGGGTTCAGAATGAAGCAAATCAGATACAAGACAAAGCAGCAAATTGAAGAATTACAAGTACAATGACAAGATCTTACTCTTCTTCCTCCTCCTCGGGCTGAGAGCGGAGAAGTCGAATTCCGCTCCACCTCCGGTGCGACGAGCTGGAAGAGTGGGCTCCCTCGGACGCTTGGTGGGTGCGGGAGCCGTGGTCCCAGAAGGCCCCGCTCCAGTTGTTGTGGCGGCGTGAGGCGCTCCCGCGGCAACGGAGCTTGCCTGGTGGGCCTTGTCGCCGGGCGCGACGGCTGTTGGCCCGTCTGCCGCCCGCCACTTCCCAGCCTTGCGGGCGCCTCCTTGGTGCAGCTGCGGGCTCCTCCCGCGACAAGTTATCTGAAGGTGGAGGGGAGGCGCCCCCGGCAGGCTCGTTAGGCTCAGCATCGGGCTCGGCCTGCTCCTCCTCGCCGGCAAGCTCCTCTCGGTCGGCAAGGCTTGCCGCCTCGGCTGCCTCCGCCTCCTCCACAGTGAACCCAAACACGCCAGCGGCAGCAGCTGCTGCCGCCTCCTCCAACCTTGTGGCAATGCGCGCCATCTCTTGCTCGGTGTTGTCGCGGGTGAGCAACCTCTGCTCGTCGGCGCGGATTGGCACCTCTTCCAATCTGTCGAAGAACTGCCGCACGATGTCGTCGGAAGGCTCTTGCCAGGTTGGAACGATCCCTTGGGAATCGCACAAGGGCATCATGGCGCGGATGCGGTCAAGAGAAGAATTGTTGCAAAAAGGAACGACCCCCCTCGGCAACATAAACCATTCGGGGTGGTCAGGGTCATGCTTGAACAACTCCAGCAGCATGGCGTCCAACTCCAAGACAGTGAAGTTCCAATTGAGGCCCGGGCGCAACCTCATGATATCTGCCGGGTTTTGGAACTCCCAAGCGGGCCTCCTCCTCTCTTGCAAGGGAGCGATGTGGCGGCGAAGGAAATCTGCGCCAACTGCGCCTACGGTGAGTCCGGCGAGCCTGAGGCGCAAGATCCGGGTCACAGCTATCTTCAACCTAGCATCCTCCGGCGCCAAGTTGCTCCAATCGTTGCCGCGCACTATGGGAGTTTGGCGCTGGGCAGTAAAAGGCTGCGGGTCCTCCTCTACAATCCAACACCAATCGGCTCTCCACTCTTCCCACTTGCTGCGGAGCTCTCCTTCCAGATAGGAGTCTTTCTTGCCGATCCTGGAGATCCAAGCAATTCCTCCAGCAAGTGGCTCTCCTCTCTCGACGCGGGGCATGAAGAAGGGGCGGAAAAGGGCTACATTTGGGTGGACTCCGACAAAGTTCTCACAGAGGTGTGCGAAAACCGCCATGGTCAGAACGGCGTTGGGGGTGAAATCAAGGAGGCGAAACCCGTAGGTGTTCATGACATCACAGAAGAATTCGGAAAAGGGCGGGCGAAGCCCGCAGTAGAAGAAGAGCGTGAAGAAGGGATACCCGACAGAGACCTTCTCGGATGCGGTGGCGGAGATCACCCTCGTGCGCGGGTGCGCCCGCGTCTCCGTCGACCAGAAGAGGTATCGCCTCCGCAGCTCCTTTGCGCCGAGCTGGGGTCGAAGAGGGCCGCTCTTTGCGCAGCGCCCTGAAGCCGCTGCGCCTCGCCGACTTCACGCCCTTCCCTTATCGGCTTTGAGCCATGGCGGAGGTGGTGGAGGAGGCCGGCGGCGTTGATGGCGTTGAGTGGCGATGGGGGGGGCGTCGCTCTCTCGGACTTGAGAAGAAGGAGGGAGCGGCGGTGGTTTTATGTGACAGCAATGGCAAGGTGGGCGTCGTGCCCCCTGTTTCCCCGCTTATAAGGGCGAGGGGCGGACGCCCGCTTTTCAATTAAAGAAAGCCCCACGATCTCTCCCACGCGCCACGTCCGGGCGTGCTGTTCGTGGGGGCGTGGTGGGTCCGAGCGAGTAATCTGCGCGATCTAGGCCAGCGTGCCGATGCAGACTTTTTTTGGGCCTGGCCCAACAGAGCTCGGCGCCGTGTGTGGCCGAGGTCTGGGGCTCTGCCGGTGTACTAGAGTAGGGGTACCTAGTATCCCGAACTTCGTGCGGACAGTCGTAACACCAGCGGCAAGGCTTGCCTAGTGACCGCCAAGGTCCTCCGCGGCTCCTTTGGAGCCATTCAAGAACAAAGTATTCAAGGCCCCGACAAGAGGAGCTTGCCGGGAAGGCCACTCAAGGCACGAAGGAAACAAGACCTCGGCAAGAGGAGCTTGCCGGGAAGGCTTGGTGAGCGACAAGCTCCCGAGCGCGACAAGGATTCAGCCGCGGCAAGGTGCTTGCCGCGGGAGGCAACCTCTCTTCATCTCCGCTCCAGCTCATCCGCCAAAGTGTCGCCGTGGGGCTACTCCAGGCACGCGTGTCAAAGGGCTGTGCAGCCAGCGGGGAGCAGCGACAAGCGGCGCTGACAAGCTTACCATCGTGGCAAACGGTGGTGCACTTGACGGTCCCTGTTGCACTGTTTAGGCGACAGGGACATGCATTTATTGATCTTGTCCCTTGCCGTCAGAGTTAGGTATATGCACTGTACACTGTACAGTTCGGTGTACCAACTACTGTTTTTCCATTTGTACCCTCATCTACGTTGCTACCTGTGGTGACCCCTTGAGCCTATAAAAGGAGGCCCAAGTGCAACGTAGAAAGGGTTCGGCTCCGTTCGGTTCATTCATTCGAGACCACACTCACTCAAGCTAGGTTTTGTAGCTCTCATTGCTCCCTAGCAAGAACACAATACAATCAACCAAGCAGCAGTAGGAGTATTATCTCCGAGAGCTCGAAGCTGGGTAAACTGCTCGTGTGCATCGCCTCGATCTGCTCTTTGTGCAATCTCCGCCCCCCTCCGAACCACAAGGGACTCGGTCCGCCAGGTCCCATAGGTGTTCGTGGGTCACGATCAGCTTCCCCGACATCAGGTTCGAGGCTGTGTGAACCTGATCCAGCAGTCACACGAGCAACTTCTTCATCACCTTCATCAACATGCCACCGAAGAAGAAGGCTTCGGCGGCAGCAGAGCCGTCCGCGTCAAACCCACCACCACCGGAGCTGACGAGTGGTGGGGAAGACGCTGGCGGAGGAACCGGCGTCGTCGAGGGAGCCCACGACGCTGCCAAGTCCAAGGACAAGGCGGCGCAAACCTCGGCGTCCGGATATGTACCGCGTCCATCTCAGGAGGCGCGAGACCGACAGCGTCATGGTGCGCGCAGCGCCATACGTTCGTTGGGCCGAGATCGAGCTGGTGGATCCAGAGACGCTCAAGAGCAGCTCGCGCGTCAACAGGCTGGTGCGAGCGGAGCACGGTCGCCCGGATGGGATGCTGCTCCTTCTAATATATTTAGAAGTCCGAGCACATCCCGTTCCTCGCACCGTTCGCCATTGCCTCCCACCACTCAAGCGGAAGCTTTGGCGCGGGCTCAACTACTCCTGGATTACCCTCCAACGGCTGACAAGGTCGACGAGTGGAGGGCCACCATTCAGAGCCTCATCGGCTTTGCCAACGGCGACACTCATGACAACCAACTGCATCCTTGCCGCGGCGAGACGACAAGGCACGAGCCGGTGGCGACGAAACCTATGGGGGTGCAACCACCATGCACTCTCCATCCCGAAGGCCAAGATCGCCGACTCGTCGGATCCACCTCGACAACGACTCCACCGCGTCATCGGATCCACGAGCTCGCCGTGATCAGCGCCAAGTTCTTCAAGAACGGCAACAAGAAGACGCTCGAACTCGCATCGAGCGCCGAAGAGAAGCGCAGCGTCAATCTGACCAGCGCGCTGGGCCCGCTGTCGACATGCAAGCGCCAGGGGAACCAGGTGACTTGCCGTACGCGGTAGGTTGCCCTGCGTTCACTCGTGAGCTGCGGCAAGTCAAGTGGCCCGACAAGAAAAACTTCAAGCCAGATGTGCCAGAGAAGTATGATGGCAGGACACACCCATCGGAGTTCCTCAGCATCTACACCATTGCGGTGCAGGCTGCGGGGGGACGAGACAACAAGATCCTCGCCAACTACTTCCCGCTGGTACTCAAGCCAAATGTCAGATCTTGGCTCATGCACTTGCCGGACAGTTCCATATCTTCTTGGGCAGATCTGTGCCATCAGTTTGTCGGTGCCTTCACAGGCGGCCACAAACCTCATGGCCAGGAGAGTGACCTTCACCTGCTCGCCCAGAAGGAAGGAGAGTCCCTGGGCAAGTTCATTCAGAGATTCAGCCGCGTGCACTACAACATCCCAGATGTCCACCCTGCCGTGGTGATCAGCGCGTTTCATCAGAACGTGCGGAACCGCAGGATGAGGGAGGAGATGGCGATGTGTAAAGTCAAGGACGTCAGTGAGCTGTATGCCTTGGCTGACAAGTGTGCACGTGCTGAAGAAGGAAGAAAACTCCCAGGAGAGAATGCGGAAGCAGGATCTGACAGTGAGGAGACCGCCCCAGCAAAGAAGAGCCGGCGGCGGAACAACAGAAAGAAGAAGAGCAAAGAAGTACTAGTTGTCGAGCAGTCCGGCAACGGAGGTGGCGCCAAGAAGGCCAAGGTTGGTGGCTCCGGCAAGGAGGTTGCCGCTGACACCGACCGCCAAGCTGTGGCGGCCGCCGAGAAGCATGACAGCTCCAACAAACAAGATCTTGAAGATTCACCGCACCAAGGGCCATGACCTCCAGAGCTGCAAGAAAGTCGAGCAGCTTGTTGAACTGCAGAAGGCTGAGTACGAGCGGTGAGACAAGGAGAAGGCCCAGGAAGGTGCAGGGGCAGCTAGCAAGAAGAGACCCGGCCGGGGAGGACGCCGCGGCAAGGCCAAGCAGCGGCAAGGAGACAGACCTCCCCGCGGCCGCGACAAGGATGAAGACGAAGATGATGATGAAGATATGGAAGACGATGAAGCTGAGGAGAAGGAGTTTCAGAAAGCAACAGAGGTTCTCTGCGTTGACGGTGGTGCTTCTCTGCATACCTCACACCGCCAACTCAAGCAATGGATGCGGGAGGTTAATGCAGCAGAACCATCCGTAGAGTCACGTAGACCTCTGAAGTGGTCCAGCACGCCTATCATCTTCGATATTGAGGACCACCCTGATCGCGTAACTGCGGTCGGGTGCTTGTCGATGTTGGTCTCACCAACTATCCACAACCTCAAGGTCACCAAGATGTTAGTTGACGGCGGGGCCGGCTTAAACCTGATCTCCTCCGCAATGCTCCAGAAGCTTCAAATCCCTGACAGCGAGCTCGAAGAAACTGGAACTTTCCAAGGAATCAACCCAGGAAGGAGCAAGCCCAAGGGGAAGATCATGCTGCCGGTAACATTTGGCAACGAGCTAAACTTCAGGACTGAGAGGGTCACATTCGATGTTGCTGATTTCCCATTGCCCTACAATGGGATACTTGGTCGTCCAGCACTTGCCAAGTTCATGGCAGCCTCTCATTATGCATACAATTTGCTCAAGATGCCCGGCCCGATAAGTGTCATTTCTATTCATGGCGACAAGAAAGATGCTCTTATCTGCGCCGACAAGATTTACCGGGACGCAGCAGCTGCGACAGAAAGCAAGTCACTTGCCGCTGAAGCTCCCGGGGGGAAGAAGAAGACCAAGTCCGGCAAGAGCTCTGATGCCCACTCCGGCAAGCGCACCTCTTCGAAGTGCTGCGCTACCGTCGAGGACGCACCATCGAGCTCCACCGGCAAGTGCAAGAAGATGATGGCAGCTCCGCCGAAGACCAAGAAGGTGTCCGCCAAGGAGGACGGCACTGGTGGTACCTTCACCATCAGTGCCACGCTTGACCCTAAATAGGAAGGCGAGCTCGTTGCTTTCTGCGGGCGAATGTCGATGTGTTTGCATGGCAACCGTCGACATCCCCGTGTTCCTGTGAAAGTAATTGAGCACCACCTAGCTGTATGTCCTCATCGCGCGCCCGTCAAGCAAAAAGTAAGGAAGCGCAAAGTGAGCGCCAAGAGTTCATTGCGAAGAGATCAAGAAGTTGGAAGCAGCAGGCCTTGTCGAGGAGTGCTCCATCCCACGTGGTTGGCCAATCCGGTAGTTGTATGCAAGGCAAATGGAAATGGAGACTTTGTATTGACTTCACGGATGTTAATAAAGCTTGTCCCAAAGACCCATTTCCCTTGCCACGATCGACCAGATTGTTGACTCCACGGCTGGATGTGATTTGCTTTCATTTCTTGATGCATACTCGAGATATCATCAGATCTTCATGGCGTAAGAGGATGAAGAGAAACCGCATTCATTACACCATGTGGCACATCTTTGTTTCATACGGATGCCTTTTGGTTTGAAGAATGCTGGTTCAACGCTTGCAAGAGTGGTCCATGACGCTTTTGAGCCCCAAATGCACAGAAATGTAGAAGCCTACATGGATGACATAGTGGTCAAGAGCAAGGACAAAGAAACTCTAGTTCAAGATTTGGATGAGACTTTTGCAAATCTGCGCAAGATCAACCTCAAGCTCAATCCCGAGAAGTGCGTGTTTGGAGTTCCCTCCGGCAAACTTCTCGGTTCTTCGTGTCTCGAGGGGAATTGAAGCCAATCCCGACAAGATTAAGGCCATTGAGCAGATTGAAGCACCAAAGCGCGTCAAGGATGTTCAAGACTTGCGGTTGTGGCTGCTCTCGGCAGGTTTATCTCTAGGTTCTGCTGAAGCGCCTACCGCCATTTTTCAAGATTTTGAAGAAGGCAGGTCCAATGAAATGGACTCCCGAAGCGGAGGCTGTGCTGCAGGACTTGAAGAGGTACCTGTCCTCTACTCCAATACTTGTCGCACCTAGGCCACAAGAGAAGTTGCTGCTATACATAGCGGCAACCAATCAAGTGGTTAGTGCTGCGTTAGTAGCGGAGAGGGAGGCGGACGACGAGCCGGCAACCATGGAAGATGCATCCAGCGACAAGCAGGGGGCTTCTCCATCAAGCTCTGGTCCCGACAAGGAGGATCTGCGCAGGATTGCGAAAAGGTTCAGAAAAGGATGGTGCAACGCCCAGTCTACTTTGTCAGCTCCCTTCTGCAGGGGGCTAGATCAAGGTACTCTGGTGTGCAGAAGTTGCTTTTCGGCCTCCTCATGGCCTCGAGAAAGCTGCGCCTTACTTCCAAGCACATGAGATAACAGTTGTCACTCGCTTTCCCATGAAGAGGATATTGCAAAATCCAGAAGCAACAGGCAGGATTGTCGAGTGGGCACTGGAACTGTCAAGCTTTGGCCTCAAGTTTGAAAGCACTTCAACTATTCAAAGCAGAGCATTGGCAGAGTTTATAGCAGAATGGACGCCAACGCAAGATGAAGAAATTCCAGAGACGAGCATCCCCGTCAAAGAAGCAAGTAAAGAGTGGTTGATGTAATTTGATGGTGCCTTCTCGATGCAAGGCGCCGGTGCGGGCGTCTTGCTTATCGCACCCACCGGAGAGCACCTCAAGTACATAGTCCAGATGCACTTTCCCAAGGAGCAAGCAACAAATAATACTGCAGAGTATGAGGGCTTGCTTGCGGGACTCAGGATAGCAGTAGACCTTGGGATCAGGAAGCTTATTGTCAGGGGTGACTCGCAGCTTGTCGTCCGCCAAGTAAACAAAGATTATCGAGTCCGCTGATGGAAGCCTCGTTGATGAAGTCGAGAAGCTAGAAGAGCACTTTGAAGGCCTGCAAATGGAACATGTTCCAAGAGCTCAGAATGATATTGCTGATGGCCTGTCAAAGTGCGCCGCACTCAAGTTACCTGTGGAACCAGGAATTTTTGTGCTCAAGCTGACTCAACCAACTGTAACGCCATCAACTGGACAGAACAAGAAGAGGAAGTTGGTTTCTGGTGACTACTTTCCGGCAGAGCTCCCTGAAGCCGCCGCCAAGAAGGTCCCCAAAATCAACGCAGATATCGCTGAGGAGCAGTCTGCTCCGACAAGCCCTAGGGTTTGTTTCGTTGAAGCAGACGCTCCCGACAAGTTTTGCTCCGGCAAGCTTGCCGGGGATCATCAAGCTCCGGCTGAGCCGCAGGTTCTTGCCGTAGAAGCTGATGTTCCCGCAGCGGCAGATGTGCCTTTAGTTCTTGTTGTCGAGCCGCAAGCTCCAACATGGGCACAGCAGATCGTCCATTTCCTTCAGACAGGAGAACTTCCCGAAGAGCAAGAAGAAGCGGAAAGAGTAGCCCGGCAGTCAAGTATGTACCAGTTTGTTGACAACATCCTGTACAGAAGAAGACTCAACGGTGTGAAATTGAAGTGTATTTGCCGGGAAGATGGACAGAAGCTGTTGGCAGAGATACACGGAGGCATATGTGGTCACCACATTGGCGCAAGAGCACTTGCCGGCAAAGCTTTCCGGCAAGGTTTCTTCGGCCGAAGCCCTCTAGGATGCAATCGCACAAGTAACCAAGTGTGAAGCGTGCGGTTCCATTCCAAGCAGATACACCAGCTAGCTCAAGCTCTCCAGACGATCCCTTTATCCCGGCCATTTTCGGTGCAGGGGCTCGACATCTCGGCCCCTTCCCCGAGCTGTCGGGGCTTTGAGTACTTGTACGTCGCAATCGACAAGTTCACAAAGTGGCGGAAGTGGAAGCGATGAGGAAGGTGACAGCAGACAACGTGATCAAGTTCTTCAGGTCAATTGTTTGCCGTTTCGGGATTCCTAACCGGATCATCACCGACAACGGCACCCAATTCACGAGTCGCACCTTCATGCAATACGTCCAAGATCTTGGCGCCAAGGTCTGCTTTGCTTCTGTTGCTCATCCAAGGAGCAACGGTCAAGCAGAAAGGGCAAACGCTGAAGTGCTGCGAGGACTCAAGACCAGAACTTTCGACAGGCTGCACAAGTGCGGAAGAAACTGGATTGAGGAGTTGCCGGTGGTTCTTTGGTCGATCAGAACGACGCCAAATCGAGCCACTGGACAGCCACCTTTCGCTCTAGTCTATGGAGCAGAGGCAGTTCTCCCCACGGAACTCGTATACGGGTCACCTCGAGTGCTCGCTTATGATGAGCTAGAGCAAGAGCAGCTGCGACAAGATGACGCGCTGCTCCTTGAGGAGGATCGTCTTTCAGCATTGTCGAGCTGCTCGTTACCAAAGAAGCTTTGCGCCGCTACCATAGCCGCAAAGTTAGTGCCAGAAGCTTCGAGGAAGGTGACCTTGTTCTTCGGCGCGTTCAGTCCGCCAAGAATTCCAACAAGTTGACGCCGAAGTGGGAAGGCCCTTATCGGGTGAAACGAGTCACTAGGCCTGGCGCTGTCCGCCTTGAGACCGAAGATGGCGTTCCGGTGAGCAACTCCTGGAATATAGAGCATCTTCGTAAGTTTTACCCATAGGGCGCGGTTGCCGGAACCCGTTCCGGCAACCACCCTTTTGTACAAGTCTTGCCGATGTTGCATGTAGTCCTTTGTACAAAGCCGGGCGCAGAACCCGTGCATCAGTAAATCTTATGTGTTGCGCACAACTTGTCAAATGCATGCTTTCATAATCCTTTATGCATGCGTTATCTAACATTTTGTGCAGCATCCACACCCGGTAAGCAATAACGAGCCACTAGGCTACATAACTTTATTTTCTCTTCTTTCTTCTCAAAAGAAAGGAAGGTTCCTTCGCCCACAAGTTAGCGGGGGAGGAGAAGATAATGGTGTGGGCCGCCAAGTGTCGCTCGAGGAAGTATCGCCTTGCCGGGAAGCAAACGACAAAAAAAGCTAAGTTGCCAAAGTTTGAGCAATCAGTTTTTAAATTTTTAAGTTATGTTCCTCGAACGATAAGTACTTTGTATGGAAAACCTGTGCGCGAAGGAACCAACTCGCGGCTGGTTTGCGCCCTTACTTTGTTTCGAGTCCGCTCAACAACTTAAGTGAGCTGCAACCAGTTGCGACAAGGTTGCTTGTCGGAGGCGGCATCGCCAGCAGGCTGCTGACGTCCCGCACTCAGCGCTCGCGGCAAAGGTGCCCGCACCGACAAGTTCCCTAAAAGCGTAGGGCACAAACATACAAAGGAAGAAATCGAGTAAAGGAAATAACATTGCGATTGTTTGCCTAAGATAGAGTATATTACAAAATGACTTGTCGCAGATCTAATAAATTGTTCTCCTGAACATGGTCTGCAGCGACAAAGGAAAGATAAACTTGGCGGCCTAGTCCACGCGGTCGCCATCAACCCTCTTGACTCCGCTCACCCTGTCCACAATGGGTGCGACAAGGGCCTTGGCGCTTAACGTCGGCGATTGGCGGCGGGGACTTGAGGGCGTTGGCGAAGGCCGACGCCGATTGCGGAAGGCCACCTTCATCAAGACCTTCAAGAGCCCCTGCACAGATTTGGCGCGACTCGTCGGCCAGCTGCTTTGGATCTCCTCCCGGAGCCGCAGGAGAGCCGTCAACACACTCTTGAAGAACAGGCTGAGCTTGGCGCTGGGCTGGAGATGCTCGTCGGTGGAGTACCCGAGATCCACCATCCCCATCTCCATAAGCTCCTTGTCAATGGCGGCGGCGGTATCCACAAGGCCCTCCGTCCGATGCATCACATTCTCTTTGAAGGTGTTGTGGGCGTTAAGTGGCATTCACCAGCAGCTCCTCATTAGCCTTGATCTTCTCCGGCAAACCCACTTCCGCTCCTTGGCGCCGTCCCAGCGTCTCCGTCGGTGTGGACAGCTTCAGCTCAAGATCCGCCTTGGCATCCTTGGCGGCGTCGATCTCTTTGATCCTCTCAGCGAGACGGCCCTGCAACTCGCCAAGAGTGTAGGCGTCCTTCTCGCGCTCGTGCTTCAGCGCGGTGACCTCCTCGCCGCTCTTCTGGAGGGTGGCTTCCAGCTGCGTCACCCTCGTCTCCAACTCCTTCTTGGCGGCCTCGGCAGCTGCGGCAGCGTCCTTTGCCTCCTTGAGAGCTCCACCAATTGATTGCTCGCATGCAAGATCTTCCTCATAACTGTCAAGGTTGATCTTCCGCTGCGCCACTCACCTTCTTGCGCGGCTAGCTTCTCGCCGGCAAGCCTTTGCTGCTCCTCGACCTCGGCCTTCTCCAGGATGAAGGCCGTGCGCTCTTCGGAGAGTTGCTCCCGCGCTTCTGCTATGTCCGGGAGAGTTTCTTTGTTGGCGCGCCGGAGCTCCTCTGCGCGTTTCTCCATGTCAGCTCCCGCCCTCGTGACAAGGGCTTCCTGCGACTCCAGCTTAGCTTGTCGGGCGCGGTAGAGCGACAGCAGCTTCTTCAGCAGCTGCTCCTCCTCAGACTCGCCACTCCTGCTGCTTGGCGCGTTAACCAGCGACAGCCCAGCAGAGGCGAGCAGCTCCTCATCGAAGGTCTCTCCCTTGACCGGCGCCCTGGAACTCGACGCCCATGGAAGCTTGATGAAGACACTGTCGCCGGCCTTCAGATAGGCGCCGGGCTGGGGCTCTTCGGAGCCTGGTGCTGCATCGGTGGCGGAGGGATCGGCGGTTGGCGTAGCGCCTGGTGCTCCTGCGACCTCACGGTCGTCAGTGCGATCACCAGACCCCTCCCCAGCCTTTGCGCCAGCAGCCTTGGCGGCCTCCTCGCCGGCGGACCCATCGGCGCCAGCCTCCTCCTCCATGTTGGCGGCGTCGTCATTGTTGCCTTGTGCCCTCCTCGCCGGCAACCTCGGTCTCCATCGGCTCTCCGCGAGATGGATCGATGATCGAAAAAGAAAGAAACGATCAAGCAAATGTTTGAAAAGAAGAACAGAAGAAAAGGAACCCAAGGAAATTTTCAAGCAAGGAGATTACTGCGATGGGAGTCTCAGAGTCGCGTCTCCACCACGGAGGATCGCTGGCGCTGCCCCTTGGCGGAGAAGCATCCCTTGTCGGAGAGGCCTCCCTTGCCGGAGAGAGCTCCCTTACCGGAGAATTCTCCCTTGGCGGCGTAGTTGAAGCAGACAGAACTTCGGGAGTGACTTCCGGGGCCTCCTGATGAGGCTGCTCTGCTCCTACACAAATCAACAAGTCATATATCAGTAAAGAAGAAGCGCCCATGCACACCTAACCATAAGCAATAAACCAAATACTTACGCTGGGGGCTGTGCTGGGGGCTGCTATGTGGAAGGGTTGCCGGATCCGGCAAGGGAGTCTCAGACGCGCCTCCTGTTGCCACGGGGGGATCGTCTTCGATGACAACCACCGGGGTCTTGGCCCTCTTCGACGCTCTCTGAGCCAGCGTCCTGAAGAAGGGAAGGGTTCAGAATGAAGCAAATCAGATACAAGACAAAGCAGCAAATTGAAGAATTACAAGTACAGCGACAAGATCTTACTCTTCTTCCTCCTCCTCGGGCTGAGGCGGAGAAGTCGACTGCTCCACCTCCGGTGCGACGAGCTGGAAGAGTGGGCTCCCTCGGGCGCTTGGCGGGTGCGGGAGCCGTGGTCCCGAAGGCCCGCTCCGATTCTTTGTGGCGGCGTGAGCGCTCCAGCGGCAACGGAGCTTGTCATGCGATGGCCGCGTCGCCGCGACGCGATGGCTGTTGGCCCGTCTGCCGCCCCGCCACTTCCCCAATCTTGCTGAGGCGCCTCCTTGGTGCAGCTGCGGGCTCCTCCCGCGACAAGTTATCTGAAGGTGGAGGGGAGGTGCCCCCCGCAGGCTCGTTAGGCTCAGCATCGGGCTCGGCCTGCTCCTCCTCGCCGGCAAGCTCCTCTCGGTCGGCAAGGCTTGCCGCCTCGGCTGCCTCCGCCTCCTCCACAGTGAACCCAAACACGCCAGCGGCAGCAGCTGCTGCCGCCTCCTCCAACCTTGTGGCAATGCGCGCCATCTCTTGCTCGGTGGTGTCCCGGGTGAGCAACCTTTGCTCGTCGGCGCGGATCGGCACCTCTTCCAAGCTGTCGATGAACTGCCGCACGATGTCGTCGGAAGGCTCTTGCCAGGTTGGAACGATCCCATGGGAATCGCACAAGGGCATCATGGCGCGGATGCGGTCAAGAGAAGAATTGTTGCACAAAGGAACGACCCCCCTCGGCAACATAAACCATTCGGGGTGGTCAGGGTCATGCTTGAACAACTCCAGCAGCATGGCATCCAACTCCAAGACAGTGAAGTTCCAATTGAGGCCCGGGCACAACCTCATGATATCTGCCGGGTTTTGGAACTCCCAAGCGGGCCTCCTCCTCTCTTGCAAGGGAGCAACGCGGCGGCGAAGGAAATCTGCGCCAACTGCGCCTACGGTGAGTCCGGCAAGCCTGAGGCGCAAGATCCGGGTCACAGCTATCTTCAACCTAGCATCCTCCGGCGCCAAGTTGCTCCAATCGTTGCCGCGCACTATGGGAGTTTGGCGCTGGGCAGTAAAAGGCTGTGGGTCCTCCTCTACAATCCAACACCAATCAGCTCTCCACTCTTCCCACTTGCTACGGAGCTCTCCTTCAAGGTAGGAGTCTTTCTTGCCGATCCTGGAGATCCAAGCAATCCCTCCGGCAAGTGGCTCTCCTCTCTCGACGCGGGGCATGAAGAAGTGGCGGAAAAGGGCTATATTTGGGTGGACTCCGACAAAGTTCTCGCAGAAGTGTGCGAAAACCGCCATGGTCAGAACGGCGTTGGGGGTGAAATCAAGGAGGCGAAACCCGTAGGTATTCATTACATCACAGAAGAATTCGGAAAAGGGCGGGCAGAGCCCCGAGTAGAAGAAAAGCGCGAAGAAGGGATACCCGACAGAAACCTTCTCGGATGCGGCGGCGGAGATCACCCTCGTGCGCGGATGCGCCCGCGTCTCCGTCGACAAGAAGAGGTAGTACGCCTCCCGCAGCTCCTTTGCGTCGAGCTGGGGGTCGAAGAGGGCCCGCTCCTTGCGCAGCGCCGCGAGCCGCTGCGCCTCGGCCGACTTCACGCCCTTCCCCTTATCGGCTTTCGGAGCCATGGCGGAGGTGGTGGAGGAAGCCGACGGCGTTGATGGCGTTGGTGGCGATGGGGGGCGGGGCGTCGCTCTCTCTGGACTTGAGAAGAAGGGGGGGAGCGGCGGTGGTTTTTGATGTGACAGCAATGGCGAGGTGGGGCGTCCTGCCCCCGATTCCTCTGTTTATAAGGAGGGAGAGGGGGCGGACGTTCCGCTTTTCCAATTAAAGAAAGCCCCCACGATCTCTCCCACGACACCACATCCGGAGCATGCCGTTCGTGGGGGACGTGGTGGGACCGAGGCGAGTAACTGCGCGATCTAGGCAGCGCGTGCCCGTGCACTGTTTTGGGCCTGGCCCAACAGAGCTCGGCACCGTGTGTGGCCCAGGCCCAGGGGCTCCTGTCGGTGTACTAGAGTAGGGGTACCCTAGTATCCCGAACTCGTACACGGGCAGTCGTAGCACCCCGCGGCAAGGCTTGCCTAGTGACCGCCAAGATCCTCCGCGGCTCCTTTGGAGCCATTCAAGGACAAAGTATTCAAGGCCCCGGCAAGAGGAGCTTGCCGGGAAGGCCACTCAAGGCACGAAGGAAACAAGACCCCGGCAAGAGGAGCTTGCCGGGAAGGCTTGGTGAGCGACAAGCTCCCGGGCGCGACAAGGATTCAGCCGCGGCAAGGTGCTTGCTGCGGCAGGCAACATCTCTTCATCTCCGCTCCAGCTCATCCACCAACGTGTCGCCATGGGGCCATTCCAGGCGTGCGTGTCAAGAAGCTGTGCAGCCAGCGGGGAGCAGCGATAAGCGGCGCTGACGAGCTTACCATCGTGGCAAACGGTGGTGCACTTGACGGTCCTGTTGCACTGTTTAGGCGACAGGGACGGGCATTTATTAATCTTGTCCCTTGCCGTCAGAGTTAGGTATATGCACTGTACACTGTACAAGTCGGTGTACCAGCTACTCATTTTCCCATTTTTGCCCTCGTCTACGTTGCCACCTGTGGTGACCCCTTGAGCCTATAAAAGGAGGCCCGTGTGCAACGTAGAAAGGGTTCGGCTCCGTTCGGTTCATTCATTCGAGACCACACTCACTCAAGCTAGGTTTTGTAGCTCTCATTGCTCGCTAGCAAGAACACAATACAATCAACCAAGCAGCAGTAGGAGTATTATCTCTCCGGAGAGCTCCGAAGCTGGGTAAACTGCTCGTGTGCATCGCCTCGATCTGCTCTTTGTGCAATCTCCGCCCCCCTTCGAACCACAAGGGACTCGGTCCGCCAGGTCCCATAGGTGTTCGTGGGTCACGATCAGCTTCCCCGACAACAACCTTCTTCTTGTAGACGTTGTTGGGCCTCCAAGTGCAGAGGTTTGTAGGATAGTAGGAAATTTCCCTCAAGTGGATGACCTAAGGTTTATCAATCCGTGGGAGGCGTAGGTTGAAGATGGTCTCTCTCAAACAACCCTACAACCAAATAACAAAGAGTCTCTTGTGTCCCCAACACACCCAATACAATTGTAAATAGTATAGGTGCACTAGTTCGGCAAAGAGATGGTGATATAAGTGTAATATGGATGATAGATATGAGTATTTGTAATTTGAAAATATAAAAACAGCAAGGTAGCAAGCGATAAAAGTGAGCGTAAACGATATTGCAATGCGTTGAAACAAGGCCTAAGGTTCATACTTTCACTAGTGCAAGTTCTCTCAACAATAATAACATAATTGGATCATATAACTATCCCTCAACATGCAACAAAGAGTCACTCCAAAGTCACTAATAGAGGAGAACAAACGAAGAGATTATTGTAGGGTATGAAACCACCTCAAAGTTATTCTTTCTGATCTATCTATTCAAGAGTCCATAGTAAAATAACGTGAAGCTATTCTTTCCGTTCGATCTATCATAGAGTTTGTACTAGAATAACACCTTAAGACACAAATCAACCAAAACCCTAATGTCACCTAGATACTCCAATGTCACCTCAAGTATCCGTGGGGTATGATTATACGATATGCATCACACAATCTCAGATTCATCTATTCAAACCAACACAAAGTACTTCAAAGAGTGCCCCAAAGTTTCTACAAGAGAGTCAAGACAAAAACTTGTGCCAACCCCTATGCATAAGTTCACAATGTTACGGAACCCGCAAGTTGATCACCAAAACATACATCAAGTAGATCACGTGAATATCCCATTATCACCATAGATAAGCACATGTAAGACATACATCAAGTGTTCTCAAATCCTTAAAGACTCAATCCGATAAGATAACTTCAAAGGGAAACCTCAATCCATTACAAGAGGGTAGAGGGGGAGAAACGTCATAAGATCGAACTATAATCGCAAAGCTCATGATACATCAAGATTGTACCACCTCAAGAACACGAGAGAGAGAGAGAGAGAGATCAAACACATAGCTACTCGTACATACCCTCAGCCCCAATGGTGAACTACTCCCTCCACGTCATGGAGAGCGCCGGATGATGAAGATGGCCACCACTGAGGGACCCCCCCTCCGGCAGGGTGCCAGAACAGGTCTAGATTGGTTTTCGGTGGCTACAGAGGCTTGTGGCGGCGGAACTCCCGATCTAGGTTATGTTCTGGAGGTTTCAGTATTTATAGGAATTTTTGGCGTCGGGAACAAGTCTGTGAGGTGCCCGAGTCGTCCACGAGGTAGGCCGGCGCGTCCGGGGGGGTGATACGTCTCCAACGTATCTATAATTTTTGATTGCTCCATGCTATATTATCTACTGTTTTGGACATTAATGGGCTTTATTATCCACTTTTATATTATTTTTGGGACTAACTTATTAACCGGAGGCCCGCCCGAATTGCTTGTTTTTGCCTATTTGAGTTTCCCGGAAAAGGAATATCAAACGGAGTCCAAACGGAATGAAACCTTCGGGAACGTGATTTTCTCACCGAACATGATCCAGGAGACTTGGACCCAACGTCAAGGAAGCTTCAAGGAGGCCACGAGGTAGGGGGGCGCGCCCTCCACCCTCGTGGGCCCCCTGTTGCTCCACCGACGTACTCCTTCCTCCTATATATACCTCGCACCCCAAACGATCGATCACGAGCCAAAACCTAATTCCACCGCCGCAACCTTCTGTACCCACGAGATCCCATCTTGTGGCCTATTCCGGAGCTCCGCCAGAGGGGGCATCCATCACGGAGGGCTTCTACATCAACACCATAGCCTCTCTGATGAAGTGTGAGTAGTTTGCTTCAGACCTTCGGGTCCATAGTTAGTAGCTAGATGGCTTCTTCTCTCTTTTTGGATCTCAATAAAACGTTCTCCCCCTCTCTCGTGGAGATCTATTCGATGTAATCTTCTTTTTGTGGTGTGTTTGTTGAGACCGATGAATTGTGGGTTTATGATCAAGATTATCTATGAACAATATTTGAATCTTCTCTGAATTCTTTTATGTATGATTGGTTATCTTTGCAAGTCTCTTCGAATTATCAGTTTCATTTGGCCTACTAGATTGATCTTTCTTGCAATGGGAGAAGTGCTTAGCTTTGGGTTCAATCTTGCGTGTCCTTTCCCAGTGATAGCAGGGGCAGCAAGGCACATATTGTATTGTTGCCATCGAGGATAGCAAGATGGGGTTTTATCATATTGCATGAATTTATCCCTCTACATCATGTCATCTTCTTAAGGCGTTACTCTGTTTTCATGAACTTAATACTCTAGATGCATGCTGGATAGCGGTCGATGAGTGGAGTAATAGTAGTAGATGCATGCAGGAGTCGGTCTACTTGTCTCGGACGTTATGCCTATATACATGATCATACCTAGATACTCTCATAACTATGCTCAATTCTGTCAATTGCTCAGCAGTAATTCGTTCACCCATCGTAAAATACTTATGCTCTTGAGAGAAGCCACTAGTGAAACCTATGGCCCCCGGGTCTATCTTCATCATATTAATCTTCCAATACTTAGTTATCTCCTTTTCTTTTTACTTTGCTTTTATTTTACTTTGCATATTTATCACAAAAATACCAAAAATATTATCCTATCATATCTATCAGATCTCACTCTCGTAAGTGACCGTGAAGGGATTGACAACCCCTTATCGTGTTGGTTGCGAGGAGTTATTTGTTTTGTGTAGGTACGAGGGACTCGCGCGTAGCCTCCTACTGGATTGATACCTTGGTTTTCGAAAACTGAGGGAAATACTTACGCTACTTTGCTGCATCACCCTTTCCTCTTCAAGGAAATCCAACGCAGTGCTCAAGAGGTAGCAGAGAAGATTTCTGGCGCCGTTGCCGGGGAGTCTACGCAAAAGTCAACATACCAAGTACCTATCACAAATCCCTTATCTCCCGCATTACATTATTTGCCATTTGCCTCTCGTTTTCCTCTCCCCCACTTCACCCTTGTCGTTTTATTCGCCCTCTCTTTTCCGCTCGCCTCTTTTCCTTTGCTTGCCGTTATGGCTAGTCTTCTATCTTCTCCGTTGTCTCCCGAGAATGAAGTTCTTAATTTTAAACAAAGGGAGGGAGAAAATCTAAAAGATGCTTGGCATAGAATTTGCAATGCTCAAAATAGATCTGCCAGGAAGAAATCTACTTCCGTTCTTCTCCGCAATTTTTATGTAGGTGCTAATCCTTGGTATAGATATATCCTTGATACCATTACCGGAGGGAATTTCTTGGGTAGCCATACTTTTGATTCTTATAATGCTATGATAGATTTGTTTGGCTCACCCCCTCTTTGGTTAATGGAACTATGTTAACTTTGGAGCATGTAATGCAAAGACTTGAAATTATTGAAAATAAAGTTGCTACCGCAGAGTTAATTGAAAATGTAGATAAAAAGATCCACAACCAAATTACCCAATATGGATCTAAGGTAGGAGTTGCTTTGAAAAATATTAAGGAGAAGGAACACATAGTTAATGAGAGAATAAATCAAGATTCCACTAGAATCGATAAACTCGAGGGTATCATTACCAATTTGGGAACCGCTTTTTCTTACGTAAAAAATACTCCAAGTACTCCTACTAAAATTGCCAAGCTTATGTATGTTCCTAAAAATAAGGGTGAATCTTCTAGTAAGGAAACCATGGATCTTAAATCTATAAGTATTCATCCCAATCTTTTGCTATCATTAAGGAACCATTTATTGCAAATGAATTTTTGATCTTGTGCCTAAAAGTTTGATAATCAATAAAATAAAGGAATTCCTAAGGATGGTAGATGCCTCATTAAAGAATTGCCTACCAAAGATGGCAATACCTAGATCTATCTTTGCTTTTATGCCTAGCTAGGGGCGTTAAACGATAGCGCTTGCTGGGAGGCAACCCAATTTTATTTTTAGTTTTTTCTTTTTGCTTATGTTTAGGAATAAATCTTTGTTCTAGCCCTAGTTAGATGTGTTTTATGTTTTAATTAGTGTTTGTGCCAACTTAAACCTATAGGATCTTCTTGGATGATAGTTATTTGATCTTGCTGTAATTTCCAGAAACTTTCTGTTCACGAAAACAATTGTTAAAAATCACCAGGACGCGATAAAATAGTAATTCCAATTGCTGCTGATCAATAAAAATATTTCCTAGGTCTTCCTATTTTGGCTGATTTTTTGGAGTTCTAGAAGTTTGCGTTAGTTACAGATTACTACAGACTATTCTGTTTTTGACAGATTCTGTTTTTTGTGTGTTGTTTGCTTATTTTGATGAATCTATGGCCAATAAAATAGTTTATAAACCATAGAGAAGTTGGAATACAGTAGGTTTAACAGAAATATAAATAAAGAATGAGTTCATTACAGTACCTTGAAGTGGTCTTTTGTTTTCTTTCGCTAACGGAGCTCACGAGATTTCTGTTGAGTTTTGTGTTGTGAAGTTTTCAAGTTTTGGGTGAAAGATTTTGATGGATTATGGAACAAGGAGTGGCAAGAGCCTAAGCTTGGGGATGCCCATGGCACCCCCAAGATAATCTAAGGACACCAAAAAGCCAAAGCTTGGGGATGCCCCGGAAGGCATCCCTCTTTAAATCTACTTCCATCGGTAACTTTACTTGGAGCTATATTTTTATTCACCACATGATATGTGTTTTGCTTGGAGCGTCTTGTATGATTTGAGTATTTTCTTTTTAGTTTACCACAATCATCCTGTCTGTACAAAACTTTTGAGAGAGCCATACATGATTTGGAATTTGTTAGAATACTCTATGTGCTTCGCTTATATCTTTTGAGTTATATAGTTTTGCTCTAGTGCTTCACTTATATCTTTTAGAGCACGGTGGTTGATTTGTTTTATAGAAACTATTGATCTCTCATGCTTCACTTAGATTATTTTGAGAGACTTAAATAGCATGGTAATTTTCTTAAATAATCCTAATATGCTTGGTATTCAAGAATAGTAAAAACTTTCTTATGAGTGTGTTGAATACTATGAGAAGTTTGATGCTTGATAATTGTTTTGAGATATGAAGATGGTGATATTAGAGTCATGCTAGTTGAGTAGTTGTGAATTTGAGAAATACTTGTGTTAAAGTTTGTGATTCCCGTAGCATGCACGTATGGTGAACCGTTATGTGATGAAGTCGGAGCATGATTTATTTATTGATTGTCTTCCTTATGAGTGGCGGTCGGGCACGAGCGATGGTCTTTTCCTACCAATCTATCTCCCTAGGATCATGTGCGTAATACTTTGCTTTGATAACTTGTAGCTTTTTGCAATAAGTATATGAGTTCTTTATGACTAATGTTGAGTCCATGGATTATACGCACATTCTTCCTTCCACCATTGCTAGCCTCTCTAATACCGCGCACCTTTCGCCGGTATCATACACCCACCATATACCTTCCTCAAAACAGCCACCATACCTACCTATCATGGCATTTTCATAGCCATTCCGAGATATATTGCCATGCAACTTTCCACCGTTTCGTTTATTATGACACGCTCCATCATTGTCATATTGCTTAGCATGATCATGTAGTTGACATCGTATTTGTGGCAAATCCACCGTTCATAATTATTTCATACATGTCACTCTTGATTCATTGCATATCCCGGTACACCGCCGGAGGCATTCATATAGAGTCATATTTTGTTCTAAGTATTGAGTTGTAATTGTTGAGTTGTAAGAAAATAAAAGTGTGATGAACTTCATTTTTAGAACATTGTCCCAAGTGAGGAAAAGGATGATGGAGACTATGATTCCCCCACAAGTCGGGATGAGACTCCGGACGAAAAAAAGAGGCCATAAAAAAAGAGAAAAGGCCCAAATAAAAAAATGAGAGAAAAGAGAGAATGGACAATGTTACTATCCTTTTATCACACTTGTGCTTCAAAGTGGCACCATGATCTTCATGATAGAGAGTCTCTCATTTTGTTACTTTCATATACTAGTGGGAATTTTTCATTATAGAACTTGGCTTGTATATTCCAATGATGGGCTTCCTCAAAATGCCCTAGGTCTTCGTGAGCAAGCGAGTTGGATGCACACCCACTTAGTTCCTTTTCTTGAGCTTTCATATACTTATAGCTCTAGTGCATCTGTTGCATGGCAATCCCTACTCACTCACATGGATATCTATTGATGGGCATTGTAACACCCCCGGTGTAATGATGCTACAGTAACCCCTGGGGTTAAGTTAATTGTTTTGCTAAACATGTGTCTGATCATTATTGTCTCATGCTCTTTCACATTCCAGTTGAATTCAAATTCAAATTCGGTGTGAGATTCAAAATGCTCAGACATGAATACAAAAATGTTCATCATGTGCCAAATAATCCACAACTAATATTGGTGGGAACCAACATTTTTGCAAAAGGTTTAAGTGGCCTAAGCTACTTAAAGCAGTGACCTGAGCAATAAATTAAATGCCCTTGTTAATTTATAAAATTGGCAACTATTCCAAAAGCCTCCCACCCTTTTTGTGGTAGTGCAATATACTTCTTTGAAATTATTTTGGCCAATGGCATAATTTTTGCAAAATCTTTATTGGCTAAAAAGAAAAGGCAAAAGCTGCTGGAAAAAGAAAAAGGGAAAGCAAAAAAAAAGAAGAAAAAAAAGGCCAGGCTGCACTGTGCACTTGGCCCAGCCGCGCAACAGTGTAGCCCAGCCCACCTAACCCTGCCGTCCCCTACCTCTGTTCATCAGGGGCTGGGTGGACGCCCGCGCGCCGTCCGTGGCTGCCGATGGCCACGAGGCGGCCATCCGGCGGCTCCCCGGCGACTACTAGGTCGCCCCGACCCGGACGAACCCTAGCTGCCCCCCCCACTTGCCCCACGCACCTCGCCTCTCTCTTTTCCCCACCTTACCCGAGAGCTCGCCGCCGTCGCCGCGTCGATCCCGCGGCGGCAAATCTTCGCCTCGCGTCGCCAACATGCCGTAGGCGTCCGCCGCCGTCCTCCACGTCGAACGGTGCCCACCGTTGGAGCCGGAAGGCACCGCAGCGCCGGATCCACCCCGTCTTCCTCCTCGGGACGCCCAAGCTCGCCGCCGTCGATTCGCTCCGCCGAGCCTCCCCCGAGCCCACGTTTGCACACATACAGGCGCCCAGTGAGCTCCGCCTCCCTCTCCCTCTCTCCCCGTGCTCTTTCCCGCGCCGTAGCTAGCTGTCACCGCCTCCGTGCCCTGCTCGCCACCGACGAGAACGTGGCCGTCCTTGTGGTCGACGTCGCCGCCACCTGAGGCCACCGTTGAACTCCAGGAGCTCCCAGGAGCCCAACGAGCCTGAGCACGTGCCTCCCCGTGCCCCCTAGCCGCTAGCCCGACCACCCTCATCTCCGGCCGCCGCCGTGCCTCACCACCGACGGCACTCCGGCCACTCCCCGCCCGGGCCACCACCGCAGTTCGACGCGCGCTGCTCCGCTCGTTCGAACGCCCCCTCGCGCGCGTGAAACGGTTGTCCGTAGGCGAAATCCGACGAGGCCCGAGGCCCTCCGCCGCGTTTTGGCATCGTCGGCGTCAAGCCGCCGGCCACCTCCGACGTGGCACACCTGGGGCCACCCCGTGGGTCACTGCCAGTGGGGCCCCTGGCCCCCTGTTGACCAGTTGACCTGGTCAACCGTGTTGACTGGGCAGGCCCTAGCCACTGACGTGCGGGTCCCACCGCTTAATCCTCTAACTAAAACATTTTAATAAATAAGATAATTAGTTTAGTTAATTAGATACTGACAGGTGGGCCCAGTAGTTTTACTAACTAAATTTAGATTAGTTTGAACTCTTTTTAACCCACTGTCTATGACAGGTGGGTCCCCCGTGTCAGTTTTGACCAGTCAACCGGACTGTTGACTGCTGACGTCATTCCTACGTCATGCTGACATCATATTCCTTTTCTCTTAATATAAATAATTTCAGAATATGTTTAAAACTTAGAAAATTCATATAAAATAATCCGTAACTCCGATGAAAATGTTTTCTATATGAAAGTTGCTCAGAAAAATCCAACGAATCTGAATACGCGGTCCGTTCATCTGTCACATGCCCCTAGCATTCTGAACATGGGTCATTCCCCCTCCGGTCATCTGTCTGACACAGATCCGGAACCGAGAAAACATTCTCGGTTGATTCCCCCCTTCACCTTTATCGTGTAGCCATACGTTAGGTCACTCACGGCGCAACATTTTGGCACGTTCTGCTTTGTGATGCTATGTTTGCTTTATATTTACTGTTTCTTCCCCCTCTTCTCTTCGGTAGACCCCGAGACCGATGCCGCCCCTGTGATCGACTACGTCGACGATGACCCCTCCTTGCCAGAGCAACCAGGCAAGCCCCCCATTTGATCATCCCGATATCGTCCATTCCATTCTCTCATGCTTGCATTAGATTTTGCTACTGTTATTGATTGCTCCTATTCTGATGCATAGCCTACTTTTGTATCTACTATTGTACCTTACCTTCTTATCCTAAACTGCTTAGTATAGGTTGGTTGGTGACCCATCAGTGACCCCACCTTGTCCTTGTTGCCCCTGCTTCATCATTGAAGACCCGATCAACGGGACCGAAGACCAGGCCCCGGCACCGCACATCACTTTCCCCTTAGTTGCTCAACACTACTGGGTTACTATCGAGTACCGAGGGTGAACCTCTTGACTTCGATGTTAACCACAGTAGTGTAGTCATTCGATCGTGGTCATCGAGGGTGATTTCCTCCTTAACCACTTCGATCGACTCAGTCGTGCAACCCCTCAAGTGTGGACCTCGGGGTGATTCCTCTTCGTTCACCTTGATGATTACATCTAGTGGAATTCATCGGGGGTGATTCCTCGGGTTTTCCCCTTGATGTTTGGACACACGGATACTTGGACTTTACCCCTGTTACTTGGAAAGACGGGTGGACCACGAGGGTGCCAGCGAGCTTAATTGCAGTGATGTGGAGTCGGGTTGACTGGAGGGTGCCCGCGAGATAATTACGGCGTGGCGGGCATTCCTAGCCCTTGCCGCAAGTCCTCGAGGCAGGGCAACGGGTCACACCTTCGTGAGTCTCTGCTTGTTACCGCGTTCCTAATCCACTCACGATTTGGATATTTGATCCGAGGGCCTCGGCACGATAGCACTAACCATCACGTGGGCATAGTATGGGCGTTCTGCGTCGTATACATCGATCGAAGCTTAATAGGCGTCGGCGATCGAGCGACGCGCCGGGTTGGACTGCGTGGCGCTGCCTTGTTGAAGGAGGTAGCTAGGTCTGCTCACCGGCACGTCATAGCGTGCAGGAGTTCGGGGAGATGGCCCATGACCCCGGGGCATAGGTTTAGTCCGGCGTCTTGGCCTCTCTATTAAGCCTAGGTCGGGTTGCGGCGTATTGTTTGGCGAGGCGGGCATGACCACAGAAAGTGTGTCCGGCGGAGTTAGCGGCGTGGTGGGTAAGTTGGTGCACCCTGCAGGGAAGAAAACATCTATCGATAGCCTGTCCTCGATAACGGACACTTGGAGTTGTATCGATCGATACAACTAGAACTGGATACTTGTGATGAGAATTTGGATGGTGATGAGGCTGGATTGTGATGATAACTGGATAGTATGGCTCTGGGATCTCTTTCTCGCAGGGAGTCGAGAAAGGGTCTCTGGCCGAGGTTCATAACACTACTACTTCATGTTATGCTACTCTACTCCCTCCTGTTTGCTGCAAGATGGTGGTTTCGAAGATGCTAGTCTTGATAGGACTAGGCCTTCTCTCTATTACGGCATTTCGCAGCCCAGTCCACATATCTGCCTTCCTTTGATAATGTTGCATACGTAGTGTAGATCCTTGCTTGCAGTACTTTGGATGAGTACTCATGGTTGCTTTGCTCCCCTTTTCCCCTTTCGCTTCTTTACGGTTGATGCAACCAGATGGCGAGCCAGAGCGAGATGCCACCGCCGATGCTTACTACTACGTGGAGGCCGCCGATGACCGGGAGTAGTTAGGAAGCTCCAGGCAGGAGGCCTTGCCTTTTCGATCGATGTTGCTTTTGTGCTAGCCTTCTTAAGGCAAACTTGTCTAACTCATGTCTGTACTCAGATATTGTTGCTTCCGCTGACTCTTGTGTTTTCGAGCTTATGTATTCAGCCCTCGAGGCCCCTGGCTTGTAACATAAAGCTTGTATTATTTTATTTTGTGTCTAGAGTTGTGTTGTGATATCTTCCCGTGAGTCCTTGATCTTGATCGTACACATTTGCGTGTATGATTAGTGTACGATTGAATCGAGGGCGTCACAAGTTGGTATCAGAGCTGACTGCCTGTAGGTAGCCCCCTTTCCAACTCCTTGGCCGAAGTTGAGTCTAGTCACCAAAAAAACTTTTACTAACATTGGCTATGTGGCTTACGGTCCCACGTCGCCATTGGGTGGTATTAGCATCTTTTAATCCTCGTCTATACTCTGGGACTCTGAACTCTCTTCTACTCGGGTTAAACGAATTTACTAACATTAGGATCCCGTGACCACATTCACCCCGAAGTTGGATAAAGCCATAGTTATTCCTTAGAATAGCCTTTTGAATAGTACACACACCTGTCGTGTTGACTACGAAGTGGTATCCATCGTACCTCTTTCCTTATGCATGTTTCATCATGAATGATCCTTGTCTTTGCAAATGCTCAATACTGAACTAGCCCCTGTTACATGTTAGCAGGATGGTTAGACCCGCTGGTCGTGGCCGTGGTGCCAACGATCCACCACCGCCCGAATTCTTTGATGGAATGATGCAACAATTTGAGCTGAACCGCCAGTTCATGGAAGGAATGATGGCTCAGTTTCCTCATCCGAACATGAATCAACAGCCAACCCCAGTAACTCTGCAGGACTTCATGCGCCTCAACCCAACTATCTACCGCAGCTCAACTCAACCCCTTGATCTTGATGGTGGCTCATGACATCACATATGAAATGGAGTCTGCTAGTGTTGCCCCTGCCACCATGTCACCTTCGCATCCTTCTTCCTCAAGGGTCCTGCTGCTCAATGGTGGGACAGCCATAGGCGTACCCTACCTGCTGGAACGGTCATTACTTGGCGGTTTCCAAGTTGCCTTCCGTGCCCGTTTCATTCCTCGTGGAACCATGGATGGGAAGAAGCGGGAGTTCATAACCTCACCCAAGACAACAAGTGCTGTAGATGCTTATCAGCGGGAATTTACGGACTTGTCACGTTATGCTGAAGAAGACATTGCAACTGATGCTCGTAAGCAAGAGAAGTTTCGTGATGGACTTCACCCTGATACAAAACTAGCATTGCTCGTTCATGACTTTGCCGACTTTGCCACCTTGGTGAACAAGGCTATTCAGGTTGAGACTGGTCTTCAGGAACACCAGGGATCCCTTAGGCGTAGTCGCGACGTTGGCTCATCTTCGGGCCCGTCGGTAGCGAGCGTCGGATATGGATTCCCCACAAGATGTATCGTCCAACTGCACCTGCACCAAGACAATCCTATGTTGCACCTCGTCGCCTCCTCCACCGCAGAGGCAGCCCCTGAGTTGTACCACCCCAAGCTTCGCTCCCAATCCCAATGATGGTCTATGCTTCAAGTGTGGCCTTCGGTCACCGCTCGAAAATGCCCTCGAGAATCGAAATCAGGCGGCTCTGTCTTCAACTGGTCGTAACAATCAGCCCCATAACAACAATGCGAGACCTTATGGTCGTGGTCAGGCTAATCATGTTGATCTGAATGAAGCTCAAGACCAGCCTGCCACTGTGATGGGTACTCTCCTTGTTAATTTAGTACCAGCTTCTATTTTGTTTGATTCAGGAGCATCACATTCATTTATGTCAGAAAGGTTTGCATACACACACGACATTCGATGCGAGGCCATGAACACCCGATAGTAATACGCACCCTATGGGCCGATGTCAAACTACCATGATTGGTCGCGGCGTTCCGTAGAGATTGAAGGGCTAGAGTTCCTTGTTGCTCCCATTATTCAGAGTCTTCAATATTGACCTCATCACAGGAATGGAATGGTTGAAAGCGCATCTTGCCTCTATCGTTTGCACCACCAAGGTTGTTCACCTCCTACATCCTTCAATGAAATAGTAAGCTACCATGCTCGACTTGTTCAGATCTTTGAAGCACGACTTTATGCTTTGAATGCGTTGAACGCAGCACCTCTTGAGGGAATTGAAAATATTCCAGTTGTTCGCGACTTCCAAGACGTATTTCCAGAAGAACTTCCAGGAATACCCCCTGCCCGGGCCGTCGAGTTCGTCATCGACTTGAAGCCAGGCACCGTCCCTATTGCTAAGCGACCCTACAAGATGCCACCTCATGAGCTCCTTGAACTGAAGGAGGAAATCGAAAAATCTCTTCGCAGTGGTTTCATTCGTCCAAGTTCCTCCGCTTGGGGAGCACCTTCTCTCTTCGTCAAGAAGAAGGACGGTACAAACCGTTTGGTCCAAGACTATCGTCCTATCAACCAAGCTACAATTCGAACAAATATCCCTTCCTCGGATCAATGATCCGTATGATCAAGCTGGCTGGATCATCGATATTCTCTAAACTTCGACTTGAGGTTGGGTTACCACCAGATCCGTGTTCGTGAAGAGGATATTCCAAAGACCGCATTAAATCACTCGTTATGGTTCTTACGAGTACACCGTCATGTCATTCGGTTTAACCAATGCTCGGCTACATTCTCTCGTCGATGAACTACATATTCATGGATTACCTTGACAAGTTAAATCGTAGTCTATCTGGATGATATCTGGTATATTCGAAGAATAAAGAAGAACATGCTGAACATCTTCGTCTTGTTCGGAGAAGCTTGAGAGCATCAACTTTATGCCAAGTATTCCAAGTGTGAATTCTGGTTGCCGAAGTCACCTACCTTGGTCATGTTATCTCAAGGATGGTATTGCCGTCAACCCGGCGCGTTCAGGCTATTCTTGGTGGACCCCTCCTAAGATTGTCAAGCAAGTCGAAGCTTTCTCGGCCTAGCCAGCTCTTTCGCCGCTTTGTCGAGAATTTCTCCAAGATCGCCAAGCCATCGACTAATCTGCTTCACAAAGGCGTTAAGTTATTTGATGACAAATGTCGGGAAAGTTTCCGAGCACTCAAGGACAAGCTGACTTCGCCCCAAAGCTTGCTCCTCCCGATTCTCGCAAGGACTTCGTCATCTATTGTGGCCTTCACGTCAAGGATTAGGCTGTGTTCTAATGCAAGAGCGCAGGGTGATTGCTTATGCTTCCCGTCAAGTCGTCCTCACGAGAAAACTACCGGTTCATGACCTTGAGCTTGCAATGGTTATCTTTGCACTGAAGCTATGGAGACAATACCTTCTCGGTAATCGTTGCGAGATCTTCACGATCATCGAGTCCGAAGTACTGTTTACTCAACCAGATCTGAACCTCCATCGGCGGTGGATGGAAGCTATTGCGGACTACAATCTGCGGTATATCTTATACCCCGGTAAGGCTAATGTAATGGCTGATGCCCTGAGCCGCAAGTCTTATTGCAATAATCACATGGTCTACGAAGCTCAACCCCGCCTTTATGAAGAACTATGCAAGCTGAACGTTCAACTAGTTCCACAGGGTTCTCTGAATAACCTTGTCCTGGAACCAACTCTGCTGAAAGCAATTAAGTCTGCTCAAGCCAAAGATGCTCACGTGGATTTGATGAAAAGGGATCTTGCCTTAGATAAATCTAGAGATTTCTCACTTGGTGAAGATGGAACCTTATACTTCAGAGATCGCATTGTAGTACCCCGGTTCGAGCTTATGACAGAGAAGGTGATGAAAGAAGCGCATGACACCCCTCTCTCTATTCATCCGAGAAGTACCAAGATGTATCTAGACATCCGTCAGAAGTACTGGTGGTCCAAAATGAAGCAAGACATTGCTCGATATATCGAAGAATGTGGCGTTTGCCGTCGCGTCAAAGCGAACATCGAAAACCGGCTGGACTTCTACAACCGCTTCGATTCTGAATGGAAGTGGGATAAGATCAAATGGATTTAAATCACAGCCTTCCCAAGTCTCGTAAAGGTAACGATGCTATCTTTGTTGTCATCGACCAATTCTTGAAAGTTGCTCACTTCCGCCACCAAGGAGAAAATCACTGCTAGTCAATTAGCAAACTTGTATATCTCGAATGTGTCACTCCATGGCATTCGAAGGAGATCGATTCGAACCGTGGCGGTTTATTCACTTCAAAGTTCGGGATAGTTTCCAAGAGGCAATGGGAACTCATATTACCCGAGCACTGCTTATCATCCCCAATCCCAACGCCAAGTCGAGCGAGTCAATCAAATTCTTGAAGACATGCTTGAGCTTACATTATTTCTTTTGGCAAGAAGTGGAAGAATCTCTCCCTTATGCGGAGTTCTCTTATAACAACAGCTATCAAGCCAGCTTGAAGATGGCACCCTTCGAAGTTCTTTATGGACGTAAGTGTCGAACCCCTCTGAATTGGTTAGAAAGCGGGGAGCGGGCGCTCATTGGTCGAGACATTATTCAACAAGCTGAAGAGCAGGTTCGCGATGTCCGGATAATCTCAAAGCGGCCAGTCTACGCCGGAAGAGCAACTATGACCGGAAACACTGGGTTCAACTTATCAACCTGGTGAACGAGCTTATCTGCGTGTCACTCCTTTAAGAGGCACTCATCGGTTCGAGTCAAGGGCAAGCTAGCTCCGCTACATTGGTCCTTTCCGCATTACGGCCCGTCGTGGGCTGGTGGCTTATCAACGAGTTGCCACCTCGGTTCTCTCATGTTCATGACGTCTTCCACGTGTCGCAACCGTCGATGCTTCAAGGATCCGGAACGTGAAGTGGATCCGAATTGATTGAAATTCAAGATGATCTCACATACAAGGAGCATCCGATCTGCATTCTTGAAGAAGCTGAGCGTCGAACACGCGGAAGGTTACCAAGTTCCTCAAGGTGCAATGGTCAAATCATTCTAAGGATGAAGCCACTTGGGACCGCGAGGATAACCTCCGTGCTGAATACCCGACCTGTTCCCTTCTACCTCTTAATTCTCGGGACGAGAATTTCTTTTAGAGGAGGAGAGTTGTAACAACCCGGTGTAATGATGCTACATAACCCACAGGGTTAAGTTAATTGTTTTGCTAAACATGTGCTGATCATTATTGTCTCATGCTCTTTCACATTCGGTTGAATTCAAATTCAAATTCGTGTGAGATTCAAAATGCTCGGACATGAATACAAAAATGTTCATCATGTGCCAAATAATCCACAACTAATATTGGTGGTGAACCAACATTTTTGCAAAAGGTTTAAGTGGCCTAAGCTACTTAAGCAAAGACCTAAGCAATAAATTAAATGCCCTTTTAATTTATGAAATTGGCAACTATTCAAAAGCCTCCCACCCTTTTGTGGCGATGCAATATACTTCTTTGAAATTATTTTGGCCAATGGCATATTTTTGCAAAATCTTTATTGGCTAAAAAGAAAAGGCAAAAGCTGCTAGAAAAAGAAAATGGGAAAGCAAAAAAAAAGAAGAAAAGAAAAAGGCCAGGCTGCACTGTGCACTTGGCCCAGCCGCGCAACAGTGTAGCCCAGCCCACCTAACCCTGCCGTTCCTACCTCTGTTCGCCGGGGCTGGGTGGGCCAGCGCCGCGTCCGTGGCTGCCGATGGCCACGAGGCGGCCATCCGGTGGCTCCCCGGTGACTACTAGGTCGCCCCGACCCGGACGAACCCTAGCTGCCCCCCCCCCCACTTGCCCCACGCACCTCGCCTCTCTCTTTTCCCCACCTTGCCCGAGAGCTCGCCGCCGTCGCCGCGTCGATCCCGCGGCGACCGTCTTCGCCTCGTGTCGCCAACATGCCGTAGGCGTCCGCCGCCGTCCTCCATGTCGAACGGTGCCCACCGTTTGAGCCGGAAGGCTCCGCAGTGCCGGATCCACCCCGTCTTCCTCCTCGGGACGCCTGAGCTCGCCGCCGTCTATTCGCTCCGCCAAGCCTCCCCCGAGCCCACGTTTGCACACCTACAGGCGCCCAGTGAGCTCCGCCTCCCTCTCCTCTCTCCCCGTGCTCTTTCCATGGCGTAGCTAGCTGTCGCCGCCTCCGTGCCCTGCTCGCCGCCGACGAGATCGTGGTCGTCCTTGTGGTCGACGTCGCCGCCACCTGAGGCCACCGTTGAACTCCTGGAGCTCCCAGGAGCCCAACGAGCCTGAGCACGTGCCTCCCCGTGCCCCCTAGCCGCTAGCCCGACCACCCTCATCTCCGGCCGCCGCCTTGCCTCACCACCGACGGCACTCCGGCCACTCCCCGCCCGGGTCATCACCGCAGTTCGACGCGCGCTGCTCCGCTCGTTCAAACGCCCCCTCGCGCGCGTGAAACGGTTGCTCGTAGGCGAAATCCGACGAGGCCCGAGGCCCTCCGCCGCGTTTTGACATCGCCGGCGTCAAGCCGCCGGCCACCTCCGACGTGGCACACCTGGGGCCACCCCGTGGGTCACTGCCAGTGGGGCCCCTGGCCCCCTGTTGACCAGTTGACCTGGTCAACCGTGTTGACTGGGCAGGCCCCAGCCACTGACGTGCGGGTCCCACCGCTTAATCCTCTAACTAAAACATTTTAATAAATAAACTAATTAGTTTAGTTAATTAGACAGCGGCAGTGGGCCCGAGAGTTTTACTAACTAAATTTAGATTAGTTTGAACTCTTTTAACCCATGTCTATGACAGGTGGGTCCCCCGTGTCAGTTTTGACCAGTCAACCGGACTGTTGACTGCTGACATCATTCCTACGTCATGCTGACATCATATTCCTTTTCTCTTAATATAAATAATTTCTGAATATGTTTAAAACTTAGAAAATTCATATAAAATAATCCGTAACTCCGATGAAAATCTTTTCTATATGAAAGTTGCTCAGAAAAATCCAACGAATCTGAATACGCGGTCCGTTCATCTGTCACATGCCCCTAGCATGCTGAACATGGGACATTCCCCCTCCGGTCATCTGTCTGACACAGATCCGGAACCGGGAAAACATTCCCGGTTGATTCCCCCTTCACCTTTATCGTGTAGCCATACGTTAGGTCACTCCCGGCACAACATTTTGCCACATTCTGCTTTGTGATGCGATGTTTGCTTTATATTTACTGTTTCTTCCCCCTCTTCTCTTCGGTAGACCCCGAGACCGATGTTGCCCCTGTGATCGACTACGTCGACGACGACCCCTCCTTGCCAGAGCAACCAGGCAAGCCCCCCCTTTGATCATCCCGATATCGTCCATTCCATTATCTCATGCTTGCATTAGATTTTGCTACTGTTATTGATTGCTCCTATTACGATGCATAGCCTGCTTTACGTATCTCTTGTTGTACCTTACCTTATCCTAAACTGCTTAGTATAGGTTGGTTGGTGACCCATCGATGACCCCACCTTGTCCTTGTTGCCCTGCTTCATCATTGAAGACCGATCAACGGGACGAAGACCAGGCCCGGCACCGCACATCACTTTCCCTTAGTTGCTCAACACTCTTTGGGTTACTATCGAGTACCGAGGGTGAACCTCTTGACGCCGATGTTAACCACAGTAGTGTAGTCATTCGATCGTGGTCATCGAGGGTGATTTCCTCCTTAACCACTTCCGATCGACTCATTGTGCAACCCCTCAAGTGTGGACCTCGGGGTGATTCCTCTTACGTTCACCTTGATGATTACATCTAGTGGAATTCATCGGGGTGATTCCTCGGTTTTCCTTGATGTTTGGACACACGGATACTTGGACTTTACCCCTGTTACTTGGAAAGGCGAATCGACCACGAGGGTGCCCACGCGAGCTTAATTGCAGTGATGTGGAGTCGGGTTGACACGGAGGTGCCCGCGAGATAATTACGAGGCGTGGCGGGCATTCCTAGCCCTTGCCGCAAGTCCTCGAGGCGGAACACGGGTCACATCTTCGTGAGTCTCTGCTTGTTACCGCGTTCCTAATCCACTACGATTTGGATATTTGATCCGAGGGCCTCGGCTGATAGCACTAACCATCACATGGGCATAGTATGGGCGTTCTGCGTCGTATACATCAGCCGAAGCTTAATAGGCGTCGGCGGCGAAGCGACGCGTCGGGTTGGACTGCGTGGCGCCTGCCTTGTTGAAGGAGGTAGCTAGGTCTGCTCACCGGCAGCGACGTCATAGCGTGCAGGAGTTCCTGGGAGATGGCCCATGACCCCACAGGGGCATAGGTTTAGTCCGCGTGCTGGCCTCTCTATTAAGCCTAGGTCGGGTTGTGGCGTATTGTTTGGCGAGGCGGGCATGACCACGGAAAGTGTGTCGGCGGAGTTAAGCGGCGTGGTGGGTAAGTTGGTGCACCCTGCGGTGAAGAAAACATCTATCGATAGCCTGTCCTCTGATAGCGGACACTTGGAGTTGTATCGATCGATACAACTAGAACTGGATACTTGTGATGAGAATTTGGATGGTGATGAGAACTGGATTGTGATGATAACTGGATAGTATGGCTCTGGGATCTCTTTCTCGCAGGGAGTCGAGAAAGGGTCTCTGGCCGAGGTTCATAACACTACTACTTCACGTTATGCTACTCTACTCCCTCCTGTTTGCTGCAAGATGGTGGTTTCTAGAAGATGCTAGTCTTTGATAGGACTAGGCCTTCTCTCTATTCGGGCATTTCTGCAGCCCAGTCCACATATACAGCCTTCCTTTGATAATGTTGCATACGTAGTGTAGATCCTTGCTTGCGAGTACTTTGGATGAGTACTCACGGTTACTTTGCTCCCCTTTTCCCCTTTACGCTTCTTTCGGTTGATGCAACCAGATGACGGAGCCCAGGAGCGGATGCCACCGCCGATGCTTACTACTACGTGGAGGCCGCCGATGACCGAGGAGTAGTTAGGAGGCTCCAGGCGAGAGGCCTTGCCTTTTCGATCGATGTTGCTTTTGTGCTAGCCTTCTTAAGGCAAACTTGTCTAACTCATGTATGTACTCAGATATTGTTGCTTCCGCTGACTCTTGTGTTTTCGAGCTTATGTATTCGAGCCCTCGAGGCCCCTGGCTTGTAACATAAAGCTTGTATTATTTTATTTTGTGTCTAGAGTTGTGTTGTGATATCTTCCCGTGAGTCCTTGATCTTGATCGTACACATTTGCGTGTATGATTAGTGTACGATTGAATCGAGGGCGTCACAGGCATCTCCATAGCCCGTTGATACGCCTAGTTGATGTGAGACTATCTTCCCCCCTTTTGTCTTCTCCACAACCACCATTCTATTCCACCCATAGTGCTATATCCATGGCTCACGCTCATGTATTGCGTGAAGATTGAAAAGGTTTGAAAATGTCAAAAGTATGAAACAATTGCTTGGCTTGTCATCGGTGTTGTGCATGATTTAAATACTTTGTGTGGTGAAGATAGAGCATAGCCAGACTATATGATTTTGTAGGGTGTTATTTTGAGAAGACATTATTGCTTTGTTAGCATGCTTGAAGTATTCTTATTTTTATGTCAATATTAAACTTTTGTCTTGAATCTTTTAGATATGAATGTTCATACCACAATTAAGAAGAATTACATTAAAATTATGTCAAGTAGCACTCCGCATCAAAATTTCTTTTTTATCATTTACCTACTCGAGGACGAGGAGGAATTAAGCTTGGGGATGATTGATACGTCTCCAATGTATCTATAATTTTTGATTGCTCACATGCTATATTATCTACTGTTTTGGACATTAATGGGCTTTATTATCCAATTTTATATTATTTTTGGGACTAACCTATTAACCAGAGGCCCAACCCAGAATTGCTGTTTTTTGCCTATTTCAGAGTTTCACAGAAAAGGAATATCAAACGGAGTCCAAACAGTCGGGAACGTGATTTTCTCACCAAACATGATCCAGGAGACTTGGACCCTACGTCAAGGAAGCTTCGAGGAGGCCACGAGGTAGGGGGGCGCACCCTCCCCCCAGGCGCACCCTCCACCCTCGTGGCCCCCTGTTGCTCCACCGACGTACTCTTCCTCCTATATATACCTCACGCCCCCAAGCGATCGAATCGGAGCCAAAACCTAATTCCACCGCCGCAACCTTCTTACACCCACGAGATCCCATCTTGGGGCCTGTTCCGAGCTCCGCGGGGGCATCCATCACGGAGGGCTTCTACATCAACACCATAGCCTCTCCGATGAAGTGTGAGTAGTTTACTTCAGACCTTCGGGTCCATAGTTAGTAGCTAGATGGCTTCTTCTCTCTTTTTCGATCTCAATACAATGTTCTCCCTCTCTCTCGTGGAGATCTATTCGATGTAATCTTCTTTTTGCAGTGTGTTTGTTGAGACCGATGAATTGTGGGTTTATGATCAAGATTATCTATGAACAATATTTGAATCTTCTCTGAATTCTTTTATGTATGATTGGTATCTTTGCAAGTCTCTTCGAATTATCAGTTTGGTTTGGCCTACTAGATTGATCTTTCTTGCAATGGGAGAAGTGCTTAGCTTTGGGTTCACTCTTGCGGTGTCCTTTCCCAGTGACAGCAGGGGCAGAAAGGCACGTATTGTATTGTTGCCATCGAGGATAACAAGATGGGGTTTTTATCATATTGCATGAATTTATCCCTCTACATCATGTCATCTTGAGTAAGGCGTTACTCTGTTTTCATGAACTTAATACTATAGATGCATGCTGGATAGCGGTCGATGAGTGGAGTAATAGTAGTAGATGCAGGCAGGAGTCGGTCTACTTGTCTCGGACGTGATGCCTATATACATGATCATACCTAGATAATCTCATAACTATGCTCAATTCTGTCAATTGCTCAACAGTAATTCGTTCACCCACCGTATAATACTTATGCTCTTGAGAGAAGCCACTAGTGAAACCTATGGCCCCCGGGTCTATCTTCATCATATTAATCTTCCAATACTTAGTTATTTCCTTTTCTTTTTTACTTTACTTTTATTTTACTTTGCATCTTTATCACAAAAATACCAAAAATAGTATCCTATCATATCTATCAGATCTCACTCTCGTAAGTGACCGTGAAGGGATTAACAACCCCTTATCGCGTTGGTTGCGAGGAGTTATTTGTTTTGTTTAGGTACGAGAGGCTCGCGCGTAGCCTCCTACTGGATTGATACCTTGGTTTTCAAAAACTAAGGGAAATACTTACGCTACTTTGCTGCATCACCCTTTCCTCTTCAAGGAAATCCACCGCAGTGCTCAAGAGGTAGCAGGGGGGCGCCCCCACCCTCGTGGATGGCCCGGGACTCTTCTGGCCCAACTCTTTTACTCCAGGGTCTTCTTTTGGTCCATAAAAAATTGTCAAAAATTGGCACGTCCATTGGACTCAGTTTGGTATTCCTTTTATGTAAAACTCAAAAACAAGGAAAAAAACAGAAACTGGCACTGGGCTCTAGGTTAATAGGTTAGTCCCAAAAATCATATAAATAGCATATAAATGCATATAAAACATCCTAGATAGATAATATAATAGCATGGAATAATAAAAAAATATAGGTACGTTGGAGACGTATCAGTCTCCGTCCCGCCCAGAACGAAAAGCCTATTTTCTATCATGATTTTTTGTCATATAAGTAGGAGCCCACCACATCTATGATGATACCAGGTTTTGTCACAATTATCTTCACAGAAGTGTCATAAGCATGATAGAAAAAAAATCGTTTGGCCCAAAATGTCACGGATGTGTTTTTTTTGTAGTGATAGCTACTGGTACAAACCCTCAGCCTCGAGGGTGGACTACTCCGTCCTCATCGTGGTGGCCGCCGAGATGATGGAGATGGCCACCGGTGATGATTCCCCCCTCCGGCAGGGTGCCGGAACGGGGTCTAGATTGGTTTCTTGTGGCTATAGAGCCTCCCGGCGATGAAACTTCTGATCTATGGTAACCCCAAGGGTTTTTGGAATATTTGGTGATTTATAGGGCAAAGAGGGGGTGCGGGAGGCCACCGAGGTGGGCACTGATAACCCACAAGTATAGGGGACCAGAACAATTTTCGAGTGTAGAGTATTCAACCCAAATTTATTGATTCGACACAAGGGGAGCCAAAGAATATTCTCAAGTATTAGCAGTTGAGTTTTCAATTCAACCACACCTCGACGACTTAATATCTGCAGCAAAGTATTAGTAGCAAATTAGTATGCAAGTAACGATAACGGTGGCATAAGTAACAGTAGCAGTTTGTGTAGCAATCGTAACGGTGGTAATGGAAAAGTAACTAAGCAAAGATCAATTTGTGAAAAGCTCGTTGGCAATGGATCAATGATGGATAATTATGTCGGATGCGATTCCTCATGCAACAGTTATAACATAGGGTGACACAAAACTAGCTCTAGTTCATCAATGTAATGTAGGCATGTATTTCGAATATAGTCATACGTGCTTATGGAAAAGAACTTGCATGACATCTTTTTTCCTACCCTCCCGTGGCAGTGGGGTCCTATTGGAAACTAAGGGATATTAAGGCCTCCTTTTAATAGAGTACCGGACCAAAGCATTAACACTTAGTGAATACATGAACTCCTGAAACTACGGTCATCACCGGGAGTGGTCCCGATTATTGTCACTTCGGGGTTGCCGGATCATAACACATAGTAGGTGACTATTGACTTGCAAGATAGGATCAAGAACTCACATATATTCATGAAAACATAATAGGTTCAGATATGAACTCATGGTACTCGGGCCATAGTGACAAGCATTAAGCATATCAAGATCAATCTTAGAACATAATGGATACTAGGGATCAAACCCTAACAAAAACTAACTCGATTACATGATAAATCTCATCCAACCCATCACCGTCCAGCAAGCCTACGATGGTATTACTCACGCACGGTGGTGAGCATCATGAAATTGGTGCTGGAGGATGGTTGATGATGACGACGGCGACGGCTTCCCTCTCCGGAGCCCCGAACAGACTCCAGATCAGCCCTCCCGAGGAAGATTAGGGTTTGGCGGCGGCTCCGTATCGTAAAACGCGATGAATCCATCTCTCTAATTTTTTTCTCCCCGAACGTGAATATATGGAGTTGGGGTTGAGGTCGGTGAAGTCCCAGGGGGGCCATGAGGCAGGGGGCGCGCCCCGCACCCTTGTGGACAGGGTGTGGGCCCCCTGATGCTGATTCTTTCGCCAATATTTTTTATTAATTCCAAAACGTGTCTTCGTGGATTTTCAGGTCATTCCGAGAACTTCTATTTCTGCACAAAAATGACACCATGGCAGTTCTGCTGAAAACAACGTCAGTCCGGGTTAGTTCCATTCAAATCATGCAAGTTAGAGTCCAAAACAATGGCAAATGTGTTTGGAAAAGTAGATATGTTGGAGATGTATCACCTCCCCCAAGCTTAAACCTTTGCTTTTCCTCAAGCAATTCAGCTGACAAACTGAAAGTGATAAAGAAAAACTTTTACAAACTCTGTTTGATCTTGTTGTTGCAAATATGTAAAGCCAGCATTCAAGATTTCAGCAAAGATTATGAACTAACCATATTCACAATAACATTTAGGTCTCATGTTTACTCATATCAATGGCATAATCAACTAGTGAGCAATAATAATAAATCTCAGATGACAACACTTTCTCAAAACAATCCTAACATGATATAACAAGATGGTATCTCGCTAGCCCTTTCTGAGACCGCGAAACATAAATGCGGAGCACCCCTGAAGATCAAGGACTGACTATACATTGTAATTCATGGTAAAAGAGATCCAGTCACAGTCATACTCAATGTAAATTAATAGCAATGCATGCGAATGACAGCGGTGCTCTCCAACTGGTGCTTTTTAATAAGAGGATGATGACTCAACATAAAAGTAAATAGATAGGCCCTTCGCAGAGGGAAGCAGGGATTTGCAGAGGTGCCAGAGCTCGAGTTTTGAAATAGAGATTGAATAATATTTTGAGTGGCATACTTTCATTGTCAACATAACGAGATCTCGATATCCTCCATGCTACACACATTATAGGCGGTTCCCAAACAGAATGGTAAAGTTTATACTCCCCAACCACCAACAAACATCAATCCATGGCTTGTCCGAAACAACGGGTGCCTCCAACTAACAACAATCCTGGGGGAGTTTTGTTTGCAATTATTTTGATTTGATTTGAGCATGGGACTGGGCATCCCGGTTACCGACGATTTTCTCGTGAATGATGAGCGGAGTCCACTCATCGTGAGAATAACCCACATAGCATGGAAGATATAAACAACCCTAGTTGATACATGAGCTATTCGAGCATACAAAATAGAATTTCATTTGAAGGTTTAGAGTTTGGCACATACAAATTTACTCGGAACGGCAGGTAAATACCGCATATAGGAAGGTATGATGGACTAATATGGAATAACTTTGGGGTTTATGGAAATGGATGCACAAGCAGTATTCCCGCTTAGTACAAGTGAAGGCTAGAAAGAGACTGGGAAGCGACCAACTAGAGAGCGACAACAGTCATGAACATGCATTAAGATTAATCAACAATGAGTGCAAGCATGAGTAGGATATAAATCACCATGAACATAAATATCGTGGAGGCTATGTTGATTTTGTTTCAACTACATGTGTGAACATGTGCCAAGTCAATCCACTCGAATCGTTCAAATGAGGATACCACCCTATCATACCACATTACAACCATTTTAATAGCATGTTGGCACGCAAGGTAAACCATTATAAACTCCTAGCAAATTAAGCATTGCATGAGAAACTATAATCTCTAATTGTCATTGCAAACATGTTTCATTCATAATAGGCTGAATCAGGAACGATGAACTAATCATATTTACAAAAACAAGATAGCTCGAGTTCATACCAGCTTCTCTCATCTTAATCAGTCCATCATATATCGTCATTATTGCCTTTCACTAGCACGACCGAATGGTGTGGATAACAATAATAGTGCACGTGCCTTGGACTAAGCTGAAACCTGCAAGCACTTAATACAAGGGAGAAGACAAGGTAATATGGGCTCTTGGTTAAATCAACAATAATGCATATAAGAGCCACTTCAACATTTTCATTGTGGTCTTCTCCTCTCGACCCCCCAAAAAAGGAAATAAATAAAACTATTTACACGGGAAAGCTCCCAACAAGCAAAAGAAGAACGAGAAATATTTTTGGGTTTTTCTTTTAATTACTATTACTACGGGCACGTTAAGTAAACTAGCTAAAAGCTACAACTATTTTTTTTGTTTTTTCTTAAGGTTTTTCAAACACACAAGAAGAAGGCTTAGAAAAGAAAATAAACTAGCATGGATAGTACAATGAAAAAGTATGAGCACCGACAACTGGCATGAGTGTGGGAACATGAATGTAATGTCGGTGAGAAATACGTACTCCCCCAAGATTAGGATTTTGGCCTAAGTTGGTCTATGCCCATGGATCGAAGCTACTCTCTCCAGTGTACTGAGGAGGGTCCTCAGGGTGCCACTGGTTCGCGATCTCCTCCGGTTCCCACTGATAAACAGACCGTCGATAAGGGTCAAGTGGTGTGAGGGAGTCCTGGATTAGTGGGTGTCCGGATGGCCGGACTATAACCTTTGGCCGGACTCCTGGACTATGAAGATACAAGATTGAAGACTTCGTCCCGTGTCCGGATGGGACTTTCCTTGGCGTGGAAGGCAAGCTTGGCGATACTGATATGTAGATCTCCTCCCATTGTAACCGAATCTGTGTAACCCTAGCCCTCTCCATTGTCTATATAAACCAGAGGGTTTTAGTCCGTAGGACGAACAACAATCATACCATAGGCTAGCTTCTAGGGTTTAGCCTCTCTGATCTCGTGGTAGATCTACTCTTGTACTACCCACATCATCAATATTAATCAAGCAGGAGTAGGGTTTTACCTCCATCGAGAGGGCCCGAACCTGGGTAAAAACATCGTGTCCCTTGTCTCCTGTTACCATCCGCCTAGACGCACAGTTCGGGACCCCCTACCCGAGATCCGCCAGTTTTGACACCGACATTGGTGCTTTCATTGAGAGTTCCTCTGTGTCGTCGCCATCAGGAAGGATGCCTCATCCCGTCTTTAAAGACGGCACTGTTGCTAAAGGAGCTTTGGCTATCGGCCAAACCCTCCGGTTAGGCGGTTTTCTTATGACCGCATGTTCGGCCGCCGCGCCAACGGTGACTTCTCGGGTCATCGAAAGCAATCTTCACGTTAACTCGGAACTAGCCGAGCAGTTGGATCCGATGGAGCTCTCTTCCTTAAACAAGCTCTTGGATCGCATCGCCGCCCCGGGAGTCGCTACAGACTACGATCAGATTGGGCCTAAACCCGATCCGAGAGAGATTAACTCTCCCCAGGTCACCCATCATGTTGTAGTGGTGGAGGAACAATGCGGCAAGCCTTCATCAACCTTAAGGACTAGTTATGTCCGGATTCCCGATCCCTCCAAGCCGGATACCCGCGGAGGGGAGGACGTCACTAAAGCCCTGAACCTAAAGTCAGGCAGCGGGCTAGATTCATTGGACAACATCCAAGAACCCAAGCTTCCGAGTTCGGAAACTCCTTGGCCCCTGAGTCTTAAATTGGGCGAAGTTCCGGATTTAATTCCACCCGCCCACCCAAACATAAGCGATTTATCCCAAATTCGACAAGAGCCCGCAGAAACAGTACACCATTGCTGGGCCAGATTCCTCCTAGTCATGAACAGGATAAAGGACTGCCGCGAGGAGGACGCAATTTCATTCTTCTGCAATAATAGCACGGACAACGGAATCCTCAACGCCATAAGTCGCCGTGAAATTACATGCTTCGCTGACTTGGCGACCATAGTACGAAAGTACTGTGCGATCGAAAGCGCCTGGAAAACCGAAATAAAATTTTGGGACAATCTAGCATGAAATTACGGGTACATGAAGCTTAATATTTTGGGACCATTCTTCTTTTATTTCAAGCTATACCCCATTACGGGTACATGAAGCTCAAAATGCCCGGTCCCAACGGAATCATCACTCTTGCTAGTGACCCGGACATAGCACTCCGCACCGAAAATAAGACAGCCGCACTGGCCCTTGAGGCACTATCGAAGACCTAGCGGCCGAGGAACTGATCGCCAAGCGCTCCACGGTGAACAGGGGACGACGTGGTACTCGATAAAGATCCAAGTCCACCTCCTTTAAACCGGCGGACGAAATAGTCAAATTCCAAGTCCATCCAACGGACCCTACAAAAACGGCCTCCATCGGGGCGCAGTTAAACCCTGATGTAGACGCCGCACTACGAGAATTCCTACGCGAAAATTGGGACATTTTGCAGCACCCCTCGACATGCCAGAATCCCACGCCGGGCTGGCGAGCACAGCCTAAACATCCTAAAAGGATTCAAGCCACCAAGCAGGCTCTTGGCGCTTCTCTGAAGCTAAGAGACAAGCCATGGGAGAGGAGCTAGCCAAACCATCGAGGCCGGATTCATCGAGATATAAAACATCCGGACTGGCTAGCAAACCGGTGATGGTACCAAAGAAGGATAAATCCGGCGCCTATGCGCCGATTTCAAGGACCTCGACAAGGCTTGCCCAAAGGATCCCTTCCCTCCCCGCGATCGATCAAATTGTCGACGCTACCGCAGGACACGATTCATTGTGTTTCCTCGACGATACTCCGGCTACCATCAAATTAAGATGGCAGAGCCGCACCAAGCCGCAAAGGCATTTATCACCCCATACAGCCCATTCTCGCTTCAACACAATGCCCTTCTCGGCTCAAAACGCCGCGCAACATATCAGCGCATGATTCGTATATGTCCGCAAACCAGATCGGGCAAAACAAAGGAGGCATACGAGATGACGTGGTCGTCAAAACCAAGCATGTCGAAACTCTAGTAGACGACTTGAGGCTCACATTCGGCAACCTCTGAAAATATGACATCAAGCTTAACCCGGAAAATGCGTTTTGGCGTATCAGCGGAAAGCTCTTGGGCTTCATTGTATCCGATAGAGGAATTGAAGCAAACCCAGCCAAGATCCGAGCTCACACAATCGGATACCCCAAAGGACCTCAAGCAAATACAAAACTGACCGGATGCGTGGCGGCTCTAAGCCGCTTTATCTCCGCTTGGGAGAAAAGGCATTACCCTTTATCGCCTCCTCCGCGCAAGATCAACACTTCGAGTGGATTTGATGCCGCCACGGCCGACTCGAATAAATAAAAGCCATATTGGCAACAAACCCGGTCTGGCGCGCTAACATGGGCGAACCAATGCTATTATACATCGCGCAACTCATCAAGTTGTAAGCGCAGTGCTCGTCGTTGAACGAGAAACGGACGGACACAAATTCCCCCTTCAAAAGCCAGTTTACTACGTGTCCACTGTCCTCACTCCATGCAAGTCGCGGTACCCGCATTATCAAAAGATAGCGTACGCGGTATTTATGGCATCTCGGAAGCTGCGACACTACTTTCAAGAGTGTTCGATAACAGTAGCCTCTGAAGTACCCCTTAACGACATTATAAACAACCGCTACGCGACGGGCCGGATTGCCAAATGGGCCATCGAGCTCCTCCTGTTCGACATAACCTACAAGCCACGGCGAGCTATTAAGTCACAAGTTTTGGCCGACTTCGTCGCCGAATGGACTGAAGCCGAACTCCCTAAAGAGTACGACACATATTCCAACTGGATCATGCACTTCGACGGCTCCAAAATGTTGGCTGGTGCAGGGCAAGCGCTGCTCGACGTCCCCAACAGAGATACTGTTCAATACGTACTCCAAATAATGTATACGGACTCCAACAACGCAACCGAATACGAGGCCCTTCTACACGGTCTCCGGATGGCAGTCTCCATGGGCATTCAACGCCTAGAGGTGCGCGGGGATTCGAACCTCGCGATATCCCAAATAAATGGAGACTTTGATGCCAAGGATCCGAAAATGGCACCTTATCGCAACGCCGTCCTAAAAATGTCAGCTCGGTTTGAAGGGCTCGAATTTTGCCATATAGCTCGGGAAAACAATCAGGCAGCATATGTCTTGGCACGCATTGGCGCAAAGCGCGATGCCGTCCCCCCCCCCCAATATCTTCTTGGAGAGGCTGTTCAAGCCATCCGTATCATGGGAAGGGGAGTCCGGAAGCATCAGCCCGAACCCAATCCACTGCCCGACACCGAACATTCTGACAAAACGGGAGGCTCTGCCAACGAAGTAACATCTTCAGCCCACGTAATAATGGCAGTCATTGCCCCGTGGACAGAACCATTCCTAGCCTACCTAACCAGGCAGGAACTTACCTAGGACCAAAACGAGGCACGCTGCATAGTGGGGCGATCTAAAGCCTATAAAGTCCATGAGGGAGAGCTTTATAAGAAAAAGCACCACTGGAGTCCTTCAAAGGTGTATCTCCGAAGAGGAAGGGCGGAATCTTCTGGCTAAAATTCATGCCGGACTCGGCGGGCACCACGCCGCAGCCCGGGCCCTTGTAAGCAAGGCCTTCCGTAAAGGATTTTATTGGCCGACGGCCCGGGCAGATGCTCAGGACTTAGTCCAACGATGCGTCCGTTGCCAGCTCTTTGCTAACCAAAGCCATATGCCACCCACCGCCCTCCGAACTATACCCATCACCTGGCCCTTCGTGGTCTGGGGGCTTGACATGGTTGGACCCCTTAAAGGAGGAACCCACAAGCAAAAATACCTACTGGTCATGGTGGATAAATTCACCAAATGGATAGAGGCCAAGCCTGTTAAGACGGTCGAATCCGGACCGGTGATAGACTTCATATCGTGGGTCGACACCGTTACGGCGTCCCCACAAGCATCATCACCGATAACGGCACGAACTTTACGGCCGACGAGGTCAAACTCGTGCAAAACATGGGCATCAAGCTCGACTATGCTTCAGTCTATCACCCACAAACTAACGGTCAGGTCGAGCGAGCAAATGGTCTAATCATGAGCGCCATCAAACCCAGATTAGTGTGTTCCCTCAAGGAATCCAACACGCACTGGGTAGAGGAGCTCGACTCTGTACTCTGGGGGCTGAGGACCACGCCAAATCGCACCACCGCATACACACCATTCTTTATGGTATACGGCGCAGAGGCGGTTCTGCCCTGTGACATAATTCATGACTCACCTCGCGTGTGCATGTACGAAGAAAGAGAAGCCGAACTCGATCGGCACGACAGTTTGGACGCCTTGGAGGAGGAGAGTGACGTGGCAAAAGCCCGTTCCGCATTTTATCAACAGCAGGCTCGAAGATATCAAAGCGGAGAAGTACGGGCCAAAACTTACAATGTTGGCGAGTTAGATCTACGCCTGCCGGACAAGAAAAAGGACAAACTCAAGCCCAAATGGGAAGGTCCCTTTATTATTGACCAAGTCCTGACTGGTGGAGTGTACTGTCATGAGATGCGCTTGATAACCGACTCGAGCCAAACCCATGGAACGCAGCCCGTCTCCGAAGATTCTACACCTAGCGCCGGACTCTGTGTTCGTCTCCTTCCTCTTTCTATTTTTTACACATTAATTGTCTTATATTTCTCTCCTTCTCCCTCCCTTTCCCTTACAGACTTAGGGCTTGTTCACGCTTTGTTCGCACACAACTGACGCGCTATCCGCGCTCATTATACCCGGGGGCTTCTTTAACAGAAGCTTATTTACACGGGCTTCATGCCCAACACATGTGTCACACTTCCGCATGTACCTTTTATTCACCATTATATGCATCGATATGACTTAAGTTTTGGCCAAGCTGGGTTGCCTGGCTCCTGTGCTTACCCCTACGTTCCTGATTGTTCGGCTAGGCGGTAAAGGGAGCACCTCTGCGATTGTTATTGCCGGGTCAGCCGGATGTGTACCTCAGACTGGGTGAAGCCGAAAGCTAGCGTTCTTTATTAGGTCGGTGAACTAAAGATGATTTCTCACTTGTTTATTTATCTGCCCCCAGATGCTTTTCTGCTTTTTTCGCAGTCCGGACATGCACTTTAGGGCATGCCTCCCAGGGAAAGGAACCCCTAACGGAACTATTCTCCCTGGAAGATGTTTCTTACTAACCATGTAATATAACATAACTAGTTGGGTACTTGTCTGTTCAAGCACTAATGACCCCTACGCCTGGTCTCCATACATGCCCCGATTCTTACATAACCGAGAGGGTATTCGGACAGACTCCGGACTATCGGGTCCCGAGGTCGAAGCGAAAAGGTCCGCCATGACAAACGATCTACAATCCGGATATAAGGCATTTTACATGTCATCTTGAATTACATAGTCAATTTGACTGAGCATATTCCTCTTCAATACCATCCAACAGGCTGTCTAGTTTACAGTCCTGTTGGGAATATTTATGCCAACTCTACTTGGCCGCACACTAAGCTCACAGGATCTCCTTCCCATCGCCCCCACAGTCCGACCTCGCCATGTGGTTTGGGTCAGCCTTCGTGTACCGCGTCTTCACCATGGCCCAGGCTGATATCTTCCATAATCGGAAGCGCCGCCGCGCTCCCTTAAGCCTCTCTGCAAGCTCTCCAAGGCCTTCGGGCATGGAGACATATGGCCACAATGCCTGGCGACGCCTTTCATCACTGCCGAACTCGTTCGCGCGGTTGTAAGAGCTCGAAGAAGGTCACCCGTAGAACCGGCATTTCTCCGCAGGACGACTCGTGAGCATACCTACGATATAACTCTGTTAATCGACTTGCTCGCCAACTCTTTTCAAAGTTCGCTCAAGCACTTACTAAAATGCCGTCGAAGCCGCCGATTCGCTTCACGGAGTCCGGCAAATGGGCATGAACATCCTTTAGTTCCTCGCCCAGCCGGTGTTGGCATCTTGAGATTATTCTTCTCCTGCCTCACCCTCGTAGCACGCTCTCGCCGCCTTTAACCGGCGCAAGAGTTGTTGCTTGTCCGGATCTACTCCGGGGCCATCTGCAATGATATTGTCAGATTTGCACACACGCCGCACTTCACAACATACTTATCTTCCGAAGCATATATTACCAGAGGGGTCTCCTTGGCCTCCCCTGTCGCGGCTAGTGCGGCCTCAAGTTGGGCTTTGCACTCTTCCAGCTCCTCGGACAGTTGGGTATTCTTTTCTGTAAGATCCTGCATAACAAATGATCCTTAAATCAGTTATTCTAACTGCTTCAAGTCTCGGGACTCTTGACATATATAACCATCAAATTTTCTTACCCGTATGTCTTTCACATACTGCTCCGTGGCTCTGGCTAGACCATTTTGAGCGGCACGGAGGTACGCATCTCCCGAATTGAAGGCATCCAAGGCCTCTTGGGAGAAACAAGCGTTGCGAAGAACTGTCCGGCGGCGTATGTGATTCATGGCACTCTCCACATCAGAATTGCTGGCGGACAGTCTGTCTGCATCCTTTGTCGGAGGAGCGTCCGACGCACGCCACGTGTTCGCCTCTGCTTCTGGACCTGGCGTTGGAGCCTGGCTGGTGGAGGCGCGATTGGCAATCTCTCCGGATATAGTCCGGCGAGCCCTATTTTTCCTAAAAAAAGGAGAGAACGGGCGTTAGTATGCATCGTAAGAATAATACCTTGGAATAAGGCAGCGCGCCTTACTGTTGCGCCGGTGCCTCGACCCGGACTGTGTGTCTCTTTAGCCTACCCGCCCTCGCGGTCCCTTGTTGGCTAGTCGCCGCAGGCTCGGCGTTCCGCCTCGAGATCCTCCCCTGCGAAACACCATTAGTATACGGTGATCAAAAATAAGCACGGATGGATCATCTTCAAAGTATTAGGACTTCGGTCTCGATAACTTGTGAGGCGGGGAGCAGTCCAGGATAGTCGGCTGTAATAGCCATCAAGGCATTGTCGATGCTCAGTTGGTGAAATACCCCATCGATCAGCTCCATGGATATGTTCGGATCCTCTTGGGAGGCCGGATCGAGGGACCGTTCCGGATCCTCGGGTTGTGGAGGAGGGCTGTTTATATCCTTTACGGCCCGACGCAATTCCTGCGTCAAAATCACAAGATAAGGTACTTGACTATGGGAATATGGAACGAATGAGCAAAAAGAAGTGTCCGCTTACCCAGCTTGGAGGATTGTTCATAGAAAATCCGCCCTGAGAATTGACGCGGAGGAATTCCTCCTCTTCTCCCTTGTACAATGCGGACAAGATCTTCGTCAGAGCGGCAACCGATCCCGGTCCCTTACGGTCGCAGCGGGTGGCATCATCCTCCCCGTTGAAATGCCACATGGGGTGGCCTCTATCTTGAAGCTGCTGCACCCCGCTTAATGCATGTGGCCATGACCTCGATCATGGTCAATCCGGAATGAGCTAACAGCCTTATACGGCTCATCAGATAAAGAACGTCCTTGTCATTTTCCTTCTGAGGGCTCCGTGGACGCCAGCTCAGGCACTTCTTCAAGGGGGCATTATCAAACTCAGGGAGGCCGATCCGAACAGGATCCGCCAGGGGGACATCTTCTATATAAAACCATTCTGAAGGCCAGTCTTCGGACTCCTTCTTTGGGGTTCCGGATAGATATCCGGTCCCGGCGATGCGCCATACTTCGGCTCTGCCCACTTGATATATTGACCCCTTCTGAGAACGGGGCATGAGGCAGAACAGCTTCTTCCACAGCGCGAAATGAGCCTCGATGCCCAAAAACAGCTCACAAAGGGCTACGAAGCCCACAATATGCAATATGGAGGCAGGTGTAAGGTTGTGCAACTGGAGGCCGTAGAACTCCAGGAGCCCTCGACAAAACGAATGAATTGGAAATCTGAGCCCTCTTATCAAATAAGGGACAAGGCATACCCGCTCTCCTTTGGAGGGATTGGGGACACTCTCTGCTTGCTCTCCGCCATTATAGGTGGCGAGCCCGGCTCGAACCGGGACCATGAAGGCTGGAGGGAGTAATCCCTTGGTCTGAAGCATCACTAGCTCGATGTGCGGGACGGAACATCTCTTCCAATTTCCAGGCTGGGGGCTGGGAGAGCGAGAGGAGGGGCTGCCTCGACTGGCCATGATGGAATGGATCTCTGTCGGATGCGCTCCGATGAATGCTCGCAAAGGGAAGATGGTGTGATTTGGATCTAAATCCTCGTCTCTTTAAAAGGCAGCTCATTTACACTGCAAGGGGGGTAAACATAAAAACACCCTGGCTTTTCGCATTCGTCTGACATATGGAGGATGGCCATATTGGGCGTGGAAGCCAAGGAGCGCAACATTCGTGAGAAGCCGGACACTATTCAACAGGTACACGGAATTTGGAGAAGAACCTGCCTTGCAATGCCGAAGACAATCTGCGCCCCGGACTTACCGTCATTGAAGCCTGGTTCGGGGGCTACTGAGGGAGTCCTGGATTAGGGGGTGTCCGGATGGCCGGACTATAACCTTTGGCCGGACTCCTGGACTATGAAGATACAAGATTGAAGACTTCGTCCCGTGTCCGGATGGGACTTTCCTTGGCGTGGAAGGCAAGCTTGGCGATACTGATATGTAGATCTCCTCCCATTGTAACCGACTCTGTGTAACCCTAGCCCTCTCCGGTGTCTATATAAACCGGAGAGTTTTAGTACGTAGGACGAACAACAATCATACCATAGGCTAGCTTCTAGGGTTTAGCCTCTTTGATCTCGTGGTAGATCTACTCTTGTACTACCCACATCATCAATATTAATCAAGCAGGAGTAGGGTTTTACCTCCATCGAGAGGGCCCGAACCTGGGTAAAAACATCGTGTCCCTTGTCTCCTGTTACCATCCGCCTAGACGCACAGTTCGGGACACCCTACCCGAGATCCGCCGGTTTTGACACCGACATGGTGCCTCAGGCTCAGGCTCTGGGACTTGTGTCAGCCTACAGTATGCATAAATGGCCTCTGGCAAGATGAGGTACGTGCCTGAAAGTATGTTAAACAACGAGGGTGCAGGCAAGGTAATAATCTCACATTGAGTTTTATCAAATATCAAATTATACTTAAGCATCTTCTTCTTATTTTTAACAATAAATTCATGTGCTACCATACTCTTATAATCTAGAAAAACTGGGGGCAACAACTTTTCCTCTTTCTCATAATGCCTAATAGGTATCTCAAAGTGTTCAGCAAGGCATGAAGCAAAGATGCCTTCGAAGATGGGGCCCTTTGTATGGTTCAGACTTAATCGCTTAGCAACAATAGCGCCTAGGTTGAAAGTTGTATCACGAAACAAAGCATGGTGCAAAATGCTATGATCAGGAGCACTAAGATTTCCATTGTTCCCGCGCCAAATTAAGCATCTACTAGCAAATATCGCAATGTAACGTAGAACAGGAAAATGTATGCTAGTAATTCTTGCATCGGAAACTTTCCTCGTTTCCCCTACAGCAATTCTATAAATAAATCCATCCACATCACTACGATGTGGTTCCTCGGCTGCCCACAAAGGGTATCTTGCAGACCCGACAAAAATCATGGAGTGACATCTCCTTAACCTCATCATATAAGTGAAACTCCACTGAAGGTGGTGATTTCTTAGCATGGAAATGAAAATTTTGCATGAAAATATTTGTGAGTAGGAGATACTGTTCGCATTGATCGTGGAGGAAGTCGGTGAGGCCTGCATTCTCAGCCAAGTAATAAAAGTCATCATAAATTCCAGCGGCTCTCAAGAACGCATCACAAGGCCATTCACACAGCCGAACCTCTGCAGTGCGAGGAAGATTGCATTTGGGCTTTTTATTCTCCTCATTCTGCTTATCCTTCGAGCTTCGGCTCGAAGAGCCTCTCAACAATCTCTTCAACATTTCTCCCTCTGAAAATTTCTGAAATTTTTAGTGACTCAAAATAAAAGTGAACCAAACTCAACAAGATTGATAGCAACTACTCTCACAAGTGCCTAGAGGCTATATCATGCATTAAAACTACTTTGGACCATATAAATTTGACATACAAGCTCAAGAACAGGGTCACCTTAGCAGGAAAAAATTGCAATAAATAAAGCACTAGAACAAAAACTAATTGGACCATTGGAGGTGTCACATATCGAAGAACAATCTCCCCAAATAGTTTTGTGGATGGAGCTTTGAGAAAAGAGATCAAAAATGGCAGCAAGATGAGCTAGAACACGTGTTTTAGCTATGGGAGGATTTTTCTGGAGGAAGTCGAAGTGAGTGGGTGCTGGAATAAGTGGAGGGGGGCCACGTGGGGCCCATGAGGCAGGGGCGCGCCCCAGGGGTGTGGGCGCACCCTGTGCCCTCGTGGCCAAATGGTGGGCCCCCTGGTGTGTTCTCAGTGCCAGAAATTCTTAAATATCCTACAAAAAATCATATTTCATTTTCAGGACATTTGGAGAACTATTATTTTCGGGGTATTTTTATTGCAAGGATAATTCAGAAAACCGACAGAAAATACTATTTTTGCTTTATTTATTCTAAATAACAGAAAGTAAAAGGTGGGTACAGAGAGTTGTGCTTTCTAACTTCATCCATCTCGTGCTCATCAAAAGGAATCCACTAACAAGGTTGATCAAGTTTTGTTAACGAACTCTTTCCGAATCACATGAAACCGTAGAATTTTCGAAAAACACTAGGTACCCTCAATGGGGATATGTATGTCCCCAACAATAAGAATATCATATTTCTTCTTGACAGTAGGAAGAGGAAATTTAAAACCTCCAATAGTAATCGTTGGAATTTTTCCAATAGAATTGATACTGTGGACTTGAGGTTGTTTCCTCGAAAAGTGTACCGTATGATCATTACCATTAACATGAAAAGTGACATTGCCTTTGTTGCAATCAATAACAGCCCCTGTAGTATTCAAAAAAGGTCTACCAAGGATAATAGACATACTATCGTCCTCGGGAATATCAAGAATAACAAAGTCCGTTAAAATAGTAACGTTTGCAACCACAACAGGCACATCCTCACAAATACCGACAGGTATAACAGTTGATTTATCGGCCATTTGCAAAGATATTTCAATAGGCATCAACTTATTCAAATCAAGTCTACAATATAAAGAGAGAGGCATAACACTAACACCGGCTCCAAGATCACATAAAGCAGTTTTAACATAGTTTCTTTTAATGGAGCATGGTATAGTTGGTACTCCTGGATCTCCTAGTTTCTTAGGAATTCCACCTTTAAAAGTATAATTGGCAAGCATGGTGGAAATTTCAGCTTTCGGTATCTTTCTTTTATTTGTAACAATATCTTTCATATACTTAGCATAAGGATTCATTTTAAGCATATCACCAAACGCATACGCAAAAAGATAGGTCTAATCATTTCAAAGAAAGCGCTCAAAATCCTCATCATCCTTTTTCTTGGATGGTTTAGGAGGAAAAGGCATGGGTTTCTAAACCCATGGTTCTCTTTCTTTACCGTGCTTCCTAGCAACGAAGTCTCTCTTATCATAACATTGATTCTTTGATTGTGGGTTATCAAGATCAACGACAGGTTCACTCTCTACATCATTGTTATTGCTAGGTTGAGCATCAATATGAACATCATCATTAACATTATCACTAGGTTCGTGTTCATTACCAGATTGTGTTTCAGCATCAGAAATAGAAATATCATTGGGATTCTCAGGTGTGTCAACAACAGGTTCACTAGAAGCATGCAAAGTCTTATCATTTTTCTTTTTATTCTTCTTAGAAGGACTAGGTGTATCAACATTAGTTCTCTGAGAATCTTGATCAACTCTCTTAGGGTGGCCCTCAGGATACAAAGGCTCCTGAGCCATTCTACCCCCTCTAGTCATAACTCTAACAGCATTATCATTTTTCTTATTATTTAATTCATTGAGCAAATCATCTTGAGCTTTAAGCACTTGTTCTACCTGAGTGGTAACCATAGAAGCATGTTTACTAATAAGTTTAAGGTCACCTTTAACTCTAGACATATAATCACTCAAGTGTTCAACCATATAAGCATTACGTTTCAATTGTCTACCAACATAAGCATTGAAGTTTTCTTGTTTAACAATAAAATTATCAAACGCATCCAAGCAGCTAGCAGACTTATTACAAGGAATATCACCTTCATCAAATCTATAGAGAGAATTTACCTTTACTACCTGTGTCGGGTTATTAATACCATGTATTTCTTCAATAGGTGGTAAATTATTAACATCTTTAGCTTTAATACCCTTTTCTTTCATAGATTTCTTTGCCTCTTGCATATCTTCAGGACTGAGAAATAGAATACCCCTTTTCTTTGGAGTTGGCTTAGGAGTTGGTTCAGGAAGTGTCCAGTCATTACCATTACTCAATATATTATTCTATAGCAATTTAGCTTGGTCAACGGTTCTTTCCCTGAAAACACAACCATCACAACTATCCAGGTGGTCTCTGGAAGCATCAGTTAGTCTATTATAAAAGATATCAAGTATTTCATTTTTCTTGAGAGGATGATCAGGCAAAGCATTAAGTAATCGGAGAAGCCTCCCCCAAGCTTGTGGGAGACTCTCTTATTCAATTTGCAAAAAAACTATATATTTCCCTTAAGGCAGCTTGTTTCTTATGAGCGGGAAATATTTAGCAGAGAAGTAATAAATCATATCCTGGGGACTACGCACACAACCAGGAACAAGAAAATTAAACCATGTTTTAGCATCACCCTTTAATGAGAACGGAAATAACTTAAGGATATAGTAGTAACGAATTTTTTCCTCATGAGTGAATAGGGTGGCTATATCATTCAATTTAGTAAGATTCATAGCCATAAAAAGGATCAGATTCAACCAAAGTAATTAACTCAGGATCGACAGAGGAATCATAATCCTTATCAGAAATACAGATAGGTGAAGTAGCAAAAGCAGGGTCATATTTCATTCTAGCACTCAAAGACTTTTCTTTCAGCTTAGCTAACAGTTTCTTAAGATCATATCTATCTTTGCAAGCAAAAAGGTCTCTAGCAGTTTCTTCATCCATAACATAACCCTCAGGCACATCAGGCAATTCATATCTAGGAGGATAATCTTCATCATCACTTTCATCAATATTATCTGTTTCAATAATTTCATTCTCTCTAACCCTAGCAAGTTGTTCATCAAGAAATTCACCTAATGGCACAGTATTATCAAGCATAGAACTAGTTTCATCATAAGCATCATGCATAGCAGAAGTGGCATCATCAATAACATGCAACATATCAGAATCAATAACAGTTGTAGGTCTTTCAAATTTACTCATAACAGAAGGTGAATCAAGTGCAGAGCTAGATGGTAGATTTTTACCTCCCCTCGTAGTTGAGGGAAAAATCTTGGTTCTTTCATCTTTCAAGTTCCTCATAGTGATCAACAGATATAAATCCCAAGTGACTCAAAGAATAGAGTTATGCTCCCCGGCAACGGTGCCAGAAAATAGTCTTGATAACCCACAAGTATAGGGGATCGCAACAGTTTTCGAGGGTAGAGTATTCAACCCAAATTTATTGATTCGACACAAGGGGAGCCAAATAATATTCTCAAGTATTAGCAGTTGAGTTGTCAATTCAACCACACCTGGAAGACTTAATATCTGCAGCAAAGTATTTAGTAGCAAAGTACGATGGAAGTAACGGTAACGGTGGAAAAAGTAACAGTAGCAGTTTTTGTAGCAATCGTAACAGTGGTAATAGAAAAGTAACTAAGCAAAGATCAAATATGAAAAGCTCGTAGGCAATGGATCAATGATGGATAATTATGTCGGATGCAATTCCTCATTCAACAGTTATAACATAGCGTGACACAGAACTAGCTCCACTTCATCAATGTAATATAGGCATGTATTCCGAATATACTCATACGTGCTTATGGAAAAGAACTTGCATGACATCTTTTGTCCTACCCTCCCATGGCAGCGGGGTCCTATTGGAAACTAAGGGATATTAAGGCCTCCTTTTAATAGAGTACCGGACCAAAGCATTAACACTTAGTGAATACATGAACTCCTCGATCTACGGTCATCACCGGGAGTGGTCCCGATTATTGTCACTTCGGGGTTGCCGGATCATAACACATAGTAGGTGACTATTGACTTGCAAGATAGGATCAAGAACTCACATATATTCATGAAAACATAATAGGTACAGATCTGAACTCATGGCACTCGGGCCCTAGTGACTAGAATTAAGCATAACAAAGTCATAGCAACATCAATCTTAGAACATAATGGATACTAGGGATCAAACCCTAACAAAAACTAACTCAATTACTGATAAATCTCATCCAACCCATCACCGTCCAGCAAGACTACAATGGGATTACTCACGCACGGTGGCGCAAAAAGCCTTTGTTATTCCATTCCCAGTGGAACGTCAACCTGTTTAACAACGTGAGCATTACGAAATTGGTGATGGAGGATGGTTGATGATGATGACGGCGACAGATTCCCCTCTCCGGAGCCCCCAACGCACTCCAGATCAGCCCTCCTGAGGAAGATTAGGGCTTGGCGGCGGCTCCATATGGTAAAACGCGATGAATCCTTCTCTCTGATTTTGTTCTCCCCGAACGTGAATATATGAAGTTGGGGTTGAGGTCGGTGGAGTCCCAGGGGGCCCACGAGGCAGGGGGCGCGACCCAAGGGGGGCGCCCTGCACCCTCGTGGACAGGGTGTGGGCCCCCTGATGCTAATTCTTTCGCCAATATTTTTTATTAATTCCAAAACGTGTCTCCGTGGATTTTCAGGTCATTCCGAGAACTTTTATTTCTACACAAAAATAACAACATGGCAGTTCTGCTGAAAACAGCGTCAGTCCGGGTTAGTTCCATTCAAATCATGCAAGTTAGAGTCCAAAACAAGGGCAAAAGTGATTGGCAAAGTAGATACGTTGGAGAAGTATCATGCACAACCCACCTGGGCGCGCCTGGGCCCCCAGGCGCACCCTGGTGGGTTGTGCCCCCCCTCGGGGCACCCCCCAGGTTCTTCTTTGGCCCACTGGATGTCTTCTGGTCCATAAAAAATCCATAAAAAGTTTCATGGTGTTTGGACTCCGTGTGAAATTGATTTCCTGCGATGTAAAAAACCCGAAAAACAGCAAGTGGCACTAGGCACTGGGTCAATAGGTTTAGTCCCAAAAAATGATATAAAGTTGCTATAAATGATTGTAAAACATCCAAGAATGATAATATAACAACATGAATACTTCATAAATTATAGATATGTTGGAGACGTATCAGCATCCCCAAGCTTAATTCGTACTCGTCTTCGAGTAGGTAAATGATAAAAGAAATAATTTATGAAGTGTGAATGCTAGCAAAGTGCATAAGTTTGTTCAATGATAATTTCAATCACTTTTCCTAGCATCATAATAGCAATTCTTTCTCATAAAATTCATCATGGTAAAGCAGCAACCAATTCACATGTTAAGGTTCAAACAATGAATTCTCTTGAAACTCAACAACCTATATTCTTAGTCACCAAACAATTGCAATTCAACTTATTCAACACAGTCTAAGTAAGAGCTCCACATACTCAACCATCATATAGTCTTCTATGATTGCTAACACTCACCGCATACACATGAGCAAAATGTTTCAACCGGACACATAGAAAGATAGGGGCTTACAAGTTCGCCTCCCAACGTATTCACCTCAAGGGCGATGTCAACAATAATAATTCGTGGTACCCATATCCAGCTGGATACATGTGCCTAGATCTTTCCTCACCACATGATGCTTGCCAAAAGAGAAAAATAGAAAGGAATAGGGAGAAACACTTTGACTCTTGCATGAAAGTAAATACATAAAAGTAAAAGATAGGCCCTTCGCAGAGGGAAGCAGAGGTTGCCATGAGCTTTTTGTTTGTATGCTCAACCCCTTAGTGCAAAAGAATGTCACGTTATATTGCCGCTTATGATAGCAACCTTTATTATGCAGTCTGTCACTTTTATTCTTTGCCATCACAAGTTCGTACAACGCTCAATTTTCTCTTACACTAAATGATCTAACACTTTTACAAGCAATTTTTATTGCCTTATTGCACCGATGACAACTTACTTGAAGGATTACTCAATCCTTAGGTAGATATGGTGGACTCTTGAGAATAATATTTGGGTTTAAGGGTTTTTGGATGCACAAGTAGTATCTCTACTTGGTGCGGAATTTGTGGCTAGCAAAGATGGGGGGCAATCACCACATGTTGAAGGATCTATGAAAATATAACTTCTATGTGAATATGAACAAACAGAAATCATTACGTTGTCTTCCTTGTCCAAAGTCAACAATTTTGGCATATAATATTTTGATGGGGGCTCACAATCACAAAAATATTTCCAAGATAGTGTATTTGCATGTGAAAGTTCTCTTCCTTCTACTAATCATTCATGAATTGCTTGGATGACCAATATTGTGATTGTCAAGCTTCAAAAGATTTCACTTTCTAAACCTAATGTGAAGCTACCACTAGGCATGATATGTGTAAGTGCATCTAGTGCCACCCCTAGTTGGTTTTGGAGTATTGACGACAAATTTGGTTGAGGGACTAATGTGTTTGTGAGAATTGCAGGATAACACAGGTAGTGTCCCTCATTGATTCGGTTTACCTACCGGAGATGACCCCTAAAAATGTATGAAGACATTGACGACAATGGTGGTATGTGAATATATTCATATTGAATACTATGACATGAGAAGACATTGAGTGAAGACTATGGAGTGCGAAGACTGTGTCGTTTCGTTGTTTCCTTTTCTTCTTTGTTGAGTCATAGGAACCACCGTCTTTGTTAAGTGGGGTCCAAGTGAACAAAGTCGAATGGTGAAGTGATGCTCAACCCAAATCCTATGTCTTGACGAAGACAATGAGAGCAAATCTTATCTAGAGCTAGATGAGTCAGCTTTGCTTGTAGCCCAAGTAAAGTTGCCGTATGTGTTTGAAATCGACCGTTGGAACACGTGTCGGTTCCTTAGTGACCGGGTCATTTCGGACATATCAGGTCGGGTTGCCTTGTGGCTATAAATAGCCCACCCCTACACCATAAATTGGTGGCTGCTCGAGTTAGTACCGGCTTTTGTCGTTTGAGAGCAACCCACCTCGAAGCCTTTGAGAGAGAAATCCTTGCGAGGACAAAGCCCAAACACCCGAGCCAAAGAGTGTTAGGCATCATCAAGTCTTTACATCTGCGTGACTCAAGACTTATTACACTTGAGGACTGTGAATCCTCTATCCGGTTAGGCGTCGCGTTCGAGCATCCAAGAGTCATTGTGGATCGCCGTGAGCGAAGTCTGTGAAGGTTCGAAGTCTACCTTGAAGACTTACCAGAGTGATTGGGCGAGGACTGCGTGTCCTTAGCTCAAGGGAATAAGGTGAAGACGCGGTCTTCGAGTTGAATCTCAGCCTCCCTAACCCGACGTCAGCTTGTCACAAAGAATTGGAACTGGTCCAACAAATCCTGTGTCTTCAACAAGTGACTGGTTCTATCCTCTCCCTTCCTTTACTTAGAGTTTGTCTTCGTGAAGTCATTGCCTATTTGTCGTATCTGTTTGACTTCATTGCTTGACTACTATCGTTGGTTGGCTTCATACTATCTTCCATCCTGATCCTTACTACTAAGCTGCTATAGTCTTTGTACTTTCACATTATTGTCTACTTGACTACGGTTTGCTTGTTGTAGTTTATCTTCCGCTGCATATCAATTAGGTCATTTCTACTGTTTGTCTTCGAAACTTCCATGTTTTGAAGACTTTCATAAAAATCGCCTATTCACCCCCTCTAGTCGATAACTAGCACTTTCAATTGGTATCAGAGCAAGGTACTCCCTTGTTCTGTGTGATTCGGTTTAACCACCTGGAGTTTTAATTATGTCGACTGCAGGGATAATCAAAGTCTCCGCTGCTTGCCCCGTGTTCGATGGAACTGAATATCCCTACTGGAAGAATAAGATGCGCATGCATCTTGAAGCAATTGATGTCGACCTCTGGTATGTCGTCAAGAACGGCGTTCCAAAACTGGTGAAGTTGTCACCCCTGCTGATGCCAAAAAGTTCATTCAACTGGACTCCACTGCAAAGAACATCATTTGTGGTCATCTGACCAAAGGACAGTATGGCCGTGTGAGTGCTCTGGATACGTCTAAGCTAGTCTGGGACTGGCTATGCAAGGTCAACGAAGGCGTCTCAACCCAGAGAGATCAAAGGATCAGTGTTCTTCGCAACCTCTTCAACCGCTTCAAGAGAAACGACAATGAAAATGTCCAGCTCACGTTTGATCGCCTCACCGACATCACAAATGAGCTTCGTGCTCTCGCACCACCGAGATTACCAAGCATGAAATCGTCAAGACACTCTGAGATCACTTGACAGCTCCTTTGACACCCTTGCCCTCATGATACAGAACATACGACTTCAAGACACTCGATCCGTCGATATACTTGAGAGGCTTAACACACATGAGTTCCAGCTTTACGAGAAAAGAGATATCTATGGTCCCAACTATGGCGAACTCGCGCTTTGAAGGCAAAAGTTGTTTCCTCATCTAAAGAAGAATCATTGCAGTTACGATGATCCCAAGACATTGGAAAGGAACTTGCTATGCTTGTGAAGAAGTTCCAAGTTCACTAAGAAGAAGGGCTTCAGAAAGTCTTCACGATCTAGCTCAAGAAATGATGAAGCTTCCACTCATGACTACAAGAAGAGAACATGTCACAAGTGCAAGAAACCTGGACACTATATCTCTGAGTGTCCATAGTGGGACAATGAGAAGAAGAAGAAGAGCAAGGAATATGATTCTGATGACAAGAAGAAGAAGAAATCTTCAAAGTCTTCTTCCAAGTCCTCATCAAAGTCTTCATCTCATAAGAAGAGCTCATCTGGCAAGGCTCGTGCATTTGTTGGCAAGGAAATGGATTCAGAGGAGGAGTCTGCTTCTGAGGAGGCGGAGGTGGAGTCCAAGAGGAATCCGACCACAGGCGTTGCAAGTCGGCTCTAGCCACAGCCTATGTTGCCAAGTCCATCTTCAACAGAAGACAATGACTTCCACACCAACGCTGAAGGCGATGACAAGGATGACCCTGCTCCCACCCTCTTCGCTTCATGGCACGTGGTGCCAAGGTAAAATCACGTGATGCTTACTTTCAAACATCAAGTGAAGATGACTCGATTGTGAATCCAAGCCCAGCTACAAAACACTTGCTAAAATTGCAACTGAACAACAAAAAGCTATGGAACATACTCAAAAACTGTTAGACAAAAGCGATGACCTGTTGACGCGGAAATGGCGTTCACGGTCCTTAGTTGAAGACATAAAAATCTTCATGCTAAGTACCAAGAACTTGAAAGTCGTCATGAAACGCTCTCAACCACTCATGAAAAGCTCTCCTATGATTATCTTCAAAGGAAGCAAGAGCTTGAGAAATTGAGAGCGCCCATGAAGATCTTCAAAAGAGAATGAGTCACTTCTCAACAGATCAGTCCCTTCAGATGGATTTGAACCACCATGTCTAAAATGCCTTGGCGTGATAACGCTACCTTTGTTGCTGAATGTTCCACTGCTATCTGTTGCATTGTCTTCAACTCTTGATGTGGTAACTAACCCCTCTGCGGAGGATACCACTACTATTGCTGATGAAAATGCTAGGTTGAAGACATTGCTTGAAACAGGATGTATAAAAGTCGAAAGGACATCGACACTTTGCGATGTCCTCAAAAGCGATTCTGAACGAAACCCTAGGAAAGAGGGTGTTGGGTTCGAGAGGAAAATGAATGTTGATGGTTCCTCTTTGGAAGCTTTGAGCGGTATCCCAAAACCACATGGGTTCTTTGGAAAGGGACCTTGATGGATCCATCCACCTTATCTGGCTTTACTGTGCTAATCCTATTATCATTGATAAATCCCTTGATGCAAACTATAAGCTGATCAAGAATCGAATGGTGAAGTGTTTGCCAGGTATATTGGTACTAACTGCAGGAATGGACCACCTATGAAGAAGATCTGGGTTCCCAAAAGTTGTCTTGAGAATCTTCCAGTGAATGTGATCATGACACCACCTGGGATGAAGACAAACCCCAGACCTAAGGCGTCATATGGTCCAAAGGCTTCAAACAGACAGAGGACTCACCTAAGTCACCCTAACGCCAATGTTTTGCAGGGAAACCATACTCAAACTTATGAATATGAGCGTGTGTATTCAAACCGCTATGTTCATAGAACTAAGAACTTTTCTGCTTATTCATATGAGTATCATTCATCTCCTGCAAGGCTATTTGCTAGGGCTCCAAAGCCGAAGTTCTCAGATGCTGCACTTAGACTCATTGCTTCTAAGCCACCCCTGAAGATGTGGGTGGTTAAGAAGAATTAACTTTCTGTTGCAGGAAAGGGTCTTGTAACATCCCAAAATTTCAAAAAAAAATTGGAATGTTATATTAAATAAATAACAATGCTTGATTGTTTGTTTGATTGATTGAGTGAAACTGAGTGGAATTTGAAATTTTTGAAATTTGGATGAGAGAGAATGAAATGACTTTCCCAAACTTTCCCCTTTGCCTTTTTGGATCTCAATGAATTCAAATTCATTCCAACACCAAACCCTAGAGTGAAGATGACATGACTTCTTCCATTTGGAATGAAAAGGGTTTTGAAAAGATTTGAATTTCATTTGAGAATATTTCAAATTCAAAGCTTTATGCAACTCAATGATTTTCATGAGGGAAGATAAAATGACTTCTTCAATTATATGAAATATGAGTTGGAAGTTAAAAAGTATCAAATTGAAAGTCATTTGAAAGTGCCATTTGGAGTTTCAGAAGATTTTGAGTTTTGGAATTTGAATTCAAACTTTGGCAAGTGGGAATCATTTCAAAAAACTATGCCTGATAAATACTTGAGCAAAAGTATGAGAGGAGTAAACATGACACTCCAAAAATATCAGAGGAAAACAATGCCAAAAGTTTTGAATTCAAATTTGAAAAAAAATGAATTTTTATAAAGTTTGGATTTTGCCCCTGGAAAAATGTTCAAATGATAGGGAATATTCCCCTGATCATTTTGGTATATATATGTCCTATAAAAAATATTTATATTTTATATTTTATAACTTTGTTTTTATTTTCAAAAAAAAAAACCCTCAGCGCCAACAAAGCATCGCCCAGCCAGTAGCCGAGGCACCCACTTTTCAAGCCCACCACCAGCGGCCCACCGAACCCGGCCGGCCAGCGCCGAGCCAGCCCCCTCGCGCCGAAACCTCCCGCGTCGGTCAACCGACCGCGCGCGCCCTCCCTCTCACCGACAGGCGGGCCCCACCCGTCGTCAACCCCACGCGCCACGCCACTCGCCGCCTCGCCGGATCCCAAGTATCCGGATTGATCCCCCGATTGCCCCCTTGCGCAAGCCGTCGCCCCGCCTATATAAACCCCTCCCCGCACCCCATTTCCCCCCTCGCCCCTCGCCGGACCCTCTCCTCCCTCCTCACGCGCTCGCCGGACTAACCCGAACGCCGCCGCCGCCATTTCCTTCGCCGCCGTCGCCCTAGCCCACCCCGAGCTCCACCGACTCCACCAGAACCCCCCTCGTCGCCCCGCACCCGCCGGACCACTCCGCCGACGCCCCCGACCACCGGAGACGTCGGGACACTCGCCGCCCGAGCCTCCGCCGCCGTCGAACGCCGGTAAGCCGCCGGAGCTCCTTCTCCCCGTCCGATCCCGATCCTACGGCTAGGATTAGAACCCCAAGAATCTGCACGCTTTAAATAAAACCGGGTTTTTCACCGGTTCGTTGCGGTTTAGTTTAGTTAGGTTTTTTTTTATTTAGTACCGGCCCGTTTCGTTTAAACCGTAGGCCGTTTTAGTTATATTACGCGCAGTGCGTTAGTTAGGCCCATTTAGCCATTTTTCTTTAATTTCGTTTTTCTGTTTTAACAGAATAGTTCCAGATTTGAAATATTCATAACTTTTATTCTACTTAATATTTTTAAGTGATTCTTTTTTTGTTGGTTTGCAAATTTCTTATAGTTTCTGTAGAATATATATTTAGCTATCAAAAAATTATTTATAATTGCTTTATTTTAGATTTAGTCAGAATAGTAATTCTGCCATAGAATGAGTTAGGAAAATTATTTTTATATGATTCTTTTGTCCCAACTTTGTTTTGACATTACCTAACCGTAGGAATTAATTTGAGTACTTTAGGATTAATAAAAAATAGTTTCTAGCAGAATCATGTTATTCTTAATTAATTAACTAGCTACTATTTTCCTATTATTTTAATTAGTAAATAAATTTATTTTTCACATGTGATTAATTATTCTAGGTTAGTTTCTGTCACCTTAGAGAATGAACTTTTATTTAAAATAAATAAAACTTTTATTTTATTTTTCTTAATAGAATTTAAATTAGGCCTAATAGGAGTTTTATAATAGCTTTTAAATTGATTCTTTTTGCTCCTAGTTGCTTAATGCATTCTTTTCTGTTAAGTTAACATAAACCCATGGTTAGGTTATGTTGGAAAAAATTTTGTTATGTAAAACTAATTTTAGTTGTTGTTTGATGTAGGAAAGCTTTGATTGGGTTTTCTTCGAGTTTTTCCTTTGGGTTTTGATTCGTTGGTTTTGGTGTGTTATGTTACTATGCTATTGTGTTAAGTGATCATATGCTATGTGCTTACTATAGTTATTGTTTGCCTCGGTAGAATTTCCGGAGTGCGAAGCTTGCTACCACGAATCCCTAGTTTTCGAAGATCGTCAGCAAGGCAAGTTCACTTTGACCATGTTTTTCATACCTATGTGTTTTATTGCATCTAGTGTCATCTTCGCAACAATCCCTCCAAGAGTGATATTGAATCCTTGTAGTTGAGTAGTATGCATGAGGTAGGAACCCATCACCCACATTACCAAGCCCGGGCGTTATTTAGTTTAATGCTACGCTATAGTAGACGGGGTTGGTATGAGTGCTTCGAGTGGTGTGAAGAAGGAGGACTCTCGTCAATGGCGACAACTCCATGATGGCATCTGCAAGGACTGCATTTTCAAGGCCTCAAGACTTCAAGACTCAAGACAAGAATTCAATACACACTCTTGGGTGAAGGACGGTTGACGGGCACCTGGAGAAACCAGTGGTTGGCGGGATGCATGGAGAAGCGCCATGACATCTTGGAAAGCTTCACCCAGACTCAAAGAGACGGAAGAATACTTCATGCCGGAAGCTTACATGCAACCGCAAGTCATTATGGGCTCGGCTTGGTTGACCTTAGTTGTGACTCTGGCTGGGGCGGTGCTAGCAGATGTAGAACTATGGTAGGATGGGATGAGTACCGACGGTGGTCGAGGAACTCTTGAAGACCATGTTTGGTCATCTTGTTCTCAAACACCACGAAGTGCGAGCGTAAAAAGAGGGATCGAATCTTGCGGGTAAAGTGTACAAACCTCTGCAGAGGGTTTAAACCTAATCGATTAGCCGTGTCCCGATTACGGACAATTTGAGCATCTGGACTTGGATCTATCTCGGAACTCTCAACACGGATTGATAACTTAATTGTGGGCAACTTATGATGATTTTGGGCTATGAGACATCGGTTGGCGGAACCATGTCACGATAGAAAACTCCATAGTACAGACTCAGTTATTCCTTTGATGTAGGGAAAATAAAACCAGCTTTTACGCAAACAAAACTCGAATCTGAGCCACAAAGCCATACCGCATATAGTATAGTTTATCATCTGTTTTCTCTTATTGTGATCTTGCGGTACATTCAATGTCTTGACCTACACGGCTGCAACGTATCATGTTGCAGATATTTACTCGATGAGTAAGAGTTACGATACAGGGTTACGGTCTACACTCAACCTGCCGATGGCGTTGATGGGACTCCACACCGACTATTTGGTTCCGTTGTGACTTATGAGGTATATATCAGTTTTACGTTAATTATACATGTGATTGCACTTTGATATATACATTGATGTCTTGTGTGTGCCGACATACTTGATCCGAGGATGGCACAACAACCTGTAGGCTTGACCGTCTGAGGTCGGGTCGCTACAAAAATGGTATCAGAGCACATGTTGACTGTAGGACGTGACCCTAGAAATCGGAAAGCCCCTTGGACAGGATATCTCAAAAAACTTTATTTACAAAAAGACTCTTACTTCTCATCTTTTCTGATTTATCAAATAGACCCTCTCACCTCAAACAGTTAAGGATATACCCCTTATCCTTTGATCACCCGGAGGATCAACTGAAGACGCTCCAAGAAGGATTTGATATCGGAGAAATGATGACCCCTTCAGAGTAAAGAGGATTTCACCATGTATTAGAAGCTACAACAGTGGAAGACTCCGAAGACTCGAAGGATCTGAAGAATTATTTGACCTTTAGAAGACCAAACCCCTGTTATACACCTACGTTAGATGCGATGATTTATGAGCTGTCATTTGTTTGATGTTTTCCGACAGCCCCAAAATAAAACCTGTTTCTTCAAAAAACTATTGTTTGTATTGTGTGTATATCCCTCCCCACCTCTCTCATATCTCATCCCAAAACTTTTGGACCCCATAGATGATGAATGAAGTTGGACTGATATTCTCTGGACCGAAGGCTCAGCCGGAGGCAGAGCTATGGATTCGGAACATGGAGAATCACTTCGGGAGCAATTTGGTTTCAAGGAAGAATGAAGTATCTTACGCTCTTCAATACTTTGAAGGAAGTGCTGCAACCTGGTGGAAAATGCATCAAGCCATACAAGGATTTAATGGAGCAAGAACTTGGGAGGAATTCAAGAAGACTCTGACAAGATCTCGTCTTATCCAGAAGCACCATGATACACCAAGAAATAAACCTTGTGCCTGCAAGATTTGCGGAGAAATAGGACACACCGGGAGGAACACAAGGATGGATGCCCTCATTGTGAGGAGAAACACCCAATGAGGAATGCCCAACTAGTCGGTGACTTGTTTCTTGTGTGAAGGAACCACCCACTACCCGACTCAGTGTCACATTTACCCCATGGTGCAACAAACTATTCAGGAGCAGGAAGAAGGAATGAAAGAAGCGCTCCGAGAAGTTATGAAAGAACCAGTGATGAAGGAATGTGTTGAAGACCCTGATGGAGAAGGCCTCAACAGATTTTACTCCAATGCCTGCTATTCATGTGGAGAAGAAGGACATTTTTCACAGTATTGCACCAAGGAAAGAAAAGAGTGTCTGGGATACTTCCCGGCGGAAGCAATAGAGTTTGATCCACAGGGAATAGAAGGTTTGATCAGAACGAAGAAACCCAGGAAGAGAAAACAAACACACCCTCAAAACAACCCAATTTCTGCAAAGAGGGACAAGAGTCGTATTACCTGTTTTGAATGTAAGGACGTCGAGCATTATGCCAATCATTGTCTTGAAAGGAAGCAAGGAACTCAAGGAGCAGGCACCATCTCCAAGAAGCCCAAAGACTTATCGAAAGTTATGTGTTTTCATTGCAAGGAAGCAGGACATTATGCTACTAAATGTTCCTACAAGAAGAAAGCTGGAGTTGAGTAGTTGGAATTTTGATATGGATAATAAGAGTGATAGAAACCAATTTTTTTTCATGAGTACAATAAGTTGAGTTATGTAATGTGTGCTCAGAGTTTGTAATGGATTCATGAAATCAATAAAGTTAAGGTGACATGTTTTCATATGTTTAATTGTATGAGTTGTTACTCTATGAACACGGATTTTGACCATTTTCGAGGATATGAGAAATATGGTCTATGGATGGATTTGTGAATTTCATTTTAAGGGTGATAGTACCCTATGAAGAACACTATACTAATGGAAATGGAAATGTGTCCCACAGGTTGGAGTTTGGAAAAAAATGAGTTGAAGTTTTATCTTTGATATGATGGTATTAAGAAATGAAATGTTATTGGATTTAAAGTGGTGTAATGTTGGAAAATGGAGCAATTGTAACTCCAAGGATGAGTGAAATTGGTACAAGTGTTGAAGTGGGCTCATAACCCACAGGCCCAGGAATTAATAAGGGTCAAGTACCCACCGGAAGAAGAAATTTTGGGAAGACTGCGATTTGATCGTGGACGTTTACGTGAGGAGGTTACGCAAAAACCCGAGAGTTGTGAAGAAACGATAGATGTTTTGTTCAGCTTGCAGAATCAATGGAATTATCCGAACTAAGTTCATTGAGAAGAGAAATTCTGCAATGCTTGTGAGTATGCCCAAGTGTTAGAATACGTGATTCACTGTTTACGTATGTGGTAATGATTCAAGTACGTGATGGATTGGCCCCCATACCGGAGACTTCTATCATGAACTATCATATGTTGATGGAAAATCAGAGAGCCTCAAAAACCTTTGAAGAGTGTCGACGCGATAAGCCATAAAACCATAGAATGGTAGGACGATGGAACCCCTTTACAGGAGAAACCATGAATTGTAGACCACCATGAGTATTTCGATAGTTGTCTAGAATGGACACGGACCTATCAGCTAAGAAGATCCAGTCTCGGATGAACCACAACTTTGACGAACCAACCCAAGATTTTGAGGTAAACCCGATGCTTCTGACAGAAGAGCGTTAATGAAGGAGCTATTGTAAGATATGTGAAGAGACATACATTGTCGGCACTCCAGAGTAAGTATCTGAGTTTATTGGAACCGTAACCTTGTTTTAAGTGTGGTAGCACCTCTGACCTTTCCGACCAAAATACTTACTAGAAGACCCCCAACCCCTAACCCTTTCTTGCTAGCCCCTTCGAATCTCGAGGACGAGATTCATTTTAAGTGTGGTAGGTTTGTAACATCCCAAAATTTCAAAAAAAATTTGGAATGTTATATTAAATAAATAACAATGCTTGATTGTTTGTTTGATTGATTGAGTGAAACTGAGTGGAATTTGAAATTTTTGAAATTTGGATGAGAGGGAATGAAATGACTTTCCCAAACTTTCCCCTTTGCCTTTTTGGATCTCAATGAATTCAAATTCATTCCAACACCAAACCCTAGAGTGAAGATGACATGACTTCTTCCATTTGGAATGAAAAGGGTTTTGAAAAGATTTGAATTTCATTTGAGAATATTTCAAATTCAAAGCTTTATGCAACTCAATGATTTTCATGAGGGAAGATAAAATGACTTCTTCAATTATATGAAATATGAGTTGGAAGTTAAAAGTATCAAATTGAAAGTCATTTGAAAGTGCCATTTGGAGTTTCGAAGATTTTGAGTTTTGGAATTTGAATTCAAACTTTGGCAAGTGGGAATCATTTCAAAAACTATGCCTGATAAATACTTGAGCAAAAGTATGAGAGGAGTAAACATGACACTCCAAAAATATCAGAGGAAAACAATGCCAAAAGTTTTGAATTCAAATTTGAGTTTTATTTGAATTTGAAAAAATGAATTTTATAGAGTTTGGATTTTGCCTCGAAAATGTTCAAATGATAGGAATATTCCTGATCATTTTGGTATATATATGTCCTATATAAAATATTTATATTTTATTTTTATAACTCTGTTTTTATTTTCAAAAAATAAATAAATAAAAAAAAACCCTCAGCGCCAGCCAAAGCACTTTGGCAAATGCAACGAGGCACCCATCATGCCCGCCCACCAGGCGGCCCACGATCGAACCGGCCGCCAATGCCGAGCCAGCCCCCCTCGCCGAAACCTCCCGCGTCGGTCAACCGACCGCACACGCCCCCTCCTCTCACCGACAGGCGGGCCCCCACCCGTCGTCAACCCCGCCACGCCACCTCGCCCGCGCCGCCTCGCCGGATCCCGAAGGATCCGGATTCGATCCCCGATTGCCCCCTTGCGCAAGTCGTCGCCCGCCTATATAAACCCTCCCCCCCCATTTCCCCCCCTCGCCCTCGCGGACCCTCTCCTCCCTCACGCGCTCATGGACCAACCCGAACGCCGCCGCCGCCATTTCCTTCGCCCGCCGCCCTAGCCCACCCCGAGCTCCACCGACTCCACCAGAACCCCCCCTCGCCCCGCACCCACCGGACCACTCCGCCGACGCCCCGACCACCGGAGACATCGGGACACTCGCCGCCCAAGCCTCCGCCGCCGTCGAACGCCGGTAAGCCGCCGGAGCTCCTTCTCCCCGTCCGATCCCGATCCTACGGCTAGGATTAGAACCCCCGAAGGGGTACGCGCTTTTAAATAAAACCGGGTTTTTCACCGGTTCGTTGCGGTTTAGTTTAGTTAGGTTTTTTTATTTAGTCCCGGCCCGTTTCGTTTAAACCGTAGGCCGTTTTAGTTATATTACGCGCAGTGCGTTAGTTAGGCCCATTTAGCCATTTTTCTTTAATTTCGTTTTTCTGTTTTAATGAATAGTTCCAATTTGAAATATTCATAACTTTTATTCTACTTAATATTTTTAAGTGATTCTTTTTTGTTGGTTTGCAAATTTCTTATAGTTTCTGTAGAATATATATATAGCTATGAAAAAATTATTTATAATTGCTTTATTTTAGATTTAGTCAGAATAGTAATTCTGCCATAGAATGAGTTAGGAAAATTATTTTATATGATTCTTTTGTCCCAACTTTGTTTTGACATTACCTAACCGTAGGAATTAATTTGAGTATTTTAGGATTAATAAAAAATAGTTTCTAGCAGAATCATGTTATTCTTAATTAATTAACTAGCTACTGTTTTCCTATTATTTTAATTAGTAAATAAATTTATTTTTCACATGTGATTAATTATTCTAGGTTAGTTTCTGTCACCTTAGAGAATGAACTTTTATTTAAAATAAATAAAACTTTTATTTTATTTTTCTTAATAGAATTTAAATTAGGCCTAATAGGAGTTTTATAATAGCTTTTAAATTGATTCTTTTTGCTCCTAGTTGCTTAATGCATTCTTTTCTGTTAAGTTAACATAAACCCATGGTTAGGTTATGTTGGAAAATTTTTTGTTATGTAAAACTAATTTTAGTTGTTGTTTGATGTAGGAAAGCTTTGATTGGGTTTTCTTCGAGTTTTTCCTTTGGGTTTTGATCCGTTGGTTTTGGTGTGTTATGTTACTATGCTATTGTGTTAAGTGATCATATGCTATGTGCTTACTATAGTTATTGTTTGCCTCGGTAGAATTTCCGGTCTGAAGCTTGCTACCACGAATCCCTAGTTTTCAAGATCGTCGAAAAGGCAAGTTCACTTTGACCATGTTTTCATACCTATGTGTTTTATTGCATCTAGTGTCATCTTCGCAACAATCCCTCCAGTAGTGATATTGAATCCTTGTAGTTGAGTAGTATGCATGAGGTAGGAACCCATCACCCTGTTACCAAGCCCGGGACGTTATTTAGTTTAATGCTACGCTATAGTAGACGGGGTTGGTATGAGTGCTCGAGAGTGGTGTGAAGAAGGAGGACTCTACGTCAATGACGACAACTCCATGATGGCATCTGCAAGGACTGCATTTTCAAGGCCTCAAGACTTCAAGACGCAAGACAAGAATTCAATACACACTCTTGGGTGAAGGATTTGTTGACGGCACCTGGAGAAACCAGTGGTTGGCCGGATGCATGGAGAAGCGCCATGACATCTTGCGGAAAGCTTCACCCAGACTCAAAGAGACGGAAGAATACTTCATGCCCTAAGCTTACCCGCAACCGCAAGTCATTATGGGCTCGCTTGGTTGACCTTAGTTGTGACTCTGGTGGGGCGGTGCTAGCAGATGTAGAACTACGGTAGGATGGGATGAGTACCGACAGTGGTCGAGGAACTCTTCGAAGACCATGTTTGGTCATCTTGTTCTCAAACACCACGAAGTGCGAGAACGTAAAAAGAGGGATCGAATCTTGCGGGTAAAGTGTACAAACCTCTGCAGAGGGTTTAAACCTAATCGATTAGCCGTGTCCCCGGTTACGGACAATTTGAGCATCTGGACTTGGATCTATCTCGGAACTCTCAACACCGGATTGATAACTTAATTGTGGGCAACTTATGATGATTTTGGGCTATGAGACATCGGTTGGCGGAACCATGTCACGATAGAAAACTCCATAGTACAGACTCCAGTTATTCCTTTGATGTAGGGAAAATAAAACCAGCTTTTACGCAAACAAAACTCAGATACAGAGCCACAAAGCCATACTGCATATAGTATAGTTTATCATCTGTTTTCTCTTATTGTGATCTTGCCGGTACATTCAATGTACTGACCTACACGGCTGCAACGTATCATGTTGCAGATATTTACTCGACGAGTAAGAGTTACGATCTGAGGTTACGGTCTACACTCAACCCGCCGATGGCGTTGATGGGACTCCACACCGACTATTTGTTTCGTTGTGACTTATGAGGTATATATCAGTTTCGTTAATTATACATGTGATTGCACTTTGATATATACATTGATGTCTTGTGTGTGCCAAAGATACTGATCCGAGGATGGCACAACAACACGAGGCTTGACCGTCGAGGTCGGGTCGCTCTGGTCTCGGCCCAAAAATCAAAGGCGTCTGATGCTATTGTTGGGGACCTAAAACATCTTGTAGGGCGCAAGATCAAATGCCCAAATGGTCTCACTATGTATTTTGTTCCTAAATTGTTTGCCATTCATTCTATCAGTCCTAATCTTGATCTGAGCTTCAATAATCCTCTTGCCCGTCAAATGTTTATGATTCACAATACTCTTGGTGAAGCCTATCCCCCTAACTGTACTGTAGGGTATGACACCTCATGCTTCAGAATGGATTATGGACAGCGGATGCACTAATCATATGACTGGTGATCGAAGTCTTCTCATGGACTCAACCTTACGTCCATCAGACAAGAGTCACATCACATTTGCTGACACTGGTAAAAGCAAGGTCCACAGCTTGCCGTATGTCTTCTTGCAAAAGCTTCAGAATGCTGGCTCTGGCATCGGAGGCCGGGGCATGCTGGCATGAGAAACTTACACACACTATCCAAGAAGAAGCATGTCATAGGCATCAAAGGTGTCCAGTTCAAGACGGATCATTTGTGTGGTGCCTGCGAAGCTGGAAAGATGACTAGGGCAAAGCACCCCTCGAAGACAATCATGACGACATCTCAACCCTTCGAGCTGTTACACATGGACTTATTTGGCCCTACTCACTACTCTACCCTCACAACAACTGCTTGTCTCTATGGTTTCGTCATTGTTGATGACTACTCAAGATATACATGGGTGCACATAATTCTCTACAAGACTGAAGTGCAAGATGTCTTTAGACGCTTCGCCAATCGAGCCATGAACAATTATGGCGTCAAGATCAAGCATATCGAAGTGACAACGCCTTGAGTTCAAGAACACAGGACTTGATCTTTATCTGGATACAATGGGAATCACTCATGAGTTTTCTGCTCCATACACACCTCAGCAAAATGGCATCGTAGAGCGCAAGAACAGAACTCTCATTGAGATAGCTCGAACCATGCTCGACGAGTACAAGACACCAAGGAAGTTCTGGTCTGAAGCTATTGATACAACATGTCACGTCATCAACCGTGTTTACATCCATAAGCTTCTGAACAAAACATCCTATGAGCTCCTTCTTGGCAAGAATCCAAATGTCGCCTACTTGAGTATTTGGAGCTAGGTCTGGATCAAGGATCCCCATCACAAGTCAAAATTTGCACCTAAAGCTCACGAAGGCTTCATGCTCGATTCTGAAAGGACTCGCACTCTTACGAGTCTTCAACCTCTATCTCTACAAAATCGTCGAAACTATGGACATGCGATTTGATGAAACCAATGGTTCACAAAGAGAGCTCCTGCCAAGTACACTAGACGAAGCTCCGCCCAAATAATCTATCAAGCTGATGGGAACTGGTGAAATCATGCCTTCAAGCACACTGAAGAGGAACTTATCATTTCGCACCTAACCAGATGAAGACAATGCTCGGATCAAGACAATCCTCCCAATGATGACAATGATCAGCAAGAGCAAGGTCTTCGTCCGATTCATCCTCGAGTTGCAAATGAAGTACAAATTGAGAATATAATTGATAGCATCAATGCACTGGTCCACTTACTCGCTCAAGAGCAACACGCTTAGCAATTCAGGGCACTTTTCTTTTGTGTCAATATCGAACCCAAGAAAGTAGTGAAGCCTTTATGGAACCTGAATGGATACAAGCTATGCAAGAAGAACTTCAACAGTTCAAGCTGAACAATGTTTGGGAACTTGTCAAGCGTCCTGACCCTCACAAGCATAACATTATTGGCACAAAATGGATATATCGAAACAAGCAAGATGAGCATGGTCAAGTCGTCAGAAACAAAGCACGTCTTGTGGCTCAAGGATATACTCAAGTTGAAGGAATTGACTTCGATGAAACATTTGCTCCTGTGGCTAGGCTTGAAGCTATTCGCATATTGCTAGCCTATGCTAACCACCACAACATCTTGCTATATCAAATGGATGTGAAGAGTGCATTTCTCAACTGCAAGATTGAAGAAGAAGTATACGTCGCTCAACCACCTGGCTTTGAAGATCCAAAACATCCAGATATGGTGTACAAGCTAAACAAAGCACTGTATGGCCTCAAACAAGCTCCTCGCACTTGGTATGATACGATCAAAGACTTCCTGAAGAGCAAAGGTTTCAAACCTGGATCCCTCGATCCCACACTCTTCACGAAGACATATGATGGTGAACTGTTTGTGTGCCAAATATATGTGGATGACATTATCTTCGGCTGCACCAACTAGAAGTATAGTGATGAGTTTGGATACATGATGCAAGAGCAATATCAGATGTCCATGATGGGTGAGCTGAAGTTCTTCCTTGGTCTTCAAATTCTTCAGCAAAGGAATGGCATCTTCATATCTCAAGAAAAATACCTCAAAGATTGTCTGAAGAAGTTTGGAATGCAAGATTGCAAAGGTTACACGACGCCAATGCCAGCCAAACACCATCTGGGTCCCGACGACAATGGTAAAGAATTTGATCAAAAGGTATACCGCTCCATGATTGGTTCATTACTTTACCTATGTGCATCCAGGCGGATATTATGCTTAGTGTTTGCATGTGTGCTCGATTCAAAGCGGCACCAAAGGAATCGCATCACTTAGGCGTGAAGCGAATTCTTTGATATTTGGCTCACACCCCAACACTCGGATTATGGTATCCAAAGGGCTCAAAATTTGATCTAGTTGGATTCTCGGATGCTGATTATCTGGTGACAAGGTGGATCACAAGTCTACATCGGGCACATGTTACTTTAGCACGATCACTTGTCATTGGTCTTCAAAGAAGCGAGCTGTATCACTCTCAAGCTGCTGAATCTGAATACATTGCTGTTGGATCTTGCTGCGCTCAGCTTCTATGGATGAAGCAAACTATCAAGGACTATGGCATCAATCTGAAACAAGTACCTCTCTTCTGTGACAACGAAAGCGCCATCAAGATTGCCAACAATCCAGTCCAGCACTCGAAGACAAAGCACATTGAAATTCGTCATCACTTTCTCAGAGATCATGTCATGAAGAAAAATATTGACATCATTCACGTCAACACTGAAGAGCAACTGGCAGATATCTTCACAAAGCCCTTGGATGAGAAAAGGTTTTGCAAGTTACGGTGTGATCTAAATATCTTGGAATCCTCAAATGTCATGTGATCAGGCACACATCCTAACACTTATGCATGTTGATGACTTAGATGTGCAACACCAAAAGTAAAGTATATCTTCAATCAATGAAGACTTACATTCTAAGTGTGAATACATTAACGTGGAATTTGAATTCGGAGCGCCACGATAATTGTGCGCCGTGTCTGGGTCTAATACTTCCTATACGGTGGGCAAGGTCACCACCAAATTTCTCTGTTTGAAGTGTTTCACTCATGGCGTTATTTTTGCTATGTCGTCGCATTTGGTTTGTCTTCAAATTTTAACTTATCTTCATGATTTTCTTCACTATGTTGATTTGATTGCTTTCTGATATATACATACTAGTGTTCTGTCCTCTACAGCATGCACTTATAGCTATGTCTTCCTAGTTGAATCTTTTGAACTAAGTGAATGTGATCGGACCCTAAACTCTCTATGCTTTATATCTCAAACTCTATCTGTCCAAATCATATGCATTCTATTGAAACTGTCGAATGTCTTCTCTGCGTCCTTGTCAGCAGAAGACACAGAGACACATATTAAGTCTGTTTTAAATGATTCATCCTTATTGTTTGAAATCCGGAGAAGCCGGAACGACCATCCGACAAACCTGGATTGTGTGGGAACGTGGGACAACTCTGAGTATGTTGCATGCTTGCCACGTGCCCCTCAGATGTGAACCGCCAGGGGCACCTGAGTAATTGCATTGTGCCGCACACTTCCTTATAAATACATGTCCCTGCGGTAAAAAAACCTTCTTCCACCTCTCCACCTCGTCAAAACCCTAAGCGCCACCGCTAGCTCTCGACGACGCCCGCAGCGGCGCTTTAGCTGCGCGACTTCTCCGACGCCGTCCTCACGCCGACGCGGACATCGTCCTCTCCGCCGCCGCCGTAGGTGTCCTCCGTCGCCAAGTTAGGGCACGGTGGATTGAACTGCTCGGTCTCCTACTCATCCCATCTAGAAGTTCTTCGTGTGGTAAATACAACTCTATTTTTACCATCTTTTTTATCCTCAAAGATTCATCCTATTTACCAAAATTGGTTTCTGCCTATACAATGTTAGATCGATTCTGTCTGCATCTCATACTGCCTAGTATATTCACTTAAGCTTCATATCTAGTTAGATTCCTCACTTGTACTTATTCACGGATTCGTACAAATCTGGAACCAACTCTCGACATATAAGTGAATGTCTTCGCATCATGAGGTCAATGTCTTCAAACTGATTTATCTTCAAAATCTTCTGAGAATGCATATGACCTCTTCCCCTTCCCTCGCATCTCTAATGCTGTCACAGGTACATGTCCATGGGAGAATCCCTTGGTTCTCATAGTCTGCATTCGTTTGCAGAATTCTTACAAGATCACATTATCTCTCCGAAGCCAGTTCCTGTTTATCCGAGCGAAAGCCTTTGAAGCCTTTGAGCGTGTTGAAGCCATTTAGTTTGAAGTTCATGGTTGCGAGAGAAATCGATGAGGAAGGGTGGCGGACAGCGTCGTGGGGGAACATCAAGAGATTTGCTGATGACCTCGCAGAGCTTTACAAGACAGATCTGAAGAGAATTATAATCAGCGCAAGACACGAATCCAATGGATTCGACGATATTGGGCTGAGCAATGGTTCAAATTCAAGTTGGTGACCCAGGAATACGCTGAGAAGAATGCTATCAAAAGTCCTTGGGGTGATATTCTCTTTCGAGGCCTTCCACCCAAGAACAGAGCTGAAGCTATTGCATAGGGTTTCTATCCTTGTATGGTCCATGGACCTCAGCCTGAAAATGCCGACCCATCGACATTGCTCTGGTGTCGTGACGATAATCTCTTCAAGTGCAATTTCTAGCACGCAAAGGCATCGGCCAAGGAAAACAAGAAGTCCTTGGGATTAGACTTCAACCCTGGTCCCTCTGCTCCCCGTGCTGACGGCTCACGTGATGCAGAACCAAATGTCATCGGTCCTTTCTACAACCTTGATGGCCTCATCACTCACATCTCAGTCCAAGGTGCCAAGGTGGATCATACTGAGGATGATACTGACACTGATGAAGCCCCAACTCCTACTCAAGAGCCGCAGAAGCCAAAGAAGGCTAAGGCTTCAAGATCAGCTGCTCCTCCAAAAGCTTCACGTGCGAAGCCAGCAGCCATCGCACCTCCAAGAAGGCGATTATGCGATCGAAGATCTATCACGTATCTCCAAGAAGACGGAGAAGAAAAATAAAATCGTCAAAAATACTGATCAGACATTGACTCCTGCTGCCATTCTGCGAGAAGAGCACATTGATCTATCCAGCGATGAAGATCTTGCAGATGATGCTCTTGAGCAACTGATCAAGAGCAAGGAAGAAGCAGAGATCTTCAATGATTTGCCTCTCTTTGATGTGGCAATCATCCATAACTTCATTGATGAGTGGTTTGACACCCCAAATCTCAGCTTTGAAGATCTGCAACTTCCCATTGGCCTTAGCGTCTCCTTCAATGGCGCCATTGCTTCTGAGCTAGCTCTTGCTCAGTGCATCGTTGAACTGAAACACAAGATCGACTATGAGAAAGCTCAGTTCAAGAAGCATGTGGCAGAGCTCAGCGTGCAAGATGTCAAAAACTTCAAGATCATGCTGCACGATCTCAAAGAAGCCTTTCTCAAGAAGCGCGAAGAAGCTAAAGGATCTCGTGGCGCATGAAGAGTATGGTGACAAGTGTGTGCAAGCCTACAATGAAATTTGGGAAGCGCAAGGCTCTTGTTAGTCCCGGCATTGACCCCTGAATGGCTGCAAAGAAGTTGAAGCCATCAATGACCAAACTGCACCTTCAAGGCGGGAAGAACCTCGCATAGTCTTCCCAAGCAGCATGGTAGCTCGAAGCCAAAGGTTAGGTCAACCGCTTGAATCAAGAAGACGAGGACTGCCGAGGCTGAAGCCAGAAAAAGGAAAAATCCTGAAGCCTCTGATGTCGCTCCCTCCAAGAAGAAGCGCAAAACCAAGAAGAATCGGGCTGCTCCCACAGAGCCCTTAGTTGTTGAACCTATCTCAATGGTTCGCCTTGCATCTGAACATCAAGAACGACAGATGATAGTTCATGAGCCAGCTTCCACAGAGGCTCATGAAGCTGAAGACATTCCAGCAGATGATCCCGCCGCTGCTGAAGACATTGGTCACAATGACAATGTTGAAGATGATGTAGTTCTTCCTCAGACCGAACACAACTTGGTATCATCGCCTGTTCTCACGAACAGCAAACTCATCAGCATTGGTCGTCCTCTGACGCCAATTGCTCAGGATGCATCATGGGCTGATCACCCACAACAACAAGACTCACTGAGTACTCCCCAACAACAACAAGTCACACCACCTGTGCAAGAAGCAGAGGGTGACTTTGAGGCCCGGCCAACTCCATCTCCAAAGGCGTCGCCAGCATTCCGCAGGCTTCGCAAAGGACCAAGGCCTCAAGTCCCTCTTTCGAGCGTTCCATAAGGAGAAGTGCACCACCAATCTGTTGCACGTCAAGTGTTTTCAGAAGCCATTCCGACTGTGAATGTCTCCGTGTCTGAAGCCAAAGCTGCTGACGACAATCCGGCTGCATCAGCCGATGACAACCAAGAAGAAGAACGTGTCCCTACTCCCCCCATTACAGAATAAGTTGTTCCTGAAGTGAACGTGCCAGTACCCGACCCTCCAGCTCATCAAGTGGAGGTTGAAAATCTTGATGCTGCCACCACCAACACAAATGAAGCCAATGACGTAGTCATGGCTGAAGCAAATGTGGAGCCTGCACCAACCAATGTGCCAGAAGCCAATGATGCAACTCTCCTGAAGCATCTGTTGTGCAACCTGACGCCTCTGTTGTTGCCACTGCTCCTGTTCCGCCACCAAGGCCCCATACAATTGAGCAAGCATACAACTATGGTCTGATCACAGTCAAATGGCCCGTTCTAGTCCCTCTGCCTAATGCCTCTGGTCCTCAGTTTGATTATCATGTTGAGCATAGGACTCTGGTCCAGAAACCAAAGCCAAGACTGCCAAGGTTCCTGTGCATCGCCACCTCTACGAGGGTCCTTCAATGCAAATGGCTTCAAAGCCCACAACACCTTCTTTGACAGAGCAAAGAACCCTACTCAAGGCCAAGAATATCATCAGATCATTTCTGGAGCTATCAGTAGCGAAGCTATTACTCCTGCGTTCTATATGATCAAGGGCATTTTCCTTATATGCGCCTCGACATCGAAGCCATTGCTGGACTGCCATGCTTAGAAGAAGCACTTGACTGCTTTCGTGATGCAGGACTGCTCACTTTGTGATGACAAAGAACATGGGAATGAGGAACTTTTGCTTCAATTCTATGCTACCCTCCACATTCGCAGCTACTACAGGGATACAAAGACATGGGTTCTCGAGTGGATGACATGAAATGTTCATCATGAAGCCAAAGCTCTTGACGTCATTGAGCTTACAGGCCTACCCACTCCCGTAGAGCTGTTCGAACCTGATTGTCAACTCCACCGCAATGCAATGGAGAGCATCTTCCACAAGCCAGAGCCCAACATGAGCCAGATGTTGAGCATGATGAAGCCTTTGCCACCTGACGCTGAATACCCAAAGGAGTTCTTTGTTGATGACCTTGAGTATCTGCCTCGCACAATATATCACATCATCAGGCGAACTCTATGGCCTATCAAAGGGCATTCATCATCTGCAAAACTTGAAGGAGCCATGAAGACATTGGTCTTTTACATCCTCAATGGCATCAGCTTCAATACACAAGAATTCTTCATCCGGCAACTGGCTGCGTCTGGATCTGACCTTTTTGGCCTGAAATTCTATGCTCCATGGGTCATGCGCCTCATCAAGCTACACTCTGCTATCAACTATCAGCCCTCTGCTCACAATCATCTGATCTTTCTACCAGAGGTTGATATGTCAGTTGAAGCCATATACCCTGAGCCTGCCAAGAAGCCTCTTTGTCTTCAAAATGCTGATCACCAGAGATTCACTCAACCCATGGAAGGAGTCCAAGCAGTAACTCGTGTCTATCCAATGGCTGGGAACACTCATCTGCCTCACCGTGCGCAAACTGAAGCTACTGAGAGCACAATTGCCCAAAGGCCTCAGAAGCGCTCTCGCGTCCTAAATGACCGAGAACTTCTTGTGGCATCGCATCGAAAACAAGACAAGCATCACTTACGGCTCAAGCGGCGGATGCAAAGCCTCTTGGTGGGCGTCAATCGCATTCAAATCTTGCCACCAATAATGCTTTTGTCACTCACGAGACCTGTCGGCGATCATGGAAGTGTTTGGCGCTGCTCGATCTTTGAAGCGAGATCTTCAAGGCGATGGCTTCACTGAAAGATTCAAGTCTGACTCCACTCCTCCACGGAATGTTGTCCTACGTCGAACTCCATCCCTTGAAGACTCTGACTATTCTTCCTCCGCGGCAACTGTGAATACCAAAGTGATCGATGATGAAGACGATGCTACTTCATCGCCCCCTACTTCTGCACGCATCGACACTGCACCAAGTTCGTCTGCGCCGCCAAACAACAACGACAACCCTGCTGCTTCACCTACTCCTCATGGGACCGAGTAGATGCTCTATGTCTTCAAACCTTTTTGGTCCTTACTGACAAAAAGGGGAGAAACATATGAGTTTGATAGTCTTCAAGCGGGTTCATATGGGCAGTTGCTTTATATTTTGCCTAGTGGTTACAACTCTCGCTTTTGATACATTTGGTTCTTTGAGTTGTAACAGTTAAACTCGATGGTCGTCTGCTACTTATTTGCCTTTCTGTGATGCGATGATAAATTCCGCATGTGCGATGATAACTTCCGCACTTAGATCATTCTGCAGACGTCCATTTTTCATTATGCACGTCATTCTCTTAGTTATATCATTTCATGCATGATGAATTATCTTCATAAGTTGAAGAGGATCTCCACAAGTACAACCTGCCATGTGAATTTGCATTCCAAAAGCAAATTACTTATATGCACATCTTCAGGGGGAGTGAGGGAGTCCTGGATTAGGGGGTATCCGGATAGCCGAACTATCACCGTTGGCCGGACTCCTGGACTATGAAGATACAAGATTGAAGACTTCGTCCCGTGTCCGGGTGGGACTTTCCTTGGCGTGGAAGGCAAGCTTGGCGATACGGATATGTAGATCTCCTACCATTGTAACCGAATCTGTGTAAACCTAACCCTATTCGGTGTCTATATAAACCGAAGGGTTTTAGTCCGTAGGACGAACAACAATCAGACCATAGGCTAGCTTCTAGGGTTTAGCCTCCTTGATCTCGTGGTAGATCTACTCTTGTACTACCCATATCATCAATATTAATCAAGCAGGAGTAGGGTATTACCTCCATCGAGAGGGCCCGAACCTGGGTAAAAACATCGTGTCCCTTGTCTCCTGTTACCATCCGCCTAGACGCCCAGTTCGGGACCCCCTACCTGTTAAAACGGCCGAATCCGGGCAGGTGATAGACTTCATATCAGGGGTAGTGCATCGTTACGGCGTCCCCCACAGTATCATTACTGATAACGGCACCAACTTCACGGCCGATGAGGTCAAATTATGGTGCAAAAACATGGGCATCAAGCTCGATTACGCCTCGATCTATCACCCTCAAACCAACGGCCAAGTCGGCGAGCAAGCGGTCTAATCATGGCGGCATTAAACCCGGACTAGTGCGGTCCCTCAAGGAATCTAAGACACCTTTGGGTTGAGGAGCTCGACTCCGTACTACGGGGCTGCGGACCACGCCAAATCGTACTACGGATTCACACCATTTTTATGGTGTACGGCGCAGAGGCGATCTTGCCTGCGACAAAATTCATGACTCACCTCGGCGTGCGCATGTATGAAGAAAGAGAAGCCGAGCTTGATCGGCAGGACAATTGGACGCATTGGAGGAGGAGCGCGACGTGGCAAAAGCTCGTTCCGCATTTTATCAACAGCAGGCTCGAAGATATCAAAGCGGGAAGTACGGGCCAAAGCTTACAGCGTTGGCGAACTAGTTCTCGCTGCGGACAAGAAAAAGGACAAACTCAAGCCCAAATGGGAAGGTCCTTCATCATCGACCAGGTCCTGAGCGGCGGAGCATACCGTCTGCGAAACGCGTCGGATAACCGACTCGAGCGAACCCATGGAGCGCAACCCGTCTCTGAAGATTCTCGCCTAAGCGCGGACTCGAGTTCGTCTCCTTCCTCCATCCACATTTTCTATTTTTGCTGTCTTTTATTTCTCTCCTTCCTCCTCCTTCTTCTTGAAGCCTTTAGAGGCTCGTTTGCGCTTTGTTTAGCACATACTTGACGCCTCTGTCCGCTCATTATACACTGGGGCTTCTTTAATGAAGCTTATTTATACGGGCTTTATGCCCAACACATGTGTCAAACTTCCGCATGTACCTTTTACTCACCATTATATGCATCGATATGACTTAAGTTTTGGCCAAGTTGGGTTGCTCGGCTCTGTGCTTACCCTCGTTCCCGATTGTTCGGCTAGGTGGTAAAGGAGCACCACTGCGATTGTTATTGCGGGTCAGCCGGATGTGTACCTCGGTGGGTGAAGCTGAAAGCTAGCGTTCTTAAGGGAATATTGGTCGGTGAACTGAAAGATGATTTTAAACTATTTATCCATCTGCCCCGGATGATTTTCTGCTTTCTTAGCAGTTTGGACATGCACTTTAGGGCATGCCTCCCGAGAAAGGAACCCTTAACGGAACTATTCTCCCTGGAAGATGTTTCTTACTATCCATGTAATATAACATAACTAGTTGGGCACTTGCCTGATACAACAATAATGACGCCTACGCCATGTCTCCATGCATGCCCCGGTTCTTACATAACCGCGAGGGTATTCGGACACACTCCGGACTATTGGGTCCCGAGGTCGAAGCGAAAGGGTCCGCTATGACAAACGATCTACAATCCGGCTAGAAGACATTTTTCATGTCATATTCAATTACATAGTCAACTCGACTAGTTGTATTCCTCCTCAATGCCATCTAATAGGCTATCTAATTTACAATCTTCCCAGGAATACTTGGCGGCCAATTCTACTTGGCCGTACACTAACTTATAGGGATCTCCTTCCCATCAGGCCCCACAGTCCGACCTCGCCATGTGGTTTGGATCAACCGTGTACCGCATCTTTACCATGGCCCGAGCCTCCTGGCGCCTTGACGGCAGGCCGATATCTTCCATAGTAGGAAGCGCCGCGTGCTCCTTGAAGCCGCTCTGCCAGCTCCCCAATGCCTTGAGCGGGGAAATAGATGGCCACAAGGCTGGCGACGCCTTTCATCACCTGCCGAGCAGCGTTCGTGCGGTAGCCGACGATTCGGGAATAAGATCACCCGAAGAACTGGGCATCTCCTCCTCGGGGCGACCGGTGAGCAAACCTACATACATGTTTATGTGAGTCGCCTTCCTCGCGAACTCTTTCAAAGTTCGTTCAAGCACTTCTCGAAAATGCCGCGGCAAGCCGTCGATTCTCCTTCTGGTCGGACAACTGAGCACGAACATCCTTTAGTTCCTCACCCAGTTGGGTGTTGGCATCTTGAGGTTATTTTTCTCCTGCCGCACCCTCGTAAGCACGCTCTCGCCGCCTTCAACGGCGCAAGAGCTGTTGCTTGTCCGGATCTAGTCCGGCGCCATCTGCAATATTATTGTAAGATTTACACACACGCCGCACTTCATAAACTATTTATCTTTTGAGGCATATATTACGGAGGGGTCTCTGTGGCTCCCCTCAGGCGGCTAGTCTTGACCTCAAGTTGGGCCTGGCATTCTTCAAGCTCCTAGGACAGTCGAGTATTATTTTTTGTAAGATCCTGCATAACAAATGATCCTTAAATCAGTTATTCTAACTATTTTAAGTCTCGGGGGCTACTGGCATATATAACTGTCAACTTTCCTCACATGTATGTCCTTTACATACTGCTCCGTGGCTCTGCATAGACCATCTTGAGCGGCACGGAGGTGCGCATCTCCCGAATTGAAGGCATTCAAGGCCTCTTGGGAGAAACATGTGTCACGAAGAACTGTCCGTGGCGCTTTGTGATTCATAGCGCTCTCCACCTCGGAGTTGGTGGCGGACAATCTGTCGGCATCCTCTCATCCGGAGGAGCATCCGACGACGCGCCTCGTGCTCGCCTCCGCTTCGGACCCGGCTTTGGAGCCTGGCTGGCGGAGGTTCGATTAGCAACCTCTCCGGACTCAGTCCGGCGGCGCTCTTTTTCTGAAAAGAGCACCGGTGTTTATACACCTTCCAGAATCAATCACAGGAATATGGTGACGCGCCATACCGTTCTGCGGCGGAGTTTCGATCTGGACCGCACTTCTTTTTAGCTTCTTGGGCAGTCGCCTTGTTGGCTAGCCGCTTGGCTCGGCCTCCTGCCTCGAAGGCACCCCCTGCAAAACACCATTGGTATACGGTGATAAAAAAAGCACGGATGGGTCATGGTATCCGGACTTCGGTCACGGTTACGTGGCAGGGCGGAAATAATCCGAGGTAGTCGGCCGTAATGGCAACCAAAGCATTGTCGATGCTACGTTGGTGGAACACCCCGTCGATCAGCTCCACCTTTATATCCGGGACCTCTTCGGAGGCCGGATAGAGGGACCGTTCCGGATCCTCGGGTTGTGGGGGCGAGCTGTGTATCTTCTCCACGGCCCGGCGCAGTTCCTGCGTAGAAACCATGAAATGAGATATTTAACCACGGGAACATGGATCGGACAGGCCACAAAGATATTTGCTTACCCAACGTCGAGGATTATTCTAAGAAAACCCGCTCAGTGGACTGACACGGAAAAAATCCTCCTCTTCCCCTTTGTACATGGCGGATAAGGTCTTCACCAGTTCGGTGACCGATCCGGCCCTTCTTGACCATGGCGGGTGGCATCGTCCTCCCGTTGAAGTCCCACATGGGTGGCCCCTATATTGTAGCGGCTGCACTCCTCATAATGCAGATTGCCATGACTCCAATCATGGTCAATCCGGCATGAGCTAATAATCTTATTCGGCTCATCAAGTAAAGGATGTCGGTCATTTTCCCTCTGCAGGGGCTCATGGCGCCAGCTTAGGCGCTTCTTGAGAGGAGCATTGCTAAATTCGGAAGGCCGATCCGAACAGGAACCGCAGCGGGGCGTCCTCCATGTAAAACCATTCGAAGGCGGTCTTGGACGCCTTCTTCGGGGTTCCGGATAGATATCCGGTCCCGGCGATGCGCCATAGTTCGGCTCTGCCCACTTGATATATTGACCCCTCATGAGAACGGGGTACTAGGCAGAATAATCTCTTCCACAGCGCAAAATGAGCCTCGATGCCCAAGAACAGTTTGCAAAGGGCCACGAAGCTCGCGATGTGCAAAATGGAGGCAGGCGTAAGGTGGTGCAACTGGAGGCCGTAGAACTCCAAGAGCCCCCGGAGAAACGGATGAATTGGAAATCCGAGTCCTCTTACTAGATAAGAGACAAAGCCTACCCGCTCTCCTTTAGAGGGATCGGGGACACTCTCCGCTTGCTTTCCGCCCTTGTAGGTGGCAAGTCCGGCTCGAACCGGAACCATGAAGGCCGGGGGAAGAAATCCCTTGGTTTGGAGTATAACTAGCTCGCTATGCGAGACTGAGCATCTCTCCCAATTTCGGGCTGAGGGCTGGGGCGAGAGGAGGAGCCGCGACGGTCCCATGATGGAATGGGTTTTGTCGAGGCGCTCGATGAAAGCTCATGAGGGGGATGGTGTGACTCAGATTTAGATCCTCGTCCCTTTTATAGGCGGCTCATTTGCGCAGCTAGGGGTAAGTGTAAAATACCACGGCTTTTCGCATTCCTTCAAACACGTGGAAGATGGCCATTATTGGGCGTAGAAGCCAAGGAGCGCAGCATTTATCGAAGCCAGACACTATTCGACAAGTATATGGAATTTGGAGAAGAACCCACCTCGCAATGCCAAGACAATCAACGCGCGGACTCATCGCCATTGAAGCCTGGTTAGGGGCTCTTGAGGAGTCTGGATTAGGGGTGTCCGGATAGCGAACTATCACCGTTGGCGGACTCTGGACTATGAAGATACAAGATTGTAGACTTAGTCCCGTGTCCGGATGGGACTTTCCTTGGCGTGGAAGGCAAGCTTGGCGATCTGGATATGTAGATCTTCTACCATTGTAACCGACTCGTAACCCTAACCCTATTCGGTGTCTATATAAACCGAAGGGTTTTAGTCCGTAGGACGAACAACAATCAGACCATAGGCTAGCTTCTAGGGTTTAGCCTCCTTGATCTCGTGGTAAATCTACTCTTGTACTACCCATATCATCAATATTAATCAAGCAGGAGTAGGGTATTACCTCCATCGAGAGGGCCCGAACCTGGGTAAAAACATCGTGTCCCTTGTCTCCTGTTACCATCTGCCTAGACGCACAGTTCGGGACCCCCTACCCGAGATCCGCCGGTTTTGACACCGACAGGGAGCCTTTGCCACTTATGAAGACAATACCCTATCCTTTACAATTTCACATACTTTATCCCGTTGAAAACTTCAACCAGTTTGTCATCAATCACCAAAAAGGGGGAGATTGTAAGTGCATGTAGTGCCACCCCTAGTTGGTTTTGGAGTATTGACGACAAATTTGGTTGAGGGACTAATGTGTTTGTGAGAATTGCAGGATAACACAGTAGTGTCCTCATTGATTCGGTTTACCTACGGAGATGACCCTAAAAGCGTGTGAAGACATTGGCGACAATGGTGGTATGTGAAGATATTCATATTGAAGACTATGACATGAGAAGACATTGAGTGAAGACTATGGGCCTTGAAGATTGTGTCATTTCGTTGTTTCCTTTTTCTTCTTTGTTGAGTCATAGGAACCACCGTACTTCGTTAAGTGGGGTCCAAGTGAACAAAGTCAGAATGACTGAAATGATGCTCAACCCAAATCCTATGTCTTCGAGCGAAGACAATGAGAGCAAATCTTATCCAGAGCTGGATGAGTCAGCTTTTCTTGTAGCCCAAGTAAAGTTGTCGTGTGTGTTTGAAATCTGACCGTTTGAACACGTGTCAGTTCCTTAGTGACCCAAGGTCATTTCGGACATATCAGGTCGGGTTGCCTTGTGGCTATAAATAGCCCACCCCCTACACCATAAATTGGTGGCTGCTTAGAGTTAGTACACGGCTTTTGTCGTTTGAGAGCAACCCACCTCGAAGCCTTTGAGAGAGAGAAATCCTTGTGAGGACAAAGCCCAAACACCCAGAGCAAAAGAGTGTTAGGCATCACTTAAGTCTTTCTGTCTGCGTGACTTGAAGACTGATTACACTTGAGGACTGTGAATCCTCCAGCCGGTTAGGCGTCGCGTTCTGAGCATCCAAGAGTCATTGTGGATCGCCGGTGAACGAAGTCTGTGAAGGTTCGGAAGTCTACCTTGAAGACATACCAGAGTGATTGGGCGATGACTGTGTGTACTTAGCTCAAGGGGAATAAGGTGAAGACACGGTCTTCTGAGTTGAATCTCAGCCTCCCTAACCAGACGTATAGTTGTCATAGCAACTGGAACTGGTCCGACAAATCATGTGTCTTCAACAAGTGACTGGTTCTATCCTCTCCCTTCCTTTACTTAGAGTTTGTCTTCGTGAAGTCATTGCCTATTTGTCGTATCTGTTTGACTTCATTGCTTGACTGCTATCGTTGGTTGGCTTCATACTATCTTCCATCCTGATCCTTACTACTAAGCTGCTATAGTCTTTGTACTTTCACATTGTTGTCTACTTGACTATGGTTTGCTTGTTGTAGTTTATCTTCCGCTGCATATCAATTAGGTCATTTCTACTGTTTGTCTTTGAAACTTCCATGTTTTGAAGACTTTCATAAAAATCGCCTATTCACCCCCCCTCTAGTCGATAACTAGCACTTTCAATATGAACATATAATTTCAACTCCATTATATTCAATTCATTCAACAGTTTACTCATATGATATAAGTGAAGCACAAGAGTAAATGACAAGCTACTCCAAAAAGATATAAGTGAAGATCATGCGAGTAGTTAAGTAAATGGGTAGATATTTGAGGACTCTCTCTTATTTAATTTTTTTCAGATCTAAGTATTTTATTAAAACAACAAGCAAAACAAAACAAAATGACATTCCAAGAATAGCACAACCCATGTGAAGAAGCAAAAACTTAGGCTCAACCGATACTAACCGATAATTGTTGATGAAGAAAGGTGGGATGCCTACCGAGGCATCCCCAAGCTTAGATGCTTGAGACTTCTTGAAATATTATCTTGGGATGCCTTGGGCATCCCCAAGCTTGAGATATCGTGTCTCCTTAATTCCTTTTATATCACGATTTCCCTAAATCTTAAAAACTTCATCCACACAAACTCAACAAGAACACGTGAGATAAGTTAGTATAAACCAATGCAAAAACCTTATCATTATCTACTGTAGCAAATCACTAAAATTATTATTCAACATTGCATAATAAATGCCTCTGCATATTTAATACTCCTATCCTCAAATAGAATCATTAAACAAGCAAACATGTGCAAACATAACAGCAATCTGCCAAAACAGTATAGTCTGTAAAGAATGCAAGAGTATCAATACTTCTTTAACTCCAAAAATTATGAAAATTTACCACACTGTATAAAATTTATCAGAGCTTACTATGCAAAAAAATTCAAAAATTTTATCACATTCTGACTTTTCTAGGGAATTTTTGCAACAGCGATAAACTTTCTGTTTTGAAACAGCAACATGTATACTTGCAAAATAAGTAGGGTGAAGGCTATCCTTGACATTTTTATTGAAGTAAAAGATGCAAAACATTATTATACATAGCAGCAAGCAAATCCTAACAAAATAAAATGACGCTCCAAGCAAAACACATATCATGTGACGAATAAAAATGTAGCTCCAAGTGAGGTTACCGATAATATTGGAGGCGAAAGAGGGGATGCCTTCCAGGGCATCCCCAAGCTTAGTTTCTTGGGTTTTACTTGGATATTAACTTGGGGTGCCTTGGGCATCCCCAAGCTTAGGGTCTTGTCACTCCTTATTCTCCTCATATCGACATCTCACCCAAAACTTGAAAACTTCAATCACACAAAACTTAACAGAACTTCGTGAGATAGGTTAGTATGATAAGGAGCAAACCATTTCACTTTGGTACTGTCAAAGACAAGATTCATAATTGTTTCCATACAATGCCTACTGTAGCATATCATTTCCACAATTTATATTGAGCAATGTAAGCCATAGAAACTAGGAACAAGCAAACTATGTATTGAAAACAGAATATGTCAAACTATGTATTGAAAACAGAATATGTCAAACTAGGAACGTAGTAATTTCAAAAAAAAATTCCTACGCACACGCAAGACCATGGTGATGGCATAGCAACGAGGGAGAGTGTCGTCCACGTACCCTCGTGAGACCGAAAGCGAGCGTAATAACAACGCGTTGATGTAGTCGTGCGTCTTCACGATCCGACCGATCCAAGCACCGAGCGTCACGGCACCTCCGAGTTCGCACACGTTCAGCTCGATGGCGATCCCGGACTCCGATCCAGCAAAGTGTCGGGGATGAGTTCCGTCGACCTGACGGCGTGGTGGCGATGATGATGCTCCACCGGCGCGGGGCTTCGCCTAAGCTCATGACGATATGACTTCTCCGGCGCGAGGCTTCGCCTAAGCTCATGACGATATGACCAAGTGGAATATGATGGAGGGGGCACCGCACGGCTAAGGAACGATCCGTAGATCAACTTGTGTCCCATGGGGTGCCCCCTGCCCCGTATATAAAGGAGCAAGGAGGAGGGGCGGCCAAGAGGAGGAGGCGCCCAGGGGGAGTCCTACTCCCACCGGAGTAGGACTCCTCCTTTCCTAGTAGGAGTAGGAGAGAAGGAAGGGAAGGGAGGAAGGTGCGGCCCTCCCTTAGTCAATTCGGACTAGGTCTTGGGGCGCGCGCCTGCCCTAGGCAGCCCTCTCTCTTTCCCGCAGGGCCTAATAAGGCCCAATACTTCTCCCGGCGAATTCCGTAACTCTCGGTACTCGAAAAATACCGAATCATTGGAACCTTTCCGAACTCGAATATAGTCGTCCAATATATCGATCTTTACGTCTCGACCATTTCGAGACTCCTCGTCATGTCCCGATCTCATCCGGGACTCCGAACTCCTTCGGTACATCAAAACTCATAAACTCATAATATAATTGTCATCGAAACCTTAAGCGTGCGGACCCTACGGGTTCGAGAACTATGTAGACATGACCTAGAACTATTCTTGGTCAATAACCAATAGCGGAACCTGGATGCCCATATTGGCTCCTACATATTCTCTGAAGATCTTTATCGGTCAAACCGCATAACAACATACTTTGTTCCCTTTGTCATCGGTATGTTACTTGCCGAGATTCGATCGTCGGCATCCAATACCTAGTTCAATCTCGTTACGGCAAGTCTCTTTACTCGTTCCGTAATACATCATCTCGCAACTAACTTATTAGTTGCAATGCTTGCAAGGCTTATATGATGTGTATTACCGAGAAGGCCCAGAGATACCTCTCCGACAATCGGAGTGACAAAACCTAATCTCAAAATCGCCAACCCAACATGTACCTTTGGAGACACCTGTAGTACTCCTTTATAATCACCCGATTCGTTGTGGCGTTTGGTAGTACCAAAGTGTTCCTCCGTTAAGCGGAGTTGCATAATCTCATAGTTACAAGAAAATGTATAAGTCATGAAGAAAGCAATAGCAACATACTAAGCGATCAAGTGCTAGGCTAACGGAATGGGTCATGTCAATCAGATCATTCTCCTAATGATGTGATCCCGTTAATCAAATGACAACTCATGTCTATGGTTAGGAAACATAACCATCTTGATTAACGAGCTAGTCAAGTAGAGGCATACTAGTGACTATATGTTTGTCTATGTATTCACACATGTATTATGTTTCCGGTTAATACAATTCTAGCATGAATAATAAACATTTATCATGATATAAGGAAATAAATAATAACTTTATTATTGCCTCTAGGGCATATTTCCTTGATCTCCCACTTGCACTAGAGTCAATAATCTAGTTCACATCGCCATGTGATTTAACATCAATAGTTCACATCTATATGTGGTTAACACCCATAGTTCACATCGACATGTGACCAACACCCAAAGGGTTTACTAGAGTCGATAATCTAGTTCACATCGCCATGTGATTAACACCCAAAGAGTACTAAGGTGTGATCATGTTTTGCTTCTGAGATAATTTTAGTCAACGGGTCTGTCACATTCAGAGCCGTAAGTATTTTGCAAATTTCTATGTCTACAATGCTCTGCACGGAGCTACTCTAGCTAATTGCTCCCACTTTCAATATGTATCCAGATTGAGACTCAGAGTCATCTAGATTAGTGTTAAAACTTGCATCGACGTAACCCTTTACGACGAACCCTTTTTTTTCACTTCCATAATCGAGAAACATATGCTTATTCCACTAAGGATAATTTTGACCGCTGTCCATTGATCTACTCCTAGATCACTATTGCACTCTCTTGCCAAGCTTAGTGGTAGGGTATGCAATAGATCTGGTACACATCATGACATACTTTATAGAACCTATGGCTGATGCATAGGGAATGACTTTCATTCTCTTTCTATCTTCTGCCGTGGTCGGGTTTTTAGTCTTACTCAATCTCACACCTTGTAACACAGGCAAGAACTCTTTTCTTTGACTGTTCCATTTTGAACTACTTCAAAATCTTGTCAAGGTATGTATTCATTGAAAAACTTATCAAGCGTCTTGATCTATCTCTATAGATCTTGATGCTCAATATATAAGCAGCTTCACGAGGTCTTTCTTTGAAAAACTCTTTTCAAACACTCCTTTATGCTTTGCGAATAATTCTACATTATTTCCGATCAACAATATGTCATTCACATATACTTATCGAAATGATGTAGTGCTCCCACTCACTTTCTTGTAAATACAGGCTTCACCGCAAGTCTGTATAAAACTATATCTTTGATCACACTATCAAAGCGTTTATTCAACTCGAGATGCTTGCACCAGTCCATAGATGGATCATTGGAGCTTGCACATTTTGTTAGCTCCTTTAGGATTGACAAAACCTTCGGTTGCATCATATACAACTCTTCTTTAATAAATCCATTAAAGAATGTAGTTTTGACATCCATTTGCCAGATTTCATAAATGTGGCGATTGCTAACATGATTCGGACAGACATAAGCATCGCTTCTGATTGAGTAAATCTCATTGTAGTCAACACCTTGAACTTGTCGAAAACCTTTTGCGACAAGTCGAGCTTTGTAGATAGTAATACTACTATCAGCATCTGTCTTCCTCTTGAAGATCCATTTATATAATATGGCTTGCCGATCATCGAGCAACTCCATCAAAGTCCACACTTTGTTCTCATATATGGATCCCATCTCAGATTTCATGGTTTCAAACCATTTCGCGAATCTGGGCTCATCATCGCTTCCTCATAGTTCGTAGGTTCATCATGGTCTAGTAACATGACTTCTAGAATAGGATTACCGTACCACTCTGAGTGCGGATCTTACTCTGGAAGACCTCGAGGTTTGGTAACAACTTGATCTGAAGTTTCATGATCATCATCATTAACTTCCTCACTAATTGGTGTAGGAATCACTGGAACTGATTCCTGTGATGAACTACTTTCCAATAAGGGAGAAGGTACAATTACCTCATCAAGTTCTACTTTCCTCCCACTCACTTCTTTTGAGAGAAACTTCTTCTCTAGAAAGGATCCATCTTATCAACAAATATCTTGCTTTCGGATCTGTGATAGAAGGTGTACCCAATAGTTACCTTTGGGTATTCTATGAAGACGCATTTCTCCGATTTGGGTTCGAGCTTATCAGGTGAAAACTTTTTCACATAAGCATCACAACTCCAAACTTTAAGAAACGACAACTTAGGTTTCTTTGCTAAACCATAGTTCATACGGTGTCATCTCAGCGGTTTAGATGGTGCCCTATTAAGCGTGAATGCAGCTGTCTCTAATGCATAACCCCAAAGCGATAGTGGTAAATCGGTAAGATACATCATAGATCGCACCATATCAAAATAAAGTGCAGTTCTGACGTTCGGACACACCATAACGTTGTGGTGTTCCGGTGGCGTGAGCTGTGAAACTATTCCACATTGTTTTCATTGAAGACCAAACTCGTAACTCAAATATTCATCTCCACGATCAGATCGCGAAACTTTATTTTCTTGTTGCGATGATTTTCCACTTCACTCTGAAATTCTTTGAACCTTTCAACTATTTCAGACTTATGTTTCATCAAGTAGATATACCCATATCTACTCAAATCATCTTGTGAAGGTCGAAAATAACGATACTTGCCACGAGCATCAACACTCATTGGATTGCATACATCGGTATATATGTGTTATTTCCAACAAGTCGATAGCTTGTTCCATTGTTCCGGAGAACGGAGTTTTAGTCATCTTGCCCAAAAGGCACGGTTCGCAAGCATCAAATGATTCATAACCAAGTGATTCCAAAATCCATCCTTATGGAGTTTCTTCATGCGCTTTATACCGATATGACCCAAGCGGCGATGCCACAAATAAGTTGCACTATCATTATTAACTTTGCATCTTTTGGCATCAATATTATGAATATGCGTATCACTACGATCGAGATCCAATAAACTATTTTCATTGGGTGTATGACCATCGAAGGTTTTATTCATTTAAGCGAACAACAATTATTCTTTGACTTTAAATGAATAACCGTTTTGAAAACTATTTTCATTGGGTGTATGACCATTGAAGGTTTTATTCATGTAAACAGAACAACAATTATTCTTTGACTTTAAATGAATAACCGTTTTGCAATAAACATGATCAAATCATATTCATGCTCAGCGCAAACACCAAATAACATTTATTTAGGTTTAACACTAATCCCGAAAGTATAGGGAGTGTGCGATGATGATCATATCAATCTTGGAACTACTTCCAACACTCATCGTCACTTCCCCTTCAACTAGTTTCTGTTCATTCTGCAACTCCTGTTTGAGTTACTACTCTTAGCAACGAACCAGTATCAAATACCGAGGGTTACTACGAACACTAGTAAAATACACATCAATAATTTGTATATCAAATATACCTTTGTTCACTTTGCCATCCTTCTTATCCGCCAAATACTTGGGGTAGTTCCGCTTCCAGTGACCAGTTCCATTGTAGCAAAAGCACTTAGTCTCAGGCTTAGATCCAGACTTGGGCTTCTTCACTCGAGCAGCAACTTGCTTGCCGTTCTTCTTGAAGTTCCCCTTCTTCCCTTTGCCCTTTTCCTTGAAACTAGTGGTTTTGTCAATCATCAACACTTGATGCTCTTTCTCGATTTCTACCTTCGTCGATTTCAACATCACGAAGAGCTCGGGAATCGTTTTCGTCATCCCTTGCATACTATAGTTCATCACGAAGTTCTAGTAACTTAGTGATGGTGACTAGATAATTCTGTCAATCACTATCTTATCTGGGAGATTAACTCCCACTTGATTCAAGCGATTGAAGTACCCAGACAATCTGAGCACATGCTCACTAGTTGAGCGATTCTCCTCCATCTTTTAGCTATAGAACTTGTTGGAGACTTCATATCTCTCAACTCGGGTATTTGCTTGAAATATCAACTTCAACTCTGGAACATCTCATATGGTCCATGACGTTCAAAACGTCTTTGAAGTCCCGATTCTAAGCCGTTTAAGCATGGTGCACTAAACTACCAAGTAGTCATCATATTGAGCTAATAAACGTTCATAACGTCGCATCTTGCTCTTGCAATAGGTCTGTCACCTAGCGGTGCATCAAGGACATAATTCTTACATGCAGCAATGAGGATAAACTTCAGATCACGGATCCAATCCGCAACATTGCTACTAACATTTTTCAATACAATTTTCTCTAGGAACACATTAAAATAATCATATGAAAGCAACAACGCGAGCTATTGATCTACAACATAATTTGCAAAATACTACCAGGACTAAGTTCATGATAAATTAAAGTTCAATTAATCATATTACTTAAGAACTCCCACTTAGATAGACATCTCTCTAGTCATCTAAGTGATTACGTGATCCAAATCAACTAAACCATATCCGATCATCACGTGAGATGGAGTAGTTTCAATGGTGAACATCACTATGTTGATCATATCTACTATATGATTCACGCTCGACCTTTCGGTCTCCGTGTTCCGAGGCCATATCTGTTATATGCTAGGCTCGTCAAGCTTAACCTGAGTATTCCGCATGCGCAACTGTTTTGCACCCGTTGTATTTGAACGTAGAGCCTATCACACCCGATCATCACGTGGTGTCTCAGCACGAAGAACTTTCGCATAGCGGTGCATACTCGGGAGAACACTTCTTGATAATTTTAGTGAGAGATCATCTTATAATGCTACCGTCAATCAAAGCAAGATAAGATGCATAAAGGATAAACATCACATGCAATCAATATAAGTGATATGATATGGTCATCATCATCTTGTGCTTGTGATCTCCATCGCCAAGCACCGTCATGATCACCATCGTCATCGGTAGCGACACCTTGATCTCCATCGTAGCATCGTTGTCGTCTCGCCAACTATTGCTTCTCGACTATCGCTACTGCTTAGTGATAAAGTAAAGCAATTACATGGCTTTTGCATTTCATACAATAAGCGACAACCATATGGCTCCTGCCGATTGCCGATAACTTCGGTTACAAAACATGATCATCTCATACAATAAAATATAGCATCACGTCTTGACCACATCACATCACAACATGCCTGCAAAAACAAGTTAGGCGTCCTCTACTTTGTTGTTGCAAGTTTTACGTGGCTGCTACGGGCTGAGCAAGAACCGTTCTTACCTCGCATCAAAACCACAGCGATAGTTTGTCAAGTTGGTGTTGTTTTAACCTTCGCAAGGACGGGCGTAGCCACACTCAGTTCAACTAAAGTGAGAGAGGCGGACACCCGCGGTCACCTTTAAGCAACTAGTGCTCGAGCGGTGAAACCAGTCTCGCGTAAGCGTCTGCGTAATGTCGGTCGGGCGCTTCATCTCACAATACCGCCAAACCAAAGTATGACATGCGGTAAGCGGTATGACTTATATCGCCCACAACTCACTTGTGTTCTACTCGTGCATATGACATCAACGCATAAAACCAGGCTCGATACCATTTGTTGGGGAACGTAGTAATTTCAAAAAATTCCTACGCACACGCAAGACCATGGTGATGGCATAGCAACGAGAGGGAGAGTGTCGTCCACGTACCCTCGTGAGACCGAAAGCGGGCGTTATAACAACGCGGTTGATGTAGTCGTGCGTCTTCACGATCCGACCGATCCAAGCACCGAGCGTCGGCACCTCCGAGTTCTGCACACGTTCAGCTCGATGGCGATCCCGGACTCGATCCAGCAAAGTGTCGGGGATGAGTTCCGTCGACCTGACGGCGTGGTGGCGATGATGATGCTCCACCGGCGCAGGGCTTCGCCTAAGCTCATGACGATATGACTTCTCCGGCGCGGGGCTTCGCCTAAGCTCATGACGATATGACGAAGTGGAATATGATGGAGGGGGCACCGCACGGCTAAGGAACGATCCGTAGATCAACTTGTGTCCCATGGGGTGCCCCCTGCCCCGTATATAAAGGAGCAAGGAGGAGGGGCGGCCAGAGGAGGAGGCGCCAAGGGGGGAGTCCTACTCCCCGGAGTAGGACTCCTCCTTTCCTAGTAGGAGTAGGAGAGAAGGAAGGGGAAGGGAGGAAGGGTGCGGCCCTCCCTTAGTCAATTCGGACTAGGTCTTGGGGCGCGCGGCCTGCCCTAGGCAGCCCTCTCTCTTTCCCGCAGGGCCTAATAAGGCCCAATACTTCTCCCGGCGAATTCCGTAACTCTCGGTACTCGAAAATACCGAATCATTGGAACCTTTCCGAACTCGAATATAGTCGTCAATATATCGATCTTTACGTCTCGACCATTTGAGACTCCTCGTCATGTCCCGATCTCATCCGGGACTCCGAACTCCTTCGGTACATCAAAACTCATAAACTCATAATATAATTGTCATGAAACCTTAAGCGTGCGGACCCTACGGGTTCGAGAACTATGTAGACATGACCTAGAACTATTCTTGGTCAATAACCAATAAGCGGAACCTGGATGCCCATATTGGCTCCTACATATTCTCTGAAGATCTTTATCGGTCAAACCGCATAACAACATACTTTGTTCCTTTGTCATCGGTATGTTACTTGCCCGAGATTCGATCGTCGGTATCAATACCTAGTTCAATCTCGTTACGGCAAGTCTCTTTACTCGTTCAGTAATACATCATCTCGCAACTAACTTATTAGTTGCAATGCTTGCAAGGCTTATATGATGTGTATTACCGAGAAGGCCAGAGATACCTCTCCGACAATCGGAGTGACAAAACCTAATCTCGAAATCGCCAACCCAACATGTACCTTTGGAGACACCTGTAGTACTCCTTTATAATCACCCGATTCGTTGTGACGTTTGGTAGTACCAAAGTGTTCCTCCGTTAAGCGGAGTTGCATAATCTCATAGTTACAAGAAAATGTATAAGTCATGAAGAAAGCAATAGCAACATACTAAGCGATCAAGTGCTAGGCTAACGGAATGGGTCATGTCAATCAGATCATTCTCCTAATGATGTGATCCGTTAATCAAATGACAACTCATGTCTATGGTTAGGAAACATAACCATCTTGATTAACGAGCTAGTCAAGTAGAGGCATACTAGTGACTATATGTTTGTCTATGTATTCACACATGTATTATGTTTCCGGTTAATACAATTCTAGCATGAATAATAAACATTTATCATGATATAAGGAAATAAATAATAACTTTATTATTGCCTCTAGGGCATATTTCCTTGATCTCCCACTTGCACTAGAGTCAATAATCTAGTTCACATCGCCATGTGATTTAACATCAATAGTTCACATCTATATGTGGTTAACACCCATAGTTCACATCGACATGTGACCAACACCCAAAGGGTTTACTAGAGTCATAATCTAGTTCACATCGCCATGTGATTAACACCCAAAGAGTACTAAGGTGTGATCATGTTTTGCTTGTGAGATAATTTTAGTCAGCAGATTGTCACATTCGAGCCGTAAGTATTTTGCAAATTTCTATGTCTACAATGCTCTTGCGGAGCTACTCTAGCTAATTGCTCCCACTTTCAATATGTATCCAGATTGAGACTCGAGTCATCTAGATTAGTGTTAAAACTTGCATCGACGTAACCCTTTACGACGAACCCTTTTTCACTTCCATAATCGAGAAACATATCCTTATTCCACTAAGGATAATTTTGACCGCTGTCCATTGATCTACTCCTAGATCACTATTGCACTCCCTTGCCAAGCTTAGTGGTAGGGTATGCAATAGATCTGGTACACAGCATGACATACTTTATAGAACCTATGGCTGATGCATAGGGAATGACTTTCATTCTCTTTCTATCTTCTGCCGTGGTCGGGTTTTTAGTCTTACTCAATCTCACACCTTGTAACACAGGCAAGAACTCTTTTCTTTGACTGTTCCATTTTGAACTACTTCAAAATCTTGTCAAGGTATGTATTCATTGAAAAACTTATCAAGCGTCTTGATCTATCTCTATAGATCTTGATGCTCAATATATAACAGCTTCACGAGGTCTTTCTTTGAAAAACTCTTTTCAAACACTCCTTTATGCTTTGCGAATAATTCTACATTATTTCCGATCAACAATATGTCATTCACATATACTTATCGAAATGATGTAGTGCTCCCACTCACTTTCTTGTAAATACAGGCTTCACCAAAAGTCTGTATAAAACTATATGCTTTGATCACACTATCAAAGCGTTTATTCCAACTCGAGATGCTTGCACCAGTCCATAGATGGATCGCGGAGCTTGCACATTTTGTTAGCTCCTTTAGGATTGACAAAACCTTCGGTTGCATCATATACAACTCTTCTTTAATAAATCCATTAAAGAATGTAGTTTTGACATCCATTTGCCGATTTCATAAATGTGGCGATTGCTAACATGATTCGGACAGACATAAGCATCGCTACTGATTGAGTAAATCTCATTGTAGTCAACACCTTGAACTTGTCGAAAACCTTTCTGCGACAAGTCGAGCTTTGTAGATAGTAATACTACTATCAGCATCTGTCTTCCTCTTGAAGATCCATTTATATAATATGGCTTGCCGATCATCGAACAACTCCATCAAAGTCCACACTTTGTTCTCATATATGGATCCCATCTCAGATTTCATGGTTTCAAACCATTTCGCGAATCTGGGCTCATCATCGCTTCCTCATAGTTCGTAGGTTCATCATGGTCTAGTAACATGACTTCTAGAATAGGATTACCGTACCACTCAGTGCGGATCTTACTCTGGAAGACCTCACGAGGTTTGGTAGCAACTTGATCTGAAGTTTCATGATCATCATCATTAACTTCCTCACTAATTGGTGTAGGAATCACCGGAACTGATTCTGTGATGAACTACTTTCCAATAAGGAGAAGGTACAATTACCTCATCAAGTTCTACTTTCCTCCCACTCACTTCTTTTGAGAGAAACTTCTTCTCTAGAAAGGATCCATCTTATCAACAAATATCTTGCTTTGGGATCTGTGATAGAAGGTGTACCCAATAGTTACCTTTGGGTATTCTATGAAGACGCATTTCTCGATTTGGGTTCGAGCTTATCGGTGAAAACTTTTCACATAAGCATCACAACTCAAACTTTAAGAAACGACAACTTAGGTTTCTTGCTAAACCATAGTTCATACGGTGTCATCTCAGCGGTTTAGATGGTGCCCTATTAAGCGTGAATGCAGCTGTCTCTAATGCATAACCCCAAAGCGATAGTGGTAAATCGGTAAGATACATCATAGATCGCACCATATCAAAATAAAGTACGCAGTTCTGACGTTCGGACACACCATAACGTTGTGGTGTTCCGGTGGCGTGAGCTGTGAAACTATTCCACATTGTTTTCATTGAAGACCAAACTCGTAACTCAAATATTCATCTCCACGATCAGATCGCGAAACTTTATTTTCTTGTTGCGATGATTTTCCACTTCACTCTGAAATTCTTTGAACCTTTCAACTATTTCAGACTTATGTTTCATCAAGTAGATATACCCATATCTACTCAAATCATCTTGTGAAGGTCGGAAAAATAACGATACTTGCCACGAGCATCAACACTCATTGGATCGCATACATCGGTATATATGTGTTATTTCCAACAAGTCGGTAGCTTGTTCCATTGTTCCGAGAACGGAGTTTTAGTCATCTTGCCCAAAAGGCACGGTTACGCAAGCATCAAATGATTCATAACCAAGTGATTCCAAAATCCATCCTTATGGAGTTTCTTCATGCGCTTTATACCGATATGACCCAAGCGGCGGTGCCACAAATAAGTTGCACTATCATTATTAACTTTGCATCTTTTGGCATCAATATTATGAATATGCGTATCACTACGATCGAGATCAATAAACTATTTTCATTGGGTGTATGACCATCGAAGGTTTTATTCATTTAAACAGAACAACAATTATTCTTTGACTTTAAATGAATAACCGTTTTGAAAACTATTTTCATTGGGTGTATGACCATTGAAGGTTTTATTCATGTAAACAGAACAACAATTATTCTTTGACTTTAAATGAATAACCGTTTTGCAATAAACATGATCAAATCATATTCATGCTCAACGCAAACACCAAATAACATTTATTTAGGTTTAACACTAATCCCGAAAGTATAGGGAGTGTGCGATGATGATCATATCAATCTTGGAACTACTTCCAACACTCATCGTCACTTCCCTTCAACTAGTTTCTGTTCATTCTGCAACTCCTGTTTGAGTTACTACTCTTAGCAACGAACCAGTATCAAATACCGAGGGTTGCTACTAACACTAGTAAAATACACATCAATAATTTGTATATCAAATATACCTTTGTTCACTTTGCCATCCTTCTTATCCGCCAAATACTTGGGGTAGTTCCGCTTCGAAGGACCAGTTCCATTGTAGCAAAAGCACTTAGTCTCGGGCTTAGATCCAGACTTGGGCTTCTTCACTCGAGCAACAACTTGCTTGCCGTTCTTCTTGAAGTTCCCTTCTTCCCTTTGCCCTTTTCCTTGAAACTAGTGGTTTTGTCAATCATCAACACTTGATGCTCTTTCTCGATTTCTACCTTCGTCGATTTCAACATCACGAAGAGCTCGGGAATCGTTTTGTCATCCCTTGCATACTATAGTTCATCACGAAGTTCTAGTAACTTAGTGATGGTGACTAGAGAATTCTGTCAATCACTATCTTATCTGGAGATTAACTCCCACTTGATTCAAGCGATTGAAGTACCGGACAATCTGAGCACATGCTCACTAGTTGAGCGATTCTCCTCCATCTTTTAGCTATAGAACTTGTTGGAGACTTCATATCTCTCAACTCGGGTATTTGCTTGAAATATCAACTTCAACTCTGGAACATCTCATATGGTCCATGACGTTCAAAACGTCTTTGAAGTCCCGATTCTAAGCCGTTTAAGCATGGTGCACTAAACTACCAAGTAGTCATCATATTGAGCTAATAGCGTTCATAACGTCGCATCTTGCTCTTGCAATAGGTCTGTCACCTAGCGGTGCATCAAGGACATAATTCTTACGTGCAGCAATGAGGATAAACCTCGGATCACGGATCCAATCCGCAACATTGCTACTAACATTTTTCAATACAATTTTCTCTAGGAACACATTAAAATAATCATATGAAAGCAACAACGCGAGCTATTGATCTACAACATAATTTGCAAAATACTACGGGACTAAGTTCATGATAAATTAAAGTTCAATTAATCATATTACTTAAGAACTCCCACTTAGATAGACATCTCTCTAGTCATCTAAGTGATTACGTGATCCAAATCAACTAAACCATATCCGATCATCACGTGAGATGGAGTAGTTTCAATGGTGAACATCACTATGTTGATCATATCTACTATATGATTCACGCTCGACCTTCGGTCTCCGTGTTCGAGGCCATATCTGTTATATGCTAGGCTCGTCAAGCTTAACCTGAGTATTCGCATGCGCAACTGTTTTGCACCGTTGTATTTGAGCGTAGAGCCTATCACACCGATCATCACGTGGTGTCTCAAAGCACGAAGAACTTTCGCATAGCGGTGCATACTCGGGAGAACACTTCTTGATAATTTTAGTGAGAGATCATCTTATAATGCTACCGTCAATCAAAGCAAGATAAGATGCATAAAGGATAAACATCACATGCAATCAATATAAGTGATATGATATGGTCATCATCATCTTGTGCTTGTGATCTCCATCGCCAAGCACCGTCATGATCACCATCGTCATCGGTAGCGACACCTTGATCTCCATCGTAGCATCGTTGTCGTCTCGCCAACTATTGCTTCTCGACTATCGCTCTGCTTAGTGATAAAGTAAAGCAATTACATGGCTTTGCATTTCATACAATAAGCGACAACCATATGGCTCCTGCCGATTGCCGATAACTCGGTTACAAAACATGATCATCTCATACAATAAAATATAGCATCACGTCTTGACCACATCACATCACAACATGCCCTGCAAAAACAAGTTAGGCGTCCTCTACTTTGTTGTTGCAAGTTTTACGTGGCTGCTACGGGCTGAGCAAGAACCGTTCTTACCTACGCATCAAAACCACAGCGATAGTTTGTCAAGTTGGTGTTGTTTTAACCTTCGCAAGGACCGGCGTAGCCACACTCGGTTCAACTAAAGTGAGAGAGACAGACACCGCCGGTCACCTTTAAGCAACTAGTGCTCGGCGGTGAAACCAGTCTCGCGTAAGCGTCTGGCGTAATGTCGGTCCGGGCGCTTCATCTCACAATACCGCCGAACCAAAGTATGACATGCGGTAAGCGGTATGACTTATATCGCCCACAACTCACTTGTGTTCTACTCGTGCATATGACATCAACGCATAAAACCAGGCTCGATACCACTTTGTTGGGGAACGTAGTAATTTCAAAAAAATCCTACGCACACGCAAGACCATGGTGATGGCATAGCAACGAGGGGAGAGTGTCTGTCCACGTACCCTCGTGAGACCGAAAGCGGGCGTAATAACAACGCGGTTGATGTAGTCGTGCGTCTTCACGATCCGACCGATCCAAGCACCGAGCGTCGGCACCTCCGAGTTCTGCACACGTTCAGCTCGATGGCGATCCCGGACTCCGATCCAGCAAAGTGTCGGGGATGAGTTCCGTCAACCTGACGACGGCGTGGTGGACGATGATGATGCTCCACCGACGCAGGGCTTCGCCTAAGCTCATGACGATATGACTTCTCCGGCGCGGGCTTCGCCTAAGCTCATGACGATATGACCGAAGTGGAATATGGTGGAGGGGCACCGCTGCGGCTAAGGAACGATCCGTAGATCAACTTGTGTCCCATGGGGTGCCCCCTGCCCCGTATATAAAGGAGCAAGGAGGAGGGGCGGCCAAGAGGAGGAGGCGCCCAGGGGGAGTCCTACTCCCACCGGAGTAGGACTCCTCCTTTCCTAGTAGGAGTAGGAGAGAAGGAAGGGAAGGGAGGAAGGGTGCGGCCCTCCCTTAGTCCAATTCGGACTAGGTCTTGGGGCGCGCGGCCTGCCCTAGGCAGCCCTCTCTCTTTCCCGCAGGGCCTAATAAGGCCCAATACTTCTCCCGGCGAATTCCGTAACTCTCCGGTACTCGAAAATACCGAATCATTGGAACCTTTCCGAACTCGAATATAGTCGTCCAATATATCGATCTTTACGTCTCGACCATTTGAGACTCCTCGTCATGTCCCGATCTCATCCGGGACTCCGAACTCCTTCGGTACATCAAAACTCATAAACTCATAATATAATTGTCATCGAAACCTTAAGCGTGCGGACCCTACGGGTTCGAGAACTATGTAGACATGACCTAGAACTATTCTTGGTCAATAACCAATAGCGGAACCTGGATGCCCATATTGGCTCCTACATATTCTACGAAGATCTTTATCGGTCAAACCGCATAACAACATACTTTGTTCCCTTTGTCATCGGTATGTTACTTGCCCGAGATTCGATCGTCGGCATCCAATACCTAGTTCAATCTCGTTACCGGCAAGTCTCTTTACTCGTTCCGTAATACATCATCTCGCAACTAACTTATTAGTTGCAATGCTTGCAAGGCTTATATGATGTGTATTACCGAGAAGGCCCAGAGATACCTCTCCGACAATCGGAGTGACAAAACCTAATCTCAAAATCGCCAACCCAACATGTACCTTTGGAGACACCTGTAGTACTCCTTTATAATCACCCGATTCGTTGTGACGTTTGGTAGTACCAAAGTGTTCCTCCGTTAAGCGGAGTTGCATAATCTCATAGTTACAGGAAAATGTATAAGTCATGAAGAAAGCAATAGCAACATACTAAGCGATCAAGTGCTAGGCTAACGGAATGGGTCATGTCAATCAGATCATTCTCCTAATGATGTGATCCCGTTAATCAAATGACAACTCATGTCTATGGTTAGGAAACATAACCATCTTCGATTAACGAGCTAGTCAAGTAGAGGCATACTAGTGACTATATGTTTGTCTATGTATTCACACATGTATTATGTTTCCGGTTAATACAATTCTAGCATGAATAATAAACATTTATCATGATATAAGGAAATAAATAATAACTTTATTATTGCCTCTAGGGCATATTTCCTTCATTAGATGGGTTCTCTTGCTGCAAGAATTTGATTTGCATATTGTTGATAGAAAAGGAGCTGAGAACCCCGTTGCAGACAACTTATCTAGGTTAGAGAATGTTCTTGATGAACCACTACCTATTGATGATAGCTTTCCTGATAAACAATTAAATGTCATAAGAACTTCTTGTAGCACTCCATGGTATGCTGATTATGCTAATTATATTGTTGCTAAATTTATACCACCTAGCTTCACATACCAACAAAAGAAAAAGTTCTTTTATGATTTGCGACATTACTTTTGGGATGACCCACATATTTATAAAGAAGGAGTAGATGGTGTTATTAGACGTTGCGTGCCTGAGCATGAACAGGAACAGATCCTACGCAAGTGTCACTCGAAGCTTATGGAGGACACCACGCTCGAGATAGAACTGCACATAAGGTATTACAATCCGGGTTTTATTGGCCCACTCTCTTCAAAGATGCCCGTAAGTTCGTTTTGTCTTGCGATAAATGTCAAAGAATTGGTAATATTAGTAGACATCAAGAAATGCGTATGAATTATTCACTTGTCATTGAACCATTTGATGTTTGGGGCTTTGATTATATGGGACCTTTTCCTGCCTCTAATGGATATACACATATTTTAGTTGTTGTTGATTACGTTACTAAGTGGGTAGAAGCTATTCCAACTAGTAGTGCTGATCATAACACCTCTATTAAAATGCTTAAGGAAGTTATTTTTCCGAGGTTTGGAGTCCCTAGATATTTAATGACTGATGGTGGTTCACATTTTATTCATGGTGCCTTCCGTAAAATGCTTGCTAAATATGACGTTAATCATAGGATTGCATCTCCATATCACCCATGATCTAGTGGTCAAGTAGAATTGAGTAATAGAGAGCTCAAATTAATTTTGCAAAAGACTGCTAATAGGTCTAGAAAGAATTGGTCCAAGAAACTTGATGACGCATTATGGGCCTATAGAACTGCATATAAGAATCCTATGGGTATGTCTCCGTATAAAATGGTTTATGGAAAAGCATGTCACTTACCTCTCGAACTAGAACATAAGGCATATTGGGCTATTAAAGAGCTCAACTATGATTTCAAACTTGCTGGTGAGAAGAGGTTATTTGATATTAGCTCACTGGATGAATGGAGAACCCAAGCTTATGAAAATGCCAAGTTATTTAAAGAAAAAGTTAAAAGATGGCATGACAAAAGGATACAAAAGCGTGAGTTTAATTTAGGTGATTATGTATTGCTATACAACTCTCGTTTAAGATTTTTTGCAGGAAAACTTCTCTCTAAATGGGAAGGTCCCTACGTTATCGAGGAAGTCTATCGTTCCGGTGCCATGAAAATCAACAACTTTGAAGGCACAAATCCGAAGGTGGTAAACGGTCAAAGAATCAAACGTTATATCTCAGGTAATCGCATAAATGTTGAAACCAATATTATTAAAATCGTAACCCCGGAGGAATACATAAGGGACACTTTATAGACCGTTTCAGACTCCGAAAAGGAATAGGTATATGGTACGGTAAGTAAACCGACTCCAAAACAATTTTTAAGGCAATATTTCTCTGTTTTGGAATATTTAGAAAAATAGAAAAATAAGTGGCAGTCCGGGAAGGACACGAGGCCTTCACGAGGGAGGAGGGCGCGCCCTACCCCCTGGGCGCGCCCCCTACCTCGTGAGCACCTCCTGTGCCCTCTGGACTCCGTTTTCTTGCACGATACATATTTTGGTCAGTAAAAATTCATTATATATACTCCCCAAGGTTTTGACCTCTGTATCACGCAAATATCTCCTGTTCTTGTTTCAAGCCTTTTTTCTGACAGATCTAGATCATCATGACGTCCCCAAGTGCTTCCAAGGACAAGTTCTTTGAGAAGGTGATCAACCCTTACCTCGCGGAGGTGCTGCGACACCCTCAAACCATTGAGATGCGTGATGGGTTGCTGCACATCCGCGATGTTGAGGGACCAAAGGGAACCGGAAGCGTGGAGGCGAGGCTCGAAGCAATGGAGCAACAAGTTTTCAAGTGCCAAGGGATGGTGGAGCGTGGAATTAACGCTAGCCACAAGATGCTCGCGGAGTTCACCAACAACTACGAGCCAGATGCCAAGAACACCGAGGAAGCCATCTTCAAGCTACATGAGAAGATTGAGCACCTCCAAGCCCAAATCTATGATCTGCAAAATCAAAACTGTGAGTATGAATATAGATTCAAAAGGATGAGTTTGGCTGCAGATTTGAGGATTCCGGAGACTCAATCATCCTTCAATGATGGTGAGCCTATGCCATGGAAGGTGGACGACAAGCCCGCATCATCAACAAAACCTCCACCACCTTCACCAGCAAAGAAGATATAATCACATGGGTATGGGCACTCCCCTTGGAAACTGCCAAGCTTGGGGGAGGTGCCTCGGTATCGTATCACCATCACAACTCCTATCTTACCATTTTTCTTAGTTCGATCCTATTAGTAGTATCTTGATTTAGTAGAATAAAGTCATGGCTTGATCTAGTTTTGAAGTTTTGCTTTATGATCCCTCTATGTAATCGAGTCCGTGAGCTATATATAATAAAGATTAGTGTTGAGTCAAGGGCTTGATTGTTTTGCCATGATCTTGGGTGAATAAAAGAAAAAGAATAAAAAGAAACAAAGAGTTCATATTGATCTTACTGAGAGTAATGACTTCACATAGAAAGAGTATGATGATTAAAAGTTGTTGGGAGTTGGCAAATATAGTTTTGGTCATCGTTGCAATTAATAGGAAGTAATAGGGAAAGAGAGGTTTCACATATAGATATATTATCATTGACATCTTTTATGATTGGGAGCACTCATTAAAATATGACATGCTAAAGAGTTGATGTTGGACAAGGAAGACAACGTGATGAGTTATGTTTTCTTATATCTAAGATAAAGTATGTTGTCATGGATCCTCTAACATGTTGAGCTTGCCTTTCCCCCTCATGCTAGCCAAATTCTCAGCACCAAGTAGAAATACTACTTGTGCTTCCAAATACCCTTAAACTAGTTTAGCCATGAGAGTCCACCATATCTACCTATGGATTGAGTAAGATCCTTCAAGTAAGTTGTCATCGGTGCAAGCAATAAAAATTGCTCTCTAAATATGCATGACTTATTGGTGCAGAGAAATAAGCTTTGTACGAACTTGATGTGGAAGTAATAAAAGCGACGGACTGCATAATAAAGTTCCACGTACAAGGGGCAATATAAAGTGACGTTCTTTTGCATTAAGATTTTGTGTATCCAACCATAAAAGCGCATGGCAACCTCTGCTTCCCTCTGCGAAGGGCCTATCTTTTATTATTACCTTCTACCTTATGCAAGAGTCAAGGTGATCTTAACCTTTCCTTTTTCATTTTATCCTTTGGCAAGCCTAGCATGTTTTAAAGAACATGGTATATATATCTAATTGGATGTAGGGGAGCATGAATTGTTATTGTTGACATTACCCTTGAGGTAAAAGGTTGTGGGGCAAAACTATAAGCCCCTATCTTTCTCTGTGTCCGATTAAAACTCCGTAACCACAAGTATTGCGTGAGTGCTAGCAATTATGAAGTACTAAGTGATAGTTGAGTATGTGGACTTACTTTTAAGCTCTGACATAGACTCTTTCCAATGTTATGATAAACTGTAATTGCTTCAATGACTGAGGTTATAATTTGTTGGTGCCCAATAAGGTTTCTGATTCATACTTTTGCATTGTGAATAGATCATCACTTGAACATAAGTAATCATATGACAAAATCTATATATGTTTCTGTTATGAGATTAATCATGATGCCTTCATGTCCGTATTTTATTTTTTATTGATGCCTCTACCTCTAAACATGAGGACATATTTATTGTTATCGGCTTTTAAGCTTGAGGACAAGCGAGGTCTAAGCTTGGGGAGTTGATCGTCCATTTTGCATCATGCTTTTATATTGATATTTATCGCATTATGGGCTGTTATTTCACGTTATGTCACAATACTTATGGATATTCTCTCTTATTTTACAAGGTTTACATGAAGAGGAGAATGCGGCAATTTGGAATTCAGGGTGGAAAAGGAGCAAATATTGGAGACCTATTCATGCAACTCCAAAAGTCCTGAAACTCCACGGAATATCTTAAAATAAATAAAGAAAATCGTCGCCAAAGATGGAGGCCGGGGCCCACACCACTGCTCACGAGGTGGGGCGCCCCCACAGGCGCCCCCCTACCTCATGGGCCCCCTGGTGGCTCTCCGATGCCCATCTTCTCCTATATGAAGTCTTTCAATGAGAAAAAAACCAGAGTCAACCTTTAGGGACGAGACTCCGCCGCCACGAGGTGGAACCTTGGCGGAACCAATCTAGGGCTCCAGCGGGGCTGTTCTGCCGGGGACACTTCCCTCCGGGAGGGGGAAATCATCGCCATCATCATCACCAATGCTCCTCTCATCGGGAGAGGGCAATCTCCATCAACATCTTCACCGGCACCATCTCATCTCCAAACCCTAGTTCATCTCTTGTATCCAATTCTTGTCTCCAAGTCCGGGATTGGTGCTAGTAGGTTGCTAGTAGTGTTGATTACTCCTTGTAGTTGATGCTAGTTGGTTTATTTGGTGGAAGATCATATGTTCAGATCCTTTATGCATATTATTACCCCTCTGATTATGAACATGAATATGCTTTGTGAGTAGTTACGTTTGTTCCTGAGGACAAGGGAGAAGTCTCGCTATTATTAGTCATGTGAATTTGCTATTCGTTCGAAATTTTGATGAGATGTATGTTGTCTAGCCTCTATTGGTGTTATGTGAACGTCGACTACATAACACTTCACCATTATTGGGCCTAGAGGAAGGCATTGGGAAGTAATAAGTAGATGATGGGTTGCTAGAGTGACGAAGCTTAAACCCTAGTTTATCGTTGCTTCATAAGGGCTGATTTGGATCCACTTGTTTCATGCTATGGTTAGGTTTACCTTAATACTTTTGTTGTAGTTGCGGATGCTTGCAATAGAGGTTAATCATAAGTGGGATGCTTGTTCAAGTAAGAACAGCACCCAAGCACCGGTCCACCCACATATCAAATTATCAAAGTACCGAACGCGAATCATATGAACATGATGAAAACTAGCTTGACGATATTCCAATGTGTCCTCGGGAGCGCTTTTCCTATTATAAGAGTTTGTTCCGGCTTGTCCTTTGCTACAAAAAGGATTGGGCCACCTTGCTGCACCTTATTTACTTTTGTTACGTGTTGCTCGTTACAATTTACTTTGTCACAAAACTATCTGTTACCACTTATTTCAGTACTTGCAGAGGATACCTTGCTGAAAACAGCTTATCATTTCCTTCTGCTCCTCGTTGGGTTCGACACTCTTACTTATCGAAAGGATTGCGATAGATCCCCTATACTTGTGTGTCATCAGTGGCTGCTGGGATGATGGAGATGGCAACCGGTGATGGTTCCCCCCTCCGGCAGGGTGCCGGAACGGGGTCTAGATTGGTTTCTCATGGCTACAGAGCCTTGCGGCGGCGGAACTTCTGATCTAGGGTAACCCCAAGGGTTTTTGGAATATTTGGTGATTTATAGGGCAAAGAGGGGGTGCGGGAGGCCACCGAGCTGGGCACAACCCACCTGGGCGCGCCTGGGCCCCCAGGCCCGCCCTGGTGGGTTGTGCCCCCCTCGGGGCTGAAGGAAATATGCCCTAGAGGCAATAATAAAGTTGTTATTTATATTTCCTTATATCATGATAAATATCTATTATTCATGCTAGAATTGTATTAACCGGAAAATTGATGCATGTGTGAATACATAGACAAAACACTGTGTCCCTAGTAAGCCTCTATTAGACTAGCTCGTTAACCAAAGATGGTTAAGTTTCCTAACCATAGACATGTGTTGTCATTTGATGAACGGGATCACATCATTAGGAGAACGATGTGATGGACAAGACCCATCTGTTAGCTTAGCATAATGATCATTAAGTTTTATTGCTATTGCTCTCTTCATGACTTATACATATTCCTTTGATTATGAGATTATGCAACTCCCGGATACCGGAGGAATACCTTGTGTTCTATCAAACGACACAGTGTAACTGGGTGATTATAAAGATGCTCTACAGGTATCTCCGAAGGTGTTTTGTTGGGTTGGCATAGATCAAGATTAGGATATGTTACTCGGAGTATCAGAGAGGTATCTCTGGGCCCTCTCGGTAATGCACATCATAATAAGCCTTGCAAGCAATGCGACTAATGAGTTAGTTGCGGGATGATGCATTACAGAACGAGTAATTAAAGAGAATTGCCGGTAACGAGATTGAACTAGGTATGAAGATACTGACGATCGAATCTCGGGCAAGTAAAATACCGATGACAAAGGGAATAATGTATGTTGTCATAACGGTTCGATCGATAAAGATCTTTATAGATTATGTGGGAGCCAATATCAGCATCCAGGTTCTGCTATTGGTTATTGACCGGAGAGGTGTCTCGGTCATGTCTACATAGTTCTCGAACCCGTAGGGTCCGCACGCTTAATGTTCGATGATGATTTGTATTACATGAGTTATGTGATTTGGTGGCTGAATGTTGTTCGGAGTCCCGGATGAGATCACGGACATGACGAGGAGTCTCGAAATGGTCGAGAGGTAAAGATTAATATATTGGATGATAGAATTCGGATACCGGAAGTGTTCCGGAGTGTATCAGGTACATATCGGAGTACCGGGGGGAGGGGGGTTACCGGAACCCCCCCGGGGGAAGATATGGGCCATATGGGCCATAGGAGGGAGGCACGCCAGCCCACAAAGGGGTGGCGCACCTCCCACAGGGAGGGAGTCCGAATCGGACTAGGGGAGGGGGCGGCGCCTTGCTACCTCTTGAGCACTGCGTTGGATTTCCTTGAAGAGGAAAGGGTGATGCAGCAGAGTAGAGTAAGTATTTCCCTCAGTTTTTGAGAACCAAGGTATCAATCCAGTAGGAGGCTACGTGCAAGTCCCTCGTACCTACACAAAACAAATAGCTCCACGCAACCAACGCGATTAGGGGTTGTCAATCCCTTCACGGTCACTTACGAGTGAGATCGATAGATAATATTTTTGGTATTTTTGGTATAAAGATGCAAGGTAAAATAAAAGGCAAAGTAAAAAAGCAAAGCAATAATAAAGTGATAGAAGATTGATATGATGAGAATAGACCCGGGGGCCATAGATTTCACTAGTGGCTTCTCTCAAGAGCATAAGTATTTTACGGTGGGTGAACGAATTACTTTGAGCAATTGACAGAATTGAGCATAGTTATGAGAATATCTAGGTATGATCATGTATATAGGCGTCACGTCCGAGACAAGTAGACTGACTCCTGCCTGCATCTACTACTATTACTCCACTCATCGACCGCTATCCAGCATGCGTCTAGAGTATTAAGTTCAAGAAAACAGAGTAACGCCTTAAGCAAGATGACATGATGTAGAGGGATAAATTCATGCAATATTATAAAACCCCATCTTGTTATCCTCGATGGAAACAATACAATACGTGCCCTGCTGCCCCTACTGTCACTGGGAAAGGACACCGCAAGATTGAACCCAAAGCTATTGCAAGAAGAACCAATCTAGTAGGCCAAACTAAACTGATAATTCGAAGAGACTTGCAAAGATAACCAATCACACATAAAAGAATTCAGAGAAGATTCAAATATTGTTCATAGATAATCTTGATCATAAACCCACAATTCATCGATCTCAATGAACACACCGCAAAAAGAAGATTACATCGAATAGATCACCACGAGAGAGGGGGAGAACATTGTATTGCGATCCAAAAAGAGAGAAGAAGCCATCTAGCTACTAACTATGGACCCGAAGGTCTGAGGTAAACTACTCACACTTCATTGGAGAGGCTATGGTGATGATGTAGAAGCCCTCCATGGTGGATTCCCCTTTCGGCGGAGCTCCAGAACAGGCCCCAAGATGGGATCTCGTGGATACAGAAGGTTGCGGCGGTGGAATTAGGTTTTGGCTCCGTGTCGATCGTTTGGGGGTGCGTGAGGTATATATAGGAGGAAGGAGTGCGTCGGTGGAGCTTGGGGCCCACGAGGTGAGGCGCGCCCTAGGGGTGGGCGCCCCCACCCTCGTTCCGCCTCCCTTCTTTTTGACGTGGGGTCCAAGTCTCCTGGATCATATTCGGTGAGAAAATCACGTTCCCGAAGGTTTCATTCCGTTTGGACTCCGTTTGATATTCCGTTTCTTCGAAACACTGAAATAGGCAAAAAACAGCAATTCTGGGCTGGGCCTCCGGTTAATAGGTTAGTCCCAAAAATAATATAAAAGTGGAAAATAAAGCCCAATATGGTCCAAAACAGTAGATAATATAGCATGGAGCAATCAAAAATTATAGATACGTTGGAGACGTATCAGGCATCCCCAAGCTTAATTCCTGCTCGTCCTCGAGTAGGTAAATGATAAAAGAATTTTTGATGCGGAGTGCTACTTGGCATAATTTCAATGTAACTCTTCTTAATTGTGGTATGAATATTCAGATCCGAAAGATTCAAGACAAAAGTTTATATTGACATAAAAATAATAATACTTTAAGCATACTAACAAAGCAATCATGTCTTCTCAAAATAACATGGCCAAAGAAAGTTATCCGTACAAAATCATATAGTCTGGCTATGCTCCATCTTCACCACACAAAGTATTTAAATAATGCACAACCCCGATGACAAGCCAAGCAATTGTTTCATACTTTTGACATTTTCAAAACTTTTTCAATCTTCACGCAATACATGAGTGTGAGCCATGGGTATAGCACTATATGTGGAATAGAATGGTGGTTGTGGAGAAGACAAAAAGAGGGGAAGATAGTCTCACATCAACTAGGCGTATCAACGGGCTATGGAGATGCCCATCAATAGATATCAATGTGAGTGAGTAGGGATTGCCATGCAACGGATGCACTAGAGCTATAAGTATATGAAAGCTCAACAAAAGAAATTAAGTCGGTGTGCATCCAACTCGCTTGCTCACGAAGACCTAGGGCATTTTGAGGAAGCCCATCATTGGAATATACAAGCCAAGTTATATAATGAAAAATACCCACTAGTATATGAAAATGACAAAATGAGAGACTCTCTATCATGAAGATCATGGTGCTACTTTGAAGCACAAGTGTGGTAAAAGGATAGTAACATTCTCCATTCTCTCTTTTTCTCTCATTTTTTTATTTGGGCCTTTTCTCTCTTTTTTATGGCCTCCTTTTTTCGTTCGGAGTCTCATCCCGACTTGTGGGGGAATCATAGTCTCCATCATCCTTTCCTCACTTGGGACAATGATAAAAAATGATGATCATCACACTTTTATTTTTCTTACAACTCAAAAATTACAACTCAATACTTAGAACAAAATATGACTCTATATGAATGCCTCTGGCGGTGTACCGGGATATGCAACGAATCAAGAGTGACATGTATGAAAGAATTATGAACGGTGGCTTTGCCACAAATACAATGTCAACTACATGATCATGCTAAGCAATATGACAATGATGGAGCGTGTCATAATAAACGAAATGGTGGAAAGTTGCATGGCAATATATCTCGGAATGGCTATGGAAATGCCATGATAGGTAGGTATGGTGGCTGTTTTGAGGAAGGTATATGGTGGGTGTATGATACTGGCAAAAGGTGCGCGGTATTAGAGAGGCAAGCAATGGTGGAAGGAAGGAAAAGTGCGTATAATCCATGGACTCAACATAAGTCATAAAGAACTCATATACTTATTGCAAAAATCTACAAGTTATCAAAGCAAAGTATTACGTGCATGCTCCTAGGAGGATAGATTGGTAGGAAAAGACCATCGCTCGTCCCCGACCGCCACTCATAAGGAAGACAATCAATAAACAAATCATGCTCCGACTTCATCACATAACGGTTCACCATAGGTGCATGCTACGGGAATCACAAACTTTAACACAAGTATTTCTCAAATTCACAACTACTCAACTAGCATGACTCTAATATCACCATCTTCATATCTCAAAACAATTATCAAGCATCAAACTTTTCTTAGTATTCAACGCACTCAAAAGAAAGTTTTACAAATCTTGAATACCAAGCATATTAAGATTTTTGAGCAAATTACCATGCTATTTAAGTCTCTCAAAATAATCTAAGTGAAGCATGAGAGATCAATAGTTTCTATAAAACAAATCCACCACCGTGCTCTAAAAGATATAACTGAAGCACTAGAGCAAAACTATATAACTCAAAAGATATAAGTGAAGCACATAGAGTATTCTAACAAATTCCAAATCATGTATGGCTCTCTCAAAAGGTGTGTACAGCAAGGATGATTGTGGTAAACTAAAAAGCAAAGACTCAAATCATACAAGACGCTCCAAGCAAAACGCATATCATGTGGTGAATAAAAATATAGATCCAAGTTACCGATGGAAGTAGACGAAAGAGGGGATGCCTTCCGGGGCATCCTCAAGCTTTGACTTTTTGGTGTCCTTAGATTATCTTGGGGTGCCATGGGCATCCCCAAGCTTAGGCTCTTTCCACTCCTTGTTCCATAATCCATCAAAAGATTTCACCCAAAACTTGAAAACTTCACAACACAAAACTCAACAGAAATCTCGTGAGCTCCGTTAGCGAAAGAAAACAAAAGACCACTTCAAGGTACTGTAATGAACTCATTATTTATTTATATTGGTGTTAAACCTACTGTATTCCAACTTATCTATGGTTTATAAACTACTTTACTAGCCATAGATTCATCAAAATAAGCAAACAACACACGAAAAACAGAATCTGTCAAAAACAGAACAGTCTGTAGTAATCTCTAACTAACGCAAACTTATGGAACTCCAAAAATTCACAAAAAATAGGAAGACCTAGGCAATTTGTTTATTGATCAGCAGAAAGTGGAATCACTATTTTATAACGTTCTGGTGATTTTTAACAATTGTTTTCGTGAACAGAAAGTTTCTGGAAATTACAGCAAGATCAAATAACTATCATCCAAGAAGATCCTATAGGTTTAACTTGGCACAAACACTAATTAAAACATAAAACCACATCTAAACAGAAGGTAGATGGATTATTTATTCCTAAACAGAAGCAAAAACTAAAAAAACTAAAAATAAAATTGGGTTGCCTCCCAACAAGCGCTATCGTTTAACGCCCTTAGCTAGGCATAAAAACAAGGATAGATCTAGGTATTGCCATCTTTGGTAGGCAATCCATAAGTGGCTATCATGATAGATTCATATGGTAATTTTATTTTCTTTCTAGGAAAGTGTCCCATGCCTTTCTTTAATGGAAATTGGAATCTAATATTCCCTTCCTTCATATCAATAATTGCACCAATCGTTCTAAGGAAAGGTCTACCAAGAATAATAGGACAAGAAGGATTGCAATCTATATCAAGAACGATAAAATCTACAGGCACATAATTCCTATTTGCAACAATAAGAACATCATTAATTCTTCCCATAGGTTTCTAAATAGTGGAATCCGCAAGGTGCAAGTTTAGAGAGCAATCATCAAAATCACGGAAATCTTGCAAATCACACAAAATTTTGGGAATAGTGGAAACACTAGCACCCAAATCACATAAAGCATTAAACTCATGATCTTTAATCTTAATTTTAATAGTTGGTTCCCACTCATCATAAAGTTTTCTAGGGATAGAAACTTCCAACTCAAGTTTTTCTTCATAAGATTGCATCAAGGCATCAACGATATGTTTAGTAAACGCTTTATTTTGACTATAAGCATGAGGAGAATTTAGCACGGATTGTAACAAGGAAATACAATCAACTAAAGAGAAACTTTCATAATTAAATTCCTTGAAATCCAATATAGTGGGTTTAGCAACATCTAGAGTTTTGATTTATTCAATCCCACTTTTATCAATTTTAGCATCAAGATCTAAAAACTCTGAATTTTTGGAACGCCTTCTAGGTAAAGGTGGATCATATTCAGTCTCATCATTATCAAGATTCATATTGCAAAACAAAGATTTAATAGGGGACACATCAATAACTTTTAGATCTTCATCTTTATTTTCATAAGGATTGGAAGAACACGCTTTAATAAAGGCATCTTTCGTAGCACGCATCCTAGCGGTTCTTTCCTTGCACTCATCAATGGAAATTCTCATGGCTTTGAGAGACTCATTGATGTCATGCTTAGGAGGAATAGATCTAAGCTTTAAAGAATCAACATCAAGAGAAATTCTATCAACATTCCTAGCCAATTCATCAACTTTAAGCAATTTCTCTTCAAGCAAAGCATTAAAATTCTTTTGTGAATTCATAAACTCTTTAACACTAGTCTCAAATTCAGAGGGCATCTTATTAAATTTTCCATAAGAGTTGTTGTAGGAATTTCCATAATTATTAGCAGGATTACTAGGATAAGGCCTAGGATTAAAGTTCCCTCTATACGCGTTGTTACCAAAATTATTCCTACCTACAAAATTCACATCCATAGATTCATTATATTCTCAATCAAAGTAGACAAAGGCATATCATTAGGATCAGAAGAAACACTCTTAGTAGCAAATAATTTCATAAGTTCATCCATCTTTCCACTCAAAACATTAATTTCTTCTATCGCATGCACTTTTTTATTAGTTGATCTTTCAGTGTGCCATTGAGAATAATTAACCATAATATTATCTAGGAGTTTAGTAGCATCTCCTAAAGTGATTTCCATAAAAGTGCCTCCCTCGGCCGAATCTAAAAGATTTCTAGAAGCAAAATCCAATCCGGCATAATTTTTTTGTATAATCATCCACAAATTCAAACCGTGAGTAGGGCAATTACGTATCATTAATTTCATTATCTCCCAAGCTTGTGCAACATGTTCATGATCAAGTTGCTTAAAATTCATAATATCATTTCTAAGAGAGATGATCTTAGCGGGATGAAAATACTTAGAGATAAAAGCATCTTTGCACTTGTTCCAAGAATCAATACTACTTTTAGGCAAAGACGAAAACCAAGCTTTAGCACGATCTCTAAGCGAAAAAGGAAATAGCTTCAATTTAACAATATCATTATCAACATCTTTCTTATTTTGCATATCACATAAATCAACGAAGCTATTTAGATGAGTAGCGGCATCTTCATTAGGAAGGCCGACGAATTGATCTTTCATAACAAGATTCAACAATGCAGTATTAATTTCACAAGATTCAGTATTGGTAAGAGGAGCAATCGGAGTGCTCAGGAAATCATTATTGTTGGTATTGGTAAAGTCACACAATTTGGTATTATCTTGAGCCATCGTGACAAGCAAGCAATCCAACACACGAGCAAACAAAAAGCAAGTGAGAAAAAGGCAAACGGAAAAGAGAGGGCGAATAAAACGGCAAGGGTGAAGTGGGGGAGAGGAAAACGAGAGGCAAATGGAAAATAATGTAATGCGAGAGATAAGGGATTGTGATGGGTACTTGGTATGTTGACTTTTGCGAAGACCTCCCCGGCAACGGCGCCAGAAATCCTTCCTGCTACCTCTTGAGCACTGCGGTAGATTTCCTTGAAGAGGAAAGGGTGATGCAGCAGAGTAGAGTAAGTATGTCCCTCAGTTTTTGAGAACCAAGGTATCAAACCAGTAGGAGGCTATGCGCAAGTCCCTCGTACCTACACAAAACAAATAGCTCCACGCAACCAACGCGATTAGGGGTTGTCAATCCCTTCACAGTCACTTACGAGAGTGAGATCTGATAGATAATATTTTTGGTATTTTTGGTATAAACATGCAAGGTAAAATAAAAGGCAAAGTAAAAAAGCAAAGCACTAATAAAGTGATAGAAGATTGATATGATGAGAATAGACCCGGGGGCCATAGATTTCACTAGTGGCTTCTCTCAAGAGCATAAGTATTTTATGGTGGGTGAACGAATTACTGTTGAGCAATTGACAGAATTGAGCATAGTTATGAGAATATCTAGGTATGATCATGTATATAGGCATCACGTCCGAGACAAGTAGACCGACTCCTGCCTGCATGTACTACTATTACTCCACTCATCGACCGCTATCCAGCATGCGTCTATAGTATTAAGTTCAAGAAAACAGAGTAACACCTTAAGCAAGATGACATGATGTAGAGGGATAAATTCATGCAATATGATAAAAACCCATCTTGTTATCCTCGATGGCAACAATACAATCGTGCCTTGCTGCCCCTCATCCTTTGGGAAAGGACACATAAGATTGAACCCAAAGCTAAGCACTTCTCCCATTGCAAGAAGAACCTATCTAGTAGGCCAAACCAAACTGATAATTCGAAGAGACTTGCAAAGATAACCAATCATACATAAAAGAATTCAGAGAAGATTCAAATATTGTTCATAGACAATCTTGATCATAAACCCTCAATTCATCGGTCTCAACAAACACACCGCAAAAAGAAGATTACATCGAATAGATCTCCACGAGAGAGGGGGAGAACACTGTATTGAGATCCAAAAAGAGAGAAGAAGCCATCTAGCTACTAACTATGGACCCGAAGGTCTGAGGTAAACTACTCACACTTCATTGGAGAGGCTATGGTGATGATGTAGAAGCCCTCCGTGGTGGATTCCCCTTCCGGCGGAGCTCCGGAACAGGCCCCAAAATGGGATCTCGTGGATACAGAAGGTTGCGGCGGTGGAATTATGTTTTTGGCTCCGTGTCGATCGTTTGAAGTGCGTGGGTATATATAGGAGGAAGGAGTACGTCGGTGGAGCTTCGGGGGGCCCACGAGGTAGGGGGCGCGCCCTAGGGGGGTGGGCGCGCCCCCCACCCTCGTGGCCGCCTCCCTTCTTTCTTGACGTTGGGTCCAAGTCTCCTGGATCATATTCGGTGATAAAATCACGTTCCCGAAGGTTTCATTCCGTTTGGACTCCGTTTCTTCGAAACACTGAAATAGGCAAAAAATAGCAATTCTTGGCTGGGCCTCCGGTTAATAGGTTAGTCCCAAAAATAATATAAAAGTGGAAAATAAAGCCCAATATGGTCCAAAACAGTAGATAATACAGCATGGAGCAATCAAAAATTATAGATACGTTGGAGACGTATCACACCCCCTTTCCTTCTCCCCCTCTCTCTCCTTCCCCCTTCCCCCCTTCGGTAAAAGGAAAGGGGGGCGAATCCTACTAGGAGCCCAAGTAGGACTCCTCCTACTTGGCGCGCGCCTAGGGCCAGCCTCCTCCCCCTCCCTCCTTTATATATGCGGGGAGGGGGCGCCTAGAACACACATCAATTGTTCCAAGCCGTGTGCGGCGCCCCCTCCATAGTTTATGCCTCCGGTCATATTCACGTAGTGCTTAGGCGAAGCCGTACGTGGATAACTTCCCCATCACCGTCACCGCGCCATCGTGCTGACAGAACTCTCCATCGACACTTTGCTGGATCAAGAGTTCGAGGGTTGTCATCGAGCTAAACGTGTGCAGAACTCGGTGGTGCCGTACGTTTGGTGCTTGATCGGTCGGAACGTGAAGAAGTTTGACTACATCAACCGAGTTAACAAACGCTTCTGCTTTCGGTCTATGAGGGTACATGGACACACTCTCCCCCTCTTATTGCTATGCATCTCCTGGATAGATCTTGCGTGAGCATAGGAAATTTTATGAAATTGCATGCTACATTCCCTAACAGTGGCATCCGAGCCAGGTCTATGCGTAGATGATATGCACGAGTAGAACACAAAGAGTTGTGGGCAGTGATCGTCATACTGCTTACCACCAACGTCTTATTTTGATTTGGCGGTATTGTTGGACCGTACCAACCTTGCATGACCAGATTCATGAGACCGGTTCCACTAACAGACATGCAACTAGTTTTGCATAAAGGTGGCTGGCGGGTGTCTGTTTCTCCAACTTCAGTTGAATCTAATTTGACTACGGCTTTTCCTTGTTAAAGGTTAAAACAACAAACTTGACGAAACACCATTGTGGTTTTGATGCGTAGGTAAGAAAGGTTCTTACTAGAAGCCCGTAGCAGCCACGTAAAACTTGCAACAACAAAGTAGAGGACGTCTAACTTGTTTTTGCAGGGCATGTTGTGATGTGATGTGGTCAAGACATGATGTGATATACGTTGTTGTATGAGATGATCATGTTTTGTAAAAGTTATCGGCAACTGGCAGGAGCCTTATGGTTGTCGCTTTATTGTATGAAATGCAAACGCCATGTAATTGCTTTAGTTTATCACTATGCGTTAGCGATAGTTGTAGAAGCAACAGTTGGTGAGACGACCACGACGCTACGATGGAGATCAAGGTGTCAAGCCGGTGACGATGGAGATCATGATGGTGCTTTGGAGATGCAGATTCAAAAGCACAAGATGATGATGGCCATATCATGTCGCATATTTTGATTGCATGTGATGTCTATCTTTTATGCATCTTATTTTGCTTAGTACGGCGGTAGCATTATAAGATGATCCCTTACTAAAAATTTCAAGGTATAAGTGTTCTCCCTGAGTATGCACCGTTGCAACAGTTCATCGTGCCGAGACACCACGTGAAGATCGGGTGTTATAAGCTCTACGTTCACATACAACGGGTGCAAGACAATTTTGCACATGTGGAATACTCATGTTAAACTTGACGAGCCTAGCATGTACAGACATGGCCTCGGAACACTAGAGACCGAAAGGTCGAGCGTGAATCATATAGTAGATATGATCAACATAGAGATGTTCACCATTGAAAAGTACTCCATCTCACGTGATGATCGGACATGGTTTAGTTGATTTGGATCACGTGATCATTTAGATGACTCGAGGGATGTCTATCTAAGTGAGAGTTCTTAAGTAATATGATTAATTGAACTTAATTTATCATGAACTTAGTCCTGATAGTTTTTGCATATCTATGTTGTAGATCAATGGCTTGTGCTACCATTCCCTTGAGTTTTAATGCGTTCCTAGAGAAAGATAAGTTGAAAGATGATGGTAGCAACTACACGGACTGGGTCCGTAACTTGAGGATTATCTTCATTGCTGCACAGAAGAATTGTGTCCTTGATGCACAACTAGGTGAAAGGCCTGCTGTAGGAGCAGATACTGATGTTATGAAAGTCTGACAAGCTCGATCTGATGACTACTTGATAGTTCAGTGTGCCATGCTTTACGGCTTAGAATCGGGACTTCAAAGACGTTTTGAACGTCATGGAGCATATGAGATGTTCCAGGAGTTGAAGTTAATATTTCAAGCAAATGCCCGAGTTGAGAGATATGAAGTCTCCAACAAGTTCTATAGCTGCAAGATGGAGGAGAACAGTTCTGTCAGTGAACACATACTTAGAATGTCTGGGTATCATAACAACTTGGCTCAGCTGGGAGTTAATATTCCAGATGATAGTGTTATTGTCAGAGTTCTTCAATCACTGCTACCAAGCTATAAAGGCTTCATGATGAACTATGATATGCAAGGGATGGAGAAGACTATTCCCGAGCTCTTCGCAATGCTCAAAGTTGCAAAGGTAGAAATCAAGAAGGAGCATCAAGTGTTGATGGTTAACAAGACTACTAGTTTCAAGAAAAAGGGAAAAGGAAAGAAGGGGAACTTCAAGAAGAATGGCAAGCGAGTTGCCACTCCCGGGAAGAAGCCCAAGTCTGGACCTAAGCCTGAAACTGAGTGCTTCTACTGCAAAGGGATTGGTCACTGGAAGCAGAATTGCCCAAAGTATTTGGCGGATAAGAATGATGGCAAAGTGAACAAAGGTATATTTGATATACATGTTATTGATGTGTACCTTACTAATGCTCGTAGTAGTGCATGGGTATTTGATACCGGTTCGGTTGCTCATATTTGTAACTCGAAATAGGGGCTACGGATTAAACGAAGATTGGCTAAGGACGAGGTGACGATGCGCGTCGGGAATGGTTCCAAGGTCGGTGTGATCGCCGTCAGCACGCTACCTCTACATCTACCTTCAGGATTAGTTTTAGACCTGAATAATTGTTATTTGGTGCCAGCGTTGAGCATGAACATTATATCTGGATCTTGTTTAATGCGAGACGGTTATTTATTTAAATCAGAGAATAATGGTTGTTCTATTTATATGAGTAATATCTTTTATGGTCATGCACCCTTGGAGAGTGGTCTGTTTTTGTTGAATCTCGGTCGTGGTGATACACATATTCATAATATTGATGCCAAAAGATGCAAAGTTGATAATGATAGTGCAACATATTTGTGGCACTGCTGTTTAGGTCATATTGGTGTAAAGCGCATGAGGAAACTCCATGCGGATGGACTTTTGGAATCACTTGATTATGAATCATTTGATGCTTGTGAACCATGCCTCATGGGCAAGATGACTAAAACTCCGTTCTCCAGAACAATGGAGCGAGCCACTGACTTATTGGAAATAATACATACCGATGTATGCGGTTCGATGAGTGTTGAGGCTCGCAGCGGGTATCGTTATTTTTCGACCTTCGCAGATGATTTGAGCAGATATGGGTATATCTGCTTAATGAAACACAAGTCTGAAACATTTGAAAAGTTCAAAGAATTTCAGAGTGAAGTGGAGAATCATCGTAACAAGAAAATAAAGTTTCCATGTTCTGATCGCGGAGGAGAATATTTGAGTTACAGTTGGCCTTCATTTAAAACAATGTGGAATAGTTTCACAACTCACACCACCTAGAACACCACATCATAATGGTGTGTCCAAACGTCGTAACTGTACTTTATTAGATATGGTGCGGTCTATGATATCTCTTATAGATTTACCACTATCGTTTTGGGGTTATGCATTAGAGACAACTACATTCACTTTAAATAGAGCACCGTCTAAATCCATTGAGACGACACCGTGTGAACTGTGGTTTGGCAAGAAACCTAAGCCGTAGTTTCTTAAAGTTTGGGGTAGTGATGCTTATGTGAAAAAGCTTCAGCCTGATAAGCTCGAACCCAAATCGGAGAAGTGTGTCTTCATAGGATACCCAAAAGAGATTGTTGGGTACACCTTCTATCACAGATCCGAAGGCGAGATCTTTGTTGCTAAGAATGGATCCTTTCTAGAGAAGGAGTTTCTCTCGAAAGAAGTGAGTGGGAGGAAAGTAAAACTTGATGAGGTAATTGTACCTTCTCTCGAATTGGAAAGTAGCTCATCACAGAAAACCGTTCCCGTGATGCCTACACCAACTAGTGAGGAAGCTAATGATAATGATCATGAAACTTCGGATCAAGTTACTAACGGACCTCATAGGTCAACCAAAGCACGTTCCGCACCAGAGTGGTACGGTAATCCTGTTCTGGAAGGCATGTTACTAGACCATGACGAACCTACGAACTATGAAGAAGCGATGATGAGCCCAGATTCCGTAAAATGGCTTGAGGCCATGAAATCTGAGTTGGGATCCATGTATGAGAAGAAAGTATGGACTTTGGTGGACTTGCCCGATGATCAGAAAGCCATAGAGAATAAATGGATCTTTAAGAAGAAGACTGGCGCTGATGGTAATGTTACTATATACAAAGCTCGACTTATCGCAAAAGTTTTTCGACAAGTTCAAGGAGTTGACTACGATGAGACCTTATCACCCGTAGCGATGCTTAAGTATGTCCGAATCATGTTAGCAATTGCCGTATTTTATGATTATGAAATCTGGCAAATGGACGTCAAAACTGCATTCCTTAATGGATTTCTTAAAGAAGAGTTGTATATGATGCAACCAGAAGGTTTTGTCGATCCTAAAGGTGCTAACAAAGCGTGCAAGCTCTAGCGATCCATTTATGGACTGGTGCAAGCATCTCAGAGTTGGAATATACACTTTGATGAAGTGATCAAAGCATATGGTCTTATACAGACTTTCGGAGAAGCCTGTATTTACAAGAAAGTGAGTGGGAGCTCTGTAGCATTTCTAATATTATATGTGGATGACATATTGTTGATTGGAAATGCTATAGAATTTCTGGATAGTATAAAAGCATAATTGATAAAAGTTTTTCAATGAAAGATCTCGGTGGAGCTGCTTATATATTGGGCATCAAGATCTATAGAGATAGATCAAGACGCTTAATTGGACTTTCACAAGGCACATACCTTGATAAAGTTTTGAAGAAGTTCAAAATGGATCAGTTAAAGAAAGGGTTCTTGCCTGTGTTACAAGGTGTGAAGTTGAGTCAGACTTAATGCCCGACAACTGCAGAAGATAGAGAGAAAATGAAAGTCATTCCCTATGCCTCAGCCATAGGTTCTATAATGTATGCTATGTTGTGTACCAGACCTGATGTGTGCCTTGCTATAAGTCTAGCAGGGAGGTACCAAAGTAATCCAGGAGTGGATCACCGGACAGCGGTCAAGAACATCTGAAGTAGCTGAAAAGGCCTAAGTATATGTTTCTCGTTTATGGAGGTGACAAAGAGCTCGTCGTAAATGGTTACTTTGATGCTAGCTTTGACACATATCCGGATGACTCTAAGTCACAAATCGGATATGTATTTATATTGAATGGTGGAGCTGTCAGTTGGCGCAATTCCAAGCAAAGCGTCGTGGCGGGATCTACGTGTGAAGCGGAGTACATAGCTGCTTCGGAAGCAGCGAATGAAGTATTCTGGATGAAGGAGTTCATATCCGATCTAGGTGTAATACCTAGTGCATCCGGTCCAATGAAAATCTTTTGTGACAATACTGGAGCAATTGCCTTGGCGAAGGAATCCACATTTCACAAAAGAACCAAACACATCAAGAGACGCTTCAACTCCATCCGTGATCAAGTCAAGGAGGGAGACATAGAGATTTGCACAATACATACGGATCTGAATATAGCAGACCCATGGACTAAGCCTCTTCCACGAGCAAAACATGATCAGCACCAAGACTGCATGGGTGTTAGAGTCATTACATTGTAATCTAGATTATTGACTCTAGTCCAAGTGGGAGACTGAAGGAAATATGCCCTAGAGGCAATAATAAGTTATTATTTATATTTCCTTATATCATGATAAATATCTATTATTCATGCTAGAATTGTATTAACCAGAAACTTAGTACATGTGTGAATACGTAGACAAACAGAGTGTCACTAGTATGCCTCTACTTGACTAGCTCGTTGAATCAAAGATGGTTAAGTTTCCTAGCCATAGACATGTGTTGTCATTTGATGAGCGGGATCACATCATTAGAAGAATGATGTGATGGACAAGACCCATCCGTTAGCTTAGCATAATGATCGTTAAGTTTTATTGTTATTGCTCTCTTCATGACTTATACATATTACTTTGACTATGATATTATGCAACTCCCGGATAGCGGAGGAATACCTTGTGTGCTCTCAAACCTCACAACGTAATTGGGTGATTATAAAGATGCTCTACAGGTATCTACGAAGGTGTTTTGTTGGGTTGGCATAGATCGAAATTAGGATTTGTCACTCCGAGTATCGGAGAGGTATCTCTGGGCCCTCTCGATAATGCACATCATAATAAGCCTTGCAAGCAATGTGACTAATGAGTTAGTTGAGGGATGATGCATTATGGAACAAGTAAAGAGACTTGTCGGTAACGAGATTGAACTAGGTATGAAGATACCGACGATCGAATCTCGGGAAAGTAACATACCAATGACAAAGAGAATACTGTATGTTATCATAACGGTTTGACCGATAAAGATCTTCATAGAATATGTGGGAGCCAATATGAGTATCTAGGTTCCGCTATTGGTTATTGACCGGAGAGGTGTCTCGGTCATGTCTACATAGTTCTCGAACTCGTAGGGTCCGCACGCTTAACGTTCGATGACGATTTGTATTATATGAGTTATGTGATTTGGTGACCAAATGTTATTCAGAGTCCGGATGAGACCACAGACATCACAAGGAGTCTCGAAATGGTTGAGAGGTAAATATTAATATATTGGATGATAGTATTCGGACACCGGAAGTGTTCTGGAGTGTATCAGGTACATATTGGAGTACCGGGGGGTTACCGGAACCCCTGGGGGAAGATATGTGCCATATGGGCCATAGGAGGGAGGCACACTAGCCCACAAAGGGGTGGCGCGCCCCCCACAGGGAGGGGTCCGAATTGGACTAGGGGAGGGGACGACGCCCCCCTTTCCTTCTCCCCCTCTCTCTCCTTCCCGCTTTCCCCCTCCGGTAAAAGGAAGGGGGGGGGGGGTGAATCCTACTAGGAGCCCAAGTAGGACTCCTCCTACTTGGGGCGCGCCTAGGGCCGGCCTCCTCCCCCTCCCTCCTCTATATATGTGGGGAGGGGGGCGCCTAGAACACACATCAATTGTTCCAAGCCGTGCGGCGCCCCCTCCACAGTTTACGCCTCCGGTCATATTCACGTAGTGCTTAGGCGAAGCCCTGTGCGGATAACTTCACCATCACCATCACCACGCCGTCGTGCTGACGGAACTCTCCCTCGATACTTTGCTGGATCAAGAGTTCGAGGGACGTCATTGAGCTGAACGTGTGCAGAATTCGGAGTTGGCGTACGTTCGGTGCTTGATCGGTCGGAACATGAAGAAGTTCGACTACATCAACCGCGTTAACAAATGCTTCCGCTTTCGGTCTACGAGGGAACGTGGACACACTCTCCCCCTCTCGTTGATATGCATCTCCTAGATAGATCTTGCGTGAGCGTAGGAAGGGTTTTTGAAATTGCATGCTACGTTCCCTAACAGGGGCACCCCCTAGGTGCTTCTCTGGCCCACTGGATGTCTTCTGGTCCATAAAAAATTCACAAAAAGTTTCGCGGTGTTTGGACTTTGTTTGATATTGATTACCTGCGATGTAAAAAACAAGCAAAAACCAGCAACTGGCACTGGGCACTGTGTCAATAAGTTAGTCCCAGAAAATGATATAAAGTTGTTATAAAATGATTGTAAAACATCCAAGGATGATAATATAACAACATGAATACTTCATAAATTATATATACGTTGGAGACGTATCAGGGCTGCCTTTCGGATCGTCCGGGTCCTGCCTGCGAACAGTGCGGGCCTTGGGCCTTGTATCCTCACCTAACTTACCCCTTCACCCCAGCACTATATATGCACTATATATAGACCTTCTCCACCTAATTTCTCCCAGAATAGATCTCATATCATAGAGCTTAGATCATGTATCTCCAGGGGCGGACGCACGTACAATGCTGTGGGGACAGATGCCTCCACTCGATTTTGGGGCTCTCCTCTACTGGGCCTCTAGTATACAACTTTGCCCCCTCGGCCCGTCAGCTTTGCCCCCACTTGTTTCTTTTTTCTTATTAACTTTCCAAAGCCCATGTATTGACAACCGAGCCCACCTAGGCACATGGCCTTTCACATGCGAGTAACCATCACACTCGTCTTGCACAAAGCACGGACGGAGGGAGACTTGAGTCCTAGGCGCAACTTGACGCCTGGCGGCCAAGCAAAACGTGATGCGCCCTCGCCAGTTCATCTCATGTCTCCGGCAAAGGCCTTGGATCTGCGTTGTGCACGCCGGACGCCCGGCCAGTTTGCTGATCTATGGCCCTCTCAATTTATCTGTGACGCTTCTTCCGCGGGTTGTCGATCAATTGAGATAAGCCCATGGTTAGGGTAAGTTCATCTTTTCTAGTTTTAGATCTAATTTCCAAATTGTTGTTCCTTTCCGAATTCTGAGTTAGGAATTGGGTGAGTTTTATTCAAAATATCAACCTTTTGTACAGTATACCAATTGATAATTAGGTTAACTGAGTGTAGCTTCACGATATAGTTTTGTATATTACAAAATAGGTTTGAGTATGTGAGAGTGGAATAAATCTGTAGGTACTATCTGCCTTCATGTATAATATTTTATTTAATGTCTCATCCTTTTGACACTTTGGCAGGGTAGCTAATAGAGGATTTTCCTATGTTTGTTGTAAAATATACAATTCGCAACATGTCTCAGTTAATTGATCTGAACAAGCTTCCTCGGGATCCATCTAAAAGTAAGAGAATTACATGTTTCAATCCCAATCAACATAAGGACAAAGTACTTTACATGAGGACCGTATGAGCCTCATGCATCTAAGTTTAAACCGAGGATGACTGGAAAAACGTCAGCCATCTGTTGAGAGATTCTTCTCGATATGAAATTTGTGAAGAATGCTTTACGTAACATTTGCTTTGTGAAAGAGAAATCTTGGATATCATCTCCAATGAAGTGGTAGTTAAACCCTTCCATGGAAAATAATGGTGTGCGATGAATGGGAGGAGGTAATGGGTTTAAATTAATTTATTCATTATAATGTTTACATCCTCCCTTAGCATGTACTTTTTTTTTCTTATAAGTCGCGAGCTAGAAATTTTATTCAAGAAGATTAGGAACAACATATTGTTACTTCTCAAGTAATTGTGTCTTAAATGGTCGGTTTACTTTTACTCTTGCAAGAAACTTGTCATAAATATGTGTATGATGAAATTATACTATAAGGAAATATAGGATTTTATTGCTTATTATTCTTAGTCCCTATATGTATGTGTGTGTAGTTGTGTGGGTAGTTTGTGTAAATGGTCTAACCTTTAGTATCTACAAATCTTCCCGTAAAAAATACTACACACATCTTTGCCCCCTCTGAGTTTTCATCCTGGGTCCGCCCCTGTGTATCTCCTCTTGTGAGATTCCTCTTAGGAGAACATCCATGAGAGGATTCAAGACCTCCTAGCGAGAACCATCCATGGTTATCAAGGCCCCTTAGGGGAAGACTCCTCCATGGAAAATATTTTTCATCGGATTGCATATATGTTGGTACTGTCAGTTTTTTCTATTGTATCTATATGAAGATGTCGTTAGGTTGTTGAATGATGTTGTTTAATGCTAATGTGAGAATGGTAATGACAATGATAATGATAAATGCAGAAAGTCAAGGAACAAAGTGTTAACAATTCATCAAACAATTTCTATCAAAGGGTAGTACAAATATTTAGCACACAACTCAATCCACAATCTCAACCCACGATCTCAGAAATGAAATCGATGGCAGATCCCGTGGGAAGCTTATTCTAGGAGAATTTTTAAGAATCTTGATTCTATAGAATCCCGTGCGAAAAGAACTGGGTCGAAGACTCATCAGTCACGCGAAAGCGCTCCCCAAAAACCCACTCGCCCCTCTCCCATATTGGATCACAAGAGATAAATTTTTGGAGACCTACTGTAAGAGAAACAAATGCCTATAGTGGGAGGAAAAGAAACAGTTCGTGACGACTCTTCAAATTCATCTCCCTTCGAGGCAATTTTTTTCTTGCATGACAAAAATTAAGGCTGCACGTACATGTTTAATAGGCCCTAGCGCGGCTCGATCATGAAACATGACGCGTGTGTGGGGCGGGCGGCTGAAAAAGAGTGCACGTGTATGCGCTCTATTTTCAAGCTCTTTTTAGGGAATTTTTCTCAAGTTCTTAATTGTATGTGAAATAATTAACCTTAGCTGGTGTGACAAAAATTAGCTGGATGTTTCACCTTAGCTAGAATAACTCACCTTAGCTCATTGCGGCCATGCGTACATATTCAATAGGTCATAGCGCTTCAACTTAATAAAGGTCCTAGCGCAGCTTGATCATGAAACATGGCGCGTGTGCGGAGCGGGCGATGGAGAAGAACCGCACGTGTATGTGCTCTATTCTCAAGCTGTCTTTTAGGTATTTTTCTTAAGTTCTTAGTGGTATGTGGAATAACTCATCTTATAAGTTGATTTTGCTCATCCTCCATTAGCATGCTGAGACTAAACTTTTCACACACCTTGTCATGCATAGTGAGCCACACGGGCCTGTGAGACTTCCATAGAGATTAAATAAATGGGCTAAAGCCCGGAAATTCAGCAGAGACTACACGGCAAACCATTCGAATTTCCTTTAACAATCGTTGCAATTCATATTTTAATTTTACATCACCCCGTTAAAATAATCATGATACACTCTGAGCCTGACGTGAGAAATTCTATGCTTTCTCTTTATTCTCTAATGGATTTGATTTTATAGAAACAAAAGTAAGTGGCGCGTAGAAGATACCCACCCACCCAAATTGCGTGTGTGCGTGCATGGCCGCCTCCGCTTCCTTCGTCTAGGCTGCCAAAGAAAGCAATTTGTTTTTTCAAGATGGTTGCTAGAGAAGAGACATGGTCTACATCGGGAGGAAGCAATTAGCAATGAAACGCACTCCAATGGTCCATGGAGACAGGAATGTTTGCCTCTTCAATCTTTTTTCATCGGATTGCCGGGATCAGCCACATTTATGCAAATGTGGACTTGACGATAACGAGATATTAGCGATATGACAATGACTACTGAACAGTGCCATTGTTCACCTAACCTTCTGTGTTTTTGAGGGGTTCTGTGTTGGTTATGAAAGATCACATGTCTCTCTCTCTCTCCTTGACTTTTCGGCGGTTAGTGGGTCAAATGTGTCGGCCTATTGGGCCAGGAGGCCACTGGACATTGACTTGTCGTCTCTAAGCAAGTGCAGAAAATTTCCCCAAAAAAGGTATGTGCAGAAAATAGTAGACGTTTCCCTCAAATCAAAAAAAAAACAGACGTTGACCATGGTCCACGTAGGACATCGTTGATAAACACCAGAGCACGTTGAGCGACCATCCGATGAGAAATTGATGTATCAGGTCGAGTGCTAGTTAGATGGGTACACCTTTTTTTCTTGTTGCGCGCACGAGAGCGAGAGCTGTGTACACCTTTGTCATCATCGGTGTTCTTCACGGCGCGTTTTAGTATATCCTTGGAGTACTTCTTTAGTGGGCGATGACAGCAGTGTCGTACAAACATACAATTGTGGATTACCAGATGATGATTAACCCAATGCTCCACGAATCTTGAATAAATAAAGAAAGAATCCGCCTATTCCATTTTCACTGTGACAAAAACTTTGCCACCGACGTGCAGGTTCAGCGCAACAATGTTTTGTTGATTTGGTTTTGTTTCTAAAAAACATGGAAGCAAACTACTTAAACATAGGTGCTAATTACCGTTCTGAAGTTTCTAAGAGCATCTACAACCACATATGACAAATATGGCCCCTCAAACGCCAGTGGATACGCCCGGGCGCGTCCACGGGCAGTGACCGGGCACGCCTCAAATTTGACTTTTTTCATCCGGACATCTCATACTAGATTCTTATATCCATACAAAGACATGCAAAAGAAGTAGAACCTACATACTACGTCGATCCTAGCTACTCCTCGTCGGAGATCACGACGATCTCCGTGCCCGACTCCGGCAGCATAGGCGGCAGCTGCAGCTCCGGCGCCACCGGCTGCTCCGCTCCGGCCTCCTCCGCCTCTATCTCCGCGTCGAGCTGGGTGAAGAGCGCGTCGAACTCTGTTTGCTCCCGCCGGAGGAACGCCCAGTTGGCCTTCACATAGGCCTCATCCTGGATGGACTCTAGGATGGCGTGCTGCTCCGCCATCTCGTTGGACTGGGCGACGGCGAACTCCGCCTCCGCCTGCTCCAAGTTGAAGGCCGGCATCTGCTGATCCAGCTCCTCCAACTTCATCGGAGCCATCTCCTACTCCTCCTCTTTCCCCGGCTGCTCCTCCTCCCCTTCCGGCTCCGGTGAGTCCAGAGGCAGCCTGGCAACGATGTGAGTGGCATGCGCGGCTTGCCTCGCCTGAATCTCCTGCTGGATCTCGTAGCGGCGCTCCGGCGTCAACATGGCGTAGTAGGTGATCTTGCTCCGGACCATGGCGGAGCGCCGGAGCGTGGGCGAAGCGTCTGACCGTGCACTGGTACGCGTCGGTGCTATATAAACGGTTTTTAACCCCTTTTCGCGACGACATTTGGAACCATCGCCAAGTGAGTGTGGGCGATAGGGTGGTCCTTCCCACACGATCCAGAAACCATCGGGGATAGGGCCCCTACAGTACTCCTACTCGTTTCTACTCCCATTGCCATCGCAATCGATATTCTATGGTGCTACGTTTACGATGTGCGGCCCATCACAAACGGTTCACTATTATAGAACGTGTATGATGCGCGGCCCATCACAAACGGTTCACTTTTAAGAAGATGAGCTAATCGTCGTACGAGTGTCGGACAGGATTACGAAACGTCGGACCGCCGTAACATCGTCGTACATGACAACTACCGCACACGCTATTCTGTGGTGCAACATTTACGATGCATACTTCATCAGAAACAGTTCATGGTTGTGAATCGTGTACGATAAGGCAACTAACACAAACATTTAGTTTGCCCGCACTGTTTGTAATATTGTCTGACATCGCACACGCTTTGCAAACGGCAACTGTGTGCATGCTTGCACATGTTTTCTCTCTGTGAACCGTCTCGGATTATGGTGCATATCGCAAACGTTTGTGTTTTATCAACCGTGTGTGCCGTAACAATTTCACCGTAATTTAATTGCTGCTTTTTCAAATTGTACCAGATTTGAATTTGAATTTGAATGTATGCTACAGCTTTATTCATATCCATCAGGTTCAAACAACCAGTGCATTATTCAATTCATAGGTATATATGTTCAAGAATTACATAAGAACCAAATAAAGAATGATGAACCACAGTTGTATACTTGTACTATTAAAGACGATAAAAAATAGGCGAAATATATTCTAGTTGTTGAACAAGGTGAAGCGGAATGCTCATATTGTGCCCTCCTCCATGCAAAAGGCACGCACGACTCTAGTCCAACCCCTTGTGATGGCCGACCTCCCATCCTTCACGGTCTTCATAAAAACATCTAGATAATCATCGTGTTCTGGTAGAAATACTTTAACCTTTGCATGCCCACCAATCATGTAGTTTAAGAGGTAATCTTGAGTAAACTGCTTTGGCAACCACTGCAAAGGAAAAAGATTCAGACATTGTCATCTAACACAACTCATTATGGGCAGTAAAAAGAAGGCTGCAGAGTTCTTACTAACCATCCTGCAGTTCGCTGTTGTCTTGGATAAAGTGTAAACAAATAGTTTAATTGCCATCTTTTGACCCATTTTACTAACAATCTTTATCAGCTTCCTCACTTGATGCTGGTTCATCGATATCTCATTTCCCCATACGCAGAAAGGGTCGAAGCACGGATCTTTACCAATGACATATGTACCTAAAAGTACCAAGTTAATATTAGAAGCTAAACAACAATTGCACAATGATGTAGTACAACACTCTTTTATAATATGTCTATATACATCCGTATGTGGTAGTCCATTTGAAATCTCTAAAAAGACAAATATTTAGGAACGGAGGGAGTTTCTTATAACATCCGATATACTCACATATTAGATGAATTAACATCTTATATTATGGGCCAGATGGAGTTTAGTGCATTCTTACAAATTATCAGCTGATTAACTGCTGTTGTACCCATGGGTTACAGTTAGTTTAAGCTAGTTTGAGCTCAAATAGCCCTAAAGTATATCTAAACATAAGGGCTAGTTTGAGCTAATTGCATCTATAACCCACCAAAAAAAACTATCCAACCCAAGAGGTGCTAATTGGAGCTAGTTCTCCTAGTGCATTTATTGTCAATCTAACCCTGCCATCCAAACAACTCTTTGGATGGAGTTAGTTCAGGGTTAGTCATGAGCTAGAAACTAACTCTAACCTCTAGCTACGTTGAGTATCCAAAACAGGGTTGTGTTGTTGTTGTTGCTGCTGCTCTTCTACGTATAGCTAGACATCATTAGAACATTAATGTAACACTCTTTCTTGTTGCTATGTAGCCTAGGATTGCATATTTAGACATTAAGTACAGTGCATGTTGCTATGTATCCTCAGATATATTACATATGGCCTAGTTAACATAACGAAAAATGGGTTGCAGATATATTCAGTTAAAAGTCTGATTCACCGATTAGTCCCTTATCAACCGCCGGCCTATATGGTACCAGCTACTGATATCCTGAATAGTGAGCAGATATAAGCCATGGGATGAAACTAACCTCGATGGAAAACAACAGTCGTTCCCAAAATTGTCCTGTGTAGGTACATCGAGAATCATGTTAAGCACAACAGGGTGAACATCAAGCAAAATTATCCATGGCAGACAAAATAATCTCCAAAAGATAGCTTCAGTGTGCAGGTTTAAGCACGCTAGTAAAGTAAAACAAGTGGAAAGGAGTGCTAACTGCAACAGGCCTAACATTTAACAACAAGCAAACATAGTCATTCAAACTGGTATTGTGCCGGTCTAAGTACACTGGTTATTGTTAAATAAAAATGGAAAGGCGTGTTAACTACAAGATGCAGCAACCAAATGTAGTCATTCATAGTGGTATTGTTGAAACTGGTACTGATGAAATTGAACAGCACAGTTCATACTTGCACATATAGAACATCACGTTGTGAATAACCGGAATGAACAAGGCATACTACGAACAACCAAAGATGGCATTTGAAACTGGACATATGCTAACTACAAACAACCGAACAATCAAAAAACTTTAAAAGAGGCATATGCAAGCTATAACATGCTTAATAGCAAGCAAATATATGCATTTCTATCGGTATGTTTAAAACTGGATTGATGAAATGTACTGCACAGTAAATAATTGCACATATAGAGCATCACATTGTGAACAACTGAAATAAACAAGGCATACTGCAAACAACCAGATATAGCAATCAAAACTAGACATATTCTCACTACACTACAAAAGGGACTCGACAAAACAAATCATGGGTTTCCCCCTGTGAAGAGGCACGGCAAGACAAATTATGGGTTTCCTCACTTGTCACAGATGGGCTCCGTGGGAAGAGCACGGACCCTTAATGCGCTCCATGTTGTCATAGATGGGCTACTTCCCCTTGGAAGAGCACGGCTGTAGGGTGCCCTCCCTGATGTTGCAGACGGGCGCTTTCCCCCTGGAAGAGCAGATGGGCTCTTTCCCCTTGGAAGAGCCGGAGAGGGTGCCCTCCTCGTGGTCGCCGTCGATGAGGTCTGACTTGGAAGCTGTGGATCCCAATCCAGCGTCACGGAACGTGTCCTTCAGAAATGACAAAAGGGGCTCGATGGCGATGTAGAATGACAAATTGTTGACAACGAGCCAGAGGAGATCAGCGGCGGGGCCATGGGCGAGATTGACGGCGATTGAACCCAAGGGGTTGGGGGTGGGCCACTTAACCTGTGACATAGCCCGCCTCAGGCCGTCGCTGTCGATGACCTCGATGTCGTAGCCGGCGGCCGAGACATGCCCGCATACTATAGCCCGCTGCTTGAGTGCCTGCCGCCAGTAATGGTCGTCAGCTTCCTCGGCGACGTAGGGCGAAGAGACCGCTATACACCTCTTTTGGGCCAGTCGCTCCTCGAGCTCCACAGGAAGCGTAGTCGGGCTTCGGCTGCAACACTCTGGAGTGGGGGATGGGGATGGGGATGGGGATCTGTGGGAAAGGGGGCTTTGGCAGGCGTCATCTAAGAAACTCAGGGCGGCCTGGGTATGGAGATCGGTGGGTAAGCTACACAGGCAAACCGGCAGATGTTGCCAATGGAGGCCTTGCGGCGACGGCGGGGGACCTTGCTAGGGTTTCGAGCGAGGGAGGCGGTGTGTGTGTGGGCGCGCACGCCCGAGGAGGTTTTGGTGTGTGTGTGTGTGTGTGTGTGTGTGTGTGTGTGTGTGTGTGTGTGTGTGTGTGTGGAGGGGGGCGCGGGGTGTTTGAGGAAATGACGCGGGTACTGAAAATTTTACTACGCGGGAGTCAAACACGGGAGTGAAATGCTGGGCTATTGAAAATTTTGATGATAGTGCATCGCACATGGTCCGGAGATAACAACCGTGTGTTATGAAACAGAAAAACCCTCGAGGCGGGCAGATATTTTCTAGAGATGCAGGCGGGATTGGGAACAAGAAACATCGCACACGGTCCGGAGATAACAACCGTGTGTTATGAAATAGAAAAACCCTCGAGGCGAGTAGATGTTTTCTAGGGATGCAGACGGGATTGGGAACAAGAAACATCGCTGCAGGTCCGGAGATAACAACCGTGTGTTATGAAACAGAAAAACCCTCGAGGCGGGCAGATATTTTGAGAGGGGAGCCTCGTGGAGCCCAATGTCTTGTCTTGCGGATGTGTGCGTGATAGGGGCACGGCATGGCACACGTTAGTTTGAGTGAACCGTGTACATTGCGTCATCCGACTTGTCTAATGTTCATAAATTTGGCGAAAAATGGCGGGAAAGGGTCGAACATGAACACACTTGCATGTGGACCAAATTTATGTATCAAAAGGGTGGTTTGATTTTCAAATACCAAATGCAACTTCGATGTGGCACCTGTCTCGCAAAGTGAATGGTATTGCTTGCCCCACCCCCCTAGTGTCTGCATCGAAGAGAATCCTAAGCTACGAATGCATGCCCCCTCCCCCAACCGAGGTTCACCTAGAAAAGTGCAAAGTAGCTAGAAGCCCCCTCCTCCCTCGCGTCGCACGAAGGGAATCCTAAGCTATGATTGCATGCCCCCCAACCGAGGTTCACCCTAGCAAAGTCTGACGGTAGCTAGCAGCCCCTCCCGCGTGTCGGCACGAAGGAATCCTAAGATATGAATGCATGCCCCCAACCGAGGTTCACGCTAGCAAAGTCTTGAAGTAGCTAGCAGCCCCTCCCTCGTGTCGGCACGAAGGGAATCCTAAGCTATGAATGCATGCCCCCAACCTAGGTTCACCTAGCAAAGTCTTGAAGTAGCTAGCAGCCCCCTCCCTTGTGTCGGCATGAAGGGAATCCTAAGCTATGAATGCATGCCCCCCCAAACCGAGGTTCACCTAGAAAAGTGCGAAGTAGCTAGCAGCCCCACCCCTCGTGGTCGACACGAAGGGAATCCTAAGCAATGAATGCATGCCCCTCCCCCAACCGAGGTTCACCTAGCAAAGTGCAAAGTAGCTAGCAACCCCCCCTCGTGTCACCACAGAAGGGAATCCTAAGCTATGAATGCATGCCCCCAATCGAGGATCACCTAGCAAAGTGCAGTAGCAACACCCCCCTCACACACACACACACTTTCAATGGGCGGGCCAGAGAGGCATATCTCACCATGATGGATCGTAAAACGGACCAAGAATAATCCACCTTGGTCATACAACCTCTCTCTTGTTGTTGGTAACAGTGATGGCCGTCCATGCGACCCCGGAGATGGGCTAGCTCGCCAATAATCACGCAAGTAGCTAGTCCCCGAAGACAACCACTGCATGTGTGTGGCCCAAACATATGTAGGAGAGGTGTGTTTTTGAGTAGCAAGGGAACAACTTTGATGTGGCACCGTGATTTCGAACTAGAAATCCCCACACTGAGTGAGGGTTAGGTTGACGATGCATATGTATGTTACACCACACTTCAAGCCAATGACGGGGATGTAGCGTAACACAGCAGAAAACAAAAATTTTCCAACCTACGCACCAGCCCAGGACCACTATGGAGACTGCATACATTGTTTGATCTTTTTCGTTACCGACTCGTAGCACAGCGGGAAGTAGAGTCGATGACAATCGGCGGTGCAGATCCCCGCAGCTAGGATTTACAACCTCCCAAGCGCGAGGATGTATACCCTCATCTGCTCCTCAGACAGCCCTCCGGGAGGCGCTCGAACAGCCCCGGACGGTGTCGCGGACAGCCCTTCGGAGGACCTTGAAACTCGAGCGGTCACTCGGACAGCCCTTCGGGAGGACTTTGAAACTCGGACGGTCACACGGACAGCCCTTCGGGAGGCACTCACGAACTAAGACCGAAACTACGATCTCTCTACAGAGTTGCACACATACGGTGTCATCTATCCGGCAGGGCTTCACCGTCCAGAACTAGTTCCTGCCGGAACCCAGACAGCCTTACGGCTCTACGAAACTCTTTTCGTGGGAGGGAGAGAAGAAGCCAGATAATGCATGGCATGTGTATGAGAGCAAGGGATGATCCTTTAGGCAGCCCCCTCCACCCCTATTTATAGGCCAAGCCCAAGGGTGGCTTCTCCAAGAAGACAAGGGGGGAAATACCAAAAAGGCCCTCAAGGTGGCTTCTCCAAAAAGCCAAGCAAAAAGCACTTTCACTATTCATGACGACATTTTTCAGTGTCCGTTCGAACTGAAAATATTTATGTGGGCTCAGAACATTTCCAGTACCGAATAAAATAATTTTCAACGAGTTCCGAAACAATTTCGGTTTAGTGATTTTCATCTGCGAAAAGCAAACAAGAATGCGTTTTCACTATTCATGAAGACAATATTTCGGGTTCATTAAATCCGAAAATATTTCTGTGGGTCTTAGAATAATTCTAGTACCCTCTAAAATGATTTTGGATTCGTTCTGAAACAATTTCAGATTAGTGAATTTCATCTCCGGAAAACAACCAAAGCGGTACCGGCAGCTCTGAAACATTTTCGGTTTTTATTTCTGAAAATTCCAAAAAGTTTCCAGAATGATTCTGGCACCCTCCAAGAATTATCAGGCATGTGCCGAAACCATTTTGACTTAATGGCATACCCCGAAACAACTTTTTCGGTTTCACCAGAACTCATCCGGTGACCGCTCTTTTCAGAACTTTTCTGATGTCTCCGAAAACATTTTTCGAAAACTTTCTCTCAGACTCGCTGTCTAGTATTCAGCAGATAGATGACCCTTAAGCGTGTGACCCTATAGGTTCGGTGAAGTATAGACATGACCTGGAACCTCTTCCGATCAATGATCAACATCGGAGCCGTGGACACCCATATTGACCCCTATACCCACACGAATGAATATTCGAGTGAACCTCCAGCTGCCGTGAGCTATTCCTGTTGCTTCGTGATATGTCACAAACACCCGAGGTGAGATTTATTGCATTCCTGTGGATCAACAATTTGTCCACTATGCTAGTTACCTCGTTACTGGTTTTGTTCTCTTTTCTCGTTTCCGTGTTCTGGCATCCCTGTGATCAAATCAGGCGTATGCGGCGGGCGATGATGGATACCGTAACACCGAGAGGGCCCGAGAATATCTCTCCATCGTTAGAGGAGCAAATCCCAATCTTGAGCTATCAAGTTACTTGACACACTTTTCCATGAACCCGTAAGCCGCAGTAATAGCCACCCATTTACGAATGACATTTAACAAACCCCAAAGTTCATGAAGCAAGCATGAAGAAACTCGATACTCTCATGGTCTAAGGAATCATGCAAATGTTAACCATCTCTGTGTTATGTACCATTAACTTGTGACGAATGAATCTCTTAGCATATCATCAATTCGGGTTGATTCAACACAAATGTTCTCTTAACATTGTGCCCTCAAAGTTGCTGGCATTGACATGCCCATGATCAGGAAAACAGAACCATCATGCAACACTTTAGCTAGTCTTAGAGGCCAGACTAAGAATACTTATTATCGTTTATTATTCCACACGTGCATATGAGTCTTCCTCCGAGCCTCGTGTTATTGCAGACTCGAGAACCATAGCAGTTATAGCATGGAAACATAAACATAATTATGAACCGGGAGATAATCAATAACATTTATTATTGCCTCTAGGGCATATCTCCTACAGGGGATTCATGCATGCATGCGTGCATAGTATATGCGCTCAAACTGAAGGTCTGAATCTCACCATGACCTATACTACGATAACACGAACCAAATGAAGAATCCGCCTTGGTAATCTATCTTGTTTTTGGTCAAGGAGATCATGGATGTCCACACGGGCCCACGAATATATAGGCTTGTCGCCGATAACCACATGAGGGAGTGTACTGTTCGAAGGCAACCACTACATGCATATGTATGGAGGTGATGCGTGCATGCATGTTTGAATACACAACATTGATGTGGCGGTGCGTCAAAAAATCATACACTAGCTCCCCACACAGAGCGAGATCGGTTCATGATGTGTCGCTGTACTAGCCACTTCGACTCGATGGGAGGGATTCATGCATACACATGCATGTGTGTGTGCTCAAACTGTATCATGCATTTCATCCTAGAGCAAAAATAATAATCCCTTCCTAATTCAAATTAACCTCTCTTGTTGTCAGGCAAAAAGTAGTGATGGACCAAGCGGGCCCACAGTTGGGAAGCATCGATATCGCTGATAACCGCTTAAGTGGGTGCGAGTGGACAACCACCACCGCTTTGCATGTGGGCCAAACATATATATGTTGAATACCAAAATGCACAACTTTGATGTGCCACATGCCTCAAAAACCGTAAACCATGCACCCACACAAAGCGAGGTTCATCAAGTGTACTACATATGATGGCCCCCTTCCCCCATCTTCACTGCATACTGTATGCTCCTGCCGTAATATATGTACAACCCAAAAGAATCCTCATCGATGGTGAAATTAATTAACCTCTCCCAATGTAGGTAAGTGATGCATGCATGCATCGACGATGGCCTCGTGGGCCCATAGATGGAAGTTTCACACGTGAGTGTCCTAGCTAGGATATGCATGTGGCCCAAAAAGGTGTTGTGTGATGTTTGAATAGCCAATTTCACAATTTTGATGTGGCACGTGCTTCAGAAACCAAAAAGTCCCGACACTGAGTGAGGTGCACTTGTTCACGGACGCGTACGTATAGTATATATGCTAGTCCCCTCCCACCTCTTCGACGCATACTATATACCACCATAACACAAACAAAAAAGATTCTACCTTGCGGGTCAAATTAACCTCACTGTCGGCTGTTCATCAAAGTGATGGACGACGACCTCGCGGGCCCACAGAAAGCCTTCTAGGAACCATACTAAGTTCATGAATGAACTATATGATTCAACGTCTTTGTCTTTGTCGCTTCCAAAGCGGCAACATACTTCACCTCTGCTATAGAATTCGCCACAGTAACTTGTTTGGAACAATTTCCAACTAACTGCACCACCATATTGTGTGTTACACAAAACCCTCAATTTAAATCGAAAATCGCATGGAGAAATGATGAAGATTGTATCGATGTAACCTTTTACAACGAACTCTTCATGATCTCCACTTGCGAGAAAACATGTCACCAGTGCTACTTTAGTACTCAATGATCATTTTTCACTGTTGTCCCATGATCAGTACTTTTGATCACTTTAGTATCCATACTCGCAACACCTTGGGAGTATCGGACATATCTGGTTGTTTTACATACCATGGAATACATGATCAATCCAAACACAAAAGTGTGTGGAATCTGCATCATGTATTTTTCTCATCAGTGTTTGGGACACCGAGTCTTGCAAAAAACTCTTCCATGTGACTCCGGCAAGAATCACTCCTTGGCGGTTTTAAACGCTAAAAGGTTTTAGCACCCTGTCAATATGTATTCATTGCTTAGCCCTATTAGGTAAATCTATCTCCATAGATCATTATGCCTAATATTGAGGCTATTTAGCCTAAGCACTTCATCAAAAAACTATTTTCAAATGAAGTCGTAATTTGCGTCAAGAAATTTATTTCCAATTAACAATGTGTCAAGCACACAAGGTTTTTAGAAATATTATTACGCTCCCACTTACTTTCTTGAATTACAAGCATCTTCGTTATCCATTGATGAAGTCAAACCCCTTTGACCATTTCATCAAAGCACGAAGATTCAACTCCATTTTGCTTTCTTACATCCATTCTTTGGAACTCAAGTTTGCACCTTACTAGCATCCTCTGGATAGACAAAATGCCTTGGACTGTAACACATGCAAGTCCTTGGTTTCATTTCCATCAGATGGAAATCCTATTGTCATCCATGTTTCATATCTCATGATTGAAATATGTATTAATTGCTAGTTCAACCCGAACCGACTTTAAGCATCGCTACGATGAAAACAACCTCATCGTAGTCAACTCTTGAACTTGTTATTTCAACAAGTCGAGCTTTATGGATAAAACATTTTTATCTTTATTAGTTTTAAGTTCCATAAATATTCGTTAGACTCTAAGTCTTCCGAAAGGTGTATCAAGGTTTTAATATTGAATCACTTATATGGAAACTAACTCGGGTTGTATTGGCATTTAGCCAATTCGGTCGAGGCCCATCAACGCTTCCTTGTGTATCGTAGGTATAATGTTGTCTAACAACAATATCTCATTTGCGCACCTGAGAGGTTTGCACGAGCCTTGCCTACGTGGTTCAGTTGCAAGTTTGACCGAAGTTCATACATTTTATTGTGGAGACTTCTGTATCAGTCACAGTAGGAAACTCTGGAATTACTTCCACGATCTCTTTCCTTTGATCTGATGACGAAGATACTGTTTATCTCGTCGAGTTGCACTATTCTCCCACTCACCTTTTTGAAAGAACCATTCTCTTTAAAAGCACACCGTTTCACGGCAAAACTATTTGCCTCGGTATAGTGAGGGGGGAATACCCAATGACTTGGGATAACTTACAAAGTAGCACTTGTCTGATTTGGAATAGGTTTGTAACCTTTTACACAAGCCCCATATTCCAAATGTTAAGAAAAGATATAACATGGTTGGGCGTACCATACCATGCCATCATTTCAACAGACCTAATGGAGCTCTTTTCAGTGTAAAAGCCGCAGTCTCTAAAGCATCACTTTAAAAGGGATAATGGGAAATTTATTTATGTCTTCTTTGACCTTACCATGTCATAAATGGTTAGATTACATCTCCACAGACTTTTCACTTGCAGTGGTGTTCCAGGAGGTGCAAGTTATTAAACCCCTTTCACAACTCATTAGACATTCGCTAAACATGTAACTCAAACATTCCTATGTGCAATCAAATTGCAGAAACATAATTTTGTTGTTACAATAACTTCTACTTCATTTTTGAAAACCTTTCGAATGATTTCAAAAGATCCAGACTTATGTCTCATCAAGTAAATATCCATATATCTACTTGAGTTATTTTTTATCGGACTACACACATCAAATGTATGATCACTAATAAGTTTGTTGTTCGTTCCTTATGGCATGTGAACGGTATTTTAGTCACTTCACTTTTTGGAGGAAAGTTGCAAGTGTCAGATGATTCAAAATCAAAAAGACTAAAAAATCCATCATAATGGAATTTTCCATGCGGGTTTCTCCAATGTGACCAAATGTAGTGCCACACTTGTGTGGTATTCTTTTAGTCTTGCGACATTTAGCATCAGTGTTATGGATGTACCATATTACCATCAATATTCATAACATACATCCCATCTTGGATGGAAGCATGGCCCTTCATGTTATTCATAATACTTAACAACAATTGTTGTTTTTCTAAACAACTCTTTTGCAACAAACATTGTGCAATGGGCTAGAGTGTATGAAACTCTAAAATGAATTATGAAAGTAAACCCAGAGGTATTGTATTATTATCAATATTAATAACATACATCTCATTCATAATGAAAATATGGCCCTTGTGTTATTCATAACATCGAACATAAAAAGTTCTCTTATGAACAACCTTCTTGCAAGATACCTTATGCAATGGGCTAGAGTTTGTAAAACTCTAAATGAATTATGAAAATAAATACAGATGGCAACACACCGATGGAAGGTATAGTAACATTTACTATGTTCCCTGTGTATACCTTAACCTCATTTCTGGCTAGTCTCTTTAGGCCATAGTAGCTCTTACATTGATTCACAACAGAATGCAATCGAGTGGGTATCTTTGTGATTAACTCACAATACCCAAGAATTAGTGATTAACATGTTTAACCATAATTCCCAAGAACTATATCTTTGACCAGCCTACTATACATCAAAAACTTGTATGACATTCATACATGAGCTGGATATTCCAGTCATCTTCCTTTCTGCCTTTATATTTCTAACAGTTTAACTTTTAGTATTTCTCCTACTCGCAAAAGAAGCACCCAACTTAAGAGTGGCGTTAGCCCCGGGCTTCCTAGGCGTGTAAGTCATACTAACACCCTTTGGACACTTCCTTTCTCTTTAAGTTGTTGTTTTATTCACCTTTCATTATATGACAGGCGTTCTTCTGGATCCATAGTAAACACTTTTACTAATACTTGCAAACAAACATTGCTTTGTTTGTATCTGAAAATAATTTTCAGTTCCATGAATATCATATAACTATCCCAACTTTCAAAGTTTGGGTTTCATGGAAGCAAACATATTCCACTTGACCATAATAGAATTCTAGCTTTTGGATCGAAGGACGAGAGTCACATGATCCATAGCATTACCGGGAGGATACAGAAAGCATGCGATAGGACAAAGTCCTTCTCGACACTTTTGAGGACAATCCTCACATTACGTTACCAATCGTAAAGTTTTAACCGGATATGTAACAGCTATTCAATTTTAACAGGGAAGGTGGAAACGCGAGCCATTATTCTACAACTATTTTGCAAGAAACACTTAGACAGTGTTCATAAATAATTGCACTGAGAATTAAACATATTAATTCAACAGTGTGCTCCCACTCAAATCAATATCTCTCAAAATTGATTATGAGTGACACAAGATCCAGACTTCAATTCATCGCCATAGAATCATCGTCTCATGATGGGAGTTTTAATCGGTAGGCCAACTTGCCGATCACATCTCTATGTGACTCTTGCTCATCTTTCGATGCGTGTTTTCCGAGCTCAGGACGATCCTGCCATGAACGTCAAGACAACCAAGTGATCTTGCTGCGAGGTCTGACCTCACCCGCCTCACACTTCTCTAATCATTCGTACCCATGCATCCATGGCGCACCCCGAAAAGATAGGTGCCGTGACGATGCTACACTTGGGAGAACACTAACTACTTGATATTTTAGTGAGAGATCACCCTAATAAAAAGCGACTACCGCGCAATCAAAAAGGGTGCATCAAAGGGCTAAACATCTCAGGCAATTCATAATAGCATGATATGGTATAGCCCTTTATGACGGAGAAGTCTATAATTCCTTCGTCTTCGGCATTCACGTCGGTGTTCACCTTCACGAAGATTGCCACCACCCTGTCGATGCACCAGATAATATTGCTATCTCTATAACTAATAAAATAAGTGCATTACTTAAGGCTGACACGCAGGTCATTAAAGTGACAATCATATGGCTCCAGCCATCATGCCGAATCATGACACGCAGGTCATGTTAATTACAACATATAGTCATCTACATAATCAAATTGAATATGAGCATTGCTATACCACATCACATGCACATCCTGCAAAACGAAGTTAGACGCCTCTAATTGGTTTATGCAAAAATTTATTTTTCGTGGCTTCTAAGGTTTTGACGTAAACCGAAGCTACCAACGTTTTATCATCAAGTATGATTATTCAAGTTGCTAGATTAACATTTCAGGGTGTATGAAACACGAGATAATTAAATCTCGAGCCCCATATTAAACTTCGTCATATGCATGACCCCCGTGCAGATCATATCTGCAATGCACTTTCATCTGCGAATTTCATCTTTCTTTTGACTACGTCAGAACCCAAAGAACTGATAGCACTTCCATGATCAATCAGGATCACGAATTGCCAGAACTTTGTCAAATTCCACCATGCTGTCCCGAGATTGAGCAAACGCAAATTCTAGGGAAGCAAAAAGAACGTCGGGTAACAGATTTCATCTTTCACCTACATAAATAATTTTCAGTAATAGATCTCATCTCTTACCTAATTATATTATGCAATACCCATACATCTACATGTATTCTAGATCGAAACCTGCATCTACGCATAGCACGGCTCTTGATGCTACTGTAGGGTAAAGTAGTAGAAAACAAAAAATTTCCGACCTACGCACCAGCCCAGGACCACTATGGAGACTACATACATGGTTTGATCTTTTTCGTTACCGACTCGTAGCGCAGTGGGAAGTAGAGTCGATGACGATCGGCGGTGCAGATCCCCGCAGCTAGGATTTACAACCTCCCAACCGCGAGGATGTATACCCTCATCTACTCCTCAGACAGCCCTCCGGGAGGCGGTCGAACAGCTCCCCCCCCCCCCGGATGGTGTCGCGGACAGCCCTTCGGGAGGACCTTCGAAACTCGAACGGTCACTCGGACAGCCCTTCGGGAGGACCTTCGAAACTCGGACGGTCACACGGACAGCCCTTCGAGAGGCACTCACGAACTAAGACCGAAACTACAATCTCTCTACAGAGTTGCACACATGCGGTGTCATCTACCCGGCAGGGCTTCACCGTCCAGAACTAGTTCCTGCCGGAACCCAGACAGCCTTACGGCTCTACGAAACTCTTTTCGTGGGAGGAGAGAAGAAGCCGAGATAATGCATGGCATGTGTATGAGAGCAAGGATGATCCTTTAGGCAGCCCCTCCACCCCTATTTATAGGCCAAGCCCAAGGGTGGCTTCTCCAAGAAGCCAAGGGGAAATACCAAAAGGCCCTCAAGGTGGCTTCTCCAAGAAGCCAAGCAAAAGCACTTTCACTATTCATGATGACATTTTTCAAAGGTGTCCGCTCGAACTGACAATATTTATGTGGGCTCGTAACATTTCCGAGACCAATAAAATAATTTTCAACGCGTTCCGAAACAATTTCGGTTTAGTGATTTTCATCTGCGAAAAGCAAACAAGAATGCGTTTTCACTATTCATGAAGACAATTTTTCGGGTTCATTAAATCCGAAAATATTTCTGTGGGTCTTAGAATAATTCTAGTACCCACTAAAATGATTTTGGATTTGTTCTGAAACAATTTCAGATTAGTGAATTTCATCTGCGAAAAACAACCAAAGCGGTACCGGCAGCTCTGAAACATTTTCAGTTTTTATTTCTGAAAATTCCAAAAAGTTTCCAGAATGATTCTGGCACCCTCCAAGAATTATCAAGCATGTGCCGAAACCATTTTAACTTAATGGCATACCCCGAAACAACTTTTTTTGGTTTCACCAGAACTCATCCTGTGACCTCTCTTTTCAGAACTTTTCTGATGTCTCCGAAAAACTTTTTCCGAAAACTTTCTCTCAGACTCCCTGTCTGGTATTCAGCAGATAGATGACCCTTAAGCGTGTGACCCCATAGGTTCGGTGAAGTATAAACATGACGTGTAACCTCTTCCGATCAATGATAAACATCGGAGCCGTGGACACCCCTATTGACCCCTATACCCACACGAATGAATATTCGAGTGAACCTCCAGTTGCCGTGAGCTATTCCTGTTGCTTCGTGATATGTCACAAACACCCGAGGTGAGATTTATTGCATTCCTATGGATCAACAACTTGTCCACTATGCTAGTTACCTCGTTACTGGTTTTGTTCTCTTTTCTCGTTTCCATGTTCCGGCATCCCTGTGATCAAATCAGACTATGTCTGGCCAGACGATGATGGATACCGTAACACCGAGAGGGCCCGAGAATATCTCTCCATCGTTAGAGGAGCAAATCCAGATCTTGAGCTATCAAGTTACTTGACACACTTTTCCATGAACCCGTAAGCCGCCGTAATAGCCACCCATTTACGGATGACGTTTAACAAACCCCAAAGTTCATGAAGCAAGCATGAAGAAACTCGATACTCTCATGGTCTAAGGAATCATGCAAACGTTAACCATCTCTGTGTTATGTACCATTAACTTGTGACGAATGAATCTCTTAGCATAACATCAATCCGGGTCGATTCAACACAAATGTTCTCTTAACATTGTGCCCTCAAAGTTGCTGGCATTGACATGCCCATGATCAGGAAAACAGAACCATCATGCAACACTTTAGCTAGTCTTAGAGGCCAGACTAAGAATACTTCTTACCGTTTATTACTCCACACATGCATATGAGTCTTCCTCCGAGCCTCGTGTCATTGCAGACTTGAGAACCATAGCAGTTATAGCATGGAAACATAAACATAATTATGAACCGGGAGATAAATCAATAACATTTATTATTGCCTTTAGGGCATATCTCCTACAGGGGATTCATGCATGCATGCGTGCATAGTATATGCGCTCAAACTTAAGGTCTGAATCTCACCATGACCTATACTACGATAAAACGAACCAAATGAAGAATCCGCCATGGTAATCTATCTTGTTATTGGTCAAGGAGATCACGGATGTCCACACGGGTCGACGAATATATAGGCTTGTCGCCGATAACCACACGAGGGAGTGTACCGTTCGAAGGCAACCACTACATGCATATGTATGGAGGTGATGCGTGCATGCATGTTTGAATACACAACATTGATGTGGCGCGTGCGTCAAAAAATTGTACACTAGCTCCCCACACAGAGCGAGATCGGTTCATGATGTGTCGTTGTACTAGCCACTTTGACTCGATGGGAGGGATTCATGCACACACATGCATGTGTGTGTGCTCAAACTGTATCATGCATGTCATCCCAGAGCAAAAATAATAATCCCTTACTAATTCAAATTAACCTCTGTTGTTGTCAGGCAAAAAGTAGTGATGGACCAAGCGGGCTGACAGTTGGAAAGCATCGATATCGCTGATAACCGCTTAAGTGGGTGCGAGAGGACAACCACCACCGCTTTGCATGTGGGCCAAACATATATATGTTGAATACCAAAATGCACAACTTTGATATACCACATGCCTCCAAAACCGTAAACCATGCACCCACACAGCGCGAGGTTCATCAAGCGTACTACATATGATGGCCCCTTCCCCCCTTCACTGCATACTATATGCTCCTACCGTAATATATGTACAACCCAAAAGAATCCTCATCGATGGTGAAGTTAATTAACCTCTCCCGATGTAGGTAAGTGATGCATGCATGCTTCGACGATGGCCTCGTGGGCCCATAGATGGAAGTGTCACACGTGAGTGTCCTAGCTAGGATATGCATGTGGCACAAAAAGGTGTTGCGTGATGTTTGAATAGCCAATTTCACAATTTTGACGTGGCACGTGCCTCGGAAACCAAAAAGTCCCGACACTGAGTGAGGTGTACTTGTTCACGGACGCGTACGTATAGTATATATGCTAGTCCCCTCCCACCTCTTCAACGCATACTATATACCACCATAACACAAACAAAAAAGATTCTACCTTGCGGGTCAAATTAACATCACTGCCTGCTGTTCGTCAAAGTGATGGACGACGACCTCGCGGGCCCACAAAAAGCGTCACATGCGAGTATAGAGTGTCGTGTAGGACAACCATCGACTGCATGTGCCCAAAACATGTATGTATGAAAGGGTTGTGTAATGTTTTAAATAACGATTTAACGACTCTGATGTGGCACCGGCCTGCCTAACAAAACGGCCAACCCACACGGTGGCTCACAACTCGTAGTGTACCGCGAGCCACCCGCCACCCCCGAACGCACACACCCACCCACACACCGCGAATCCACCACAACTACGATGCATGTTAAATTAATTACCCCGCGGTGAACATATATGTTACCAAAGGAGGTACTTTTTAATTTCAAAAAAATCACAGAGATCATTCACACGTTTTAGTACATTAATTGATTGATTTTCTACGGGTATAATGTGCAAAAATCAAATTTGAGCTACATGCACACGTGACAGTGCACCTAAATGGACTGCGAAAACACATGTGTCTCACTGGGTGCATGTTTAATCCCCGTGCAACAAATTTCAAACATTGAGAATCTTGATTTTTAAATTATAGTACATCCAAAACTTATTTGAAGTTCATGAAACTTATCGTGTTGTCATATGGACACCAATACAAAGTGGCATTGTACTTTTTTTTGTCAAATTTGGGACCAGTTTTGATGTAATCTTTATCTAATTACAAACGGGAGATTATTAATAATTGGGAACCAATATCCCAAACGGATTATTTATTCGGACCGTGAGCGTTAGACCAACAATGGACACGTGACATGCTTCGGTTAAGCAATAAAGCGGCAGCATTAATCATCCAAATAGAAAAACAATATCGTGCCGCCCTTGCTTCCGTGTGCGTCTGAAGCAAAGCGTGAGTTGACGGGACGCATGCGAGCAGTCCTCCGCGCAGGCAGTCGGGGAGGTGTGCGTGCAGGTGTGTGAATTAACGGAGGCGTGCTCGCTGCGCAGTGTCATCAGGAGGCGTGCGAGTAGCTGTGTCAAACTTTGGTAGGCATGCCAGCAGTCCGGTGCGCAGGCTCACCGGGAGGCGAGCCATCGGTTTGACCGCCGCCCGCCTCTCTCCCACAACTCCCACTATTTATCCGCACCCCCCATCCTCGCCACACACACACACAATCCTCTCTCTCCGCTTGCATCCTCGATGCCGCTCTCAGTCCTCAAAGCCGTCAGTGTATGAGGATGCCGCCGAAGCGCCCCATCGGAGGGAGTGGTGACGCCAGGGCTGCTAAAGCACAGGAGCACGGCGTGGAGATGGACACAGAGATTGCCATCACCTCTGCGAGTTATCGCTGCACCCTGACATCGTCGACGGCATCGAGCTTCCACAGCCGGAGGCGGAGTTCCACACCGACTCCGACGACCACTCCGGCGACGACTCCGACGACCACTCCGGCGACGACGGACAGCTGGTTAGTCATCTATACCCATTTATGTGTCAAATAATCATAGGGTTTCTCTGGTTACTCCTGCCTCCCCCTTTTTGGAATAGAAATCCTATGGTTATGTTCTCCCATCCATGAAATCTGAGTAAGTTTCGTTAGATCCTGTAGTGTATTGATTATTTGAATGGTACAGGTGATAAGTGATTAGTTGTTTCATCTGTGCAAATGATTTCTGCCAGTAATCCGACTAGGGTTAGTGTTCGTGCTAATAATTCCTAGCCAGGACTTGACAATTGATTTTGAATGACCTACATATGTTTGTGCCATTATTTTCTTCAAGATTGGTCTATACATAGACGACTGTGCTTAAGAATCGAATCATAATCTCTGAATATGTATAAATAAATAGCCATAAATTCCTAATCCTACTTCACGGCATGTAATCAGTGATTTGATGCCAAATTTGTTTTACTATTTGTATAGGTGATGTCTGACAATGTGGACAGCGCGGATGAAGATGCCCAGAGGAGGTACAAGAGGCGAATCCTGAGGGAGCTTTTATGCGGGAATGCATAACAGCGATTAGGACACAGGCAGCTATGGATGCCCATTTTGCAACCACAAGCTTCATGACGCGTATCTAAGTGTTCTGGCGCATGCAAGAGGACGTGTCGTTGGCTCCTTCAAGCAGAAGTACTCTCGTAGGGTGGCGCACGGCGCGTACGCCGATTACCTGGAGAAGCTTTAGGATCGTGCCAGCATGTGAGATGAGATGTGGGATGGATCAAACTATGTACGCTTGAGTAAGCTTAATGGCGGTTGAACTATGTACTTATGGTTGAACTATGCTTATGTACGTGTACGCTTATTATCTATGTCTGAGTATGTTAAATATTTGGTTAAAATTTGGTAAAAATTACAAAAAGGGGGGCCAATAAACCAGGACGGAGGTAGTACGTCAATCACACACGGTTCCCAAAATTGGAACCGTGTGCAATGACTTTCATTTTGCCTGTTGCGTCAATGACACACGGTTCGCTCTAGCAAACCATCGCCCCCAAAATTTATTATGGGACAGAAAACCCTCACCACCCAATTCAATAAAGAATAAAGAAAACCCTCACCATCCCCACGTCACAAAAACCCTCACCCTGCCCGCCACCCCCTCCGGTGCAGTCCCCATTCACACCTGCACAAGCTCCTCCGCATCTATGCCATGGCACCGCCTGTCGCGGCGGTAAATACTTAGCTTGACGCCTGCCGCCGCCGCCAGGCTGCCGGCAAAGCCCACCGCATTTCGCCACTTCTCCTTGTCGCCATCTGTCGCCATCGACTTTCTCGACGCTGCCTGTGGTCGACCCAGCTCCGCTCGGTTGGGAAATCTACCGTACTAAGGGTTTTTTCTCATGGACGACAAGCTAACTAATTTAATGAGATATTATCTCATCTCTTATCCCAGTTCATCTGCCTCCTTTAATCACCTAGCGGAAATCGCCGTGAATTCGTTTTTATTCGAGCTGATTTGAGGGTTTTCTTTCATTCATGGAATGTACAATGCGCCGACACATCAGGACTTTATGACCTCCACCAGAGATTCCATCTCATCGTACCAGATAACTTGAGGACGCACGCGGTATGTTCAGTCTCACCCTAAATCAGTTGGCATGGCCTACTTTCCTGAATATATTCTAAATATTGCTACATTTGGATAAAAGGTTCCACATGCACCATATACGTCAAAGGGGATTTTCCCCTCTTCTTTATATATTAGGCAAATTAATGATGTATTGTTCTTTCAATTACTCTCATATTTCCATGACATCATGTTTACCCTATCTATTTAATTATAGATTTTTGTCTTTCAATTTCAACTGTTGTACAGTTCTTTCAATTTGGGCCCATATTTGCATGTTACCATATTTTCTTTAACAATCCTACCATTTTCTGCAGCGCATCTCTTGCTATGCAACAGATTATGTAGTGCACAATCTTTCCCTTTACATAGATCAAGACTGCACGGATGTCCTACTGCACACAAACCATGGATTTACAATCGTTGCTACTGTAAGACTTGATGAACGTGGTGACTCCTATTTTGGCACTAGCTTTTGGAAAGAAATTTCTAAGTTTTATGTACTGAAAGCTGGCACTAAAATTGCACTGCACATAAAAGGGCCTGGTCATGAGATATATGCTAACTTCCCCGACAAAATCATCTGTCCGGACTTTGTTCGAAGTAAGTTTTCTTTTCAACTATCTGCATGTTGACTTACCCAGCAATGTAAAATGAATTGTGTAGTATTTAAGCAACCAATTGTTATTCCCTTTTCTTACTATATTCCTACCTAATAACTTCTAGTTACCAATACACTTTTCTATTACCCTGTTTTAACTAAATATTCCCTGTACTCCCATTTCTATCAGAAAGCGCCGCTGACAAGGAGACTCCGGAGGTGGAGAACGGGGTTGCCAACAAGCGGAGGCGGGGCGAGCTAGAACCGTAAGCGATCCAGCAGGCCTAGACTTCATCAGCAGCCTCCCCGATGATATGTTGACAGTCATCATCTCCCTCCTCCCAATCAAATATGGGGTGCGGACAACCGTCCTTTCCCGGCGGTGGCGCCCCCTATGGAACTCCAGCCCTCTCGACCGCATCGATACCCAGGAGCTCTGCCATGGCTATCGCAAAAGCTTGGATGCGTTCTCCAAGATCCTCGGCAGTCACCTTGGCCCAACCAGAGGCCTTAGAATGGGCAAGTTCCGTTCCAACAGCAAGGACCGAGCCAAGATTGACGACTGGTTCCGATCCCCCATCCTAGATCAGCTCGAGGAGCTCACTTTTGATGATGGGCATATGTGGTCGTTGGCAATGTCTGCACTCCGCCTCGCGCCCACGCTGCGCGCCGCCAAGTTCAGGAACTGCCATCCCCCCCCCCTAATGACACGCCCGCTCTTATTCTACCACGACTGAAGCACCTCGAGCTCGTCGTCGTCTGCCTCTCAAGCGGTGACATGGAGCGCCTGCTCTGTGGATGTACTGCACTCGAGTACCTTCATCTTTAGGCGATCAATGGGTTGAGTACCTTCCACATCACCTCCATGACTCTCCGGACTATTTATGTGTGTTGCTGGTGCGGCAGGAAGACATCACAAGATGTGTACCATGGTATGGTCATTGAGGACACACCTGCACTTGAGAGATTACTTGTAGTTGATCAAGAAGGTCCAACAAGAATCAATGTCATTTCTGCGCCGAAATTGACAGTGGTGGGCTACTTGTCTGACAAATACTCCGACTTGTTATTGGATCCACATCCATTCAGGTTCAACAGCCGCCTTCTACCTCTTCTTCTACAAATTAACATTATTTCTAATTTGAAGATGTTTGTTCGTCTGTCATTCAGAAAATGATTCCGACAAGTTTGACCCCGAAACTGCGCACAGTGAAGGTCTTGGCACTAGAATCTATCGGCCCTGACCTGGAGCAAGTTGTCAGTTTCCTGAGATGCTTTTCGTGCCTGGAGAAGCTATATATTGAGGTGATGTTCCTTTTCTGTTAAATGTTAACCATAAGGGAGTTCAATTTGTGACACCTTTTCCATGTTTACAATGACAATGTACTACGATTTCTGAAGGTTCTTTTGGAGGATTTCGGTACATACATGTCCCCCCCCCCATATTGGTTGCTTGATCCATATGGTTACAATCAATAAGCATTTATCCTTTGGATTCATCTGTACTAGTTTTCTTAGGGAACTTTTCATCCACTCCAACCTCTTGTGAAGAAGGCTACATTTTTCTAGAATGTAATCAAATGCCCATGTTAATCATGTCAGATTGAAGTGTTGGGGAACGTAGTAATTTCAAAAAAATTCCTACGCACACGCAAGATCATGGTGATGCATAGCCACGGGAGGGGAGAGTGTTGTCCACGTACCCTCGTAGACCGAAAGCGGAAGCGTTAGCACAACGCGGTTGATGTAGTCGTACATCTTCACGATCCGACCGATCAAGTACCGAACGTATGGCACCTCCGAGTTCAACACACGTTCAGCCCGATGACGTCCCTCGAACTCCGATCCAGCTGAGTGTTGAGGAGAGTTTCACAAGACGACAAAGACATGGTGACGATATTGATGTTCTACCTCACGCAGGCTTCGCCTAAGCACCGCTTCTGATGATATCGAGGTGGACTATGGTGGAGGGGGGCACCGCACACGGCTAAGAGATCAAACAGATCAATTGTTGTGTCTTTGGGGTGCCCCCTACCCCCGTATATAAAGGAGTAAGGGGGAGGCCGTCCGGCCCTCTATGGCGTGCCCCCAAGAGGGGAATCCTACTAGGACTCCAAGTCCTAGTAGGTTTCCACCTAAAGGGAGAGAGGGGGAAGGAAGGAGAGGGAGAGGGAGAAGGAAAGGGGGGCGCCCCCCCCCCTCTCCTAGTCCAATTCAGACCAGAGGGGGAGGGGACGCGCGGCCCTCCCTAGCCGCCCCTCTCTCTCTCCACTAAGGCCCATCGAGGCCCATTAGTTCCCCCGGGGGTTCCGATAACCCTCTGGCACTCCGGTTTTATCCGAAACTTCTCCGGAACACTTCCGATGTCCGAATATAGTCGTCCAATATATCAATATTCATGTCTCGACCATTTCGAGACTCCTCATCATGTCCGTGATCACATCCGGGACTCCGAACAACCTTCGGTGCATCAAAACACATAAACTCATAATAAAACTATCATCGTAACGTTAAGCGTGCGGACCCTACGGGTTCGAGAACTATGTAGACATGACCGAGACACGTCTCTGGTCAATAACCAATAGCGGAACCTGGATGCTCATATTGGCTCCCACATATTCTATGAAGATCTTTATCGGTCAGACAGCATAACAACATACGTTGTTCCCTTTGTCATCGGTATGTTACTTGCCCGAGATTCGATCATCGGTATCTCAATACCTAGTTCAATCTCGTTACCGGCAAGTTTCTTTACTCGTTCCGTAATACATCATCCCGCAACTAAATCATTAGTTGCAATGCTTGCAAGTCTTAAGTAATGTGCATTACCGAGAGGGCCCACAGATACCTCTCCGACAATCGGAGTGACAAATCCTAATCTCGAAATACGCCAAACCAACATGTACCTTCGGAGACACCTGTAGAGCACCTTTATAATCACCCGATTCGTTGTGACGTTTGGTAGCACACAAAGTGTTCCTCCGGTAAACGGGAGTTGCATAATCTCATAGTCATAGGAACATGTATAAGTCATGAAGAAAGCAATAGCAACATACTAAACGATCGTGTGCTAAGCTAACGAAATGGGTCATGTCAATCACATCATTCTCCTAATGATGTGATCCCGTTAATCAAATGACAACTCATGTCTATGGTTAGGAAACATAACCATCTTTGATTAACGAGCTAGTCAAGTAGAGGCATACTAGTGACACTCTGTTTGTCTATGTATTCACACATGTATTATGTTTCCGGTTAATACAATTCTAGCATGAATAATAAACATTTATCATGATATAAGGAAATAAATAATAACTTTATTATTGCCTCTAGGGCATATTTCCTTCAGTCTCCCACTTGCACTAGAGTCAATAATCTAGATTACACAGTAATGATTCTAACACCCATGGAGCCTTGGTGCTGATCATGTTTTGCTCGTGGAAGAGGCTTAGTCAACGGGTCTGCAACATTCAGATTCGTATGTATGTTGCAAATTTCTATGTCTCCCACCTGGACTAGATCCCAGATGGAATTGAAGCGTCTCTTGATGTGCTTGGTTCTCTTGTGAAATCTGGATTCCTTCGCTAAGGCTATTGCTCCAGTATTGTCACAAAAGATTTTCATTGGACCCGATGCACTAGGTATGACACCTAGATCGGATATGAACTCCTTCATCCAGACTCCTTCATTTGCTGCTTCCGAAGCAGCTATGTACTCCGCTTCACACGTAGATCCCGCCACGACGCTTTGTTTAGAACTGCACCAACTAACAGCTCCACCGTTCAATGTAAACACGTATCCGGTTTGCGATTTAGAATCGTCCGGATCAGTTTCAAAGCTTGCATCAACGTAACCATTTACGATGCGCTCTTTGTCACCTCCATAAACGAGAAACGTATCCTTAGTCCTTTTCAGGTACTTCAGGATGTTCTTGACCGCTGTCCAGTGATCCACTCCTGGATTACTTTGGTACCTCCCTGCTAGAATTATAGCAAGACACACATCAGGTCTGGTACACAGCATTGCATACGTGATAGAGCCTATGGCTGAAGCATAGGGAACATCTTTCATTTTCTCTCTATCTTCTGCAGTGGTCGGGCATTGAGTCTTACTCAACTTCACACCTTGTAACACAGGCAAGAACCCTTTCTTTGCTTGATCCATTTTGAACTTCTTCAAAACTTTGTCAAGGTATGTGCTTTGTGAAAGTCCAATTAAGCATCTTGATCTAATGCCTAATATGTAAGCAGCTTCACCGAGGTCTTTCATTGAAAAACTCTTATTCAAGTATCCCTTTATGCTATCCAGAAATTCTATATCATTTTCAATCAGTAATATGTCATCCACATATAATATCGAAAATGCTCTGAGCTCCCACTCACTTTCTTGTAAATACAAGCTTCTCCAAAAGTCTGTACAAAACCAAATGCTTTGATCACACTATCAAAGCGTTTATTCCAACTCCGAGAGGCTTGCACCAGTCCATAAATGGATCGCTGGAGCTTGCATACTTTGTTAGCTCCCTTTGGATCGACAAAACCTTCCGGTTGCATCATATACAACTCTTCTTCCAGAAATCCATTCAGGAATGCAGTTTTGACATCCATCTGCCAAATTTCATAATCATAAAATGCGGCAATTGCTAACATGATTCGGACAGACTTAAGCATCGCTACGGGTGAGATGGTCTCATCGTAGTCAATCCCTTGAACTTGTCGAAAACCTTTCGCAACAAGTCGAGCTTTGTAGACAGTAACATTACCGTCAGCGCCAGTCTTCTTCTTGAAGATCCATTTATTCTCAATTGCTTGCCGATCATCAAGCAAGTCAACGAAAGTCCACACTTTGTTCTCATACATGGATCCCATCTCAGATTTCATTGCTTCAAGCCATTTTGCGGAATATGGGCTCACCATTGCTTCTTCATAGTTCGTAGGTTCATCATGATCTAGTAGCATGACTTCCAGAACAGGATTACCGTACCACCCTGGTGTGGATCTTACTCTGGTTGATCTACGAGGTTCAGTAGAAACTTGATCTGAAGTTCCATGATCATCATCATTAACTTCCTCACTAATTGGTGTAGGTGTCACAGAAACCGGTTTCTGTGATGTACTACTTTCCAATAAGGGAGCAGGTATAGTTACCTCATCAAGTTCTACTTTCCTCCCACTCACTTCTTTCGAGAGAAACTCCTTCTCTAGAAAGGATCCATTCTTAGCAACGAATGTCTTGTCTTCGGATCTGTGATAAAAGGTGTACCCAACAGTCTCCTTTGGGTATCCTATGAAGACACATTTCTCCGATTTGGGTTCGAGCTTATCAGGTTGAAGCTTTTTCACATACGCATCGCAGCCCCAAACTTTCAGAAACGACAACTTTGGTTTCTTGCCAAACCACAGTTCATAAGGCGTCGTCTCAACGGATTTTGATGGTGCCCTATTTAACGTGAATGCGGTCGTCTCTAAAGCATAACCCCAAAACGATAGCGGTAAATCTGTAAGAGACATCATAGATCGCACCATATCAAGTAAAGTACGATTACGACGTTCGGACACACCATTACGTTGTGGTGTTCCGGGTGGCGTGAGTTTCGAAACTATTCTGCATTGTTTCAAATGTAGACCAAACTCGTAACCCAAATATTCTCCTCCAAGATCAGATCGTAGAAACTTTATTTTCTTGTTACGATGATTTTCAACTTCACTCTGAAATTCTTTGAACTTTTCAAATGTTTCAGACTTATGCTTCATTAAGTAGATATACCCATATCTGCTTAAATCATCTGTGAATATGAGAAAATATCGATATCCGCCACGAGCTTCAACATTCATCGAACCACATACATCTGTATGTATGATTTCCAATAAATCTGTTGCTCTCTCCATAGTACCGGAGAACGGCATTTTAGTAATATTTCCCATGAGGCACGGTTCGCAAGTACCAAGTGATTCATAATCAAGTGGTTCCAAAAGTCCATCAGTATGGAGTTTCTTCATGCGCTTTACACCGATATGACCTAAACGGCAGTTCCACAAATAAGTTGCACTGTCATTATCAACTTTGCATCTTTTGGCTTCAACATTATGAATATGTGTATCACTACTATCGGGATTCATCAAAAATAGACCACTCTTCAAGGGTGCATGACCATAAAAGATATTACTCATATAAATAGAACAACCATTATTCTCTGATTTAAATGAATAACCGTCTCGCATCAAACAAGATCCAGATATAATGTTCATGCTCAATGCTGGCACCAAATAACAATTATTTAGGTCTAATACTAATCCCGAAGGTAGATGTAGAGGTAGCATGCTGACCGCAATCACATCGACTTTGGAACCATTTCCCACGCACATCATCACCTCGTCCTTTGCCGTTGTTAAGCAATCCGTAGTCCCTGCTTGAGTTGCAAATATTAGCAACAGAACCAGATCAAATACCAGTGCTACTACGAGCTCTAGTAAGGTACACATCAATAACATGTATAACACATATACCTTTGTTCACCTTGCCATCCTTCTTATTCACCAAATACTTGGAGCAGTTTCGCTTCCAGTGACCAGTCTGCTTGCAGTAGAAGCACTCAGTTTCAGGCTTAGGTCCAGACTTTGGTTTCTTCTCCTGAGCAGCAACTTGCTTGCTGTTCTTCTTGAAGTTCCCCTTCTTCTTCCCTTTGCCATTTTTCTTGAAACTAGTGGTCTTGTTGACCATCAACACATGATGCTCCTTCTTGATTTCTACCTCCACAGCTTTTAGCATTGCGAAGAGCTCGGGAATTGTCTTGTCCATCCCTTGCATATTATAGTTCATCACAACGCTCTTGTAGCTAGGTGGAAGTGATTGGAGAATTCTGTCAATGACGCTATCATCCAGAAGATTAACTCCCAGTTGAATCAAGTGATTATTATACCCAGACATCTTGAGTATATGCTCACTGACAGAACTATTCTCCTCCATCTTGCGGTCGTAGAACTTATTGGAGACTTCATATCTCTCAATCCGGGCATTTGCTTGAAACATTAACTTCAACTCCTGGAACATCTCGTATGCTCCATGACGTTCAAAACATCGTTGAAGTCCCGGTTCTAAGCCGTAAAGCATGGCACATTGAACTATCGAGTAGCCATCAGCTTTGCTCTGCCAGACGTTCTTAACGTCGTCAGTTGCATCAGCAAGCAGCAGGTTCGGCACCCAGCGGTGCTTCGGGACGTAATTCTTACGTGCAGCAATGAGGAAAATCCTAAAGTTACGGACCCAGTCCGTGTAATTGCTACCATCATCTTTCAACTTTGCTTTGTCAAGGAACGCATTAAAATTCAATGGAACAACAGCACGGGCCATCTATCTACAATCAAACATAGACAAGCAAGATACTATCAGGTACTAAGTTCATGATAAATTTAAGTTCAATTAATCATATTACTTCAGAACTCCCACTTAGAAAGACATCCCTCTAATCCTCTAAGTGATCACGTGATCCAAATCAACTAAACCATAACCGATCATCACGTGAAATGGAGTAGCTTTCAATGGTGAACATCACTATGTTGATCATATCTACTATATGATTCACGCTCGACCTTTCGGTCTCAGTGTTCCGAGGCCATATCTGCATATGCTAGGCTCGTCACGTTTAACCCGAGTATTCTGCGTGTGTAAAACTAGCTTGCACCCGTTGTAGATGGACGTAGAGCTTATCACACCCGATCACCACGTGGTGTCTGGGCACGACGAACTTTGGTAACGGTGCATACTCAGGGAGAACACTTTTATCTTGAAATTTAGTGAGAGATCATCTTATAATGCTACCGTCAATCAAAGCAAGATAAGATGCATAAAAGATAAACATCACATGCAATCAATACAAGTGATATGATATGGACATCACCATCTTGTGCTTGTGATCTCCATCTCCGAAGCACCGTCATGATCACCATCGTCACCGGAGCGACACCTTGATCTCCATTGTAGCATCGTTGTCGTCTCTCCAATCTTATGCTTCTACGACTATCGCTACCGCTTAGTGATAAAGTAAAACATTACAGGGCGATTGCATTGCATACAATAAAGCGACAACCATATGGCTCCTGCCAGTTGCCGATAACTCGGTTACAAAACATGATCATCTCATACAATAAAATATAGCATCACGTCTTGACCATATCACATCACAACAAGCCCTGCAAAAACAAGTTAGACGTCCTCTACTTTGTTGTTGCAAGTTTTACGTGGCTGCTACGGGCTTAGCAAGAACCGTTCTTACCTACGCATAAAACCACAACGATAGTTTGTCAAGTTGGTGCTGTTTTAACCTTCGCAAGGACCGGGCGTAGCCACACTCGGTTCAACTAAAGTTGGAGAAACTGACACCCGCCAGCCACCTGTGTGCAAAGCATGTTGGTAGAACCAGTCTCGCGTAAGCGTACGCGTAATGTCAGTCCGGGCCACTTCATCCAACAATACCGCCGAACCAAAGTATGACATGCTGGTAAGCATTATGACTTATATCGCCCACAACTCACTTGTGTTCTACTCGTGCATATAACATCAACGCATAAAACCAGGCTCGGATGCCACTGTTGGAGAACGTAGTAATTTCAAAAAAATTCCTACGCACACGCAAGATCATGGTGATGCATAGCAACAAGAGGGGAGAGTGTTGTCCACGTACCCTCGTAGACCGAAAGCGTAAGCGTTAGCACAATGCGGTTGATGTAGTTGTACGTCTTCATGATCCGACCGATCAAGTACCGAATGTACGGCACCTACGAGTTCAGCACATGTTCAGCCCGATGACGTCCCTCGAACTCCGATCCAGCCGAGTGTTGAGGGAGAGTTTCGTCAGCACGACGGCGTGGTGACAATATTGATGTTCTACCAACGCAGGGCTTGGCCTAAGCACCGCTACAGTATTATCGAGGTGGACTATGGTGGAGGGGGGCACCGCACACGGCTAAAAGATCAAACAGATCAATTGTTGTGTCTTTGTGGTGCCCCCTGCCCCCGTATATAAAGGAGCAAGGGGGAGGCCGGCCGGCCCTCTATGGCACGCCCCCAAGAGGGGAATCCTACTAGGACTCCAAGTCCTAGTAGGTTTCCACCTAAAGGGAGAGAAGGGGAAGGAAGGAGAGGGAGAGGGAGAAGGAAAGGGGGGCGCCGCCCCCCCTCTCCTAGTCCAATTTGGACCAGAGGGGGAGGGGCGCGGGCCCCTCCCTGGCCGCCCCTCTCTCTCTCTCCACTAAGGCCCATCGAGGCCCATTAGTTCCCCCGGGGTTCCGAGAACCCTCCGGCACTCCGATTTTATCTGAAACTTCTCCGGAACACTTCCGGTGTCCGAATATAGTCGTCCAATATATCAATCTTCATGTCTCGACCATTTCGAGACTCCTTGTCATGTCCGTGATCACATCCGGGACTTCGAACAACCTTCAGTACATCAAAAAACATAAACTCATAATAAAACTGTCATCGTAACGTTAAGCGTGCAGACCCTACGGGTTCGAGAACTATGTAGACATGACCGAGACACGTCTCTAGTCAATAACCAATAGCGGAACCTGGATGCTCATATTAGCTCCCACATATTCTATGAAGATCTTTATCGGTCAGACCGCATAACAACATACGTTGTTCCCTTTGTCATCTGTATGTTACTTGCCCGAGATTCGATCGTCGGTATCTCAATACCTAGTTCAGTCTCGTTACCGGCAAGTCCCTTTACTCGTTCCGTAATACATCATCCCGCAACTAACTCATTAGTTGCAATGCTTGCAAGGCTTAAGTGATGTGCATTACCGAGAGGGCCCAGAGATACCTCTCCAACAATCGGAGTGACAAATCCTAATCTCGAAATACGCCAACCCAACATGTACCTTCGGAGACACGTGTAGAGCACCTTTATAATCACCCAGTTACGTTGTGACGTTTGGTAGCACACAAAGTGTTCCTCCGGTAAACAGGAGTTGCATAATCTCATAGTCATAGGAACATGTATAAGTCATGAAGAAAGCAATAGCAACATACTAAACGATCGTGTGCTAAGCTAACGAAATGGGTCATGTCAATCACATCATTCTCCTAATGATGTGATCCCGTTAATCAAATGACAACTCATGTCTATGGTTAGGAAACATAACCATGATTAACGAGCTAGTCAAGTAGAGGCATACTAGTGACACTCTGTTTGTCTATGTATTCACACATGTATTATGTTTCCGGTTAATACAATTCTAGCATGAATAATAAACATTTATCATGATATAAGGAAATAAATAATAACTTTATTATTACCTCTAGGGCATATTTCCTTCATGAAGATGGCATGTTAGTGCATTTTACAAATCCTGCAAACCAAATAGGCACGTCGTAATGTTCAAAACTGCATGTAGGCACTAACACGTTTTCTTCTTTTGCAGACAAGATTAGGCCCAGTGGTGGATAATGTGATACAATATAACAATCACGTCGAATGCCTAGATCTGCATCTCTCATAAATTACTTTGAAGAACTACCGAGGGACCTTACCGGAGATTATATTCGCCAGGTTCTTTGTTCTCAGAGCAAGGGTGCTGAAGGAAATTGTCGGATGTGGGGTTCCGGCGCACCCTTAAGGTTCGAACTCTGGGGTGCGCGCGAACTCTTTACCTCCTACCGATCCACGCCCTAGCTTACTGAGATCTTGCGGATGAACTCGATGAACTCACAACACAGAAAGACATGAGATTTATACTGGTTCGGACCACCGTTGTGGTGTAATACCCTACTCCAGTGTGGTGGTGGTGGATTGCCTCTTGGGCGGATGAAGAACAGTACAAAGGGAAGAACAGCCTCCTGAGGTTGAGTTGTTCTTGTGGCTAGGGTAGGCTCTCGATCGGATTGGGTCAGCCGAGATGCCCCTACTGTTGTGGCTAGCTCTACTTATATAGGCCCTGGTCCTCTTCCCAAATATTGAGCGGGAAGGGAGCCAACAACGGCGAGCAAATTTGAAGGGGAACAGCCAGTACAAGCTATCCTGACAAAAGTGGTCTCCGCGTGCAAAAGGCTCTGGTGGTGACGCTGTCTTGGGCTCCATGACGACCTCCGTCTTGCCGTCTTCCTGGTCTTGGTCTCGTTGCACCGATATGGCAACATTTGCCTGATGCCTCGGTACTCCTCGCCTGCGCTGGCCTCCTTAGCACCAAAGAGGAAACAAGGACGCTGCGCAAGCTGGCGCCCGCCTGGTGCCGATCGTCATGGCTCACGTCATGAGAGCCTCGTGAGGTTTGCCCCGCCTTGATATCTCCGCTCCTAGTGAGCCTGCCTGGCTAGGCCACTCCTGAGGAGGCCTTGCGTCGTCCGCCTCGCGAGGCTTGGCCCCTCGCGAGGGTCTCGGGTGCTTTGCTGATGAAGATGGGCCGTACGGGCCCGCTGGCTTAGCCACGCTGCAGCCGCAAGCAGGCAACTCTGGGGACCCCCGTTCCCTGAACGCCGACAATAGCCCCCAGGCCCAAGGTGCGCTCGGGCTTGGCTTCGCGACGAAGCCAAGGGTCAAGTGCGGAGCACCGCGGGCCCCAAAAGCCTGCAGCCTCGGTTGACGCGTGGCGGTTGATTGGACATGGGCGTCTCTGCTTCCGCATCCTGCATCGGCGACTGCACGACTTGACTAGTCCCTGCGACATGCAAGGAAAACCATCATTACCTGTGATCATGGGAGGCGCCAGTTGGCCTTCTTCCGCTATAAATGGGGATGGGGACGGAGCCCCCGTCGCCCATCTCTTTCTTGATCACTTGCTTTTTCCTCCTCGCTCCATTGCTAGCAGCGCCACCAATGGCGCCACGAAGGAAGTTCTCCCCCACTGAGAAGGGGAAAGCCCCTCGCGAGGGACCCGTCCCCGGCGCCCAAGCGCGGACGCGGCCGTCCGCGCAAGCACGTCACGACCCCCGACGCGGCTCACCGTCTTGGCGGCACCGCGGCACGCGGAGGGGGTCGTCCCAGCCACGGCGGTCCAATTGAGGAAGGGAGGCGTGCCATGGTGGCGCGACCTCCCCGTCCGCGCTTCCATTCGGCGGAAGTGTCGCGGAGTTCGTCGTCTGGTCGGAGAACCCGGCCGGCAACTGGCTCCAGCTTCCGCGTTTCTTCGTCAGCGAACTGCCGGCCTCTGGTCCAGGCGGGCTCTGGTTGCAGGCGGATGGTTGCTACCTCTTGAGCACTGCGTTGGTTTTCCCTTGAAGAGGAAAGGGTGATGCAGTAAAGCAGCGCAAGTATTTCCCTCAGTTTTTGAGAACCAAGGTATCAATCCAGTAGGAGGCCACGCACGAGTCCCTCGCACCTACACAAACAAATAAATCCTCGCAACCAACGCGATAAGGGGTTGTCAATCCCTCCACGGTCACTTACGAGAGTGAGATCTGATAGATATGATAAGATAATATTTTTGGTATTTTTATGATAAAGATGCAAAGTAAAATAAAAGGCAATAAAAATAACTAAGTATTGGAAGATTAATATGATGGAAAATAGGCCCGGGGGCCATAGGTTTCACTAGTGGCTTCTCTCAAGAACATAAGTATTACGGAGGGTGAACAAATTACTGTTGAGCAATTGACAGAATTGAGCATAGTTATGAGAATATCTAGGTATGATCATGTATATAGGCATCACGTCTGAGACAAGTAGATCGACTCCTGCCTGCATCTACTACTATTACTCCACACATCGACCGCTATCCAGCATGCATCTAGAGTATTAAGTTCATAAGAACAGAGTAACGCTTTAAGCAAGATGACATGATGTAGAGGGATAAACTCATGCAATATGATATAAACCCCATCATGTTATCCTCGATGGCAACAATACAATCGTGCCTTGCTGCCCCTCATCACACCGGGAAAGGACACCGCAAGATTGAACCCAAAGCTAAGCACTTCTCCCATTGCAAGAAAGATCAATCTAGTAGGCCAAACCAAACTGATAATTCGAAGAGACTTGAAAAGATAACCAATCATATATAAAAGAATTCAGAGAAGATTCAAATATTGTTCATAGATAAACTTGATCATAAACCCACAATTCATCGGTCTCAACAAACACACCGTAAAAGAAGATTACATCGAATAGATCTCCACAAGAGAGGGGGAGAACATTGTTTTGAGATCCAAAAAGAGAGAAGAAGCCATCTAGCTAATAACTATGGACCCGAAGGTCTGAGGTAAACTACTCACACATCATCGGAGAGGCTAGGGTGTTGATGTAGAAGCCCTCCGTGATCGATGCCCCCCCCCCCCCCGGCGGAGCTTCTGAACAGGCCCCAAGATGGGATCTCACGGGTACAGAAGGTTGTGGCGGTGGAATTAGGTTTTTGGCTACGTATCTGGTAGTTTGGGGGTACGCAGGTATATATAGGAGGAAGAAGTACATCGGTGGAGCAACGTGGGGCCCACGAGGGTGGGGGGCGCGCCCCCCTACCTCGTGCCCTCCTGGTTGATGTCTTGACGTAGGGTCCAAGTCCTCTAGATCACGTTCGTTCCGTGTAACATCCCAAAATTCTAAATTTTGGAATGTTATATTAAATAAATAATTATGCTTGTTTGTTTGATTGTTGTGTAACTGATTGTGTGAAATTGAGTGAAATTTGAAACTTTTTGAAAGTTTACTAAGAGGGAATGAAATGACATTCCCAAACTTTCACCTTGCATTTATGATGTCCATGAATTCAAATTCAATTCAAACACAAAACCCTAGAGAGAAGATGATATGACTTCTTCCATTTAAACAAATCAAAATGGTTTTGAAAAGATTTGAATTCCATTTGGAAATATTTCAATTCTGAAACTCTATGCAACTCAATGATTTTCACGAGAGAAGATAAAATGACTTCTTCAAACTAAATGAAATATGAGTTGGGAGTTTTAAAAGAATTAAATCCAAAGTTCTTTGAATTTATTTCCAATTTGGAGTTATTTGAGTTTTATTCAAAATATTTTTCTCCAAAACAAAATATATGGAAAATAGGGTAACATGATTCCCTACATCAAAAATTGGAGAGAAATTAATTTGAAGTCATTTTGGTATTTTAAAATGATTTTTGTTGGATTTTATTGGACCAGAAGCACTCTTTGCTTTATTTAAATTTGTGTGTATTTTATTTAATGCTAGAATAATGTTCATCGTAGGAAATCTTTTTCTGAAAATTTTGATATATTATATGCCTATATAATATTTTCATTTTATTTTGTTTTATCATTTTGTTTTCCTCTCTGTGTTTGTTTAAAAAATAAAAAATAAATATTCATGGCGCCTTGGGCCAAAGGCCCAAGCCGCCAACCAGCCGGCCGCCAAGGCCAAGACCATCGCACGCACGCACCTAGGGAGCCAGGAGCCAAGGTTTTATTCTTTACAAATCCTAGTAGGATTTGATCCCGTTCGTTATTCCGTTTTTATTCCTAGGATTCCTAATCCTAGCCTATTTCTTACCCCTACCCCAAGCAAAACCCTCCTCCCCACTATAAATACCTAAGCACCCCCTCCAACACATCAAACCAACACCTCTCCTCTCCTCTCCTCTCCTCTCCGCAGCAAGAAGAAGCAAAGACCACCGCCGCCAAGTGCCGCCTCCTCGACCTCTCCTGAGGTTTATATGATCGCCTCCACCGTCCCATGATCCCTTTCCTCTAGGATCAACCGCAACATCGGATCCGATCTTCTTCCCCAACTCCGACGACTACTCGGTGAGATCCACGAAATCCCGTAATTCATTTTTTTCTTCAGAAAATAGCAATCTTAGAAAATTCATATCTTTTAGAGTTTTTAGTATTTTTTGAGTGATTCCAATTGCTATGTGTCACAAATTTGCGGAAGTTTCTGTTAATGTCTCTGGATTTCAAATTTGAGTAGTTTAAATGTGAATTTGATAAATTTTGTTCAGATTAGTATTTTGGCCATAACTTGAGTTTAAAAATAGGTTTTTAATTAATTCTTTTTGCTCCTGGTCACTTATGATATTTTTTAGCTGTAGGATTTAGTTTGGTAATTTTGGAGTATTTTAAATTAGATTTTAGTAAAAACAGTACTGTTTTGCTTATATAGTTGTTTTAGTTATGTAATTATTGTTTTTAATTATTTTAGTTCATTCCTTTTGTAGATTTTCACTTGTTGTTATATGTTTATGTTTAGCTACAGTAGATAAATTTTTGTAGTTATTTATTAGTGTTTAGCTACTGTTTTGTAATTGCTTGTTTAGTTCATAGTGATAGTGGATAAAAATAGTTTTATTAGTTTTAAAAGTAATTCTTTTTCCACTTCAAGTTATATTGTTTTTGTTTCTGTTATTTGTGAACACATTAGTTGTTATATTTATTTAGTATAGTTTATTAATGTTTTAATAAATGATTTGCTGTTATAGTTGTCTTAGTGTTTTGCTAGTTGCTATATTTGTTCTAGTATTAACTAGATGGTTATAGTAGTTTTATATTAGTTCTTTTTGTTAGTTATTAAATTAGTAATTTATTTTCTGTTATTTTATTAGATTTATGTTTTCTTTGCTGTAGAAAAAATATTAGAGTAATTTAGTGATGTTATGTTAAGATTTGTGTGAGTTGGTCACCACTAGTTTTTCCTTGAATTTTTCTTTCGAAGTTTTTCCTTTGGTTTTCGACTTGGTTTTCTTTGTTGCTTTTATTTTGATTGAGTACTGTTATGATTGATAGAATTGATTGCTAGGATGATTGCTTATATGATTGTCTGTTTAATATAGATTTTTAACGGAGTGACGAATAGTTCTACCAAGTCATTATTCGAGAGTGTTGTTATCTTCATCAACTTACCAGGCAAGTTCACTTTGACCATGTTTTTCATACCTATGTGTTTTATTGCATCTAGTGTCATCTTCGCAACAATCCCTCCAAAGAGTGACATTGAATCCTTGTAGTTGAGTAGTATGCATGAGGTAGGAACCCATCACCCTGTTACCAAGCCCGGGCGTTATTTATTTTAATGCTACGCTATAGTAGACGGGGTTGGTATGAGTGCTCGGAGTGGTGTGAGAATGGAGGATCTACGCCAATGACGACAACTCCATGATGGAATCTGCAAGGACTGCATCTTCAAGGCCTCAAGACTTCAAGACTCGAGACAAGAATTCAATACACACTCACTGGGTGAAGGATGGTTGACGGGCACCTGGAGAAACCAAGGGTTGGCGGGATGCATGGAGAAGCGCCATGACATCTTGTGGAAAGCTTCACCCAGCACTCAAAGAGACGGAAGAATACTTCATGCCCGAAGCTTACCTGCAACCGCAAGTCACTATGGGCTCTGGCTTGGTTGACCTTAGTTGTGACTCTGGCTAGGGCGGTGCTAGCAGAGGTAGAACTACGGTAGGATTGAATGAGCACCGGACGGTGGTCGGGAACTCTTCGAAGACCATGTTTGGTCATCTTGTTCTCAAACACCACAAGTGCGAGAACGTAAAAGAGGGATCGAATCTTGCGGGTAAAGTGTACAAACCTCTGCAGAGGGTTTAAACCTAATCGAATAGCCGTGTCCCGATTACGGACAATTTAAGCATCTGGACTTGGATCTATCTCGAACTCTCAACACCGGACTGATAACTTAATTGTGGGCAACTTATGATGAATTTGGGCTATGAGACATCGGTTGGCGGAACCGTGTCATGATAGAAAACTCTATAGTACAGATTTCATTTATTCCTTTGATGTAGGGAAAATAAATGAGCTTTTACGCAAACAAAACTCAGACACAGAGCCACAAAGCCATATTGCATATAGTATAGTTTTATCATCTGTTTCTCATGTTGTGATCTTGCCAGTACATTCAATGTACTGACCTACACGGCTGCAACGTATCATGTTGCAGATATTTCCTCGATGAGTAAGAGTTACGATACAGGGTTACGGTCTACACTCAACCTGCCGATGGCGTTGATGTGACTCCACACCCAATTACTGTTTCCGCTGAGACTTATGAGGTATATATCAGTTTTACGTTATTTATACATGTGATTGCACTTTCATATATACATTGATGTACTGTGTGTGCAAAGATACTGATCCATGGATGGCACGGATACACGAGGCTTGACCGTCGAGGTCGGGTCGCTCTGATATGGTATCGAGCACATGTTGATCATGTAGGACGTGACCTAGAAATCGAAAAGCCCCTAGGACAGGATGTCTCACAAAAAACTTTATTTTCAAAAAGACTCTTACTTCTCATCTCTTCTGATTTTATCAAATAGACACTCTCACCTCAAATAGTTAGAATATACCCCTTCTCCCTTTTGATCACATGAAGAATCAACTGAAGCCGCTCCAAGAAGGACAAGATATCGGATAACTGATGGCCTCTTCAGAGTAAAGAGGATTTGACCATGCATTAGAAGAGTTGAAGCTGCAACAATTGAAGACTCCGAAGACTAGAAGAATTTGAAGAATCTGAAGAATTATTTGACCTTTAGATGACCAAACCCCTGTTACACACCTACGTTAGATGCGACGATTTGTGAGCTGTCATTTGTTTGATGTTTTTCCGACAGCCACAAAGTAAAACTTGTTTCTTCAAAAACTATTGTTTGTATTGTGTGTATATCCCTCCCCACCTCTCTCATATCTCATCCCAAAACTTTTGGACCCATAGATGATGAATGAAGTTGGACTGATATTCTCTGGACCGAAGACTCAGCCGGAGGCAGAGCTATGGATTCAGAACATGGAGAATCACTTCGGGAACAATTTGGTTTCAAGGAAGAATGAAGTATCTTACGCTCTTCAGTACTTTGAAGGAAGTGCTACAACATGGTGGCAGATGCATCAAGCTATACAGGGATGGAATGGAGCAAAGAATTGGGAAGAATTCAAGAAGACTCGACAAGATCTCGCCTTATCCGGAAGCACCATGATACACCAAGAAATAAACCTTGTGCCTGCAAGATTTATGGAGAAATAGGACACACCTGTGGGGAACACAAGGATGGATGCCCTCATTGTGAGGAGAAACACCCAGTGAGGAATGCCCAACTAGTAAGGTGACTTGTTTCTTGTGTGAAGGAACCACCCACTACCCGACTCGGTGTTACATTTACCCCATGGTGCAACAAACTATTCAGGAGCAGGAAGAAGGAATGAAAGAAGCCCTCCGAGAAGTTATGAAAGAACCAGTGATGAAGGAATGTGTTGAAGACCTTGATGGAGAAGGCCTCAACAGATTTTACTCCAATGCCTGCTATTCATGTGGAGAAGAAGGACATTTTCACAAGATTGCACCAAGGAAAGAAAAGAGTATCCGGATACTTCCGACGGAAGCAATAGAGTTTGATCCACGTGGAATAGAAGGTTTGATCGAACGAAGAAACCTGTGAAGAGAAAACAAATACACCCTCGTAACAACCCAATTTCTACAAATAGGGACAAGAGTCATATTACCTGTTTTGAATGTAAGGACGTCGGGCATTATGCCAATCATTGTCTCGAAAGGAAGCAAGGAACTCAAGGAGCAGGCACCATCTCCAAGAAGCCCAAATACTTATCGGAAGTCATTTGTTTTCGCTGCAAGGAAGCAGGACATTATGCTACTAAATGTTTCGACAAGATGAAAGCTGGAGCTGAGTAGTTGGAATTTTGATATTGGTAATAAGTGTAGTAGGAAGCAATTGTTTCCATAAGGATATGGAGTTGAATTTATGTAATGAAAGTCTCGGATATTGTAATGAATTCATGAAATCAATAAAGTTAAGGTGACATGTTTTCATATGTTTAATTGTATGAGTTGTTACTCTATGAACACGGATTTTGACCATTTTCGAGGATATGAGAAATATGGTCTATGGATGGATTTGTGAATTTCATTTTAGGGTGGTAGTACCTGTGAAGAAGACTAGACTAATGGATAAGAAAATATATATTCCACGGACTGTAGTTCGGAAAAAAAGTTGGAGTTTTGCTTTTGATATGATGGTATGAAGAAACAGTACTACCGGATTTAAAGGAGGTGTAATATGGAACAAGAGAGTTACTCCAAGGATGAGTTAAAGCTGCACTAGTGTTGAAGTGGGCCATAACCCACAGGCCCAGGATTTTGAAAAGGAACACATGTAACCTTGATAAAGGAATAAATTTGGAAGAATCAGTGATCCAATCAGCATACGTTTCGTAGGAGGTTACGCAAAAACCTGAGAGTAGTGAAGTAACGATAGATGTTTTGTTTGGCTTGCTGAACCAAAGGATTTACTCGAACCCAGTTCGAGAACAAGAGAAATTCTGCAATGCTTGTGAGTATGCCCAAGTGTTAGAATACGTGATTCACTGTTTACGTATGTGGTAATGATTCAAGTACGGGATGGATTGGCCCCCATACCGGAGACTTCTATCATGAACTATCATATGTTGATGGAAAATCAGAGAGACTTGAAAACCTTAGAAGAGTGTCGACACGTCAAGCCATAAAACCATAGAATGGTAGGACGATGGAACCCTTTACAGGCAACCGTTGCCAATCGTAGGTTATACGGTGAGATTTAAACTAGGCCCATTTCCTGCAGGAGAAACCATTAATTGTTGACCACCACGAGAATATCGAATAGTTGATTAGGGTTGGCGACAGACCTATCAGCTATGAAGACCCAGTCTCGGAATAACCTTACCAAGAGGAAAAAGGACAAAAGAATTGAGGAAAAGGTTATGCCACCACCGGAAGAGCCCAGAGAAGGAATTATCCTTACGATTTGAGAAGACCGACACTGTCAATGGTAAGGATGGAGTATATAAGTTTTGATGGAACCATAGCCATGCTTCTAAGTGTGGTAGCACACTAGACCATACAGATCAATGGATTTGCTAGAAGACCCCCAAACCCTAACCCTTTTCTTGTTAGTTTCTTGAATCTCGAGGACGAGATTCATTTTAAGTGTGGTAGATTTGTAACATCCCAAAATTCTAAATTTTGGAATGTTATATTAAATAAATAAATATGCTTGTTTGTTTGATTGTTGTGTAACTGATTGTGTGAAATTGAGTGAAATTTAAAACTTTTGAAAGTTTAATGAGAGGAATGAAATGACATTCCCAAACTTTCACCTTGCATTTATGATCTCCATGAATTCAAATTCAATTCAAACACAAAACCCTAGAGAGAAGATGATATGACTTCTTCCATTTAAACAAATGAAAAGGGTTTTGAAAAGATTTGAATTCCATTTGGAAATATTTCAATTTGAAACTTTATGCAACTCAATGATTTTCACGAGAGAAGATAAAATGACTTCTTCAAATTAAATAAAATATGAGTTGGGAGTTTTAAAAGAATTAAATCCAAAGTTCTTTGAATTTATTTCCAATTTGGAGTTATTTGAGTTTTATTCAAAATATTTTCTCCAAAAAAATATATGGAAAATAGGGTAACATGATTCCCTACATCAGAAAATTGGAGAGAAATTAATTTGAAGTCATTTTGGTATTTTAAAATGATTTTTGTTGGATTTTATTGGACCAGAAGCACTCTTTGCTTTATTTAAATTTGTGTGTATTTTATTTAATGCTAGAATAATGTTCATCATGTAGGAAATCTTTTTCTGAAAATTTTGATATATTATATGCCTATATAATATTTTCATTTTATTTTGTTTTATCATTTTGTTTTCCTCTCTGTTTGTTTAAAAAAAATAAAAAAAAATATTCGCAGCGCCTTGGGCCAAAGGCCCAAGCCGCCAACCAGCCGGCCGGCCAAGGCCAAGACCATCGCACGCACGCACCTAGGGAGCCAGGGAGCCAAGGTTTCCTATTCTTTTACAAATCCTAGTAGGATTTGATCCCGTTTCGTTATTCCGTTTTTATTCCTAGGATTCCTAATCCTAGCCTATTTCTTACCCCCTACCCCAAGCAAAACCCTCCCCTCCCCACTATAAATACCCAACCACCCCCCCTCCAACACATCAAACCAACACCTCTCCTCTCCTCTCCTCTCCTCTCCGTAGCAGCGAAGCAGCACCACCGCCGCCAAGTGTCGCTGTCGCCCTCGACCTCTCCTGAGGTTTATATGATCTCCTCTCCACCGTCCCGTGATCCCCTTTCCTCTAGGATCAACCGCAACATCGGATCCGATCTTCTTCCCCAACTCCGACGACTACTCCGGTGAGATCCACGAAATCCCGTAATTCATTTTTTTCAGAAAATAGCAATCTTAGAAAATTCATATCTTTTAGAGTTTTTAGTATTTTTGAGTGATTCCAATTTCTATGTGTCACAAATTTGCGGAAGTTTCTGTTAGTGTCTCTGGATTTCAAATTTGAGTAGTTTAAATTTGAATTTGATAAATTTTGTTCAGATTAGTATTTTGGCCATAACTTGAGTTTAAAATAGCTTTTAATTAATTCTTTTGCTCCTGGTCACTTATGATATTTTTTAGCTGTAGGATTTAGTTTGGTAATTTTGGAGTATTTTAAATTAGATTTTAGTAAAAACAGTACTGTTTTGCTTATATAGTTGTTTTAGTTATGTAATTATTGTTAAATATGTTGGTTTTTAAAAAACTAGATTGGTTTTTTGGTTTTCTTAATTAGCAGTTCACCGAACCGTTCGTTTCAATAAAAGCGTTCGTTAGATTAGATTACATTATGAGCGTTAACTTTTTAACTCGTTCGTCGTTTTCTTTTTAATGAATTTAATCCATTATTTTACGATTTGATTTGAGATCGATTTTCAAAACTGTTTTATTTCTGCTCGTTTATCGGAATCAGGTGATTCAAAGCGGAGTTTAAATGTGAAACCGCCGTTCGACTACCCTACTTTCGAGTTTTGCCACTGTGAAATTTTGACCTAATTTCGGATCGCTAAGCCAGGCGTTTCTCTCTCGAGTTCGACTTTCGGAGTTTGTTTTGATTCGATTCTTTTGCAACCAGGGGTTCTTAAGTTGAACTTTCTGGTTAGATCTTTTATTCGAGATTTCCTGTGCATTAGATGAGTACTTATTGTATGCTTGTTGTTTGTCGTTAGATCACCGGTCGCCGCTTGTTACTTGAATCTCTAGGACTCATGGATCATCGGCAAGGCAAGTAACACTGATCATACCCTTCTCATACCCAGTTTTATGCATTAGATCTATTCCTCAAACACTTGCATGATTAGGATCTAATTAAATTGTGGGTTTGGGAAGTAGATTGAGTAGTACCTATTACTGTTTTACTTATGAAACCTTGGGAGTTACTTCTCGTTTGCTTGTTCATGCCATGCTATGCTAGTAGGCGTGGATTGGGTGAGTGAATATCCATGACAGATGTGAGATTGTTTTAATGGTTTATCTAAGGTGGCAACCTAACACACATCTGGGTGGATTGAGGCACTGTTTCCATCAGGACTTACTGTATTTCTTGGGACCGCCACCCAGGCTCTAAGGGATCATAAGATTATTCAAACTGGAAACTTCCGTGTGCAGCCACAAGCCATTATATGGGCTCTGGCGTAGTTGACTAAGTCGTGCGAACTCTTACGGGTAGGCTAGCTGATGTAGGGATGTAGGTTAGTACGGTCTACCCACATGTAAGGTGCTAAGCACGAAGACTATGTCTCGGTCATCCGTTTCTCAAACACCATGTAGTCACGAGAAACCAAGCGGGCGATCGAGTCTTATGGGGAAAAGTCGCAAACCTCGAGTGTATAAACTAATCATGATTAGCCGTGTCCCGGTTATGGACAATTTGAGTATCCGGTACTTGATTATCATGTGAATCTCAACATGTTACTTAAATAAAAGTTATTGGGTTTTGATGAGTACTTTTTAATTGGGATTGAGGATCTGTCAACCATCTTCAATGTTTAACAACCACCATGATAGTTAAATAAAATTATTCCTTTGATGTAGGGAAAATCAGCTTTATGCAAATGTAACCGTAGAGCCTTACCACCAGCCAAATATGCATGTAGTATAGGCTTATTCATTCATTGCTCTTTATGTGTTACATTGCCGGCATATTCCATGTCTTGACCCGTTTTGGGCTGCAACTTTTCACGTTGCGACTTTTGAGACGACAGTAAGGTGTTGGTGTGGTTCTATACTCGATGATGCCGTTGGAGTTGATGGACTCGCTTATCTTCCAAGCCTTCGCTGTTATTAGATGGCCTTAAGCCATATTTTTATTCAGTTCCCTTGTGGACAGCGATGTAATAAGTGTGTGATTGCTACTCTGCTATAAATCCTTGAATCTTGTGTGGTGTCGGCATTCTGATCGAGGATGACCGAAACCTGAGCGCTAGATCCATTGGGTCTGATGCATCTGAGATGGCTATTATGATCACTGCTTATGCGTCAACCTTTTTAGGAAAAGCCTCAAATCATGAAAAATAACATACAGGTCCATCTGCCATATCTATAATACTAAATAGTTCATCCCCACTAACCTATTTCTCTTGACATACCAATCTATCCACATCATCATTCATGGCCCACACATACCGCCGAAAAAATTCCAGCAAATAATGTGATACAACTTTGTTTTGAGGAAAATTGATGATTGGTGGAATAAGGTATAATGGTAGGGGTTATGTAGGAAGACAAAAAAAAAGGAGAAATTCTCACATCAACGAGGCTAATCAACGGGCTATGGAGATGCCCATCAATTGATGTTAATGCGAGGAGTAGGGATTGCCATGCAACGGATGCACTAGAGCTATAAGTATATGAAAGCTCAAAAAGAAACTAAGTGGGTGTGCATCCAACTTGCTTGCTCATTTAAGACCTCGGCATTTGAGGAAGCCCATCATTGGAATATACAAGCCAAGTTCTATAATGAAATTTCCCACTAGTATATGAAAGTGACAAAATGAGAGACTCTCTATTATGAAGATCATGGTGCTACTTTGAAGCACAAGTGTGGTAAAAGGATAGTAACATTGTCCCTTCTCTCTTTTTCTCTCATTTTTTTATTTGGGCCTTTTCTCTTTTTTTATGGCCTCTTTTTTTTAGTCCGGGGTCTCATCCCGACTTGTGGGGGAATCATAGTCTCCATCATCCTTTCCACACTTGGGACAATGCTCTAATAATGATGATCATCACACTTTTATTTACTTACAACTCATGAATTACAACTCAATACCTAGAACAAAATATGACTCTATATGAATGCCTCCGGTGGTGTACCGGGATATGCAATGAATCAAGAGCGACATGTATGAAAGAATTATGAACGGTGCTTTACCACAAATACAATGTCAACTACATGATCATGCAAAGCAATATGACAATAATGGAGCATGTCATGATAAACGAAACGGTGGAAAGTTGCATGGCAATATTATCTCGGAATGGCTATGGAAATGCCATGATAGGTAGGTATGGTGGCTATTTTGAGGAAGATATAAGGAGGTTTATGTGATAGAGCGATCATATCACGGGGTTTGATGCACCGCGAAGTTGGCACCAACTCTCAAGGTGAGAAAGGGCAATGCACTGCATCAAGAGGCTAGAAAATCATGGAAAGGTAAGTGTGCGATAATACATGGACTCACATTAGTCATTAAGAACTCATATACTTATTGCAAAATTTATTAGCCCTCAAGCAAATTACTACTACGCATGCTCCTAGGGAAGGGTTGGTAGGAGTTAACCATCGCGATCCCGACCGCCACACAAAGGAAGACAATCAGCAAATACCTCATGTCTGACTTCATTACATAACGGTTCACCATAATGCATGCTATGGGAATCACAAACCCAACACATGTATTTTTCAGTTCCACAATTACTCAACTAGCACAACTATGATATTACCACCTTTATATCTCAAAACAATTATCAAGCATCAAATTTCTCATGATATTAATTAAAACAAATTGCCATGCTATTTTAAGATCCTCAAAATAATATAAGTGAAGCATGAGAGATCAATAGTTTCTATAAAACAAATCCACCACCGTGTTCTAAAAGATATAAGTGAAGCACTAGAGCAAAACTATATAGCTCAAAAAATATAAGTGAAGCACATAGAGTATTCTAATAAATTCCGAATCAAGTGTGACTCTCTCAAAAGGTGTGTACAGCAAGGATGATTGTGGTAAACTAACAAATAAAGACTCAAATAATACAAGACGCTCCAAGCAAAACACATATCATGTGGTGAATAAAAATATAGCTCCAAGTAAAGTTACCGATGGAAGTAGACGAAAGAGGGGATACCTTCCGGGGCATCTCCAAGCTTTGGATTTTAGGTGTCCTTAGATTATCTTGGGGTGCCATGGGCATCCCCAAGCTTAGACTCTTGCCACTCCTTGGTCCATAATCCATCAAATCTTTCACCCAAAACTTGAAAACTTCACAACACAAAACTCAGCAGAAAATCTTGTGAGCTCCGTTAGCGAAAGAAAACAAAAGACCACTTCAAGGTACTGTAATGTACTCATTCTTTATTTATATTGGTGTTAAACCTACTGTATTCCAACTTCTCTATGGTTTATAAACTATTTACTAGCCATAGATTCATCTAGACTACTATTAAACAATCCAACTAATTCTTTCTTAAAGCCACCCCGCAGATGTATACAGCCTAATTATCACCGTCAGATTAGTCCCACCTAATAAAATCTAATGGTTACAATTAATTTAATCCCGAGCTATGTGTGTAATTAGCAATTTAGTAGGACTGAACGCACTCCACCCGCAGAGGAATATCCCACGTCCGCGTACGACGCTTCGTCAATGCAAAAGGCCTTTCCAAATCACAACTACCACGTCCAACTAAAAAAACAAATCGCAATTACCACGCCACTGTGTCTCGGTAGAACCTAGCCGCCACTCCTTCCCTCCCTACCTCCTCCCGCCTCGCCGATGGAGGGCGCCTGGCGACCTAGGGCCAGCCCCAAGGAGGGCCACAAGGGGGCACTGTTCCTGCTTGGCTTGGCGCAGAGCGTGGCGGCGGCCAGGCAGTGGCCGAGGCACGGACTATGTTGCACAGGAGTACCGCCAGCGCGAGTTACTGCCTAGCTTAACGGTGAGGTGGGCAGGGCACCATGGTGCGATCTGACCACCCCCGTCTTGCTTTCGCTAGATGTGGCCTCTCTCCACTCCTCATGCATCTGCCATGTCTGCCCAAACGGAGGATGAAGTTCAGACCTGGCCAACAAGCTGTTCGTCACACGCCCACGGTAATATACCGACTCTTCCTTTCTTCAATCAAGATGTTGTCTGCACTACAAAAAAAAGACACATCCGTGACATTTTGGGCCGAACGAATTTTTTTTCTGTCATACATATGACACTTCTGTGACGATAATTGTGACAAAACCCGGTATCATCATAGATGTGGTGGGCTCCTACTTCTATGACAAAAAATCATGACAGAAAATGGGCTTTTCGTCCTAGGCAGGCCGGAGACGCAGCTACATGACATTCTTTGGGCCGTCCATGATGTAAAAAACCGTGGTAGAAGCGAGGGGGAGGAAAATTTCGGGGAGTTGCCGGTTACAGTGGGAGGTCGGGGGCGGAGCGATGCTGCTTTCTCAGACGTACGCTGCGGTGTGTAAGGCGTTGGCTCTAATCAAGCCGAGTGAGGCGTTGGGCTCTAATCAACCCGGCGATTGCACCGCAGGCTAGCGTTATCGAACCCGAGGGATCGAACGATGGTCGTTAATCAACCCGATGGAGCGATTCTTCGCCATCGCTGCTAATCAAGCCGATCGATGCTGCCTCTAGGATGAACAGTGAGCGCTATGCTGGGGTGGATGAATAGTGAGCGGTGGCGCTGCCTCCGGATGAACAGGAACTGTGGTGTGGAGGGCTGATGAATAGTAGACGGTGGAGGGGTGGCTGGAGGGGTGGTTGAACAGACCCCGTGGTGTGGAGGGATGGATGAATAGTAGATGGTGGAGGGTGCCCGTGGTGGGTGGTTGAATAGTAGCCGTGGAGTAGCACGCGTGGAGGCCGGATGAACAGGAGCCCGTGAAGGCCGGAGGAGGTCGATGGTAGCCCGTGGAGGCCGGAGGAGGTCGACGGTGGAGATGAACAGATCCGTGGAGTCCTGCTTATGCACGCCACACCCTCCCCTCGCTTTCACCGTAGCGCCCAACACAAGTCCGCTTGGCCTGCTTTGGCGGCACGCCACACCCTCCCGATCAACAGAACCCTGCTTCGACCGTAGGAGGTCCGCTTCTCCGCTTTTGCGGCACGCCACACCCTCCCGATCAACAGACTTCTGCTTCAACCGTAGGAGGTCTGCTTCTCCGCTTTGGCGGACGCCAGCCCCTCCCGATCAACAGACCCTGCTTTAACATGGCGGTCGAACACAAGGCCGCTTCTTCACAGCGGTACACCAGTGCCTCGCTTCCATCGCCTGTTCCGCCCAAGCCTCCCGGCGAACACGACCACGCATTCCGCTTCGACCCAGCCGTTGGCTCCCCATGAACACGACGATGACGCTGTTTCTCCGGTCCCACCCAGCCATGTACGTGATGCGCGATAGGCGTTAGAGACCCCGCCCGATGTACGACGCGGGTCGTATTTTCTTTCTTGCACCCTTGCTGATGTACGACGCAGTACATGCTACATGCGCGCCTCTACTACGACATGTGCGCGCCTACATCCACCAAAGATATATGTACGCATACGTCACGACCAGAATGACAACGCCACGACGCTTCGACCAGGTGGGTCCCGACCGTCGTGCACTTCCTTGCGTAAAATGTAGCTGGTGGGTCCCAACAACCGGGGCTTAATCGCTTTGGTTTTTTTGCCCGACGCACTTCCTTGCGCGAAGATGTAGCTGGTGGGTCCCAGCAATGTGGGGGCGAATCGCTTTTTTTTTGCCCGGACGCACTTCCTTATGCGTATGAAGATGTAGCTGGTGGGTCCCAGCAATGTGGGGCTTAATCGGTTTGTTTTTTTTGCCCGGACGCACTTCCTTGCATGCGAAGGTGTAGCTGGTGGGTCCCAGCAGTGTGGGGAAACGTTCGCTAAATATGGTGGCCCGTCCGTGGGTCCCCGCCGTCGTGGAGGAATAATTATTTTGCGCGTAATAAGGAGGCACTTCCTTGTCGCGTCGTGGACCCACTGTCACCTCTCCACGCATACCCACGTCCGATGGAAGCCGCCTCGACCACGCTTGACGCCAAGGCCGAGAGCACTGTGGTGGTGGACGACGGCGAGGCCTAGGAAGGGACGACACGGAGCCGGGAAGATGCGGCAAAGGATGCCCATGCGTAGAGGAGTACGAGGGTTCACCGTTCGCCGCGTGTGGGGTTGCCGCCGCTGCAGAATAACAGGGGTGGGTGAGTAGAGGATGGCCTGGCCAGCAGGGGGAGTAGTAGGAGGCGGTGAGGCCTCCGCCGCATCGCAGCCGCCACGGGAGGCGTGGAGCACGAGGCACGACCGACGCTTGTTTGGGCGGCCGGAGCAAGAAGACCAGAGGTTGAAGAAGCACTACGCCGCTGGATGGACATCATACATCACCGGAGCTAGAATCGCAGATATTGACTAAGTTGACTAAGCCCTCCGTCCCCCGCTAACTTAGTAGGCCCACAAGTCAGCGTGCCACTATACCGGGTCCCAGCTAATGTGGGGAGTATTCATTTTTTGTGCGTAATAAGGAGGCACTTACTTGCGTGCGAAGATATAGATGGTGGGTCCGAGCCGTCAACCGTCAGAACGCTTTTTTTCGCAAAATATCGAGGCCCTTTCGTGGGTCCCTCGATGTCGTGGAAGAATCATTATTTTATGCGTAATAAGGAGGCATTTCCTTGTGTGCGGCCGGACCCAGCCTGTCGGCCTCTCCACGCATATCCACTTCAGATGCATGTCGGTCGCTGACCACGCCGACCAGGCCGCGCCAAGAGCACTGTATGTGGACGACGGTGAGGCCTAGGAAGGAACGCCACGGAGGCAGGGAAGACTCAGCAGCTTGTTTCCTCAGCGGAGGGGAGTACGATCGAACGAGGGTTTATCGTCTGCTGCCGTCACGAGAATAACAGCAGTGTGGGTGAGTAGAGGATGGCTAGGCCAGCGATGGGAGTACGGTGGGCGGTGAGGTTTCAAGGCAAGACAAATTGACCACGGGAGGAGGGAGCAGACAGTCCCACCGGCGCTTGTTTGAGCGGCTGGAGCAGGAAGAGCAGAGATTGAAGAAGCACGACAGCCGTTGGATGGTGTAACATCCCAAATTTTCAATTTGGAATGTTATACATTAGGTCATCATGCATATCATATTTTCTCGCATTTTCCGATCCTAGAAATTTCCCGCAACTCAAGGACCCTCGAGAGAGTTGAAGTTTCATAATTTTCATATTTGGGATCTCTCAAATTTTGAAAATAGGATCATTGGATTATTTAAATTATCTTCATAAAATTTTCCTACAAAAATATCTTGAGAGGGAATAATATGACTTTCCCAAACAATTAGGAAAAATGAAGATATTATAAATAAACTAAATTTGGGTTTTGAAGATTTATTTTGTTTAGGCAAAATGAGCATTTAAAAAAATATTATGCATGTATTTATTTTTAAAGTTCATTTTGTTCGATTCATTTTAGGAGTCGGAGAAAATTTGTTTTAATTAATTTGGAGTTAATTTGATATTTATTTTATTTGTTTTGTTTTAAATTTTATTTAAAAAACAACGCTGTCATTTCTCGACCGAGGCTCACTGGCCCAGCCCAGCCAGCCCAGCCCAGCCGCCTCTGCCCACCTCCTCCTCCTCACAGGCTGCCATTGCTCGAAGGCCGCCTGCCCACAAGACGCCTCCCGCCTCGAGTCCGGCTCGCCCGACCCCTGCCGCCTCCCCAAGTAACCGAGCCCCTCCTCCTTAAATACCCCGCCTCTCTCTCACATCGCCTCGCCAAAGACTCGACCCGAGTCGCCCTCGTCACGAGCACGCCATTGCCGCCTCGAGCCCTCACGACCTCGCCGCCACCCACCGACTTCGCCCGACCACGGAGACCTCGCTGAGCCCGCCGTGACAGCCGGAGGTAGCCCCGCCTCGCCGCCGATTCGTTTTTATTCCTCGAACCGATCCGGTTTTTTTTTAAATATGTTCGGTTTTTTTAAAACTAGATTGGTTTTATTTTTTCGGTTTTCTTAATTAACGGACGCTCACCGAACCGCTCGCTTCAAAGGAACGCGTCGTTAGATTCGCTCGTTAACTAACGCTCGCTTTTAACTCGCTCGTCGCTTTTTCTTTTTAATCGGATTTAATCCATTATTTTTGATTTGATTTCGATCTAATTTTCAAAACTGTTTTATTTCTCGCCGCTTATCGGAATCGTGATTCAAGCGCTGGAGTTTCAGAACGAAACCGCTGCCGACTACCCTACTTTCACAGAGTTTTGCCACTGTGAAATTTTGACCTAATTTCGATCGCTAAACCGAGACGCTTTCTCTCGAGTTTCGACTTTCGGAGTTTGTTTTGATTCGATTCTTTTGCAACCAGGGTTCTTAAGTTGAACTTTCTGTTAGTTCTTTTATTCGAGATTTCCTGTGCATTAGATGAGTACTTATTGTATGCTTGTTGTTTGTCTGCTTAGATCACCCGAGTGCGCCGCTTGTTACTTCAATCTCTAGGACTCATGGATCATCGCAAGGCAAGTAACACTTTGATCATACCCTTCTCATACCCAGTTTTATGCATTAGATCTATTCCTCAAACACTTGCATGATTAGGATCTAATTAAATTGTGGGTTTGGGAAGTAGATTGAGGTAGTACCTATTACCTGCTTTTACTTATGAAACCTTGGGAGTTACTTCTACGCTTGCTTGTTCATGCCATGCTATGCTAGTAGACGGGATTGGGTGAGTGAATATCCATGATGATGTGAGATTGTTTAATTAATGGTTTATCTAAGGTGGCAACCTAACACACATCCTGGGTGGATTGAGGCACCTGGTTTCCATCAGACTTGCTCAGATTTCTTCGAACCGCCACCTGTGCTCTAAGGGATCATAAGATTTTTCAAACTGAAACTTCCGTGTGCAGCCACAGCCAATTATGGGCTCATGAGTTGACTAAGTCGTGCAAACTCTTACGGGTAGGCTAGCTGATGTAGGGATGTAGGTTGGTACGGTCTACCCACATGTAAGGTGCTAGCGCTTCGAAAGACTATGTCTCGGCCATCCGCTTCTCAAACACCATGTAGTGCGAGAACCAAGCGGAGGCGATCGAGTCTTGTGGGGAAAAGTGCAAACCTCTGCAGAGTGTATAAACTAATCATGATTAGCCGTGTCCCGTTATGGACAATTTGAGTATCCGTACTTGATTATCATGTGAATCTCAACATGTTACTTCAAATAAAAGTTATTGGGTTTTGATGAGTACTTTTAATTGGGATTGAGGATGCTGTCAACCATCTTCAATGTTTAACAACCACCATGATAGTTAAATAAAATTATTCCTTTGATGTAGGGAAAATCAGCTTTATGCAATGTAACTCAGAGAGCCTTACCACCAGCCAAATATGCATGTAGTATAGGCTTATTCATTCATTGCTTTTATGTGTTACATTGCCAAGATATTCCATGTGTCAATTGCTTGGCTGCAACTTTTCACGCTATGCACTTTTCTGATTTACTTAGTAAGGTGTTAGGTCGTGGTTCTATACTCAGGATGCCGTTGGAGTTGATGGACTCGCTTATCTTCCAAGCCTTCCGCTGTTATTATTAGATGGCCTTAAGCCATATTTTTATTCAGTTCCCTTGTGGACAACGATGTAATAAGTGTGTGATTGCTACTCGCTATAAATCCTTCAAGCACTCGTGTGGTGTCAAGACATCGATCCAGGATGACACCGAGCACGTAGCGCTAGATCCATTCGGTCTGGTCGCCACAGAGAATGGTATCGAGCACACGTTGATCAGAGGACACGACCACTAAGTTAAAGCCATAGATCACTCTCTTCCCATTTTCTAACTCCTCATCTTTTCTACTCTCTTTAGGATGATTTGACGCTAAGATCAAGTACACCCAACCGGATGAAGGCACACCTTTTGGATTTCACTTGAAGGAAGTTACTAAGCACCGAACATTGATTACCAAGCTTCACCGGACTTTCAACGCCACTCGCTCAAGAGGAGCGCTGAAGATTCATGCTCACGCTCCAGAAGGACATTCGCCCAATCACCAAGCCAATAGATAGTGTTTTCAAGGCACCAACTTGAGTCCGGGAAAGAGCATGGCAGCTCACATCACCATGGGACGATTGGAGAAGTTTATCAAGAAGATCTCAAGGATACCATCTACCAGATTTATGGACGCCGAGATGACAACCGACGTCGTCAACACCAAGAAGGATAGATCCATTGCAGCTTTCATCCAGAGTTAAATCAGCACATCCGACGCCAGAGAACCAAATGTGCAATGACATGTTGGAGTTGCGAAGACAAAGGGAAGGATCATCGAACCGGAAGAAGAACTAAAGACTACACGCAAGGACTATATGGACGAGATCGTAGCTCGCAAGACACAATAACGATCTTAAGTACGAGATCAAGAACTCAAGAAGAAGTTGGCGCCAGAATGAAGACCAAGATGTCGAATACCCAATCGACTACATCAACATCGACGACCGATTCGGATCCAAGTGAACCCGATTTTGAAGACGGTTGGAGCAGACATCATGGAGTCTTCCACCGTTCAAACTAGTAGAAGTCCCCACATATTAGTAGTATTCCTCCATGTAAACATTATAGTACACGCACTTTTGCGATAGTTAGATCGTTGTAACCCTTGTTTGATTGAATGAAGTGATTTTGTGTGCATTTGCTCATGTGCATTTGGGTAGTGATTCCTTAGACCTCATTCTATTCTACATTCTCTTCTTTTCTAAACCCATCGATGCCTCCGAGACGCCGACCCGGATTCGCTTTTCCCGCCAGAGATCACCCAATTGATCCAGCAGCAGTATACCCTCGATTCAAACATTGGTGCGTAACAACAACAACAACAACAACAACAACAACCCACCGCCACCACCACCACCGCGGATCATCTCGACTCGCTTCTTAGATCGAACCCGCGGTGTATTCCAAGAGCACCGAGCCGATTGTAGCAGTATGACCTGCCCGCAAGATAGGAAGGAGCTGACCATCGCAGGATGCATGATGGTGAAAAAGTGAAGTTTGCAGCACATCAGCTTGAAGGACCCGCAGCAGCATGGTGGGAGAATTTCACAGCCACTTACCCCGTAGACACTGTCACATGGGACCGGCCAAGAAGCCAGACCGCCCATGTTTCAAAGAGGAGCCATGGCTATGAAGAAGCGTGAGTTTCGCAACTTACGCCAAGGAGGAAGGACTCATGGCAATACGTGGATGACTTTAGCAAATTAGCACGTTATGCCCTGATGACGCTGCTACGGATGCAGCTAAACAGAGAAGTTTCTAGAAGGACTGAATGATGAGTTCAGCATGCCGTTGATGGTAGCAAGTTTTAATAACTACCAGGAGTTAGTAGACCGAGCTCTCATGATTGAGGGAAAGCAGAAGAATTGAGAACTGCAAGCGAAGTATGGACAAGGGAAGTATAACTCAGATCCCAAAGAGGCCACGCTATACCCCTAAATCAGAATTCAGTTTCAGATACCCATGGAGGAGGTAATTCGATAACCATAATGGCACCAAGAATGGGAACGGAATGGAGGAAGCAACGGACGAAATCGCACCAACCCATCAACACCATCCAAGGTAGACCGAGTCACATTACTTGCTTTAAGTGCCGCAAGATCGGGCACTATGCAAATGACTGCCTGTAAGGCCGTAATGGAAATGGAAATGGAAGCTCGAAAGAAGCCCAACCCTTTCAACAGGGGACAAGTGAACCACATTGATGTGGAGGAGGTTGAAGATCAGCCCGATGCAAGAATCGGTAAGTTTTGTTAAGTCTTTTACTGCAGCTTGTTCTTTTTGATACCGTGCATCGATTCATACATATCAAGGGATTTGTGGATAAGTACAAGTTACCAACCCAAGCCCTTAGGTCACCCATGCTAGTAACCTCACCCGAGCAGAGTACATGGCTAGTAAATGGTGTGATCGACCGCCACTAAGGATCGGACACTATGTTTTCCCCTCGCACCTAATAGTTCGGAATCCCAAGGATTGGATGTGATATTAGGAATGGATTGGTTATCAAAGTATGGAGGAAACATAGATTGTACCACAAGGTCAATTTTGCTCACCACACCGTAAGGAAGAAGGATTAAGTATGTATCACGGCACGAGCCGAGGAAAGCACAAGTTAATTGCTTAACAGAGTGGTACAGAAGAAGTACCAGGGTGAAGGATTATCCCGATGTATTTCCTAAGAGTTGCCGTGAATGCCGCGGATAGAGACATTGAGTTTTGATCGAGCTGCTGCCGTGAACAGGCCCGATATCGGGCGACCGCATGTGATGCCCGCAAAGGATTTGGCCGAAATTAAGAAGCAGATTAAGGAACTATTGGATAAAGGTTATATTCGCCAAGTTCCTCACCTTGGGGATCACCCGCTTTATTGGTGGAGAAGAAGGATGGATCGTTGAGAATGGTTGTTGATTATCGTGGATTGAATGAAGTAACGATCAAGAACAAGTACCCACTACCGATGATAAATGATCTGCTTGATCGCTTGCAAGGAGCCAAAGTGTTCTCTAAGATCGACTTATGATCAAGGTACCATCATTGAAGATTCGGGAGCAAGACATACCCAAGACAGCATTTACCACGAGATATGGATCTGATGAGTATACCGTTATGTCATTTGACCGACTAACGCACCAGCCTATTTCATGAACCTGATGAACAAAGTGTTTATGGAGTTTTTGGACAAGTTCGTCGTGGTGTTCATTGATGACATTTTGATTTTCTCAAGAATGAAGAGGAACACAAGGAACATTTGAGATTGGTTTTGAGAAACCGAGGAACACCAGTTGTATGCCAAGTTCAGCAAATGTGAATTTTGGTTAAAGGAAGTTGGATTTCTTGACATGTTATATCCGGAGAAGGGATAGCAGTTGACCCCACAAAAGTTGAGACCGAATTAAATGGGAAGCACCAACGACAGTTGAGAGATTCGAGTTTCCTTGACTCGCAGGATACTACCAAGATTCATTGAGAATTTCTCAAGGATTGCAAAGCCTATGACAGAATTGTTGAAGAAGGAAAACAAATTCATATGGACCGAGGACTGTGAGGCAAGTTTTCAGGAGTTGAAGAAAAGATTGGTTACCTCACCAGTTTTGATATTGCCGATCAAACTAAGGATTATGAGGTGTATTACACGCTTCACGCCGAGGACTTGGAGCAGTGCTTATGCAGGAAGGAAGAGTTGTTTCAGATGCTTCACGACAACTTAAGCCCCATGAGTTGAATTATGCCACTCATGATTTGGAGTTAGCAGCCGCAGTGCATGCCTTGAAGACGTGGAGACATTTTCTCATTGGAAATCATTGTGAAGTATATACGGATCACAAGAGTTTGAAGTACATCTTCACACGTATGAATTGAATCTCGATGAGGAGATGGTTAGAGCTAATCAAGGATTACGATATGAGATTGCATTATCACCCGGAAAGGCTAATGTCGAAAGGCATTTATTGAGCCGTAAGAGCCACGCCAATACCCTAATGATGGGAGGAATACCCAATGAGTTAGCCGAGGACCTTCGAGAGCTATGTTTGGAAATAGTTCCAGAGGCTATGTAGCAGCATTGGAGATTCAATGACACTAATGGACAAAATCAGAGAAGCCCAAAAGGCGATAAGGAAGTTGCCTCTATAAAGGAGAAAATGAGCAAAGGAAAAGCTAAAGGATTTCGTGAGGATGAGCACGATACCCTATGGTTTGAAGACCGTGTTTATGTGCCCAATGACCCGTAGATCGAAGTTGATTTTACAAGAAGCCCATGATTCACCCTATTCGATTCACCCAGAAATACCAAGATGTATTTGGATTTGAAGAATATTTTCCGTGGACCGAATGAAGAAGGATATTATGGAGTATGTAGCAGTTTGTGACGATGTCGAAAGTAAAGGCAGAGCATCGGCCAGCAGGATTGTTACAACCATTGCCGATACCCGAATGGAAGTGGATAAACTAGGTATGGATTTCATCACAGGTTTGCCAAAACCCGCTCAGATATGACTCGATTTGGGTCATAGTCGACTGCTTGACTAAGGTAGCCCATTTCATTCCAAATAAGACTACCTATAGCAGGCTAAGTTGGCAAAGACATACATGACCAGAATTGTATGCTTACACGGAGTTCCGAGGAGCATTGTATCGCATGAGGAACCCAGCTTTACCTCGAAATTTTGGAACCAGTTGCACTAAACATTGGGAACCCGATTGAATTCAGCACAGCTTTTCCACCCACGTAATCGATGGACAAACCGAGAGAGTCAATCAGATTTTGGAGGACATGCTGAGAGCTTGTGCACTAGATTATGGATCTAGTTGGGACGATAATTTGCCGTATGCAGAATTTTCCTACAATAACAGTTACCAAACCAGTTTAAAGATGGCACCTTTCGAGGCTTTGTATGGAAGAAGGTGCAGGACACCGTTGTCATGGGACTAAACCGAGATCGTCACTGTTTGGACCAGATTTGATTAAGGAGTCTGAACAAAAGTTGTTGATTCGAGACAGTGCTCAAGGTAGCCCACCTGCATGTAAGAGCTATGCCGATTCAAAGCGCAGCGATTGAGTATGAAGTTGGAGACAGAGTATATCTCAGAGTATCCCCGCTCGAGGAGTGAAGCGCTTTGGAGTTAAAGGAAAGTTAGCACCCCGCTTGTTGGACCATATAAGATTTTGCAACGCATGGGAGAAGTTGCGATAAGTTGGAATTGCCAAAGGACTGTCAGAGTTCATGATGTATTCCATGTTTCTCGCTTGAAGAAATGTCACCCGAGATAGCAGAGGTACCGCTAAGAGACACAAGTACACCGGAAGCAATTCAGTTGAAGGATGACTTGACATATGAGGAAAGACCGTTAAGATTCTCGATTATGCCAAAGAGAGTTACCCGCAGCAAGGTTATCAAGTTTTGCAAAGTTCAAGTGGAGCCACCACACCGAGGATGAAGCCACCGGGAAAGAGAGGAAGTTTTGCTTAAGGACCACCTCACCTATTTTCTAGTTAACCCGAATCTCGAGGGCTAGATTCATCTTAAGGGTAGGTTTGTAACATCCCAAATTTTCAATTTGGAATGTTATACATTAGGTCATCATGCATATCATATTTTCTCGCATTTTCCGATCCTAGAAATTTCCGCAACTCAAGGACCCTCGAGAGAGTTGGAAGTTTCATAATTTTCATATTTGGGATCTCTCAAATTTTGAAAATAGGATCATTGGATTATTTAAATTATCTTCATAAAATTTTCCTACAAAAATATCTTGAGAGGGAATAATATGACTTTCCCAAACAATTAGGAAAAATGAAGATATTATAAATAAACTAAATTTGGTTTTGAAGATTTATTTTGCTTAGGCAAAATGAGCATTTTAAAAAATATTATGCATGTATTTATTTTAAAGTTTATTTTGTTCGATTCATTTTAGGAGTCGGAGAAAATTTGTTTTAATTAATTTGAGTTAATTTGATATTTATTTTATTTGTTTTGTTTTAAATTTTATTTTAAAAACAACGCTACTCGACCGAGGCTCACTGCCCAAGCCACCAGGCCCAGCCCAGCCGCCTGCCCACCTCCTCCTCCTCACATGCCGCCATGGCTCGAAGGCCGCCCGCCACACAAGACGCCTCCCGCCGAGTCCGGCCACCGACCCCGCCGCCTCCCCAAGTAACCGAGCCCCCTCCTCCATAAATACCCTGCCCCCTCTCTCTCGCATCGCCTCACACAAGACCTCGACCCGAGTCGCCTCGCCGCCGAGCACGCCATTGCCGCCGCCGAGCCCTCGCCGACCTCGCGCCACCCACCGACCCGCTCGACCACGGAGACCTCACGAGCTCGCCGTGACCGCGGAGGTAGCCTCGCCGTCGCCCGACCCGTTTTTATTCCTCGAACCGATCCGTTTTTTTAAAAAAAAATATGTTCGGTTTTTTAAAAAAACTAGATTGGTTTTTTTTTCGTTTTCTTAATTAACGGACGCTCACCGAACTGCTCGCTTCAAAGAACGCGTCGTTAGATTCGCTCGTTAACTAACGCTCGCTTTTAACTCGCTCGTCGTTTTTCTTTTAATCGGATTTAATCCATTATTTTCTCGATTTGATTTCGATCTGATTTTCAAAACTGTTTTATTTCTCGCCGCTTATCTAATCAGTGATTCAAGCTACCGAGTTTCAGAACGAAACCGCCGTTCGACTACCCTACTTTCACAGAGTTTTGCCACTGTGAAATTTTGACCTAATTTCGATCGCTAAACCGAGACGCTTTCTCGAAGTTTCGACTTTCGGAGTTTGTTTTGATTCGATTCTTTGCAACCAGGGTTCTTAAGTTGAACTTTCTGGTTAGTTCTTTTATTCGAGATTTCGCATTAGATGAGTACTTATTGTATGCTTGTTGTTTGTCTCGCTGCTAGATCACCCGAGTGCGCCGCTTGTTACTTCAATCTCTAGGACTCATGGATCATCGCAAGGCAAGTAACACTTTGATCATACCCTTCTCATACCCAGTTTTATGCATTAGATCTATTCCTCAAACACTTGCATGATTAGGATCTAATTAAATTGTGGGTTTGGGAAGTAGATTGAGGTAGTACCTATTACCTGCTTTTACTTATGAAACCTTGGGAGTTACTTCTACGCTTGCTTGTTCATGCCATGCTATGCTAGTAGACGGGATTGGGTGAGTGAATATCCATGATGATGTGAGATTGTTTAATTAATGGTTTATCTAAGGTGGCAACCCAACACACGCCTAGGTGGATTGAGGCACCTGGTTTCCATCAGACTTGCTGTATTTCTTCTGGACCGCCACCTGTGCTCTAAGGGATCATAAGATTTTTCAAACTGAAACTTCCGTAGCAGCCACAAGCCAATTATGGGCTCTGCGAGTTGACTAAGTCGCATGTAACTCTTACGGGTAGGCTAGCTGATGTAGGGGATGTAGGTTGGTACGGTCACCCACATGTAAGGTGCTAGCGCTTCGAAAGACTATGTCTCGGCCATCCGCTTCTCAAACACCATGTAGTGCGAGAACCAAGCGGAGGCGATCGAGTCTTGTGGGGAAAAGTGCAAACCTCTGCAGAGTGTATAAACTAATCATGATTAGCCGTGTCCCCGTTATGGACAATTTGAGTATCCGTACTTGATTATCATGTGAATCTCAACATGTTACTTCAAATAAAAGTTATTGGGTTTTGATGAGTACTTTTAATTGGGATTGAGGATGCTGTCAACCATCTTCAATGTTTAACAACCACCATGATAGTTAAATAAAATTATTCCTTTGATGTAGGGAAAATCAGCTTTATGCAACAAATCAGAGAGCCTTACCACCAGCCAAATATGCATGTAGTATAGGCTTATTCATTCATTGCTTTTATGTGTTACATTGCCAAGATATTCCATGTGTCAATTGTTGGCTGCAACTTTTCACGCTATGCACTCTTCGCATTTACGAGTAAGGTGTTAGGTCGTGGTTCTATACTCGGTGATGCCGTTGGAGTTGATGGACTCGCTTATCTTCCAAGCCTTCCATGTTATTATTAGATGGCCTTAAGCCATATTTTTATTCAGTTCCCTTGTGGACAACGATGTAATAAGTGTGTGATTGCTACTCGCTATAAATCCTTCAAGCACTGTGTGGTGTCAGATTATCGATCCAGGATGACACGAGCACGAGCGCTAGATCCATTCGGTCTGGTCGCCACAGATGGCTATCCAACAAATAACGCCAAAGGCCAACCTTTTTAGGAAAGCCTCAAATCTGTGAAAAATAACATACAGTCCATCTGCCATTATCTATAATACCTAAATAGTTCATCCCCACTAACCTATTTCTCTTGACATGCAATCTATCCACATCATCATTCATGGCCCACACATACCACTTCTGAAAAAATTCCAGCAAATAATGTGATACAACTTTGTTTTTGAGGAAAAATTCGTGTGATACAACTTTATTTAGTACCACATGGCCCATACGTGTGATGGGCTATTGCGCTGCCTTCCCAGGTTCGTTTGCTCTTCCATTTTCTTTTTTCAAGGTTGCTCTTCTATCTTCTAAACAGAAGAAGTAGCCAAAAGGCCCACAAGACCCGGCTGTTCGATCTCCACACCTCATATCCTATACTTAATCGAGTCGTCGCTGAATCCATCTCAACGGCGCACCACGACACCGTTTGCACAGCCGCTGTCAAGACGCCCACAAGGCGTTGTCGGGACCCGCATGGTGCCCGCCTCGCCTTCGCCCGACCTCGACGTCGGCTTCGACAGCGCCTCGAAGACGCCGCAACGCCCACCGACACCAGAAGCGCCTCCCGGTGCCCTCCCCTTCCCCATTGGCTTCGCCGCCGCCACTTCCGACCATCCGCATCGGCTTTCCCCGTCGCAGCAGCTTCACACTCGTCATAGGCGCCGCAGCACCACCAAGGGTCTTTCGCTGCTCATGGACATGCCGACGAGCCACCGACATGGCGGTCATCGGAGAGGAAGAAGACGGGATCTGTTTGCATCTACCATATACCAAGGAATGGCTCATGATATTTTAATAACCAGCAATGTTGTCTGACACGTTGTGCATCTTTTGCGACTATTACTGTTATTAAAGGATTGATGTAAATTCTATTTTTTTTGAACGGACCAGCTGCTGGCTGGCATATATTGAAATCATAGCAGAAAGCAGGCGGGAGAACATTGAAGGTGGTGTTTGATCTAGTGATCAAGGAGAGAAAAGAGAAGAACTGAAAAGAGAGAAGACAAAATCAAGAGCCCTTGGCTACGCCGGCAGAGAGGCTCTCGTGGGGGTCCTGTAACGGTGCTCCTGTGTGTGTCGCTTCACTTGGCGCCAAAGGTCGACGGTTCTTGTGATGGTTGCTAGCGCTTCAGATGGTTTGCTATCTTCCGCCTCGAAAGTGCATTCACATACGCTGCTGCCAAATGCTTCCCAAAGAGCAGGATGATCATTGTCTTGATGCTTTTCTTTTGCTCAGCGCCGCTTGTTGATCATTTCGCGATGATCTCCACGGCCTTTTTCTTGTGCTGCCAAACTGTGGGGTGCAAGGAACTGCATCCGTGGCGCTGAGCAGTCTTTTTCCCAGATTGCTAATGAGAATGGGCATTGCCAAAACAGATGGGGCGATGTTTCCAAATTTCAGAGGCAGAATTGGCAGAAATATTCATTTGGCCATCCTCTTCTCTCAGCCCGTCGTTACACCAAAGCCTATTTTTGAGGAGTAGCCAGATCAGAACTTGAGCTGTGCGGTGCCCATGCCTGCCAAAACATCTTTCTCAAACTGGTCTTGATCATTCCTTGAATTGGCAATTGTATGTCAATCGGTGGAGAAAGAACCCGAGGCCGTGTGCTTCCACTAAATGGTGTCTCGCAGCTGCTCATTTAGATTCAGGTTTCTCGAGGTTAGCCATCTGCTCACCGGATCACTTCGGCCATAGGTGTTGTGTGTTTCCATGGGCAAGGTCCTCGATCCAATTGTCATTGAGGATTGCTGCATGTACTGTCCTATTCTTTCTCCTTGAGTGCTTGTAGAGGTCGGGAATTTCAATTTTAGTGCTCCAAGACTGTCCAGAGCTGTCCCAGGCTCATTGCCTTCCCATCCCCAAAGGTCACCTTTGTTGAGGCATTGAAAAGGTCCTTGTCTCCTTGGTCGCATGGTAGCTGCATCCCAACCTGTGGTCTCTGGGTGTGAGCCAAGAGAACCAGAGCCACCGAGCCTCGAGTGCACGGCTGAATCGATCTGTTGGAGATGCCGAGGCCACCATTGTCGATCGGAGTGCATACCACCGCCAGCTTACTTTGCACTTGCCGCCACTTATCTCTTCATCTTGAGCCCACAGAAACGCCGCTTGATCTTGTCCACTTCGGCCAGAATCTTCTTTGGCACCTTCAGAACGGTCAGGGCGAAGGTTGGTAGTGCACTCAACACACTTCTGACGAGAACTCGCCTCCCTGCAATTGACAGGAGGCGTCCTTTCCAGCCTGCCAAATGGGCTCTGATTCTGTCTAGGACGAACTGCAGATGTACAATCCGTAGCCTGGAGATGGTGACTGGAAGCCCAAGGTAACGCAGGGGGAAGTGCTCTTGCTTTCCTCCAAAGTTCAAGCACCTGCTGCAGTCAATGTGGTCACATCTATGGCAGGATGTAAGATTTCAGCATGTTTACTTTAAGTCCCGAGGCATGCCCAAGTCGTGGATGATGTTCATGAGCGATCGATCTCCTCCTTCATTGGGTTGGCAAAGATGATGGCGCTGTCTGCATATAGGCTCACCCGCAGTGATGATCCCTCGCCTCGAAGCGAAGTCAAGCTCGCCAAGCTCCATGGCGCTGGAGGAGTCGGTGCAGAGGGTCTATGGCAATGATGAAAAGGAGTGGTGACAATGGTCACCTTGTCGAAGCCCTCTCAGAAGGTAAAATTTTCTTGCCCTCCGCACTGCTGAGCAAGAAGGAGGAGGTCGATGTTGATAGAAGCATAGTGATCCATCACGCTTATCTAGCCGAGAAGCCTAAGGCTTGGAGAAGTTCGAGGTAGATTCCTGTGAGACATTATCAAATGCTTTTGCAATGTCTAGTTTGATGAGCAAGGCCGGTGTCTTCTTTCTGTAGCGCCGAACTGCACTTTGGACATAGAGGATGCTGTTGTGCGTGCTTTTCTTTGCCAGGAAGGCAGATTGTGCCGGCGAGATGATGGAGTCGATGACGTTGGAGAGGCGATGGAGAGGACCTTGGTGATCAGCTTAGCTATGGAGTGGACTAGACTAATGGGCCTCAAGTCTGAAACTGCTGCTATACCGCCCTTCTTGGGATCGTAACCACCAGTATGGAGTTGAGCGCAGCAAGATCGTCGCCGGCTATACAATAGAACTGGTGGAAAGCCCTCATGATGTCATGCTTGATGATTTGCCAACAACTACGGAAGAAGACTCCAATGAAGCCGTCCGGTCCCGGAGCCTTCTCCGCCGGCGAGGCCTTGATCGCTTCCCACACCTCATCCTCTGTGAAAGGGTTATCTAGGCCACCCCCTCTGATTGTGGGCAGCTGGAGTTGGCTCCAGTTGATGGTTGTTGGTCGAGTCCCTTTGGAGCCGAGGATGGAGTTGAAGTGCTCAAAACTGGCTGCTTCCTTGTCTTCGTGCAACGTGGCGACCCCGTCGTCCGTCAGCAGGCTATGTATGTAGTTCTTCCTTCGGCGTGAACAGAACTTTGCATGGAAAAATTTGGTTCCCGCGTCGCCCAACTTGAGCCAAGTCAGTCGAGAGGCCTGACATTTGCGTGTTTCGCCGATCAAGGGCGAGGCCAAGCAGTCTCGCTGAGTAGTCGCCGAGGTTGAATTCCGTGTGGAGAGGCTGCGGATTCTGGCTATGTCTAGGCACAGGATGATTTCTGCTGCTATGTGGAACTGTATCTTAGCATCATCAAGAGGGAGGAGCCCTGCACCTTCGTGTCTTTTGCAAAGGCGCGCCATCTTGATGGACAGCCGCTCAAGGCACAGAGCTGTGGATCGCCTGCTCTGCATTATCAACCGTGTCGAGGAAGTGCGGAATTTCGCCGTAAACTTTCAAACTTGAATTTGGCGCGGCGGCGAGGAGTTGTTGCATCCGCAAGGAGCAGAGGGCAGTGGTCCGAGCACGTGGTGGACGCCGCCATCAGTGTGCTTGTGGGGAAGAGATCCTCCCAGCTGATATTGCAGAAGAACTTGTCGATGCTGACGAGCGTCGGGTTCTCACGTTTGTTACTCCAGGTGAAACGGCGATTTTTGCACTTGATCTCTTTGAGGCCGGCGATGTCGATGGCCCACCTGAACATGCCCATGACCCTGCGGTTGAGCAGATGGTTGTTCTTGTCTCTCGCCTCATATATGAGATTAAAATCTCCGCTGATGAGCCATGGTTCAGCTTGCCGGGGAGCAGCTCTAGCTAGTTCGCCGAGGAAGGCTGCTTTTCTAGCGCCATCTCATCGGGCCGTAAACCGTGGAAAGCCGTAAACTTTTGATTGTCGGAGAAGCGCCACCTGGCAGGATCGCGACCGCCATGGCGGGGAAGCAATGCTAACTAGATCGGCGCTCAGAAGATCGCCATACCGCCGCGAGAGCCGATCGCAGAAGGACGACGCAATCGCCGTATGGCGCCACCGATTTCGACGATGATGGGTGTCCATACATCTATCTTGGTTTCGCAGCACAAGATTGCTGCTTTGTGCGCTGCAACTACCTCGCAGATCGCCGCCTGCTTTCGCTGGCTGGTTTAGGCCGCGACGCTCCAGACATTATCGGGCGTAAGCTTTCATTCATATGGAAACCGTAGTTGCTCCGTGATCGAAAATTCTAAATGGCCTCGTGCCCAGATGTATACCACCAAACTAGCAGGGCACGCCAAGGCCCACCAATAGCGCCCAAATCACGCCGGCGAGAAGCAGAACACGCTACTAAAACAGAGGGAAGGAAACCTAGCTCTACCCGGCAGAATGCCGCCCGCCACCGGAGATTAATACTTAGTTGTGCTAACATGGCTACACATGGGCCGCAGCGCTGCTCCTTCAGCCCTCGCCAGGTTTGTAGCGACAAGCTGTGGAGTCTTGTCGAGGCGCGCTACCATGGCGACGGCGGTGTCATTGTTCGTGAGTGGCCCGTCGGCGACGGATGAGGGCGCTCGCTACTTCCTTGGTCATCTTCTCCTTGGGCCCGAGTAGCCCGAGCCTTTACGGCGCGTAGGGAGGCGCGCCAGAGATCGGGCGCCTTGGAGGTGTTGGTGGCTCGCGGGCGCCAGGCTCGAAGGGGCCATGGGCACACGCGCTTTGGGTGGTGCGGACGGGCGGCGCCGAGGGCGCGCATGGCGATCGCGCAGGGCTTCGTGAACAGGCGCGCTGGGCTGGGGGCTATTTCTTCATCGCAGGTGGTGATCTCGAGCCGGCAGACGCGAGTGGTGACCGCGCTTAGCTGCATCTCCAGCTGCAGAGCGGGTGGGGCGCACTGCTGAATCGCCCGTGGCTCGGGGTGGTGGCGAGCGGGGGAGAACGCGCCCATCTCGCCCCATCTCAGCCGCTCGCCTTCGCTTGTCGTTGTCGGTCGAGGGAGCGGCAACCACGGAATCAGCAGATGGCTCGGACGCCCGCCGCCGAAGTTGTCGGCGATCACCGGCGCTAGGATGGGCCTTTGCTTGCTCAAGAAGTAGTCGATCGGATCCTTTCTTTGTTGTTGCCGCCGCACCTTCGCCGCACTCGAGCCCGACGCCCATGGCGAAGCGAGGGGCGGAGGGCCGTCGGTGGTGCTGATGCGCTTCTCCCGCAGACGGCCTCCTGCCGCCACAAGCGCGCGCTGTGTGTGTTTGCCGTGGCGCCTGGCTGGGGGGGGAGCGGCTGCGATGTCGTGGAGCAGGCGCCGGCGGCGGTTGGGTTGGTGTACGCCCCCGGCGCAGCAGGCGCCCTTCCGTGTTCTCGCGACCAGCACCGCCGCCCGCCAGCCGTTGCCGTGGTCGTGTTTCACCAAGGTGGCATGCCGCGGCAGCCTAGGTCAGCCACCGGTGCACGCCCAAGTCGATGGAGACGATCACCCCTCGCCCCGTCCTCGACCTCCATGGTCCAAGTGGCAGGGCTCACGGTGAAGCGGGGCCGGTCGTCATTGTCGGAGTCGGACGACGGCAGCCCGCTTTGGGCAGAGTGCGAAGAGCGCGGCGATGGGGGGGTCCAGTCCTCGACCCTGTTGACGTGGATGAGCATGGTGTAGTCCGTGGTGCCCGGTGGAGGAGCAACGCGTCGGTCGGGCGGCGAAAAGCCCTGCATCTCCTCGACGCGTCCCGCGCCGCGCGGCAGGACCCCGAGCGTGTGCTTGGTGGGGATGTAGGCGACGTCGTTCGTCCAGACCCAAACGGCAAAGGTCTTCGTGTGCCCGCGCTCCTGCGTCCTGCTGTCGAGGCGGTCGACGCGCACCTTCTTCCCGAGGATTTCCTCGATCCCTTCCAAGGACTAGTACTGCATAGGGACTTTCTCGATGACGACCCTGATGTGAAGCTGGAGCGTGTCGAAAGCGGCGTGGTCGTGCTCATTCCACGGCGCGATGTTGAAGACGGCGCCGTCGACTCTGATTGAGCCTCGACGAACGGCGTTGACGTGGTGCGTCGGCTGGCTGAAGATGACGAGGTAGTGCTCCGGGTGGTGGGCCGTGACGCGCAGCTGGCTCGCCGGGACGGCGAGCTGCGCCTCCAGCGCGCGGCCCACCGCCATAGAGGACGTGGCGTTGACGCCGTCCGCGGCCGTCATTGTGACGGCGTGGTTGCGCAGGAAGAAGATGACCTGCTCCGTTGTCGGGGAAGACATGGTCAGCGAGTAGCTCTCTCTGGGGCGGCGGGAGGGGTCGACGTGGCGCTGCATGGCCGGAGTGGTGGTGGGCATGGTGGAAGCAGCCGGCGGCGGGAAGCAGAGGCGCGAGTGGAGTGATGCCGGGGGAGCAGCTTGTCTAGGCCTGGATCGCTGATTTTGTGGGCATTGTTTTTCTATGTGGCCGGGAAGCTCGCAGAGGATGCAGTGGATTGGATCACGGCAGTCGGCGCGGCGATGCTTCTTGCTGAGGCAGCGGAAGCAGCGGCCGCGAACTGCTTAAGAAAGCCGCTGGCGGCGCTCGATTGAAGTCGCAGCGCCGTCCGCCACAGATCCGAGGACGCCTCCCCGCCAGCCGGGCCGGAGGCGGATGCTTCTTCTTCTGGTGGCTTACCTCGGTCCACCCACCGCCCATCCCCGAATCGGAAAACTGGGCAGCTGGGGGGGGGGGGGATGGGACGACAATGATGGATTTAAGGCGCTGCGTAGGGGGTGGTGGTAGCCCGGCCTCGCTTGAAGGCGCCGCGGCCAGCGGCAGCGAGGATTGCGGCTGGATCCACGGTCGGTCGGCCGGATCAGGGGAAACCTCGAGCTGCATTTCCGGCACCATGGACGGACCAGGGGAAACAGGGGTGTCCCGCGCTGGTGTATCCGGTCCGGAGCTTGCGCTCGCAGCTGGCGATGGCGGGAGGGGCGTCGCCATTAAGGCAGGTGGGTGGCCGCCGCGGCCGGAGCGGCCAGCGGAGCGGGGGGAGGGAGGCGCGGAGGGAGCTGGGAGACAAATTCTATTTTTCAGATGAGCTTTTCTGGGACGAACGGATCCAATCAGAGTCCATGTAGCGAAGTTCGGCACCAAGTGTTTTTGCATTCCTGTACTTTGCAGAGTACTTCGGCACTAGGTTCTTCCTTTTGGAAAACGTTAGGAGCTTCGTTTCATTCAACAAAGAAAAAAACCACACTAGCATCATTCCTGGAGATGGGATAAGGTGCTGCTTGACACACTTGCACTTCTCTGTTTTCCTTCAGTGTGCAATGACATTATTTTCATTTCCAAATGTTCTAAACCTCTGTGCATGTTCATAGCTTTGACCCGGGATTTTAGAGGCAATGTTCATCTGGGCTCATGCACCTGGGGAGACTCTTCCACCTGACTGCCTGAACAGATGCATTTCTTCACCAGCTCCAAGCTGAAAATTAATTTACTAGGAGGCAAATGATATGTAGATGCCAAGAGCATGGCTAGAGGGACTCCTTTTTACCCCATAGCTGTCAGGATACAATCAGCGATCTACCACCGGTGGGGAATGGTGCGAGCAAACCAACAATACAGGTGTGTACAAGCTGAATGCTCCTGTGTCAACCAATGTTCTTGATATGTACAAGCTGAATTTCGTTTCTCCCATGTGTGTTGTATAGAAGCAAGCTGAATCTCGAATATACAAACCACATGTCCGCTGTTGAACCTCACTAAGAGAATACCTCATATGGTTAGTTGGTTGCATGTGGTTGGCGTTTTTAACTACATGGATAATTCGGATTGGTATTTAGCTATGTGTAAGTCTCATACTATTATCTAAGGGACTCTTTTGTTTATATGATCTTAATTTATTTTGTTCTTATGTCGATATTGGAGCTCCATCTCTCGCCATCAAGTGTAGCAAGCTACTACGATGGCTATTTCCGGTTTTAATTTTCATCTTTGTTGATGTCATAACAACTATGTAGATGTGGAAAATTATTTACTCATACAAAATTACTTATGCCATTTCACTACATTTAGTAGAGAACTTACCACATAATTCAGATTTTTGCTTTGATCATAAGTATAGTCCAAGTATTGTGTTTCTTAGTAATTTTCATCTTAAGGCTATCTCTATCGTGCAAACAAAGTTATTTAATTATGTATTATCATATGTGCAGTACTAAGAGTTCCCGCAACAACGTGCGAGGTGTCATCTAGTTTCTAATAATTTACAACCCATTTACTAACTCTTAAGGTTGTTTTGGAGCCCATATTCTTTTTGTTAGCATTACAGCCCATATTGTGGCCACGGTTAAAAAATTATATGAAATTTTGCATGTTTCGATGCGGTCCGAACTGTTTTTAATCCCGAAATTTCAACTCATATTCAAACTGATTTTAAAACTAAATGTATCTCTACTATCTAAAAGAAACGGAGTGTTCCGTTTTCCCTCTTACGTTTCACGTTTCGTCCGACTCCCCTCGCTCCACCCGACGTGGTTTTCCATCGCTAAAAAAAACCACTTGATCGGGCATCGCCCAGCACATGGGCCAAGCCGAGCAAAGCCCCAGGAGCAAGCCCAACTCTCTCTCGCCTCACGCACCGTATGCTTCTTCCATCCCAACCTCGCGCTAGGGTTAGCGCCGGCGCCAGCCCCAGCCCGCCCCTTGGCTCCTCGGCCGCTGCTCGTCTTCCTTAGCAGCACCTGGTCGTCGTGGTTGCCTCCTCCCACCGCTGGTCCGCCTCCGCTGTCTTGACCTCTCAGCACCACGCCAGCGTGCTGCCGTCCGCCCTCGATGGGATCGACGTCGACGAGATTCCGTCATCGACATATATCTCGACAAGGTATGAGGTACGAGGTCAGCCCATCGTGATCTTTGCGTTTTTCGCACGATGTCATTGGTTTCTCCTCATCGGCTAAAACAAGCAGCTTCGCCGCCGACATCTAGATGAGAGAAACGATCCCATCAGGCCGAACAGCGAGAGGAACAATTCCATCGGTCGAATGTCGAGCAGCATCCATGCATGCGTGACGACACGGTATCATGCCCGCCGAGTGGTACTGCCGCTTCAACTCGGATGCAGCGACGCACGCATACTCTTCTTCCGATCGTAAGTGAGCACTCGGATCCTCGCTCATTGATAGCATAAGTGTCTGCTTCAATCAATGGTATAATGGACCTTGGATGATCACGTCCTATGCATGTATTAGTAATTTGTATAGGGGACTTGGTCATCGTGATTGATTCTACGAACTTCATATGCTTCTATGTAATCGGCAATTTGTTTTCTGTGTAATCATGCCGCTGATGGTTTATTTTATATAGATTAATTTCAAAGTAGGAAACAATACTATGATTATTAAGATTTAACATAAAGGAAGGTTTGATGATGCCGACTGTCGCTACATGAAGCCCCGTCGCTGGGGCCGCCCCACTGAACGCCACTGTTGTATGACAAAATCCCAACGCCCCTCGATCATTCATGGCATGTAGACACTATCGGCTCGCGACTAGATATGACCGCAGCACCTGGACAACAATCGCCAGATCGGACATGACTGCCACACCTGGACGAGATGATGCCTCACGCCTGAGCAGCTTGACTAAACAAACAAATCGTGGAGCACCGAGGCCAACCATTTGGTCCTTCGTGTACATCTTCAGTTTTTTGTCGGGCTATGTGATCATGGGGACTGTCATCTCAATTTACTTTTGGTTGTTCATCTTGTTCAGTACAACATGCATCAGCAAAATTTTACGAAGGTGGGAGTACAATATAATATGCTATGAATAATTGGCGAATGATGCAGCATCAGTTCTTCTTGTGCTGATTCAGGAATGCGGTCAAGGCAGGTGCTCTAATAAGGTCAAGACAGGTGTTCTTCTTGCAGCTAAGTATTCTTGGCGTAGTTTATTCCCAGTTTTACAGTCAAAGATCAATCTCATTTGTTCTTTCACATATAAACTAAAATGCTACAAAATTGCCCCGTTGTTAAATTTTTGGAAATATTCAATAAATATTGAACTAATCTCATATTTAGATCATATTAATTGATTAAGCTACAGATTCATTCCAATTAGAAGGTACACATGAATGCATTCTTTGTCATTTCACTTTAAGAACAGTGATATAACTTTGTCTTTGATGATTTATTGCCATGCTTTCATTTGTCGCGGAATTATCAGATACACAAAAGGGAGGAGTCAAAGCTTGTGAAGAAATATAGCACTTACATGTTGTTGGTGGATGATGATGATGAGATTGACAACCACACGACGAGCTCGCCGAGTGCATCCTCTAAGGGTACAAAGCTTTTTCAGAGGAAGACTAAAGACGAAGAGGATGGGAATGATGATGGTGTGAGACAATGTAGCACCCACCCGTTATTAGTTTGTGCTGCTTTCACATGTTGTGATTGAAACTTTATAATTTTGTGTTGCAGGAAACAATAGAAATTATTTCCAAAAATAGTCTGAAGGAGAACACAATAAATGGATGATGAAGGCGGTGTCGACACTCTTGATGTATTCCATTCTTTCCAGGATCTGATCTTTTTTGTACATGAAAACACATAGATATGGAATGGCCAATTAAAATGTTCAACATCCCCTTGTCCAAAAAATAAGTTTTGATGTGTCTTATTTTAGGTCAACATAAAGTGCAGTTTTGTTAATTTTGATATTGATGCTTGGATTGGGGTGACGGGCAGACAAAGATAGTGAATGTAGGAAGAAGACTGATGTAATGAAAATTTGACAATGCATCTGATATGCATGAGGATATGATCAATGTTAAACCACTAGAATTAGGCCTACCCGTTGCAACGCACGGGCAATGACCTAGTATCAATATAAAATCCAACAAATTCTCCACGCATAAAAATTAATGTAATTTAAAATCTCGAAATGAAAAAAAAGATATTTGAAACTAATTGCCGCTTTGATGTGTTTTAAAATGTATGCACCATTTCTCATTGCTGATGGGCCATTTTCCCGGCCAGCCGAATGAAAGCTCTCCTCGTCTTGAAAGATTTGCAGCCCAACATGCCCGACAAAGCGACTTACTTGGCAAATCACAAAAAAAAGCTGGGCGTGGCCGTGGACCCACTGTCACCTCTCCACGTCAAGATACTCTTCCGATGGAAGTCGCCTTGACCACGTTGACCACACCGCTGGAGAGCACCACGGCGGTGGATGACGGCGAGGCCTAGGATGGGGACAACGCGAGCCGGGAAGACGCGCAAAGGAAGCCCGCGAGAGGAGTAGTACGAGGGTTCACCGGTTCGGCTGCGGTGTGAGGTTGCCTCGCCGCAGGCCTGGCCAGCCGTGGGAATAGTAGGGGGCGGTGAGTCCTCCGCGGCAGCACAGCCGGCCACGGGAGGCAGGAGCATGAGGCACGACCGGCGCTGGTTTGGGCGGCTGGAGCAAGAAGAATAGAGGTTGAAGAAGCACTACGGCCGTTGGATGGATATCGTACGGTCAATGGAGCTAGAATCGTTCATATTGACTAAGTTGACAAAGCCCTTCGTCCCCGTCAACTTAGTAGGCCCACAAGTCAGCCTCCCACCAAGGTGGGTCCCAGCTAGCAAGGGGAGTATTCATTTTTTTGTGTAATAAGAAGGCACTTCCGGTGGGTCCGAGCTGACAGCTGGGGCGTTTTTTCGAATACGATGGCCCGTCAGGTGGGTCCCAGCAGTCAGGGGGCAAACGTTTTTTTTTCGCAAAATACGGTGGCCCGTCCAGAGGCACTTACTTGTTGCGGCCATGGACCCAGCTGAGACTCTCCACGACAAAGATACTGATGGAAGTCGCTCGACCACGCTGACCTCGCCGCGTTCCGCTGCATGCATGCATCCATGGGCGTGGTGCGCCCCCACCGCCGCCCTCTCACGTCACAGTCATCTTCCGATGACTCTCGGTTGTTGACCACGTTGACCACACCGTGCCGAAGCGCACCTGCATCGGAACGACCGGAGATGGGGAAGACGGGCGTGGAGTCGCAGATGGAGAGGAGGGAAACTTCATCGTTCGGTGCACGACAAAGACAGCCAGCGTGCCGCCCACGGAGATGTGAGCAAGAACAGAGGTTGAAGAAGGAGAACGGCTGTTGGATTAACATCCAACGGTCCAGCTGCTAGAATCATTTGTTGATTGTTGACAAAGCCGTGCGTATCGCCCGCTTAGCAGGCCCACAAGTCAGTCACCAAATCTGACGGGTCCCAGCTGTCAACGAGATGAATAATTTTTTTCGCAAAACAAGGAGGCACTTCCTTCCGTGCGAAGATACAGCCGGTGGGTCCTAGCTGTCAGGTGGAGGAAACATTCTTTTCAGCTTAATAAGGAGGAACTTTCCTTGCGTGCGACCATGGACCTCGTGGGTCCCAGCCGTCAGGCTCTCCACGTACAGTCCTCTTCCGATGACTCTCGTTTGTTGACCACGCCGCACCGAACACAGCGAGGCGGTGGACGGCGGCGAGGCCCCGGACGGGAACGACTCGGAGATGGGAAAACGCGGCAGTGGAGTCGCAGATTGAGAGGAGGAGAAGGGTTATAACTAGTTATGTTGCAATTCATATCAAACTCAGGTTCACAGGACACATTCATATTCATAGCCAACATTCACTATCAACAACTCAAAAGATTCATATATACACAAGCTCAGCATATCTATGCATCCAAATGATCGATATATCACACGACAATATTCATACATAATTCACAAAAAGATTCAGATATACACATGTTCAGTATGTTTATGCATCCAAATGATTGAGATCACAGCCAATATGATCCATGGACTAACTTTAATTACCTAGGGTACAGACTGGTAAATGGTGTTCAATCGAGGTACTTCTTGCTAAAATTAGTTCTTGTACGAGTAAACTTTCGAGTACATAAGAGGCAAGCATGCATAATCTGAACATTGCTTGTAGGTTTATCCTCAAATAGTGGCCTCGTGCGTCGACGGAGGTTTGAGCAACTTGGCCACTACTTTCATCCAACTAGTTTATCGCTCATCTTGGTCATGTATCTCGCCAAAATTCTACATTGCGGACGAGAAAGGAGGCGGTTGAGAAAATGAACCACCCAAATTTTTGTGCAGTTCAACCTGAAATGGAGCATCCTTGGCGTGCAGATCGATTAAGTCCCGATGAATATACGCGTCAACCAACTTGTCTCGAATCTTTAGACTCCATGCCATATAGTTCGCTACCATATGTGCCGATAACCAAAAGGCACAAGTTGGGACGAAAGATCGACTTCGTTTTTCGGGCTATGCACCAAGCAATATTTTTATGCTCACTCTCCTAATACTTGAGTTTGACAATTGGTTGACGCCGTTGATACTCGAATGAATATAGGCACTTCTTGTCAACATCGATGCTTGTCTCGAGTGAATTTTGGAGTACATAGCAGCAGCATAAGTACCTGTCCATCTGATCATTTTGTGCAGTTCTACTGAAATCACCCGATGTAATGATTTGCTCATGCGAGTTCAGCTCCAAATTTCTCCTTTATGAAATCGGCAAACAGTAGCACAATACCAAATTACCAATACATATGACAGGCACAATAATCAGGATAAAGTCCAAGACCAACTTGTGTGAGGTAGCATATCAATTACTATTTCCTTTGACCGAAGCCGAGATAAGCCAAGCGATCGACAAAGAAAGGAAGAAAGCAAGCGGATATTAGCGATCGACGTGAAAGGACGGAAGCTGTTGAGGCAATGAAGCACCCAAAGTTTTTGTGCAGTTCCACCAAAATCGAGCATCCCTGTTGGCACATATATTGAGAGAGTGAGATTACTGTAATAGTGGGACTAGTTGATGAAACATACACTAACAAATAGAAGCACCCTCATTATCTTAATAGGTAAAGTTAGCAATATAGTAGTCTTGCTTAAAGAGAGGTATTAGTTTATTTAATCAGTGCCAATTAGCTCAACTCAACACTCAAAGCATTGCCATTTATCATAGGTTACAAAACTTAACGGTACAAAGATAAAGGAGTTTCTCATGACAGTAGCACGATACAAATAGAGATGACAACAAACTAATATGGATGAAGGCCTTAGGCCCGCACTCAACCTGAGAAAAAGCTTATTCATGTAGTCCCATAAGAGATGATAAAGCACTCACCGAATCACACAATAGTATATATTTTTGTGCACTTCAAATTTATGGTTGAAATCACTCTTTTTACCAAAGGCTGAGATTATATCGAAGATTATCAAGAACTTCCAGCAGAGTTAAAGCACCGGCTAGGATACAGCTTCATTGTATTGTCTTGTGTAGTTCCACTAAAATGTATGATTGGCACAACATGATCCCTGTTTGCACAAGTAGGAACAAGGTGAAACCTTCATTAGCTTAGTGAGAAAGGATAGGAAGACATTAGCATATTACTCAAACAAGAGCATCAAATTCATGATGGACAATATGCAAAACATTGCCTCATTGAACCAATGGCAATAAATTGACATGCAAAACAATAGCACTATTATGTCATGACACTAATAATATTCCCTCCCTGCTCCACCACATGATTCACCTCCATAGACAAACATTCACACGCACATGATTCAAAGATAGGGTCCTACTAAAGATTTGTTTAACTCCAACAGAAAATTAGGCAGAATAAATTAGTGGTACTTAAGTGCTCCTAATTAATTAAGTGAGACATCGAAGTGGAAGGGCTCCTCGAGGATCGCCTCACATGTAAGGTAGTCGCTGTCGAGCTCTTGAATAGCCTCGACCGAGGCCTCCGCTTCAAAGAAGATCGCCTTGGCAATGCTTATTCTTCTTCTTCTTCCTCTTCATGCTATGTTTCTCTTTCTCCTCACCAGTTGGTGAAACTAAGTACATGATTGGCCTTCTAATTCAGAATTGGTTTTGTCGGTGAGGGAGTACAAGTGTACTAGTAAAAACAGCATTATTTTCTCATGGCAATGGAAAATAGAGATGAACACATGCATTAAATATCATTCTTACCTAAAGGAAGGTTATTGCGCCAATATGGATGATGAGGATTGGAACACAGATCTCCCTTGTGCAGTTCCACCAAAATGAACCAACTGCTCCATCCGACATTCCAGCTTAAACAGCACAAAAGTCACTTCTTTTAAGAAGAGTTTTGTGCAAAGGCACCAAAAGGTCACAACAGAACTGTGTGAATTGATATCCTGCTTGCACAAAAGGCACAGAGGAAACAATGAGTCTCAAACAATTACAGGCACAAAAATTTGGCTAAACTTGTCGAGTCTCAAACAATTACAGTGCAAAAACAGTGGCATGGCTTCATTTTTACCAGGACATTATATTAAGAACAGCTAAGGCTGCGTTCGTTCACAGTGTTTGGTGCAGGATTTTCGAGGAACACAATTCCTACAGATTATTTCCTTCCAACCGCTCGAACACGGGAAAGGTGAATAGTGTTTCATAGGAAAGCTGGTCCAGTAGTACTGATTCCATCGGATTAGAAACATCCACGCTGCTCATTTTTTGGGCGGAAGCCCGAGGCAAAGCGCCGCGCTGCCATCGTTAGACAAAGTTGTTGTGCTGTGTTTGCCGGAATAAAAAAATCAACCTATGTGTGGTACGTGAGGTGAGGACAAGAGTAGTCACTGTGCAGCTGAATAAACAAATAGCATCTCATACTGCCAAGCATGCTACTCTAAAAAAACAAATCTGTACATTTCCTAGTCCATCCAACACATTCTCTTGAGAGTTTCCTCCGTTCGCTGTTCCATAGTTTTATACCTACATTCCTTTCCTATTCCTCTATTTTCATCAAGACCTATGTTTTCTGCCCTTTATTCCACTGAGCCTAAATATTTGGTATAAGGGCATGGGACAAGGTGCACCAGCAAGACAACACCATGTACGTAAACAGGGGCATAAAGTGGTGATTCATAGTTTGTTGCTCCGAGAAACAAACATCCAAGAAACATATCTGGGTTGGTCCCATTTTTGTTCACTCTAGCCACCTACTCCTTTGTGTGGATAGCAAATCTAGTCCTGGTCATACCACTATGTACAGCGTTACCCCTATATTTCCCTTTTCGACCAAGAGACCGGTTGGATGACAAGTCTGTACTACTTTCATCCCCTTTCCTTCTTATTTGTACCAAGTCCGATGTACATACTAAATTCCCCCACCCCCACTTTATTTCAATGACAAGTATTTTCGGACGGAGGGAGTACAAGATTCGACTCCATGAAGTAGCTTTACCTCTAACAATAGAAAAAAAAGGTGACGTTGGACCATCCGATCAAGAGGGGCTGAGAGGTAGAAAATGATGCACATGTAGTGACGTAGCGAGCCGGGGAAGTAGAGCTAAGGCGGTTTCGAACGAAGATATACCTGAAGGTCGTCCGGATGTGGATAGGTGGGCGGCGGGAGGCCGGATCCGCCCACAGGCAACGACGAAGGGATTAGAGGACCTCCCGCACCGGCGCTCGGCCAGAGATAACGGTGCGGCCGACAGTGGGTCACCTCCCTTGCTGTCGACGACGGCCCAAACGTTGCCCCTCCTCCTCTTCACCGACGGAGGGGGATACGTCCGGATCTGTAACTAGCGGTGAGGATAGAAAGCCAGTGTTTTTGAAGGAGAAAGACAGGTTACTACCCTATCTTGTTTAGATCTAGAGAGGATGAGAGTGTGAATAGAGCAGCCCTAGCAAGCAAGCGCGGAGGCTCCGCCTATATATAAGTAGTGGGGTAGTTTTCCTTTTCACTCCATCAAAACAATCGCTTAAAATTGTGTACTATACTACATGCCGTGTCGCAGTTTTTTTAGTTGTTGATTGTTTTTGAGATAGCTACCCGCTTGTTCCAAGTGGTGTTACGGTGTGCCAGTCGCACTTTGTATCGCTCAAGTCCGGTAGTACTACAAGTCCCTCCATCAAATGAACAACCACCCCTCGTAAAATTGTGAACAAGCCCACGGCTAAAATTAGCGGAAACGTGGGTTGCCCCAACATGCATTATTATTTATATTTTCTACTCCTCCGCTCCTAAATATAAGTCTTTTTTAGCCACACCTAAGACAAGAATTTTTTATTAGCAGTGAACCCCACATGTCATAGACACAAAAATTGTGGCAAGATTCCCTTAGGCAAGCCAAAGTGTGTCTAACAATTTGAGCAACTCAGGTTAGGCAAGTGTGGCAAGTGTGGGAAAAATAATGTGGCAACATAAGACAAACATAGTCACAATCCAAACAGCCCGTGATTTTTGTGACATGCATGAAAATTTGGTTAGTTAAATTTATAGTCAAAATTTGGCAAGGTGCATCAAATCAACACATGCAAGTATCAAACGGAAAGTCACGGCATGCATGCATGCGTTGTACTTCCTCCGCTTCCAAATATAAGTCTTTTAGAGATTGCAACAAGTGATTACTCCTCCGCTCCTAAATGTAAGTCTTTTAGGGATTCCACTACAAACTACATACGGATGTATATAGACATATTTTAGAGTGTAGATTCACTTATTTTGTTTCAGATGTACTCCAGTTCATAGTGAAATCTCTAAAAGACTTATATTTTGGAACAGAGGGAGTACATATGAAGGTAATATGTCTACTCCTACATACAAGTAGCCCATTTGAAATGTGTAAAAAGATTTTTATCGAATGCAAAGGCTTTGATGTGTCGCGTCAACTCGCATAAGCCCGAGAAATTTGATTACTACGACGCCTCTCCTCATGGATCGAGCTCGGTGTTTTAATCGCACCTGCCTTTGGCTGCATGACAGTGGGCCAACCACCGTTGGGCTCACTTGTCATGGACGCAAAGGCAGGAGCAGTAAGTAGAAGCTTCCACACGCTATCCCTCCCGCACGAGGTGGATGGACATGCAGCAGTGGATTCGATACTGTAGAAGTAGGGGTAACATCACTGTTCGTCTTCTCGAAGAGGCGAAGAGCCAAGTGCAAATCGAACGTGGCAGTTGTGAACGCTCACGTGGTGCGGTTCCTTGGAGTACTAGCCAGGCTCTTGCATGAGACAAAATTGCTATTGTTTAACAATTAAACTCCATTATCTATTGGTTGATAATCCCTCCGTCTAGGTGTGTAAGTCACCTTACAAAAATCAGATATTCCCAAAACTCTTAGGCGCAATGCATTAAATTCCGTTCTCGTTCCCATCACTGCCTCGTTTATCAGCGAGCAATTTTTTTGGCTAAACCAGGCGGGGGCGGAAGTTAATGCGGGAGAGAAGGAGCGACCTATACATGCAGAGAAGGAACACGTTGATTAGGGGAGGGATTGACCCCAGTTTGCATGCACGTCAATGGACCTGCATGGGTTGGCCGAAACGGCAGCCCTATTAATGAGGGATTCATTGCTAATCTCCGTTTGGTTCAGGAGGAAAAAAGTGGCGCAGTGATTGGAAGAATTCCCGGTCCGATTCTTTGGCCTCTTCTAATCGGCAGCCACCTAGGTCGCGCTGCTTCACCTTAGATGACTTATTCATCTAGACGGGGGGATTACTCATTCTGCATAGGTCCACGCGCTTAGCACCGTTTCCTCTTGGGGTCACCAATGTTTATTTGCTAATTAATAGCATTCCATGCAATGAACTAGCCATTGCAAGTCATTAAAAGCATGCACACCTCTCATCTCTTATTGGTTGATACGTATGTCAAGAAACAAGAAACAAGGTAGAAGTTAATGCACCGCGCCTAAGTGTTTTGGGACTATTTGGTTTTCGTAAGATGACTTATACACCTAGACGGGGGGAGTAGTATAGACCTGTAAACCGGAAAGGAGTATTTGCCTTTCTAGAGATTTCAACAAGTGACTAGACTTCGCTAAAAACAAGTGACTAGACTACACCGTGCAGTACCCCTCCCTCCGGGTTTATAGGGCTCAAATCTCAAATCTCATGAACCAAGGCATTTTATGATTGGAGGAATGTATCTCGACTTTTACAAAACTACCCTAATTAAACTCATGCATTAATTACATAGTTCTCTCGTTTTCCTCTCCGCCTTGGTCGCGGTGCAAAATAGTGAGGCTAGCCATAGTGGGAGTAACTTAGGTACTTAACACATCCCAAGACAATTTTGCTTATGTGGCAAGTATTTAATGAGGAAAGAGGTGCTTGTGGTAACATAATATGTTACTGTAACATAGCGCTTTCCGAGGCAAAATGAGTCTATGAGATAATAAATGAAGCAATCTATGATACTACTACTATGTTACTTTGCACTATGGAGGTAGTAACTTACACTAGTGTCATATGCATGACACTAGTCTAAGTTACTCCCCACTATGACCAGCCCGAGAGAGTGCTTTGATACGCTTTTAGTCTCATGACTAAAAGTAGTGGGACTAAAACTTGTTAGCCTCATCCATGCTTGGATCCAAATACTAAAGAGACTAAAATCAAGTTAATGACAATTCAACGATCCGGCCCGCGTGCCATCCACCAAATCACAGCGAGGTGCTACAATGAGACTCACTGTCACCCGGTGTGGCCGCTATGACCATTATATCACAAAACCCACACCTTTACCAAAGGTGGTAAGGTGGCCTCCAAGTTGGACTGGACGGCAACCATCATTTCATTCAATGCTCGCTCAAGCCCTTTCTTCCCTTTCTTGAAGAAAACCTCACCTGTGCTACTTACTTCGCCATTTTCTTCTCTACCGACGAAGGAAAGGTGGGCGAATCAGTTATGCTGCTATATTTTCATTCCAATAATCTTCTTTTTGCGGCAATCGACCGATTCTCACATCCTATTCTTTTCCCGTTTTCATTGCGATTGTGGTTTCCTTTCGATTGCTTTTTGTTTGTCAGTTCATTGATGGATCTTGGAGCACTATGCAAAGAGTTGCTGTGTAACGCCCTCGATGCGGCTATATCTCCCACGTGTCGAAGCACGACTTAGAGGCATAACCGCATTGAAAGCAATGTCGCAAGTGAGGTAATCTTCACACAATCCATGTAATACATAAGGGAAATAGATACATAGTTGGCTTACAGTCGCCACTTCACACAATACATAAATAAACATCCATCATTCAGATCACACTCAAGGTCCGACTACGGAACCAAAATAAAAGAAGATACCCCAAATGCTACACAGATCCCCGATCGTCCCAACTGGGCTCCACTACTGATCATCAGGAAAAGACACATAGTAACGACCACGTTCCTCGTCGAACTCCCACTTGAGCTCGGTTGCGCCACCGTGACCGCATCGCGGCACCTGCAACTGTTTTGGTAGAATCTGTGAGTCACGAGGACTCAGCAATCTCACACCCGCGAGATCAAGACTATTTAAGCTTATAGGAAGGACAGAGTTGTGAGGTGGAGCTGCAGCAAGCGACTAGCATATATGGTGGCTGCATTCGCAAAAGAGAGCGAGAAGAGAAGCAAGGCACGGTCGTGAAGCTAGTAGCGATCAAGAAGTGATCCTGAACTACTTACGTTAAACATAACTCCAACACCGTGTTCACTTCCCGGACTCACCGAGAAGAGACCATCACGGTTACACACGCGTTGATGTGTATTTTAATTGAGGTCAACTTCGGTTTTCTACAACCGGACGTTAACAAATTACCATCTGCCTCATAACCGCGGCACGGCTTTGAAAGATAATACCTGCAGGGTGTCCCAACTTAGCCCTTTATAAGCTCTCACGGTCAACGAAGGATATTCCTTCTACCAGAAGACCCGATCAATCTCGAATCCCGGACTACAAGACATTTCGACAAAGAATAAAACAAGACCAGCAAAGCCGCCCGATTGTGCCGACAAATCCCGATAGGAGCTGCACATATCTCGCTCGTGGCACATCCGGATGAGCAGTCCATACAACTAAAACCAGACCTCAAGTTTCCTTGAGGGGCGCTGCACAGGGCTCTAGTTCGGGCCAGCACTCAAGGAGCACCGGTCCGGGGTTAAATAAAGATGACCCTCGGGCTCGCGAAACCCGGGGAAAAAGGCTTAGGTAGCAAATGGTAAAACCAAAATTGGGCCTTGCTGGACGAGTCTTATTCAAAGCGAACTGTCAAGGGGTCCCATAAATCACCCAACCGTAAGGAACGCTAAATCAAGGAACATAACACCGTATGACGGAAACTAGGGTGGCAAGAGTGGAACAAAACACCAGGCATAAGGTCGAGCCTTCCACCCTTTACCAAGTATATAGATGCATAAATTATAGCAGATATATTGTGATAGCCCCAACAAGTAAACATGTTCCAATAAGGAACAACATCTCCATGTTCCAACAAGGAACAAACTTCATCTTCACCTGCAACTAACAACGCTATAAGAGGGCTGAGCAAAGCGGTAACATAGCCAAACAACGGTTTGCTAGGAAAGGATGGTTAGGGCTGACATGGCAATATGGGTGGCATGATAAGCAAGTGATAGGCATCGAGCATAGGCATAGCAAAAGAGCGAGCATCTAGCATAGCAAAGATAGAAGTGATTTCGAGGGTATGGTCATCTTGCCTACAAAGTTCTCGAGTTGTCGAAAGCTTGATCCTCGTAAGCGTTCTCAACAGGTTCCTCGCTCACGCACTCGCCTCCGGCTCTACCCAAAGCAAGAACACAAACAAAGGAACCACAATAAATCACGGTGCAATGCACAAGCAACATGATGCAATATATGGCATGATATGCGGATGTGATATGCAATGTATGCGCGCCCGAAGGAAAATGATGAACCAGGCATCAACTTGGCAAACCAAGTATGCCGCTGAAAGATGAGATGATTTCGGTTGAAATCGATATAAAGATCACCGAATCGGATGCACGGTTTGCAAATGACAAGCAAAACAAGAGTGGCACAAATCTGCCATTAACAGCATGATACCACATAGCACGCAACAAGAAATTAAGCTACTGCACCCAAACGTACCAACAAAGCATATGGCAGTGATCTACTCAAGATGCTTGACAAAAGATGAACACTGAGATACGGCTAAATCACAACATAACAGGTCCAAACAAGCATGGCAAAAGTGCAAAACATATCAGCTTCACAGACTTAGTGAAATTATCAACATGGCAAAATCAGCATCAGAAGCAATGTTCAGAGCAAGAAAACAACATGCTACAGGAACTTATAATAGAAAACAAGGCATGGCATGAATCTACTCAAAGCATAGAACAAAAGTACCTTACTGACCATAAGCCAAAAGGATCAGAAAATATAGTAACACCCATGTCAATATAGCAAGTTTCATAATGATTCAGAATGTGGCATGTCAAAAACAGATAACAAGTAGGCATGTTTAAGAGCTTGATGCACTCACTACAGAGCATTATATGATAAACTAAGCATACCTACATCAAGAAGACATGGCATAGAAGACATACATGGCAAGAACAACTTCATAGCATACACGGATCAACCACAACAACCTTGGCAAAAATGAATAACATGTAAACAATCTGCCAGGAAACATTTTATAGCAAAAGTAGAGCTCGATTGACTCAAGCTATGGCACTTCAAAATTGCAAACAAAGTCATGGATGGATAGAGAATAACCATATATTCAAAATATACTTACTGAAGTATCTCAAAATATGCATGGATCTCTCGGTAGCATCAAGTTCACATGGCATAAAAATATCAGCAAAACAGAGGCTGGAATCAGCAACATCATGAAGCCTAGTTTGCATGCTTGTGCTAGTCACCACAGAGAACACAAAAATACATGGCATACACCCCTGGAAAGATGGCATGGCATATTACAAAACACATGTAGGACTCAAATTCATAGGGTGCACACATCAATCATAGCAAAAATAACAAAAGTGCATGTTCTTAAGAAATGAAACTAACATCACATAGCCCTCTTCTAACAGCATTTAGGGCATCAAGATGAGCTCAAATGAAAATGATGCAATGAGATGAAATGATATACTCTTCGAGGCGAACATTTTGACATATTACACGCATTTAAACGGAGCTACGGGTGCAGAGTTATGATGCGATGAATATGCAACAAATATTAGCGTAAAAAAGGACTGATGAATTTCGGGGGAGAAAGTCAACCCAGTGGATCTCAGATTGGATCTGGCCGAGCGCTGCTGAACCGAGGCGCTGGCGATGCTCGCCGGAGCGGAGGGAGGGGAGGCCGGGACGAGGCGACGGCCGGGCGGAGGAGGAGGAGGCGGCCGGGCGCGGGCGGCGGGGGGCGGTGGCCGAGGCGGGCGGCAGGCGGCGGCGGGCGAGGTGGCCGGGCGCCGGCGGCGGCGCGGCGGAGACCAAGGGCTGAGGCGCGGAGGGCGGGAGGCGCGCCCACGGCGGCCGGGCGGAGGGCCCCGCGACGGCCTCGCGGCCCATGGGTCGGCGGCGATGAGGGGCGCGGAGCCCACGTGGCAGCCCCTGTTCATTGGGCGCGGCGGCGACGCGTCCGTCCGATCCGGACGTGTCCGGGCGCGGAGGGGATTTCGTCTAGGGTTTCGGGGGGAATGATCCGGGATTTGGAGAGGGAGATGCATATTTATAGGTAGAAGGAGCTAGGAAGCTCCAAATGGAGTGTAGTTTTCGCCCACACGATCGTGATCCGACAAGGAGAGCATGGAAGTGACTTAGATGGGTTATTGGACTATTTTGAAGGGGTGTTGGGCTGCAACTGAAAAGAGGCCTTTGCGAGGGTGCGGTTAACCGTTGGAGTACCAAACGAGCTCCAAATGACCCGAAACTTGACCGGTGGTCTACCGGTGGTATACCAAGGCCACTTGACAAACCTCGGTCCATTCCGAGAAAGTTTAGTACCCGCTCACGGAAAAACGTAAAAGGGGACGCCGGGGGACATAGGAGTGCCGGATTGCAAAACGGACAACGGGAAAAATGCTCGGAATCATGAGATGAACACGTATGCAAAAGCGATGCACATGATGACATGATATGAAATGCATGACATGGACAAAATGCAAAAGAAGAAAACCCAACCACGGAGGGAATATCATATCACAATGTCGAAAATGGCAAGAGTTGGAGTTACAAATATGGAAAGTTACATCCGGGTGTTACAACACTCCACCACAACAAGAGGATCTCGCCCCGAGATCTAGGACTGAAAGAACTCCGGATATTCGAACGGAGGTGATCCTCGCGCCCCGTGTGGCTTCTCGGTCGAATGGTGTGACCACTTCACTTTCAGGAATTTGATTGACTTGTTGCGAGTCTTGCGCCGGTTTCTTCAAGAATAGCAACGGGTGCTCATGATAAGAGAGATCTTCTTGAAGGTCAATTTCTTCGGTTGATAGTGCGTTCAGAGTCTTGAAGCACTTGCGGTTGTGACAGTGAAACACATCGTGCGTTCGCGGGTTGGATGGAAGCTCGTTGATAGGCGAGATCGCCTCTTTTGTCAATGATCTTGAAAGGACCCACGATCTAGGGGCAAGCTTCCTTTGATATCGGGCGACGAGTGCCTTTCATTGAGAGACACGGAGGTAGACATGGTCTCCGATTTCAAAAGCCACATCACGGTGCTTGTCATCATAATAGCTCTTCCGCGCGATTGCGCTGCTTTGAGATTCTCACGAATGACTTTGCACATTTCTTCGGCTTCTGTGATCAAGTCGTTGCCAAGAAGTTGGCGTTCACCTGTCTCGGACCAATTGAGAGGAGTACGGCACTTTCTGCCATATAGAATTTCGAATGGGGCCTTGCCCAACTCGCTTGGAAGTTGTTGTTGTCGGAGAACTCGCATATGGAAGACAATCTTCCCACTTCATACCGAAGGAAATGACACAAGCCCTGAGCATATCTTCAAGGATTTGATTGACTCGCTCGACTTGGCCACTTGTTTGAGGATGGAAAGCTGTGCTGAAACGAATGTTGGTGCCCATGGCCTTCTGAAAAGAATCCCAAAACTTGGAGGTAAAGATGCTGCCACGGTCTGAAGAGATCACTTGTGGAATGCCGTGCAAGGAGACAATCCTGGAGGTGTATAGCTCTGCCAACTGAGCTGCTATGATAGATTCTTTGATAGGAAGAAAATGAGCCACTTTAGTAAGCTTGTCAATGACAACGAAGATAGCATCATTTCCACGCTTGGACTTTGGAAAACCAGTCACGAAGTCCATTTCGATATGATCAAACTTCCATTCTGGAATAGCAAGAGGTTGGAGGAGACCAGCTGGTCGTTGGTGTTCTCGCTTTCACTCTTCTCGCAGACATCACATTCATTCACGAATTGAGCAATTTCTCGCTTCATTCGAGTCCACCAATATGACTGCTTGAGGTCATGGTACATCTTCGCACTTCCGGATGAATGGATAGAAGCGAATTGTGTGCCTCGCTCATAATGACTTTACGAGATCACCCTCCGGAACCACAATCCCGTCCTCAAGAAAAGAGTATCTTTGTCATCAACGTGGAAGCACTTGTATTTGAAATGCCCTTGTCGATACCACGCTTCACCTTTTTCACCATGGTATCCGGAGTTGAGCCTCATGAATTTGATCTTCCAAAGTAGGAGAGACTATGAGGTTGGCAAGAAAGCCTTGAGGAACAACTTGAAGATTCAGCTTATGGAAAGCTTCACAGAGATCCGGTTGGAAGGGCTTGAGGATTAAACTGCTGCAGAAGCCTTCCCGCTCAAAGCATCTGCAATCACATTGGCCTTGCCCGAGTATATTCAATACTGGATTGTACTCTTGAATCATTTCACCCATCGAGTCTGCCTCGAGGTTGAGGTTGGGTTGAGTGAAGATATACTTGAGGCTCTTGTGATCGGTGAAAATGTCCACTTTCCTTCCCAACAAGAGATGTCTCCACGTTATCAATGCATGGACAACGCCGCCAACTCAAGATCGTGAGTGGGGTAGTTCTTTTCGTTGGACTTCAGCTGACGAGAGGTATAAGCCACAACTCTCTTCTCTTGCATTAACACAGACCGAGACCTTGAAGAGAAGCATCACGTAAAACTTCAATGGCTTGGATTCATCAGAGGAGTCAAGACAGAGCTGTGACGAGTTTCTCTTTGAGAGTGTTGAAAGCAACGCCACACTCGGAGACCGACATACTTCACATGCTTCGGAGGAGGTTGGAAAGAGGTTTTGCAATCTTAGAAAAATTCTCAACGAATCTTCGCAATAGCTTGCAAGACCAAGAAAACTGCGAAGTTGCTTGACATTGTGAGGAGGTTCCCAATTCACAATCATGGACACCTTCTCGGGTTAATAGCGATGCCCTTGGCGGAGATGATATGACCAAGATAAAGCACTTCATCAAGCCAAAATTCACATTTGGAAAACTTCAGATAGAATTGATACTCTCGAGCTTGTCTAGCACCAATCGCAAATGTTTGGCATGATCCTTCTTATTCTTGGAGAAGACCAAAATATCATCAAGATAGACCAAGACGAATTCATTGGTGTAGGGGTTGAAGATGAAGTTCATCATCCGAGGGAATGTTGGAGGAGCATTGACAAGGCCGAAAGACATGACAAGATATTCATAAGAACCAAAGCTTGTTCTCAATGCTGTCTTGGGAATATCTTGTTCACGAATGCGAATCTGATGATAACCCATACGAAGGTCAAGCTTGGAGAACACTTTAGCACCTTTGAGTTGCTCGAAAAGCTCATTGATGTTGGGAAGTGGATACTTGTTCTTGATTGTCTTCTTATTCAATGGACGGTAATCGACGCAAGGTCGGTCCGCGCCATCCTTCTTCCGGACAAAAGAACACCACAACCCCAAGGAGATGAACTCGGTCCGATCAAACCCAGACGCTCTTGTTCATCGAGCTGCTTCTTCAATTCCTTCAGCTCATCAGGTCCAAGCTTGTATGGACGCTTGCAAACGGGTTCGATGCGTGCTCCGATCGATAACGAATTCAAGCGGCGGTGAGGAGGCATACCCGAAGCTCTTCTCGAAAGACATCTTGGTACTCACAAACGATCGAATCGAGAGATAGCATCCAATTCGCCCTTCTCATTGAGAGAAAACAACCAATGGTTTCATCACGAAGCGGCATAGATGATCACATCATTAGAAGAGTGAGTCAATTGAATTTCCCAGCAGCACAATCAAGCTGAGCTTTGTGCTGAGAAAGCCACCCATCCCGAGAATAAGATCAATATCCGAGTCACCAAGGACAATTGGTTTAGCCGTAAATCTATAGTCGCCCATCTTGATACCGACATTCGAACCAAAACTCGAGAAGTCATTTCCTTAGCCGGAGAAACAATAGACAAAGGTCTCGGCAATACTTGAGTAACCAAATCATGCATGGCCACAAAAGGTCTTAAGATGAAAGAATGCGATGCACCAGTATCAAATAAGACTTTTGCAGGAATATCATTAACTGAGAGATTACCCATTATCACATCAGTAGATTCCTCCGCTTGAGCTGCATTCATCATATTCACCTTTGCAGAGTTGGGATTATGCTTGACCACTGCATTGCTTGAAGATTTCACAGGAGGCGGAGGCGGAAGGCGCCTTTGGTTGAAGCACTTGTTCGCATAGTGACCTTTCTGCTGACATTTGTTGCAAGTCACCTCTGAGAGCGGACGGTGGTAAGGAGCACTTGACCTTGGAGCTTGAGAATTTGACTTGTTCGATAGCCTGGTTGGGCGGGTGGGAAGATCCACGACCACCTGAGTTCTTCTGCTGATAAGGCTGATGGAACGGAGGAGGAGGAAGGTAGAACTTCGCTGCTTAGCTGCCACTTGAGAGGAAGAAGAAGACCGAACTGCATCCCCGATTCTCTTCTTAGAAGCCTCACATTTGAGCTGGGCAGCTTCTTGCTTCATGCCATGTTGTAGAATTCATCATACTTTTCTCGCTCAAAAATCACAAGAGCTAATTGCAGATCTTCTCGAGACCACCTCTGAATTGATAGATCATACTCTTTTCATCGTGGACGCCTTGCTTAGCAAAGCGAGCGAGTTTCAAACTGGATATTGTATTGATACACGACATGTTGCCTTGCTTGAGATTGCGAACTCCTCACGCTTGCTCTCAACAACACTTTTCGAATGTGGTGAGCTCTGAAATCTCGGCGGAACTCATCCTGTAATGACACGACCTCCTCTGGAATCTTTGTATTGCTGGTACCACTCAGCAGCTTGGTCCTTGAGTTGAAACGATGCAAACTTGACAAAGTCCTCGGGTTTGACATTGCTACATTCAAAATGTTTGCAGATGTCCACAAGCCAATCGTCGGCGCCTCGTGGCCTCGACACAGAAACTGAAAGACTTCGGCTGATTAGCGAGGAACTGACTGATGGTAGCAAAGTGCGGCTGGTTGTTGCCTTGACCTTGATTTCCTTGACTGCCTTGCCCGTGGGTACGCTCTTGCAAGAGTTGCAAAATCATCTGAGCATTGGCATTGGTGGCTGCCATGATAGCTTGCCAGGCCTCCGGAGGCGGAGGTGGAGGTGGAGGGTTCGACTGATTCCCATCATTTCGTTCCGGATTCTGACGCGTTGGCGGAGCCATCCTGAAGAGGGTGACATCCGTTAGCACTTTGATAGACAGATAGACAAGTTGAATCAACGGACAGAAATTGCAACATATAGCCTTCACAATAAACATTTGAACAATGATGAACGAATGAATTCCAAAAGCGAACATCACACGTCCATTAAAGTGAGAAGCCACTTGATTAAAGGTTGATGAAAAAAAATAAACAAGGTACGACGGGAACAAATAAGTGGTAAGGATTACCCAATCACAAACCAAATATCTGCGGGAAGAAATGCTAGGAGCTACTTGAATCCCACCTATAAACTCCCGAAACTTTCTGGTTATGCAATCTGGTGTTGGGGATACAGGGGACACAAAATATATCACCCAAACTAACAATACCTAGATCCAAATTGTATCCATCCGTCAACACATAACCAAGAAATCTTCGAAATCGTGTACCTCGACCTTCAAAAACATCCGTTATATGAGTCATGGCAATACTCCCGAGCTCGCCCGAAGATCAAGGGTTATCGGGTTATCTCACCAACAACTGCACAAAAGAGATTTCGATGTCGGCAAAACTCAGTATTCCAGAATGCCACGATAAAATTGTGACGACAACACCTCGGAGCTCAACTCCCGGGACACCGCCACAACCCCTAAATGTCGAGGCACCAAGAACAATGTTCTCGCCACAAAACCATCGGAACGATTCCAAGATACCCGCGTGATCCTAAAAAAAATTTAGTGAAATTTGAGGAGAGGAGAGTCAAAACTTCTACGTCAGAGACCTCACCAGAGTGACGAAGGGACCGGGAGTAAAAAGAATCCTACTCTCGATATATATAATCCAAGACTCAAAACATTTTCCATTCTAGACTCAACAACGCCACAAACAATCAAGCGGGGGCTCCTAAGTCGGGAAGGCTCGATTACCAACTTGTAACACCTCGATGCGGCTATATCTCCCACGTGTCGGCACGACTTAGAGGCATAACCGCATTGAAAGAAATGTCGCAAGTGAGGTAATCTTCACACAATCCATGTAATACATAAGGAAATAGATACATAGTTGGCTTACAATGCCACTTCACACAATACATAAATAAACATCCATCATTCAGATCACACTCAAGGTCCGACTACGGAACCAAAATAAAAGAAGATACCCCAAATGCTACACAGATCCCCGATCGTCCCAACTAGGCTCCACTCTCGATCATCAGGAAAAGACACATAGTAACGACCACGTTCCTCGTCGAACTCCCACTTGAGCTCGGTTCGCCACCTGACCGCATCGCTCGGCACCTGCAACTGTTTTGGTAGAATCTGTGAGTCACGGGGACTCAGCAATCTCACACCCGCGAGATCAAGACTATTTAAGCTTATAGGAAGGACAGAGTTGTGAGGTGGAGCTGCAGCAAGCGACTAGCATATATGGTGGCTGCATTCGCAAAAGAGAGCGAGAAGAGAAGAAAGGCACGGTCGTGAAGCTAGTAGCGATCAAGAAGTGATCCTGAACTACTTACGTCAAACATAACTCCAACACCGTGTTCACTTCCTGGACTCCGCCGAGAAGAGACCATCACGGTTACACACGCGGTTGATGTGTATTTTAATTGAGGTCAACTTCAGGTTTTCTACAACCGACATTAACAAATTCCCATCTGCCTCATAACCATGGGCACGGCTTTGAAAGATAATACCTGCAGGGTGTCCCAACTTAGCCCATTATAAGCTCTCACGGTCAACGAAGGATATTCCTTCTACCGGAAGACCCGATCAATCTCGAATCTCGGACTACAAGACATTTCGACAAAGAATAAAACAAGACCAGCAAAGCCGCCCGATTGTGCCGACAAATCCCGATAGGAGCTGCACATATCTCGTTCTCGTGGCACATCCGGATGAGCAGTCCATACAACTAAAACCAGACCTCAAGTTTCCTTGAGGGGCGCCGCACATGGTTCTAGTTCGGACCAGCACTCGAGGAGCACCGTCCGGGGCGGGGTTAAATAAAGATGACCCTCGGCTCGCGAAACCCGGGGAAAAAGGCTTAGGTGGCAAATGGTAAAACCAAAATTGAGCCTTGCTGGACGAGTCTTATTCAAAGCGAACTGTCAAGGGGGTCCCATAAATCACCCAACCGTAAGGAACGCGAAATCAAGGAACATAACACCGGTATGACGGAAACTAGGGTGGCAAGAGGGAACAAAACACTGCATAAGGCCGAGCCTTCCACCCTTTACCAAGTATATAGATGCATAAATTATAGCAGATATATTGTGATAGCCCCAACAAGTAAACATGTTCCAACAAGGAACAACATCTCCATGTTCCAACAAGGAACAAACTTCATCTTCACCTGCAACTAACAACGCTATAAGAGGGCCGAGCAAAGCGGTAACATAGCCAAACAACGGTTTGCTAGGAAAGGATGGTTAGGGCTGACATGGCAATATGGGTGGCATGATAAGCAAGTGATAGGCATCGTAGCATAGGCATAGCAAAAGAGCGAGCATCTAGCATAGCAAAGATAGAAGTGATTTCGAGGGTATGGTCATCTTGCTCGCAAAGTTCTCGAGTTGTCGAAAGCTTGATCCTCGTAAGCGTTCTCAACAGGTTCCTCGCTCATGTACTCGCCTCCGGCTCTACCCAAAGCAAGAACACAAACAAAGGAACCACAATAAATCACGGTGCAATGCACAAGCAACATGATGCAATATATGGCATGATATGCGGGATGTGATATGCAATGCGTATGCGCGCTCCGGAAGGAAAATGATGAACCAGGCATCAACTTGGCAAGCCAAGTATGCCGCTGGAAAGATGAGATGATTTCGGTTGAAATCGATATAAAGATCACCGGAATCGGATGCACGGTTTGCAAATGACAAGCAAAACAAGAGTGGCACAAATCTGCCATTAACAGCATGATACCACATAGCACGCAACAAGAAATTAAGCTACTGCACCTAAACGTACCAACAAATCATATAGCAGTGATCTACTCAAGATGCTTGACAAAAGATGAACACTGAGCTACGGCTAAATCACAACATAACAGGTCCAAACAAGCATGGCAAAAGTGCAAAACATATCAGCTTCACAGACTTAGTGAAATTACTGAACATGGCAAAATCAGCATCAGGAAGCAATGTTCAGAGCAAGAAAACAAAATGCTACAGGAACTTATAATAGCAAAACAAGGCATGGCATGAATCTACTCAAAGCATAGAACAAAAGTCCCTTACTGACCATAAGCCAAAAAGGATCAGAAAATATAGTAACACCCATGTCAATATAGCAAGTTTCATTATGATTCAAAGAATGGGCATGTCAAAAACAGATAACAAGTAGGCATGTTTAAGAGCTCGATGCACTCACTATAGAGCATTATATGATAAACTAAGCATATCTACATCAAGAAGACATGGCATAGAAGACATACATGGCAAGAACAACTTCATAGCATACACAGATCAACCACAACAACCTTGGCAAAAAAGAACAACATGTAAACAATCTGCCAGGAAACATTTTATAGCAAAATTAGAGCTCGATTGACTCAAGCTATGGCACTCCAAAATTGCAAACAAAGGCATGGATTGATAGAGCATAACCATATGTTCAAAACATCCTTACTGAAGTATCTCAAAATATGCATGGATCTCTCGGTAGCATCAAGTTAACATGGCATAAAAATATCAGCAAAACAGAGGCTGGAATCAGCAACATCATGAAGCCTAGTTTGCATGCTTGTGCTAGTCACCACAGAGATCACAAAAATACATGGCATACACCCCTGGAAAGATGGCATGGCATATTACAAAACACATGTAGGACTCAAATTCATAGGGTGCACACATCAATCATAGAAAAATAACAAAAGTGCATGTTCATTAAGAAATGAAACTAACATCACATAGCCCTCTTCTAACAGCATTTAGGGCATCAATATGAGCTCAAATGAAAATGATGCAATGAGATGAAATGATCTACTCGTTGAGACGAACATTTTGACATATTACACGCATGAAACGGAGCTACGGGTGCAGAGTTATGATGCGATGAATATGCAACAAATATTAGCAGAAAAAAAGGACTTAGATGAAATTCGGGGGGGGGGGGAGAAAGTCAACCCAGTGGATCTCAGATCGGATCTGGCCGGAGCGCGCGCGAACCGAGGCGCTCGGCGGCGGCTCGCCGGAGCGGAGGGAGGGGAGGCCGGGACGAGGCGACGGCGCCGGGCGGAGGAGGAGGGGCCGGCCGGGCGGCGGGCGGTGGCGGCGGCGCCCAGCGCGCGGCGAGGCCGAGGCAGCGTGGCCGGCGCGGGCGACCGGCGGCCGGGCCGGGCGAGGTGGTCGGGCGCCGGGCGGCGCGCGCGCGGCGGGCGGGAGGGCCCCAGACGGACCTCGCGGGCCCGCTGGGTCGGCGGCGATGGGGGCGCGGAGCCCACGTGGGAGCCCTGGTTCGCCGGCGCGGGCGGGGACGCGTCCGTCCGATCCGGACGTGTCCGGCGCGAGGGGATTTCGCCTAGGGTTTCGGGGAATGATCCGGATTTGGAGGAGATGCATATTTATAGGTAGAAGGAGCTAGGAAGCTCCAAATGGAGTGTAGTTTTCGCCACACGATCGTGATCCGACGACGGAGAGCATGGAAGTGACTTAGATGGGTTATTGGACTATTTTGAAGGGGTGTTGGGCTCCAACTTAAAAGAGGCCTTTGCGAGGGTGCGGTTAACCGTTGGAGTACCAAACGAGCTTCAAATGACCCGAAACTTGACCGGTGGTCTACCGGTGGTATACCAAGGCCACTTGACAAACCTCGGTCCATTACGAGAAAGTTTAGTACCCGCTCACGGAAAAACGTAAAAGGGGACGCCGGGGGACATAGGAGTGCCGGATTGCAAAACGGACAACGGGAAAAATGCTCGGAATCATGAGACGAACACGTATGCAAAAGCGATGCACATGATGACATGATATGAAATGCATGACATGGACAAAATGCAAAAAGAAGAAAAACCCAACCACAGAGGGAATATCATATCACAATGTCGAAAATGGCAAGAGTTGGAGTTACAAATATGGGAAGTTACATCCGGGGTGTTACATGCTGGCGGACAACCCACTGGAGACAGCGATCTCCAGGAAGCGAGAACCGACCAACGAGTTGACCATGTTGGCAGGCCAACCCATGGAGACAAATAACTCTAAGAAACAAGCACTGGCCAAAGAGTTGAGGACGTTGGCGGACGAACTCCTCAAAGAAAGTTGGAAGAACAGCAAGGGCCCCACTGTGCCTACCCCAAGAGCTTTGATTGCCACCTATGTGAGGCTCAAGACCGAGTTTGAGGAGATAGTCGCCGTTGAGAAGCAGTATTCCCCGGCAAGGTGATGGCCCCATCGAGGGCGAGGAGATGGCCCCGGAGGATGAGATCCCCGGTGAGCTGCACAAGGTAAAAATAATGGCTTATTACCATAGTTGTGGTTTTGATTATTTGCAATGTGCTTGCTTTTTGATTATTTGCAATGTGCTTGCTAATATGTTAGTGCTGTGCAAAAGCGGTGGTTGTCCTTGATGATTCCGATGTCGTGGCCCGTCCCTGTTGGCATCGCCCGAGATCGATTCGATACCGCTATCCATCCTGTGGACATCGCCTGCGAAGATCGATTCGATGTCGCGTCGTCCTGTGGACATCGCCCGTAAATCGATTCCCATGCCGCTGTCCGTGCTGTGGTCATTGCCCGAGATCGATGACAAGAAATAGTTGGTCGCGCTAATCCTTCGTGGTAGTTTGCATTGCCTCGTGTTTAATTACCAGAACGATGCGTGTTACCAAACCATCTTAGGGCTAGTGCACTCTCTTGTGTGGGCGGATCTTGCTACTTTTGTTTGATAGTGAATCATGCGATGAATCATGCAAACCCTCTCCGAGTTATGGAAACAGATGTATCCTCACCAGCTTTTGATGTAATATATGGCATGCTTAGATGTAAGTTTGAACTGTTTATCATATCAGCAGGGCTTGTTTGATGATTCTTGGTGTTAGTAGGCTAGCTATTGTGTGAGCTATAGTACTTGCAAAACACCGAAGAGAAACGTTGGGGCTGATGAGCTCGTGGTATGCTTATACTTATCCCTCGTCGATTGACCAATAGCCCTAGCTCCTAAAATTGTAGGCTTAGTGATCAATCAGACAATAGTCGACATACATTCAGGCCTCATTTGGTTCATAGGGTAGGAAAATCGTAGCAAAAGTACGAGAACGTATGACACAAAATCATAGTAGTGCAGACGCATCCTCCGCTCCAAAATAGATGACCTAGGCGGGCTAGTTTGGCCTAGTGGGTTTCAAAGATATGACGTGGTACAGTGCCGTCCGGTCTTGGCGTGTGGTAGCGATATTGCGGTACAGAAGTTTTCTTGAAGAAGCGGAATTCAACGAAGTCATGATGGTTCCTTCGTCCAATAACTTACGGTGGGAAAGGTTGGGCCTGCGATACGACCGGGGTAGACCAGGATAATTTTGTGCATGGCAGGTGGACCAGGATGGTCGACGTCCCACATGTCGGCGAATGAAAGTATTCTTTTCGATATAGGGGACGAGCAATGAGTATTCATTGTTTGTTTTTGATGAAAGCTATTGTCTCCATCATTACTCCTTGACTTTGTCAATGCATCTCTCTCCTCCACATAAGCGGGACTACTTGCTATGCATGCAGCGGGCAGTCAAGGCGCCTTGAGGGCAGGCGGTGAGAGCGGGCTCGAAGCGATCCGGACTCAAAGATGGCCCACCTCACATTATCACCATATATTTCTTGGAGTCCGTGCGCGGCGGGCGGGCGATCTCTTCTCCCTCCCCCGTTTCTCTCTTCTCAGCCGACGCCCACCGAGCGATTAGATTTCGGCTATCGACGGCTTATTCAATTACGGTCCCACATGTTAGTGAAATTGCAAGACAACGTGTGTCCCCTTTGGTGAGCGGCGTGCGAGCCGGACTGTCGGGGTTGCAACGCGTACGAGTCGTAAGTGTGCCGCCTTATCCTTTAGAACTTGCGAAGCATAACATTTTCGCGCGATCGATCGATAGAAATCCAGAACAAAATGACGAGGGCGGTGCTTTCCCGCTTGTTAGGCGGGCTAGTTCGAGTGATATGACGTGCTACAGTGTCATCCACTTGCTCCATTTTTATGTAAGCAAGAGTTTACACTCGTACGTGGGAGGAGTGCGAAACACCGCGGATCTGATTTTGATCGAGGGATAACTATTCCCTGCCAAATAATGGAGGATTGTTAGCGATTATAGCATGATAGTTAGGGCATCTCCAGCGCTGGCCCACAAATTTACACCGGCATCTATCCGAGGACACTGATGGATGCCATCCGATGCTGCCCGCATACCTTTCGACAACTATATGAACTAACCGGACGAAATTCGTGCAAACAAACCAAATTTCAAATTAGTCGGATGAAATTAACCGGATGAAATTCATTACATTTTGTAAACTTTTCCTACAAACTGGAAAAAGTTCATTACATATTTTGTGGTGGAGCAAGGAACCTCGTGGTGGAGCGTCTGCACTCATAATATTTAATATTATTCAGCGATATAAAATTAACCAATCATCTACACAGTGGACTAGAAGAGTATGAAACACGGCAGCCTAGTGTAGTTACATCATACTAGTACATGGCTAACCCACGCTATCACCATATTTCTTGGCTTCCGTATGACACCTATCTCTAGTAATCCAGCAGAGCTGTATCGCTTCTCCTCCTCGCCTCTATCAAATTGCGGCGGGCTGGCGTTTCTGCCGTCTATTGAGGTCGGTTAACTATCACATGTTAGCGACATGCCAAGAGCATTCTAAAAAATTCCTTTCACATTCCGCTTTCAAAAGAAAAAAATCCTTTCATGTACGAATTTGCTCGTATGCTTTGAGCAACTTGCATGTCCTATACTGCTCTGCTTGATACTCTAACTTAGCTAGAGGTTAGACTAACTCATGACTAACCCTAAACTAACCTGTAGCCAAAGAGGTGTTTGGGTGACAGGTTAGATTGACAATAAATGCACTTCATGGAGAGAGAAAAGTGATTTTTCAATGGTCCCAATGAGAACTATCTCCAGTTAGCACCTCTTGGGTGGGATAGTTTTTTTTTTGTGGGTTCGGTGCAACTTGCTCCAATTTAAACCCTAATGCTTGGATACTTTAGGGCTATTTGAGCCCAAACTAGCTCAAACTAACTCTAACCCATGGATCCAAACAGGGCCTATGGCAGGTCTCGACGCGGAGCAGTCGCGTGCACCGGGAAGTGGCGCTCTCTCGGCCGTCGCGCCACTTCAAAGCCGGCGCCAGTGAGAGGTCGCCTCCGCTCGGCCGGGCATTAATGCGGCATCGACGCCCAGCGACGCTGACCGTTTCACGCTGGAAGCGCTACCGCAAGGGAGTATAGGTTTTGAACCGCTTGGTGTAGTAGTAATGGTAGTTTGCAAAACTACTCAATTATTGCACTCGCTTTCCTAAGAAATTGTGGTAAAAACGTTACTCCACAGCCCGCTTCCTTCTCCTTCCTGCTCGTGATTTACGTGGCCATGTTAACGTGGTTGTGTCAAAAATGTCACTTCCTGCTCGTGATTTGCGTTATATAATTACAAGCAAGATTCTCGTGCATTGCACGGAACATCAATATGCATTTTTTACAAAACACCTGTTGTGATTGACCCATGCAGGAGTAATCCCATGTGTAAAACTAATGATATCTCGAGAATTTTATTGGAAAACTGGTATCTCGAGAATGTCATCGAAAAATGAAAGATGAGAGATAAGGCGAGGAGGAGTGGAGCGTGGTGGTGGTGGTGGTCGGAATGGGCGGAGGCATGGGGATGGATTTGCGCCGACAAGTGGCAGCGCCACCATGCATGCTAGATTGTTCCGAGACTTATTCCTTTTTAATTGCTGAGCAATGAGGTTGCGGAGATAATGATGTGGAGAGAGGTGCGGTATCTTTTGTAAAATTATCATAGTTTGCTTCCTATCCGTCGATATAGATCATACGGTCTGTATTACAAGATGGCAGGCACACCATCATCGCCAACTCGTTTTTTTATAAGGGTATATACAGATGATAAGTTTGATGACTACTAAAGTAAAGTGGAATCTGTCCATGTTATGCAAGTAAATAAAGGTGATTGTTTATCATACGGGTAAGGTTGGATAAAGGGTGGTAGGAACAAATGCTCCGCCTAGAGCATGTGTGTGTGAGATGGAGTCTTAGTGTGTGGTGTGTGTGTGTGTGTGAGAGAGAGAGAGAGAGTGAGAGAGAGAGAGAGGAGAGAGAGAGATGGAGTCTTAGTTTGTGTGTGTGTGAGAGAGAGAGAGATGGAGTCTAAGTGTGTGTGTGTGGGGGGTGCGTGTGTGTGTTTGTGTGTGTGTGTGAGAGAGAGAGAGAGATGGAGTCTTGTGTGTGTGGGGGGGGGTGGTGCGTGCATGCGTGTGTGTGTGTGTGTGTGTGTGTGTGTGTGTGCAGTGTGTGTGTGTCGGGGTCCTCTGTGGCGGATGTAATTTAAGTGTGCATGGCTTCATCATAGAGAGGTGATGTGTATGGCAGGGGCCACCAACGATGGGGTGCGAGAGAGAAATGCCCGTGGGAGGGAAGAGAAGGTGCGTCTTGTGAGAGGAGTCGACATCGAGAGAACGTGTTTGTTCGAGAGACACCACGGAAGACTACTATATATCGATGGTGCATGTAGGCGGAAATTAAACAAAGGGATGGTCTTATTGGTTTCGGGGATATAGGGGAAGAGTGAGAGGCGCGCGGGGCGGGGGGAGTAGCTAGAAGGATACTGTTAAGTGTGAGTGTGTATTTTGCCCATCCAGGCGGAAGTTATGTGCACAAAAGAGGAGAACGATTCGGTGTGGCGTTAGGATTGAGGGTAATTAACTACGTATGGAGACATAGAGACCTTGAACGTGCATGTGTGAGAGGTATACATGTATATGTGGGATGTGTGTGTGTGTGCGCGCGTGCATGATCGAGATAAAAGAAAGAAGACATAAGTCCTAAGATCAACGACATGGGAGAGACGGATCGGTATGACAATATGCATGCATGTGAGAATGCAGGGAAGAAGGCCCGACAAGTGAGCATGTGTTTTTGTCTTTAAGAGATAGTGGCGTGGGCTGGAGCATGCATCTATGGCGGCGAGAGGGGTGAGGCGAACGATTGTGCAAAAGAGATCAACCTATAAATGCATATGTATGGATAGACATATATAGTGTGGGTGATAGGAAGCAAGACTCCGTGCAAGAAAGAAATGTTGACGGAGAAACTACAGATAGATACAGAGATGGAGATGCTAGCTAGAGACATCCGTTAGTTTGGGTGTCGGAGATGACCGTCGGGTGGTTCAAAGGGTGAAGTTATATATGTGTGTGAGAGGGCACTTGACTGCATGCATGTAGAGATAAACATATGTAGTGTGCGTGATAGGAATCAAGAGTGAGGGCGAGAAAGAAGGTTGATGGAGAAACAGATAAATAGAAAGATAAAGATGCTAGCTAGTGTGCGCTAGAGATAGGAGTCGAGTGGATCAGAAGGCTGGGTTATGTGTGTGGGTGTGAGAGAGAGAGAGAGGGTGCATGTGAGTCACATACAAACAAATATCGAGAGAAATGAGATCCGGAGAGACGGAGTTTTGTGTCTCAGAGAGAAAAGATATTTCACAACGAGAGTGATAGCTAGAGAGACATATGAGGGAACGCAAGATATCTCTAGGGAGAGAGGGTGTGTTTGAGCGACATACAAGAGAACAATGGAGAAATATGAGCCCTCGGGAGACAGAGTTTGTGTTTGTGTGTGAGAAAGAGATATTGAAGAGGAAGAGTCGTAGGTTCTCATATCTAAGGAGCGAAAGACATCTCTGTATGAGGGGTGTGCGAGTGGCACGCATGGGAATAGTTGAGAGAAATGAGACCCCGGGAGACAAAGTTTTGTGTTTGTGTGAGAGAAAGAGATTCCACGTGGAGAATCAAAGACACATAGCAGGGAGCGAGATATACTTAGAGAGAGATAGAGTGATGAAGGTCGATGGAGAGAGTACTGTCAGTGTGTTATGAAGATAAAAGATCATTGTCGACATACAGGTAGCACGAGAGATGCCTGAGAGACAATGAACGCGTATAGGTCCAGAGAGATAGTCCTATATAAGCATGAGTGATAGCTATATGAGACGAATATCTGGATTAAAGGGGATTCAAATATTTAAACTGGAGATCACGGCATCGATAATATCATAACGCAAATTGGTGTATCAAACATGCATATTCATTTGAATTTGGGCACACGTGTAATGTTATATAGTTTATCAATATTGGTGATCCATAGATTCTTCAGTTACAAACAATGCATGGTTTATATGCAATTAGTGTCTAAACGGGATTACACTATATGTTGCGTGTGTGAAACACATTATACATGTTTGAGAAGTTAAAAAAACCCCGCATGAAACACACATTAATTGGAGACAGTTTGCGAGGAATGCATACATTGGATTTCAACATAAAGTGGTTTCAAATATTTGAAAATCCAAATTGATGGATACAACCTTATGAATCTGAGATCATGGCATTTGTAAACCATATTTATGTATAAATGGTGTTGTGCTTTTGAAAGTATATATGTAAAATTAATGATGTATATAGAATGTAATTCCAATTGAAAATGGATCCCGCCCGAAAAAAATAGTAGAATACAAACAGGATTCGAATTGAGTTGGTACGGTAAACGTGCACTGTGCAAAATTTGAACGAGCGGGAAAGTCACAATAATCACCAAACCAAAATCTGTGAGATGGAAATCACTGCTGCCTATCCTCGCCACAAAAGCCTATCTGCTGGATTTCTATAGGTTTCGATAGGGTAGGTTTGTAATTTCACCCAAACGTGACGTAACCGCCTCACCCGGATTCATACACGGTGGGCGCCAAAACACAAGTGTGCCCTTGGCGAAATCGACTCCTCCCGATTCATATTCATACACGTGGGCGCCAAAAACAAACTCTCGTCGGCAAATATTCGGTGTATGCGAGATTACCGTCCTATCCCCAACCGACTAATGTTGCTGTTATGTAGTAGAAATTTGAAACGGGGGCTAAGTTTGTAAATTTCCTCACATTTGAAACAAGCGCGCCCTGACTACATGGTTCCCCCCTTCCTCTCTACCTCCCTTTTCCCCATTCGTACTCCATGGGCGCCAAAACACCCTCTCCACCCCCACCCTCCTCCGTCCGCCGCCGTCCGCCACCCCATCCACCGCCGTCCTCCTCCACCATGCCGGAGCTGATACCCCGACGCCGCCGTCCATTACAAGAGATCGACCTCTCTCATCCAAGCCTTCGGACCGGGATCCTTGCATCACGTCCTCTCGCTTCATCCCCGCTGTCGTCCACCTTGCCGGCGCCGCTCCTACGACCGTCTCGTCCACCGCGCCCCGCCGCCACCGTCTACCCTCCTAGATCTGCTTCCACGCCGACAGCCATCGCTACCGCAGCACCGCCAAATTCTCACCAGATCGTGACACGGCGCCGCACTAGAGGCGGTACTCTTTCAGATTCTGCTCAACTTATTTATCGCAGCAAGAAAATAGATCGCCACCGCTTTACTCGATTTCTTGTCTTGGTTGCGGTTGCCTTTGTCCGGTTTGCACCTTCAGATCCGCCATGGCATGCTCAACACTATACTCCCAATGCTTATGGTTTTCCCTTTATATTCCACACTAGTTAAATCACAGAGACTAAATTTCAAAATTGGGTCACCGATTTTTCAGAGCTCGCGGAGTTCGCGGTGTGATCCAAGGGCTCGGGTGGTTGTGGGGCCTCGCGAACGAAGAAAACTCGACGCTGGTGGGGTGTGGGGTGGCGGAGGAACACAGGTGGTGGGGGCGGTGGTCCGCCGGGCGGCCCGTGCGGTGTTCTCAGATGGGAAGAATCACGACGAGGAAGAAGAAGGGTTAGGAGACGAGGATCTTCATCCAACCGCCTGAAATGGTCGAGAGACAGCCGGGAGTTGCATTCTTAATGCGCCTCGTTCATCATGTGTGGGCACTGCGCAACCAACATTTTATTATCCAAAATCTTCTTGCTCTTCTTTACCATGTTCGATAGTGCTGGCTCAGACGTGATCGATAGGCTTTCAATTACTAGCGGCAATACAACACCGTATTTTCAAGCCGCCCACTTTCCGATTTATATATCATGGTTATGGTGTACCCTCGTTATGTACACTATGATCTGCCTAGTTGTTGTGTGCTCTTGTTATCATGGTTTGGCAATAAACTATCTATACAAAGATATTATGAACCTATCATCCGCCAGCTATCCTTACTTCGAGCCTATTTTTTGTGTACTTGTGCGGATTATATAAATGCACGCACGATATTACAGCACACATGAGCTCTCTCATCGTAATCCAAAGGATAGCACATAAGTGTTTACAGGGCGCCCTATATTAGAATATCATCTGCATTACAAAGATAATCTCACAACTATTTATGTTTTCATGGTTCTCGATATTATACGCAATTACAAAGTGAATATCGTAATCCACGCATCGAAAGAATATTGTGGAACACTGCAATGACTTACAAAATTGGCACCAAGGCATTGAGTGCCATTTTGGAAGCAATGAAACTCGTCGCGCCCCACCTGTTGATTCTTGTTCATAATATCATTCTAATGACTATTCTAACCTCGAGGAGTCAAAGGCGATGGCCTGTCCTGTTCACCCATCAAGGTGCTGTTCTAATTTGGCAAGGTTTTATTGATTGCGCGTATCTTGCATATGTTGTCTTGCATTTCTTCTACTTTGTTGCACCACCATCCGCTTAGTTTACTCATCATATAACTCGAGATGCTATGCCCATCCATTATCAATACATATTCCATCTGTCGTCATACCATGTTTTTCCACTCAAATGTTGTTCTTGTGCATCGACATCAAAAGGAAGAGGGTGATTGCCGAACCGAAGGAGCACCAAAAAGTCCTTGAAAACGTGGTGGTGCCGAGAAATCGAACAACGCCCACTTATATTGGTTGTACAACCAGTGACACAAAACATAGGACCGACTCCAGAGACTGCACCCATACTTCATGGCCACACCACTAGCCCCACCACACGGGACCTGCACTCCAAAGAAAAGGTATACCGATTTCATTTGCCATAGCACCAGCCGCACCACGTAAAAATCTCACTCCAAAGAAAAAGTACAAGAAGTCCACTAGTCAAGACCTATCCCAACTGCAGAGACGGCCAATTCCTGCAGATTGGAACCCCATTCCATTTATTTCCAGTTTAAAAGACAATGCTTTCAATGTTGTTAGGGACTACGTGCATATATTCCCATCATGGGAAGATTATAGTGAAGACAAACACCATTTTCACATCTTCCTGTCCAACTTACATGTAAGTGCTATTATTCATGGTTATTATTTTCCTGTTTTCTGCTGATCGAACACATCAATGATTTACATTACATTGTTGTAACTAGGTGAGGGTCAATCTGGATAGTCATGGCGAGCAAAGTTTGCTTGTGCTTTTCAAGGAAGCATTGCAGCAGTATCGGTGTTACCTGAGGAAATCACACTTTGATGGCAAGTCTATCAACGAATTTCCGGTGAAGTATCTTGTGCTAAATTTAGAAGACATTGAATGGAAAAACCTTGTTATGCAATCGGTCTCGCTCCTGTGATGAGGTACGCCTATGAAATCACATGACAATTTGAACTTCTACTTTTCCGCATGTGCCTTACGGATCTTTTTGCGGAAATCAGCTCAAGAAGAATTCGGTTTGAAAAGAACGACGTGATATCGCAAATATGCTGCCCGCTGATTTTCTCTTGTTAGTACCTATTGTCCTCAGATCACTGCATTTGCATACATACCGGTTCATTACGTGACAGCAGTATGCATGATAGCTTGCTTATCAATTGTTCGCCCAAATTATCTCGATCTGTATGAATGGTTACATTAGTGTAGAATATATCCAATGCCAATGAATTTTTTAGCTCTGCATTGTTCTTGTAAGTACATGATGTCCTTTATCGATGTACTTATATTGACAGTAGTTGTTCATGTACCATCACTCTGCAGCTTATTTTCCTTTGCCTCCATTTTCTACACACCGATCTATATTTACTCTTACCATAAGGTTGGTAATCAAGAAGTTTAGCTGTGCATTGCTCTTGGTGTGCCTATTGCCCGTATCGCTGCACATACATTTATAGCTACTTGGTTATGTAGCATCACTCTTCATCTTATCTTAAATATTCTCCATTTTTTCGTATATTATCACATCTATATTTACTCTTAACAAAATGTAGAATAAAGGCAATGCTTATGAAGAACATTCTGTGCTAAACTTCTTGAATTGCCCCCGTATCAGCATGGACAAGGGCTTTATAGAGCCTGTCTTCACTAGTAATGTAAGTTTGTCCTTCTCAAGCCTTCAAACTTTGTTGTGTATATTTGGTTAGGCATGACTGCAACAAATGTTTATTTTTGGTGTTTGCATCAAATTGCATGCTTAAAGTTTATTATGTAGTTCATAAACAAAAGTTTGTCCTTCTCAATTTAAGTTTTCAGTTGTACAACCAAGTTCCTTCTTCATACCATGTAAATTAAACTATACAGAGCAAGTGATCTTCTTTTGCACTACATGTATGCTTGTGTTCTTCATCCGTAATCCAGTGGTGTGGTGAACCTACCCACTACAGCACAATGTCATATTCTGCAATGTCTTAACTATGAACAATGTCATATCATTCTACTATTATTTAAACCGCCTCTTTATTTGCCAATCTGAAATGGGATAAATTGACAGCACACTAACCATTGATACTTATGAGTTCTTGATCTGTAATTCAGTGGTGTCGTGAAGCTGCCAACTCCTTCACAATGTCAATTCCTGCCATGTCTTGACCTGAACAATACCATATTGTGTTAATGAAATTTTAAACTGTGTCACTTTATTCTTCAGTAAGAAATGTGATGAATTGTCAGCACTGATACTTTTATGTGCAAAACCTGCCATCTGTCTGCTTGTTTATCTTTCAGAGTGAGGAAGATATAAGTGTTGAACAAGCGCAGCTCATCATCTTGCTCACACTTGCTTGCTTGCTGCAGCTCCCAATGAGGCTAACCTTTCTTGAACTCTATTGAAGTGTCACGGTTTTGTATATTATTTTGTTGGCGTGTTTATTTGCACTGGTGGCGATCTTTGATGCCCAGTCTATGTAATCTGTTGTCTGCTTGTGCTTTATTATCATAGTGGCGAACTTTGATGCCCAGTGGATGTAATATGCCATAATTTCTTTATTGTATGGTCTAGGTTTTTTCTTATTCACGATGTTGCAGTTATTTTACTGTATATATATCCTGTCTTTGCAGTAAACCGGCCAAACCGTAAAATTACGTTACATAATCGGGCCGTCATGCAATCACGATGTATGGTCCGCATCATGGGCCCCGTCAAACTAGCCCACTAGTAGATTCGGGCCTTTAATAGGCCGAGTAACCCCGCCCTCTTTTCGCAAGAAAACTCAATGAGCTTTAGGAGGTCGAGAAGTAGGTCGGGCTCAAACGCGTGCGAATAGCTCACGGGCAGCGGCAGCCGAAATGGACCCCGCCCATGATTATGCGAATCAATTCACGGGCTTTAACAGCCAAAGTTGTCTCGGTCCTTATTTGGCCCAATCGATATCGGTCATGAAAGCAGGCGGATGCAAACCGGGCCGTAGTTAGGCCCAACTATATGACAGGCTTTTAACAGGCCGAAATTAATATAGGGCCGAAATGTTAAATGGGCCCTTAACAGGCCGAAACTAATATCAGGCCGAATTACTAAATGGGCCTTTAGCAAGTGGCCCCAAAAGCATAGCGTCCAGTCAACGGGCCAAATCTGATATGGGCCATAATTAAGCCCAAAGCCTCTTAAAGGGCCGGACCTGATCTGGGCCGTGATTTGGCCCATAAAGTGGGAGGCATTTAACGGGCCGGATCTTATATGGGCCATTACTAGGCCCGGAACGTGGCAGGCCATTAATGGACCGGATCAATTATGGGTCGGCCTTTGGCCCAAAACATGGCAGCCAGTTAATGGGCCGCCTACTAGGGTCCTCAAAATCTTGTGGGCCTCACAACTGGCTGGCCCATTAATGTCGGCGAAATTGTGGGCCTTTAGTCGGGCCGCCCATTATGATCCGCAAGAATTTTGTGGGTTTTTACAGGCCGCCCATTATGGCACACAAAAATCTTGTGGGCCTTTACCTGGGCCGGTCTATTATGGCCCGCGAAATCTTGTGGGCCTTTAGCTGGGCCAGCCCATTATAGTCCGCAAAATCTCATGGGCCTTTAACTGGGCCGGCCCATTATGGGCCGCCAAATCTTGTGGGCCTTTAGTTAGGCCGGCCCATTTTCTTGATTGGTCGTGCCATGTGTCGACATATCATAGGCGCCTTCTGTCCAATAAGTGGATGACATCTGTCCCAACGATGAGCCGACACGTGTTTCCTCCAGCCAATGATGATTTTACACGAGGAAAATCCCCATTGGCCGGGGCTGTTAACGGGTTATCGGATCCAAAACCCGACCCGATAGCTTAACGGCGTTCCGTTATGGTGTATAACACGCGTCGGTCACCCTTGACGAAAGCACTTCTGTGACGCGCGAATTATCGTCATGGAAGTGGACACTTCCGTGATGATAATTTTGGTAATGTCATGGAACACTTCTCGACAAAGACGTATGACTATCTTGATTCTGTCATAAATTTGTCATGGATGTACATGCATGACAAAAAACGGGACCTACTGTGACAAACACGTATCATCACGGAAGTGTATTTTTTTTTAGTGTTATTCAACGAATTTCTGTGAAGAAGCCATTTCCTTTCCCTATTGTAATGTATGGGAGAATAAACTGAAGAACAATACATCAACTAATCTCTATGAATTTCATATTACATGACGACAGATGCATCAATTTTTAGATAAAAGTGAAACAAATCCTACTTAATTAATAGATGCAAATTAAAAGATAGCAAGACATGAACTACTTGATGTGGATATGGACAGTGCAAATCCATTGCTGGACTTCCGCGTCCAAGCGATATAGGATGTCCAACAAGAAATGAATTTTTGGCTTGCTGAGCTTGGTGTTTCTTTTTGCAGTATGATGATTTCAGAAGTACAGTCAAATGGAAGGCTGGAGCGACGAAGATTTTTGAAATGACAAAGTCGTCAACAAGGACATGAGACATGAGGTAATAAGCATTCTTCTATGTGTTGCCATCTGCTATTAGATTGTACTATTCTCTTTGCCACATGAGATATATGAAAATTGGACATATATATGGTGTTTGTTTTGCTCTTGAGATATATGAAAATTGGACATATATATGCAGGTCTGACTTGTTTCTTCATAGGGGACAAAGGTGTCCTCTTCATAATGGTCAGGGACACAACTTCCAGCTTGACATATTTGGGTTTAAACTATCTCTTTTGTTTTTTGCCTTCACCGTTATTGCTTTTGTCAGATATCTTATTTCTTAAAGTCAGACTCGAAAGTTTTGTTTTGGATATGCGCATTTCATATTAGTCAAGATGTGCATTGACCTTTGATCCTTACTTTAGAGGCTTTATTAGTAATTATCTCGTTTTATATGATTGAAAAGGTATCAATATTCTTATCCTTCAGCTATATATAGTCAGGATTCACAAGTAAGGAGAAGAGGCAAGAGGCTATTGATGGAATCATATTTTTGTTGTTTGTCTTGTTTCCTGATATTCAGCAGCATTATAATTAGTAATTTGTGAGTGAGTTTGTCTGCATCGCTATATTCGGAAGTTCTCTACATGCAGTGGTTACTGATTGTGAGGCTCACTGTTTTTATATGGTACTTGGGTTGATTTCGCTGAGAATGATTCACATACTTGAAATTTTTTATATAGGACATGATAATAGCATGCTGATTAGGGTAAGAATATCTTTTCTGATCCCTATTTGGTTCAGTTGACATCTTTTAGTACGATGTATGTGTAGCACATCCTTAAATATATGTAGCATCAATATCATCAGACAACTATCTGACGTGCACCTTCTGCCTGAGCAGATGAACCGGCCACTGCCCTAGATGTTGCGCCGTCCTCCAGTCCTGTTCTGCTGCTTTTGACCAAGCACATCAAACCAAGATTGATTGCTCTATATATATGCCTTGTATAGTGCCTTTTTGCATTACTACTGTTATATCTGTGGACTGTGCACATGAGTTTCTTCTCATCTTTACTCATTAATTTTCATTCTATTTCAAGGTTGGTAGCTTCCCTCATCTTGGTTCTTATTTTAGGTTCAAGCTGAGTGAATAGTATTTGTTATCCAAATGACTGGTTTCAGGTATCAACTTGACATATGTATGTAGCCCTCCCCATTTTCGCATTCTCTGATTCTTTCGGTCATTTAAGAACTTGTGATGGGTTAATATATTTGCAGTACAGTGTCGATGATGCTCTAGGACACCTCCCACATTAGTTCTCTGCTACAATCGTTCAACCACCGGACAAGACGGACATCTCTGTGCTCGCCCACAATTATTTATCGGTTGTCCTTTACTGCTATCAATCCATGGCAAGAAATAATGCAACTAAACTACTTCTCCGAGTTTGGTGGGCGGTAAATCGGTAGGATTATTGCCGCATAGTTGATTATCTGATGTAATAGTGTGTTTATGGTCAGATAATTCTCTCACTGGTTATTTGAATAATTAATGTAGAATTTGGCGTGTTAGGTATCTCATCAAGCAAGTACTTGTTCTTGATATGCCACCCATATATTTTAAGTTAGTTTTTTTAGTTGGACTGATAATTTGGTACTGCAGACAAAACACATAATGACTGGGTACATTGAAAAGCATTTTCAAAAGGCATAGGGTGATTTACTTCATGTTAGCAGTAAAATAACTTTTCACTGTCATGATGTCATCAGTTTACAAAGTGTGCAACCTGTCCTTCTAATGTCTGGGTTTTTGTGTGCTACTATGTTTACTATCTACCTTGCTGATGAGGCAGGGAAGGTAAGTGGGGCTAAGTTGGCCAGAGCAAAAATAATGACCAAGTTTTTCATTAATGTTTGAGGGGCATATGGTCTTGGTGCTGCTTAAGCTTGGCCATATGGCTATCAATGTAGGTGCTTCTTGAGTCGTTGTCATCTTCTTCGCAGTCGGTTTGTTAACCATCTCGGTTTCCTTCTCTGCTCCTGCATATGTGTCATGTTTCTAATTAGAAATGGAGAGGAAGTTAGAGAAGTTAGTAATGCTTGTTAGCTACACAGATGTACCCTGTAAGGAATTATTTTGCAATAGGAATGCTTATATTGTGGATTCATGACTAAACAAGTTTGTATGCACATCCCTGAAAATACAGCAGAGCCTTCAATTTTGATAGTTAAGAATTCTTCTGGTGTTGCTTTGGAAATGAATGTCATATTTGAATGCTTGCTTAATTTAGGTGTATATGTAAGACCTGAAACTGATCGATATTGTTTCTAATATGAAATTTGGGCATATAAATGGCTCTTAATTATATATAAAATAAAAAATGGATGTACGGTAGTAGCATATGTTCAGGTTGAGGGTACTAATATTATAACAAACGATGTGTGTTTTCACATATGTAATTGTAATATCAGTGGATACGTGCGTTGCACGTGCACGTTTACTAGTCAAAATAAGCAAACAACACACGAAAAACGGAATCTGTCAAAAACAGAACAGTCTGTAGTAATCTGTAACTAACGCATACTTCTGGAACCCCAAAAAATCTACCAAAATAGGACGACCTATAAAATTTGTTTATTGATCAGCATCAATTGGAATCAATATTTTATCACGTTCTGGTGATTTTTAACAATTATTTTAGTGAACAGAAAGTTTCTGGAATTTACAGCAAGATCAAATAACTATCATCCAAGAAGATCTTATAGGTTAAACTTGGCACAAACACTAATTAAAACATAAAAAGACATCTAACCAGAGGCTAGATCAAATATTTATTCCTAAACAGAAGCAAAAAGCAAAAAAACTAAAAATAAAATTGGGTTGCCTCCCAACAAGCGCTATTGTTTAACGCCCCTAGCTAGGCATAATATCGAGGATGAAGGAAATATGCCCTAGAGGCAATAATAAAGTTATTATTTATTTCCTTATTTCATGATAAATGTTTATTATTCATGCTAGAATTGTATTAACCGGAAACATGATACATGTGTGAATACATAGACAAACATATAGTCACTAGTATGCCTCTACTTGACTAGCTCATTAATCAAAGATGGTTATGTTTCCTAACCATAGACATGTGTTGTTATTTGATTAATGGGATCACATCATTAGGAGAATGATGTGGTTGACATGACCCATTCTGTTAGCCTAGCACTTGATCGTTTAGTATATTGCTATTGCTTTCTTCATGACTTATACATGTTCCTGTAACTATGAGATTATGCAACTCCCATTTACCGGAGGAACACTTTGGTGCTACCAAACGTCACAACGAATCGGGTGATTATAAAGGAGTACTACAGGTGTCTCCAAAGGTACATGTTGGGTTGGCGATTTCGAGATTAGGTTTTGTCACTCAGATTGTCGGAGAGGTATCTCTAGGCCCTCTCGGTAATGCACATCACTATAAGCCTTGCAAGCAATGTAGCTAATGAGTTAGTTACGGAATGATGCATTACGTAACGAGTAAAGAGACTTGCCAGTAACGAGATTGAACTAGGTATTGGATACCGACGATCAAATCTCGGGCAAGTAACATACCGATGACAAAGGGAACAATTGTTATGCGGTTTGACCGATAAAGATCTTCGTAGAATATGTAGGAGCCAATATGGGCATCCAGGTTCCGCTATTGGTTATTGACCAAGAATAGTTCTAGGTCATGTCTACATAGTTCTCGAACCCGTAGGGTCCGCACACTTAAGGTTTCGGCGATGATATATTATGAGTTTATGAGTTTTGATGTACCAAGGAGTTCGAGTCCCGATGAGATCGGGACATGACGAGGAGTCTCGAAATGGTCGAGACGTAAAGATCGATATATTGACGACTATATTCGAGTTCGGAAAGGTTCCGAGTGATTCGGTATTTTTCGGAGTACCGGAGAGTTACGGGAATTCGCCGGGGAGTATATGGGCCTTATTGGGCCATACGGGAATAGAGGAGAAAGGCCGAAAGGAAGGAGGCGCACAGCCCCCCTCTGGTCTGAATTGGACAAGGGGTGCGGCCCCCTTTTCCTTCCTCCTCTCCCCCTCTTTCCCCCTCCAACAAGGAAAGGAGGGAGTCCTACTCCCGGTGGGAGTAGGACTCCCCTTGGCGCGCCTCCTCCTAGGCCGTTCGCCCCCTCCCCCTTGCTCCTTTATATACGGGGCAGGGGCACCCCATGACACACAAGTTGATCTACGTGATCGCTCCTTAGCTGTGTGCGGTGCCCCTCCACCATATTCCACTTCGGTCATATCGTCATGAGCTTGGGCGAAGCCCTGCGCCGGTGGAGCATCATCATCGTCACCACGCCACAGTTGACGGAACTCATCCCCGACGCTTTGCTGGATCGGAGCCCGAGGATCGCCATCGAGCTGAACGTGTCTGAACTCGGAGGTGCCGTATGCTCGGTACTTGGATCGGTCGGATCGTGAAGACGCATTTACTACATCAACCGCGTTGTTATAACGCCCGCCACGCTCTACAAGGGTACGTGGACATACACTCTCCCCTCTCGTTGCCATGCCATCACCATGATCTTGCGTGTGCGTAGGAATTTTTTTGAAATTACTACGTTCCCCAACAGAGGATAGATCTAGGTATTGCCATCTTTGGTAGGCAGTTCTTCATTGAGGCATCTATCATCCTTAGGAGTTTCTTTATTTTTATTAATTATCAAACTTTTAGGCACAAGATCAAAAAATTCATTTGTAACAAATGGTTCCTTAATGATAGCAAAAAGATTGGGATGAATACTTATAGATTTGAGATCGGCAGTTTCCTTACTAGAGGATTCACCCTTATTTTTAGGAACATACATAAGCTTGCCAATTTTAGTTGGAGGACTTGGAGTATTCTTTACGGAAGAAAAAGCGGTTCCCAAGTTGGTAATGATATTCTCAAGTTTAACGATTCTAGTGGAATCCTCATTTATTTTCTCATTAACTATGGGTTCCTTCTCCTTAATATTTTTCAAAGTGACTCCTACTTTAGATCCATATTGAGTGATTCGGTTGTGGATCTTTTTATCCAAATTTTCAATTAGCTCTACGGTAGCAACTTTATTTTCAAATATTTCAAGTATTTGCATTACATGCTCCAAAGTTAACATAGTTCCATTAATCATAAGAGGGGGTGAGCCAAACAAATCTATCATAGCATTATAAGAATCAAAAGTATGGCTACCCAAGAAATTCCCTCCGGTAATGGTATCAAGGATATATCTGTACCAGGAGTAGTGCCAGCATAAAAATTGCGGAGAAGAACGGAAGTAGATTGTTTCCTGGTAGATCTATTTTGAGCATTGCAAATCCTATACCAAGCGTCTTTTAAATTTTCTCCTTCCCTTTGCTTAAAATTAAGTACTTCATTCTCGGGAGACAACGGAGAAGATAGGGGACTAGCCATAACGACAAGCAAGCGAAAAAGAGGCGAACGGAAAAGAGAGGGCGAATAAAACGGCAAGGGTGAAGCGGGGGAGAGGAAAACGAGAGGCAAATGTCAAATAATGTAATGCGGGAGATAAGGCTTTGTGATGGGTACTTGGTATGTTGACTTTTGCAAAGACTCCCCGGCAACGGCGCCAGAAATGGCTCGTTGTCGGGAGAGCAAATATTGACTTGACTTGGCGTAAGCCTCCCCGGCAAGGGCGCCAGAAATCCTTCTTGCTACCTCTTGAGCACTGCGTTGGTTTTCCCTTGAAGAGGAAAGGGTGATGCAGTAAAGCAGCATAAGTATTTCCCTCGCTTTTGAGAACCAAGGTATCAATCCAAGAGGAGGCCACGCATACGAGTCCCTCGCGCCTACACAAACTAATAAATCCTCGCAACCAACGTGATAAGGGGTTGTCAATCCTACACATCACTTACGAGTGAGATCGATAGATATGATAAGATAATATTTTGGTATTTTATGATAAAGATGCAAAGTAAAATAAAAGGCAATAAAAATATCTAAGTATTGGAAGATTAATATGATGGAAAATAGGCCTGGGGGCCATAGGTTTCACTAGTGGCTTCTCTCAAGAGCATAAGTATTATGGTGCGTGAACAAATTACTGTTGAGCAATTGACAGAATTGAGCATAGTTATGAGAATATCTAGGTATGATCATGTATATAGGCAACACGTCCGAGACAAGTAGACCGACTCCTGCCTGCATCTACTACTATTACTCCACACATCGACCGCTATCCAGCATGCATCTAGAGTATTAAGTTCATAAGAACAGAGTAACGCTTTAAGCAAGATGACATGATGTAGAGGGATAAACTCACGAAATATGATATAAACCCCATCTTGTTATCCTCGATGGCAACAATACAATACATGCCTTGCTGCCCCTACTGTCACTGGGAAAGGACACCGCAAGATTGAACCCAAAGCTAAGCACTTCTCCCATTGCAAGAAAGATCAATCTAGTAGGCCAAACCAAACTGATAATTCGAAGAGACTTGCAAAGATAGCCAATCATACATAAAAGAATTCAGAGAAGATTTAGATATTGTTCATACATAAACTTGATCATAAACCCACAATTCATCGGTCTCAACAAACACACCGCAAAAGAAGATTACATCGAATAGATCTCCACAAGAGACGGGGTGAACATTGTATTGAGATCCAAAAAGAGAGAAGAAGCCATCTAGCTAATAACTATGGACCCGAAGGTCTGAGGTAAACTACTCACACATCATCGGAGAGGCTATGGTGTTGATGTAGAAGCCCTCCATGATTGATGCCCCCTCCGGCGGAGCTCCGGAACAGGCCCCAAGATGGGATCTCATGGGTACAGAAGGTTGCGGTAGTGAAATTAGGTTTTTGGCTCCGTATCTGGTACTTTGGGGGTACGTAGGTATATATAGGAGGAAGAAGTACGTCGGTGGAGCAACATGGGGCCCACGAGGGTGGAGGGCACGCCCTGGGGGGTAGGCGCGCCCCCCTACCTCGTGCCCTCCTGTTTGATGTCTTGACGTAGGGTCCAAGTCCTCTGGATCACATTCGTTCAGAAAATCACGTTCCCGAAGGTTTCATTCCGTTTGGACTCCGTTTGATATTCTTTTTCCGCGAAACTCTGAAATAGGCAAAAACAGTAATTCTGGGCTGGGCCTCCGGTTAATAGGTTAGTCCCAAAAATAATATAAGAGTGTATAATAAAGCCCAATAATGTCCAAAACAGAATATAATATAACATGGAACAATAAAAAATTATAGATATGTTGGAGACGTATCAATGGTTGCTGCAGCAAGGCCTCTTGGGTCGTGGTCGAGACTTCCGCCGCGGGCAACATAGACCTGGCCTGCGGCTGGGAGATGTTCGCCCGCGCGCGCGGCCTAGGCAGGCGGTGCACCCTCCACTTCAAGTTCGATGGCGACGCGACCCTCTACATGAGGGTGTTCGGGGAATACGGTCGCCGTGCCGGGTGCTGCCCCGAGGCGAACGACGGCGAGGAGGTGCTCGGCCTTGGCGACGGTCGCGACGAGGATGAGGGCGAGCCCGCCCCCGGCGGCGACCGTGCCTCGTACAGCTACGGCGGCTCTTCCTCCGGCAACAGCTCCAGCAGTGATGGCTACGACCAGCCGCCGCGCCCGCTTTGAAGGCAGCAGTGGGTCGTCTCATCGCCGCGCCTCCGTGAAGTGCGAAGAGGGGTCTGGCTAGGCTCGGTATGTTGCTAGGGGCCTGCCTCCATGGATCGCTGCAACACTGCTTTTGTTTTGCTCTTTTTCCTGCATCAAAAATGAAACCAGTATGGGCCCAGGGGGCGTGTACCGCACTATGGTTCCTTGGTTATTGCACTATGCATGTTGTTCCCATGCCATGTCGTTATTTTGTGCAAAGATAACTTAACCTGGTATATTCAGGACGTCCTCTTCCTCACGAGGTGTTTGTTTCCTCGTGTCCATCTTGCCTTGGTGGCCTACATTCGCTCAGGAACTGCAAAAATTCGTTAGGAAGTGCGCTAAAAGATTTGCCGTTCACCCTAGCCTTGACCTGGCGCTTTGTAACGCGGTACCCGAGGGGCACAGACCAGGAGGGATGTGCCAGCTTTTGGGCTTGAACGAGGGTGGCTCGCGATAAGGCAGAGAGGAGAAAAACGCTCACGAGGGCACCTGCCAAGCCCCCTCGTGAGGTATGCGAGAGAGAGAACACGAGCAAACAAGAGCCAGCGAATGTGCTAAGCGGCAAGAGAATCAAATCAGCAAGGAACACCAAAGGCAAACTTCGATTAAGGAAAAGCAAGCCAACTACGGAAAGCAAATGAAAATCCGCGTCCGGCACCTAATCTAGTCTTCAAGTCTTCTCACCAGCGCGGAGCTAAGTGCTGCCACTAGGCGTGGGAGGGAGCCCCAGGGCCTGAGGCCGGCACCCCTGAGACTCCGGGGCGTGTACAGCCCCTCTCATTATCACGTGAGAGTCTCACGGGCGGCGATTCTTCACAGGTGATACGTCTCCAACGTATCTATAATTTTTTATTGTTCCATGCAATATTATATTCTGTTTTGGACATTATTGGGCTTTATTATAAACTTTTATATTATTTTTGGGACTAACCTATTAACCGGAGGCCCAGCCTAGAATTGCTGCTTTTTTTGCCTATTTCAGAGTTTCGCAGAAAAAGAATATCAAACGGAGTCCAAACGGAATGAAACCTTCGGGAACGTGATTTTCGGAACGAACCTGATCCAGAGGACTTGGACCCTACGTCAAGACATCAACCAGGAAGGCACGAGGTAGGGGCGCGCCTACCCCCCCCCCCAGGGCGGGCCCTCCACCCTCGTGGGGCCCATGTTGCTCCACCGACGTACTTCTTCCTCCTATATATATCTATGTACCCCCAAACTACCAAATACGGAGCCAAAACCTAATTCCACCGCCGCAACCTTCTGCACTCCATGAGATCCCATCTTGGGGCCTGTTCCGAGTTCACGGAGGGGGCATCGATCACGGAGGGCTTCTACATCAACACCATAGCCTCCGATGAAGTGTGAGTAGTTTACCTCTGCACCTTCGGGTCCATAGTTATTAGCTAGATGGCTTTTTCTCTCTTTTTGGATCTCAATACAATGTTCTCCCCCTCTGTTGTGGAGATCTATTCGATGTAATCTTCTTTTGCAGTGTGTTTGTTGAGACCGATGAATTGTGGGTTTATGATCAAGTTTATCTATGAACAATATTTAAATCTTCTCTGAATTCTTTTATGTATGATTGATTATCTTTGCAAGTCTCTTCGAATTATCAGTTTTGAGAAGTGCTAGATTGATCTTTCTTGCAATGGGAGAAGTGTTGAGCTTTGGGTTCAATCTTGCGGTGTCCTTTCCCAATGACAGTAGGGGCAGCAAGGCACGTATAGTATTGTTGCCATCAAGGATAACAAGATGGGGTTTATATCATATTGCATAAGTTTATCCCTCTACATCATGTCATCTTGCTCAAAGCGTTACTCTGTTCTTATGAACTTAATACTCTAGATGCATGCTTGATAGCGGTCGATGTGTGGAGTAATAGTAGTAGATGCAGGCAGGAGTCGGTCTACTTGTCTCGGACGTGATGCCTATATACATGATCATACCTAGATATTCTCATAACTATGCTCAATTCTGTCAATTGCTCAACAGTAATTTGTTCACCCACCGTAGTACTTATGCTCTTGAGAGAAGCCTCTAGTGAAACCTATGGCCTCCGGGTCTATTTTCCATCATATTAATCTCCCGTCAACAAGTTATTTCTGACGTCGTTTTTATTTTGTTTACTTTACTTTGCATCTTTATCATAAAAATACCAAAAATATTATCTTATCATATCTATCAGATCTCACTCTCGTAAGTGACCGTGAAGGGATTGACAACCCCTTTATTGTGTTGGTTGCAAGGATTTATTTGTTTGTGTAGGTGCGACGGACTTGCGCGTGGCCTCCTACTGGATTGATACCTTGGTTCTCAAAACTGAGGGAAATACTTATGCTACTTTGCTGCATCACCCTTTCCTCTTCAAGGGAAAACCAACGCAGTGCTCAAGAGATAGCAAGAAGGATTTCTGGCACCGTTGCCGGGGAGTCTATGCAATAGTCAACATACCAAGTACCCATCACAAACCCTTATCTCCCGCATTACATTATTTGCCATTTGCCTCTCGTTTTCCTCTCCCCCACTTCACCCTTGCCATTTTATTTGCCCTCTCTTTTCTGTTCATCCTTTTGTTTGCTCGTGTTGCCATGTGCCTTCTATATGCTTGCATCTTCGCTTGCTGAAAATCTATTGATATGGATCCACTTAAAGTGTTCTACTTGGATCATCTTCGATCCTTATGCGCTCGTGCTGAAACCCAACTAGCCTAGTTGATGGGAAATCTTTAGATGAGCATGCTCATTTTGTGCGTCATCATTTGTCTGAAAAAGGGAAGCTCTTATGGTATCATATAAATAGTTTGCTATGCTATTCTTGGAATCTTTGTGAAATTTGTGATTTTACTTGTTGCTCTAAGAACCCAAAAAAACACCTTCCCTACCTATGTGAGTTCAATGATAATGAAATCTTATCTTCTTATGCAAAGGGTGTTTATAGCTACTATGATATCGAACAAATTGAAGAATTTGTCATTTTTAAGGGTGCTCATGAAGTTGCTTCTTTGATTGAAAAGTATGATTTTACTCTCAACAAATCTGAAAATTCCGTCATACTTAAATATTGCAATGAAAACTACATGATCCTTGTATTGAGATCCAAAAAGAGAGAAGAAGTATGCCTTTCTGTTTGTGTTTCCACGTGCCTTCTATTTACCTGCATCTTTGCTTGCTAAAAATCTATTGATATGGATCCACTTAAAGTGTGCTCATGAATTTTTCGTTTTAAGGGTGCTCATGAAGTATGCCTTTCTGTTTGTGTTTCCACGTGCCTTCTATTCTCCTGCATCTTTGCTTGCTAAAAATCTATTGATATGGATCCACTTAAAGTGTTCTACTTGGATCATCTTCGATCCTTATGCGCTCGTGCTGAAACCCCAACTAGCCTAGTTGATGGGAAATCCTTAGATGAGCATGCTCATTTTGTGCATCACCGTTTATCTGAAAAAGGGAGACTCTTATGGAATCAAATAAACAAATTGCTGTGTTATGCTTGGAATCTTTGTGAAATTTGTGATTTTACTTGTTTCTCTAAGAACCCTAAAAACACCTTCCCTACCTTTGTGAGTTTAATGAAAATGAAATCTTATCTTCTTATGCAAAGGGTGTTTATAGTTACTATGATATCGAACAAATTGAAGAATTTGTCGTTTTTAAGGGTGCTCATGAAGTTGCTTCTTTGATTGAAAAGTATGATTTTACTCTCAACAAATCTGAAAATCCCGTCATACTTAAATATTGCAATGAAAACTTTGCTCATAATGTCTATGTCCAAGAATTTATTGAAAGAATGACCGTTGCTTCAGAAGAAAATAATGATACGCATGAATCTATAGATAATTGTGATTCTGATGATTTGATTGAAATATCCCTTGATGAACATGATGCTTGCCATTCTTGTGGCCATGATACCAATATTTATGAAGATGAATTTGCTATAGTTCCGTATGTTAAACATGAGATTGTTGCTATTGCACCCACACTTGATAGTTCCTTCGATAAAAAGCATGATTGCAATGATTTTACTATAAATTCTCTGGATGTCAATTGTGCTAATAATATGCAAAACCCTGAGCTTGGGGATGCTAGATTTGCTATGTCTACTACTTGTTGCAATGATCATGATTGGGGTGATTCTTCTTATGATCTTGAAAATTTATTTAAGCCCCATGATGAATATGAGATTGATAATGGTATTTGCAATATCATTGAAAGTGGTTTTGGAAGATTTTCATCTTTAGATCCCACATATTTGGAGTATGTTCAATCTTATGATATTTTTGATAAAAGTGGTTTTGGAGAGGTCATGACTTTAGTTAATGATATTCCCATTATTTTGGAAGAGTGTCAACCTTGCATGCATGTGGATCATGTAGAATTTTTTATATGTGATAGTTATATTGTTGAATTTGAATATTATCCCACATGTAATTACTGTGAGAGAGTAAAATATGGTTGGAGAAATTTTCATGTTACTATATTACCTCTCATTATGTTGAGATTGCTATTGTTTCTTTCCTCTTCCTTGCATATGCTAGTTTTTGCTTGCTATGATAATTTGTTTGCCTATAAGATGCCTATGCATAGGAAGTATGTTAAACTTAGATGTGTTTTTCATATGCTTTATGTTGCTCTCTTTGTGCTTCAATTCTTGTCTTTCATGTGAGCATCATCGAAATTATCAATGCCTAGCTAGGGGCATTAAACGATAGCGTTTGTTGGGAGGCAACCCAATTTTTTTTTAGTTTTTTTTTTGCTTATTGCTTCTGTTTAGCAATAAATATTTGATCTAGCCTCTGGTTAGATTTGTTTTTATGTTTTAATTAGTGTTTGTGCCAAGTTTAACCTATAGGATCTTCTTGGATGATAGTTATTTGATCTTGCTGAAAATTGCAGAAACTTTCTGTTCACGAAAATAATTGTTAAAAATCACTAGAACGAGATAAAATATTGATTCCAATTTCTTCTGATCAATAAACAAATTGTCTAGGTCTTACTATTTTGGCAGAATTTTTGGAGTTCCAGAAGTCTGCGTTAGTTACAGATTACTACAAACTGTTCTGTTTTTGACAGATTCTGTTTTTCGTGTGTTGTTTGCTTATTTTGATGAATCTATGGATAGTAAAATAGTTTATAAACCATAGAGAAGTTGGAATACAGTAGGTTTAACACCAATATAAATAAATAATGAGTTCATTACAGTAACTTGAAGTGGTGTTTTGTTTTCTTTCGCTAACGGAGCTCACGAGATTTTTCTGTTAAGTTTTGTGTTGTGAAGTTTTCAAGTTTTGGGTGAAAGATTTGATGGATTGTGGAACAAGGAGTAGCAAGAGCCTAAGCTTGGGGATGCCCATGGCACTCCAATATAATCTATGGACACCAAAAAGCCAAAGCTTGGGGATGCCCCGGAAGGCATCCCCTCTTTCGTCTACTTCCATCGGTAACTTTACTTGGGGCTATATTTTTATTCACCACATGATATGTGTTTTGCTTGGAGCATCTTGTATGATTTGAGTCTTTGCTTTTTAGTTTACCACAATCATCCTTGCTGTACACACATTTTGAGAGAGACACACATGATTCGGAAATTATTAGAATACTCTATGTGCTTCACTTATATCTTTTGAGTTATATAGTTTTTGCTCTAGTGCTTCACTTATATCTTTTAGAGCACGGTGGTGGTTTTGTTTTATAGAAACTATTATTCTCTCATACTTCACTTATATTATTTTGAGAGTCTTAACCAGCATGGTAATTTGCTTAAATAATCCTAATATGCTAGGTATTCAAGACTAGTAAAAAACTTTCTTATGAGTGTGTTGAATACTAAGAGAAGTTTGATGCTTGATGATTGTTTTGAGATATGGAGGTAGTGATATTAAAGTTGTGCTACTTGAGTAGTTGTGAATTTGAGAAATACTTGTGTTGAAGTTTGCGAGTCTCGTAGCATGCACGTATGGTAAATGTTATGTAACAAATTTGAAACATGAGGTGTTCTTTGATTGTCCTCCTTATGAGTGGCGGTCGGGGACGAGCGATGGTTTTTTCTTACCAATCTATACCCCTAGGAGCATGCGCCTAGTGCTTGGTTTTTGATGACTTGTAGATTTTTGCAATAAGTATGTGAGTTATTTATGACTAATGTTGAGTCCATGGATTATACGCACTCTTACCCTTCCATCATTGCTAGCCTCTTCGGTACCGTGCATTGCCCTTTCTCACATTAAGAGTTGGTGCAAACTTCGCCGGTGCATCCAAACCCCGTGATATGATACACTCTTTCACACATAAACCTCCTTATATCTTCCTCAAAACAGCCACCATACCTACCTGTTATGGCATTTCCATAGCCATTCCGAGATATATTGCCATGCAACTTTCCACCGTTCCGTTTATCATGACACGTTCATCATTGTCATATTGCTTTGCATGATCATGTGGTTGACATAGTATTTGTGGCAAAGCCACCATTCATAATTCTTTCATACATGTCACTCTTGGTTCATTGCATATCCCGATACACCGCCGGAGGCATTCATATAGAGTCATACTTTGTTCTAGTATCGAGTTGTAATCATTGAGTTGTAAATAAATAGAAGTGTGATGATCATCATTTTCTAGAGCATTGCCCCAAGTGAGGAAAAAAAAGAGAGAAAGGCCATAAAAAAAGGAGAAGGCCCAAAAATATGAGAGAAAAAGAGAGAAGAGACAATGTTACTATACTTTTTACCACACTTGTGCTTCAAAGTAGCACCATAATCTTCATGATAGAGAGTCTCTTGTTTTGTCACTTTCATATACTAGTGGGAACTTTTCATTAAAGAACTTGGCTTGTATATTCCAACAATGGGCTTCCTCAAATGCCCTAGGTCTTCGTGAGCAAGCAAGTTGGATGCACACCCACTTAGTTTCTTTTGTTGAGCTTTCATATATTTATAGCTCTAGTGCATCCGTTGCATGGCAATCCCTACTCCTTGCATTAACATCAATCGATGGGCATCTCCATAGCTCATTGATTAGCCTCGTTGATGTGAGACTTTCTCCTTTTTCGTCTTCTCCACATAACCCCATCATTATATTCTATTCCACCTATAGTGCTATATACATGGCTCACGCTCATGTATTGCGTGAATGTTGAAAAAGTTTGAGATTACTAAAGTATGAAACAATTGCTTGGCTTGTCATCGGGGTTGTGCATGATGAGAGCATTCTTGTGTGACGAAAATGGAGCATGACTAAACTATATGATTTTGTAGGGATGAACTTTCTTTGGCCATGTTATTTTGAGATGACATAATTGCTTAGTTAGTATGCTTGAAGTATTATTATTTTTATGTCAATATTGAACTTTTATCTTGAATCTTTTGGATCTAAATATTCAGACCACAATCTATTTATATATAAAAAGTAGTTTACGGGCTAACCAGAAAAAAGATAATTAAGCTAGAAAATCACACAATAATTAGAAACATCGGACCGTTTATTTGATTGATCAGATAATCACAACCATTTAATATTGCTAATATGTTAAGAAGTTTGGTGAAATTACTCACCACTGCCCTTACGTAAATAAGTAAATAACCTTTCACTTTTCAATCAGTTAAAAAAACTTCCACAAGGATGGACGTGATCACGTCTCTCTTGCACCTCTTCCTAAAAAACATCATGAGATGCCATCCCGAACATCCAAACGGAACGCTACATGTATCCCGATCTCATATAATCATCCCTAGGTTCTAAAAAGAAGAACAGCCCTAGCGTCCACATGCCGTCACCCGGAGATGCAATCGCTCCACCTGAGTTCGTGTCCTCCAGTATGGATCGACCCACGTTTCCGGCTGGCGGAAGAATTGAGCAGCTAGCTTCTCTTTAGGCGCTAGCCTCGTGGAGAAATCAATAGAGGTACCCGCTTTATTAGCTTCGCGTTTGAGGCATACGTGTCTCCGGCCGGCCGAGGAATTGCTAAGCAAGCTTCAGCATGCTAAATTATGCTAGCCTCCTAGAGAAATCAATTGAGGTACCTGATTTACCATCTTTGTTTGAGGTACATGTGTTTTCGACTGGTCGACGAATTGTTCAGCAAGCTTTCATCGTGCATGCTAGCCTCCTAAAGAAATCAATCTTTACTAGCTTCGTTCGACAGGTGCGTTTTTTTTCAGAGGTTACCCTTCCATTATCAATCTGTAAGAAGGCACGTCATGCTCATTAGTGTTCATAAGCGTGAGTTTGTGTCCTTGGCATGTATCAATATATCCGCATTTCCGGCTGAATTGAGCTGCTACCTTCTCTGTGCGTGCTTGCCTCCTGTAGAAATAAGCCAAGGTGCCCAGTTTACTAGCTTCGTTGGAGGTATATGTATGTACGTGTCTATCAAGTTGTATGCATTAGCAGCTTCATTCCTCACACATGTTTCTTGCTGGAAAGAAATCGTCAATCAATGACCTGATGTGAAAAGCAATCGGTAACCAGGGACCTGAGATAGTAGCGCATGCAAGAATGCCACTCCCTCCGTTCCGAATTACTTGTCGCATGTATGAATGTGTATAGATGTATTTTAGTTCTAGATACATTAATTTTGGCGGCGAGTAATTTGAAACGGGGGGAGTACAAAGTAATCTGTGGTTTTAGGCCAGTGCCTACACCGGAGGAACAGTCAACCACATAAGCCACGCTGCAAAAAGGGTGACAGACGAGGGGGTAGTCAAAGTCAAACACAGAGCCGAGAGAAATCTCTGACATGCTATGGCGAGTCTACGTGTGTTCATTGCTCCATAAAGCTAGGGTTAGGTCATCTCAAGCTCTGTTGCGGATTGTTAATCACCATCTTAGACGTCGGGCATGCTGCTTATGTAATTCCATAGTTTTATTTGCCGAAGGATTGACCGCTTCTTCTCTCGCATAGCAGATCAGTTCGCAACCACAATGGGTGGGGGAGGAGAAGATGGATTGGGGAAACAAAGAAGCATCGGAGGCAGGGTAAGTTCTGGTAAAGATTTAAATCCATGCACGATAACTATAGCAGACGTGATTCATTCGTATTCGATTAGTTCATCAGGGCGAGATTGAGATGTTGCTGCCACTTATGCAAAAGGTTATCCATACATTTTTTTTGTTCACGGATCAGTTTGTTGATAATGCATCTCAGGGCTATGTATTCGTCTATAGCCCACGTTAATCTTGTCTTGCTGTGTACCGATGTGGGCTTGAATACAATTGATTCGTAAACTTAATTTATGAATTTATTGCCTTTTTAAAATAGGGTAGAATAGTCAATATAGAACTGATTTTCTTTCTGATGAAATATAGCACTGTGTAAGTGGATATAGTGGAAGTAACTTTCCACACACGTGTATTTTTTCTAACTGTCGAGTATTTAATTCTTTAGGAAGCTTAACCCATGTTGTTGCCTGTGCTGCAGTTGTGGGAAATTAAGGGAGTTAAAAATTCTTAGCAGGATCATATGCGTACCTAATGTAAATATATTCGGGGTGTTGCAAGAGGGATAACAAAATGCATCTTAAAGGTGAGTCCAACTAAAGATTCTACTAATATTTTTCTATTTCTCAGAAATTCATGTATTTTGCAGTTTTAAAATTAGAGAAATGGAACATCAATACATGACTTATAGGTACGTGTCTTATCAAAATCCACATCGAGGGATAAGTAGTTAATTAACCAAAAATGATTCATGTTTTACCTAAAAACAATAATTTTTTTGGCTGTACGTACAATACTTTCTCAGATGAGATTTGCTTGATCTTTCTTTCAATTGGAGAAGTGCTTAGCTTTGGGTTCAATCTTGCGGTGTCCTTTCCCAGTGACAGTAGGGGCAGCAAGGCACGTATAGTATTGTTGCCATCGAGGATAACAAGATGGGGTTTATATCATATTGCATGAGTTTATTCCTCTACATCATGTCATCTTGCTTAAAGCGTTACTCTGTTCTTGTGAACTTAATACTCTAGATGCATGCTGGATATCGGTCGATGTGTGGAGTAATAGTAGTAGATGCAGGCAGGAGTCGGTCTACTTGTCTCGGACGTGATGCCTATATACATGATCATACCTAGATATTCTCATAACTATGCTCAATTCTGTCAATTGCTCAACAGTAATTTGTTCACCCACCGTAATACTTATGCTCTTGAGAGAAGCCTCTAGTGAAACCTATGGCCCCCGGGTCTATTTTCCATCATATTAATCTCCCGTCAACAAGTTATTTCTGACGCCGTTTTTATTTTGTTTACTTTACTTTGCATCTTTATCATAAAAATACCAAAAATATTATCTTATCATATCTATCAGATCTCACTCTTGTAAGTGACCGTGAAGGGGATTGACAACCCCTTTATTGTGTTGGTTGCGAGGATTTATTTGTTTGTGTAGGTGCGAGGGACTTGCGCGTGGCCTCATACTGGATTGATACCTTGGTTCTCAAAACTAAGGGAAATACTTACGCTACTTTGCTGCATCACCCTTTCCTCTTCAAGGGAAAACCAACGCAGTGCTCAAGAGGTAGCAATAGGCGTCGGGCCTTCTTCACAGGCTCTGAGCCTTTCTTCACAGGCTCTGGGCCTTGCTTCATGGGTAGAACTTCCAGAGGTGCTGGATGTTCCATGCGTTTTGGATAGGTACCCCATCTTGTGTCTCCAGGCGCACGGCGCCAGGCCTGGAGATGTGGACGACCTTGAACGGGCCCTCCCACATGGGTGAAAGCTTATGCAACCCTTCCCTGGAGAGGACCCGCCTCAGGACGAGGTCACTCGTCTCGAGTGTCCTGGAGCGGATATTGCGGCAGTGGTATCGCCGCAGTGCTTGCTGGTACCTTGCCGCCCTCAGTGCAGCTTCGCGACGATGTTCCTCCCCCAGCACGAGATCCATCCCCCGCGTGGCGTCCTGCTGCGTTTCGTCGAACGCCAGGACCCATGCGGAGCGATGCTTGATCTCGTGAGGAAGGACTGCTTCAGCTCCGTAGACGAGGAAAAATGGGGTCTCGCCCGTTGGCTTGGTGGCGGTGGTGCGGATGGACCACAGCACGGACTGAAGCTCGTCGTGCCAGCCCCTGCCGCAGGCCTCCAGCTTCTTCTTGAAGGTCCTTGTCTTGAGGCCCCTCAGGACCTCAGCGTTGGCATGTTCGGCCTGACCATTGCTCCTGGGGTGCGCCACTAAGGCGAAGCAGATCTGCGTTCCAAGGTTAGCACAGTAGGTTTTGAAGAGGTTACTAGTAAACTGCGAACCGTTATCTGTGATGATGCGGTTGGGGACCCTGAAGCGGCTCACGAGGCCCTTGACGAACTTGACAGCAGAGCCTGCTGGGATGGTACGGACAGCTTCCACTTCCGCCCACTTGGTGAACTTGTCGATGGAGACGTAGAGATAGCGATAGCCCCCTGGCGCCCGAGGGAACAGACCTAAGATGTCCAGCCCCCAGACCGCAAATGGCCACGTGAGCGGGATGGTCAGGAGGCCCTGAGCTGGCTGGTGAATTTGCTTGGTGTGGAATTGGCAAGCTTCGCAGGACTTCACCAGCTCGGCTGCATCGTTGAGTGCTGTAGGCCAGTAGAATCCACTGTGGAACACCTTGCCGACGAGGGTCCGTGACGACGAGTGGTGTCCGCAGTCCCCGCCATGTATGTCAATCAGCAACTCCCTTCCTTGACCACTAGAGATGCAGCGCAGCGTGACATTGTTCGGTCGTTTCCTGTACAACTTGTCGTCTTGGATACAGTATGCCGTGGCTTGCCGGGCCACGCGCTCCGCGTCCTCTTCCTTCTCTGGCAGCGTCCCGTGCGTCAGGTACTCCTTGAATTCCTTGGTCCAACATTCCTCCTGGGGCTCGAGCGCCAAGAGCAGCCGAGCTCCTGAGGTCAGGCCACAGGCTGGGGCTCCCGTGGCCGGAGGCTGTGGGAGCTCCTCCCGAGGCTGAGTCGTGCTTGAAAGAGGTGGTGTAGCTGATGGCTTGAAGAGCCGCTCCTCAAAGACACCAGGCTCTTGCGGTTGCCGCTTGGATGCTCTCCTGGCGATGTCGTCGGCTTCCTTGTTGGTTCCCCAGGGCACGTGCTGCAGCTCCAGGCCCGAGAACTGTTTTTCCATCTTACGCACCTTCGCGAGGTATGCCTCCATATGCTCGTCCTTCGGCTCGTACACCTTGTTGGTGAAGTTGACGAGGAGTTGCGAGTCGCCTCTGACGGTAAGGCACTTCACCCCTAGAGCTGCCGCAACCTTCAGGCCAGCTATGAGGCCTTCGTATTCTGCGATATTGTTGGAGACCTTCTCGCCGTGCTGAAAGTAGAGTTGCACTTCGTAATAGAGCTTGTCCTGAGTGGGCGAGATGAGCACTGCTCCAGCCCCCGCGCCCTGGTGCGCGAAGGCGCCATCGAAATACATGACCCAGCCATCTGGAGCCTCGCTCCCTGGGGAGGTGGACCGGTCTTCGCCTTCCTCAAGTGTCGGGGCACCTGTCCATTCTGCCACAAAATCAGCGAGCGCGGCCCCCTTGATGACCCTGGTAGTGCTGAACTCTAACTGGAACGCCTGCAGCTCGATGTTCCACTCAGCGACCCTTCCAGCTGAGTTGGGGCTCCTGACCACCCTCTCCAATGGGTAGGCTGAGACGACCTTGATGGGGTGGCCCTGGAAGTAGTGTCGCAGCTTGCGTGAGGCCACCAAGAGTGCGAGCAGGAGTTTCTGAGGCATGGGGTAGCGTGCCCTTGCGTCCCGCAGCACGGTGCTGACGAAGTACACCGGGTGCTCGACGAGGACGGGCGCACTGTCGAGATCCGGGTCCTGCAGTGATTGGGGCATCTCCTGAAGTGGTGGGGTTCCTGAGACCTGACAGTCTTCGGGAGTTTTTGTGACATTGTCCTGCCGAGCTTGGTCTTCTGCCACTGAGGCCTTTGTCGCGCCTTCTTGAACCCGCACCACTTCATCTCCAACTTGGCGCGGCGCGCCCTTGGCTTGACACTCCTCCCGAATCGCCACCAACGTCGCGCTGGCGGAGTACGGGGTGGCGGCAAGGTAGAGTACCAGGGGCTCGAGAGGCCGTGGTGCCACCATCACCGGAGGGCTGGTGAGGTATTTCTTGAGGTCTTGGAAGGCTTGGTCAGCCTCCGGTGTCCACTCGAACGGGCCCTTCTTCTTCATGAGCTTGAAGAAAGGTAAGGCGCTGAGGGAGTCCTAGATTAGGGGGTGTCCGGATGGCCGGACTATAACCTTTGCCCGGACTCCTGGACTATGAAGATACAAGATTGAAGACTTCGTCCCGTGTCCGGATGGGACTTTCCTTGGCGTGGAAGGCAAGCTTGGCGATACGGATGTGTAGATATCCTCCCATTGTAACCGACTCTGTGTAACCCTAGCCCTCTCCGGTGTCTATATAAACCAGAGGGTTTTAGTCCGAGGACTAACAACAATCATATCATAGGCTAGCTTCTAGGGTTTAGCCTCTCGATCTCGTGGTAGATCTACTCTTGTACTACCCATATCATCAATATTAATCAAGCAGAGTAGGGTTTTACCTCCATCGAGAGGGCCCAACCTGGGTAAAAACATCGTGTCCCTTGTCTCCTTTACCATCCGCCTAGACGCACAGCTTTGGGACCCCTACCCGAGATCCGCCAGTTTTGACACCGACATTGGTGCTTTCATTGAGAGTTCCTCCGTGTCGCCGCCATCGAAGGATGCCTCATCCCGCCTTTAAAGACGGCATTGCTGCTAAAGGAGCTTTGCTATCGGCCAAACTCTCCGGCTAGGCGGTTTTCTTATGACCGCTGTTCGTCGCCATACCGACAATGACTTCTCGAGTCATCGAAAGCAATCTTCACGCTAACTCGAACTCGCTTAGCAGTTAGATCCGACGGAGCTCTCTTCCTTAAACGAGCTCTCGATCGCATCGCCGCCTCGGGAGTCGCTGCATCACGATCGATTGGGCCTAAACCCGATCCGAGAGAGATTAACTCTCCCTGTGTCACCCATCACGTTGTTGTGGTGGAGGAACAATGCGGCGACCCTTCATCTATCTTAAGGACTAGCTATGTCCGATTCCCGATCCTCCAAGCCGGATACCCGCGAGGGGAGGACGCCACTCAAGACCTGAACTTAGAGTCGTGCAACGGCTAGATTCATTGGACAACATCCAAGAATCCAAACTTCGAGTTCGAAACTCCTTGGCCCTTGAGTCTCAGATTGGGTGAGGTTTCGATTTAATTCCACCCACCCACCCGAACATATGCGATCTATCCAAAATTAGGCAACAGCCCGAGGAAACAAAGACATCATTATCGGGCCGATTCCTCCCGGTTATGAACAGATAAAGGACTGCCGCGAGGAAGACGCAATTTCATTCTCCTGCAATAATTGCACGGACAAGGGAATCCTCAACGCCATAGGTCACCGTGAAATTACACGCTTTGCTGACTTGGCGTCCATAGTACGAAAGTACTGTGTGATGGAAAGCGCCTGGAAAACCGAAGTAAGATTTGGGACAATCCGGCCCTGAATACAAACCCAGTCCGAAATAAAAGGGTGCATTATCACCAGTCACCCGGTTAAACACCAAAAACAAAAACCCCTACGGGGCATGGAACCGTCATCGAGGGATGGCTCAATGGACCTCAGAAATTCATAGTACGAGGGCGCCACACCAACTCATAGCCTTAGAGCATGTTGGATACTCCGACAGGTGGCCAAAAGTGGCGAAGAGCTTCTAACCCTAGAATCCACAGAGCACCAGCCCAGGGATACCAGTACGGTATTAACAGTCGTCGAGACTTTCGCATCAAATAACATGCGGAAACGAACACTCCGCAGCCTTGCCGAAGTCTACCAAGTAGCAACGATAAACCCATGGAGTGACACGGCTATTACCTTTAATGTCAGTGATGAACCTAAATTCTGAACAACCCGAGCACCAGCCGCATTGGTCCTCAGTCCAATAGTGGACGGCTTTCGCCTTACCAAGGTACTCATGGACGGTGGCAGCTGATTGAACCTCATTTACGAGGAAACCCTTCGAAAAATGGAAATAGACTGGAGTTGCATTGAGCGAAGCAGCACAACCTTTAGTGGAATAATCCCCAGTCGGGAAGCGTGTTGTACAGGAAAAATCACACTGGATGTGGTGTCCGGCACGCGGGATAATTACAGGTCCGAGGAGGTCACGCTCCAAGTGGCCCGTTCAGCAGCGGATACCACGCCTATTAGGGCGAGAGGCATTCACAATTTTTCAAGCTATACCCCATTACGGGTACATGAAGCTCAAAATGCCCGGCCCAATGGAATCATCACTCTTCCTAGTGACCGGACATAGCACTCGCTACCAAAATAAGACAGCCAGACCGCCCTTGAGGCACTATCCAAGCCCTAGCGGCGAGGAACTGATCGCTACGCGCCCACGGTGAACAGGGACGACGTGATACTCGATAAAAGATCCAAGTCCACCTCCTTTAAACCGCGGACGAAGTAGTCAAATTCCAAGTCCATCCAACGGACCCTACAAAACGGCCTCCGTCGGTGCAATTAAACCACGATGTAGATGCCGCCTCACGAGAATTCCTACGCGAAAATTGGGACATTTTGCTCGGCACCCTTTAGACATGCCAGAATCCCACGCCGGCTGGCCGAAAGCACAGCCTAAACATCCTAAAAGGATTCGTTACCAAGCAGTCTCTTCGCGTTTCTTGAACCTAAGAGACAAGCCATGGGAGAGGAGCTAGCCAAACTATTGGAGGCCGGATTCATCAGAGATATAAAACATCCGGACTGGCTAGCAAACCTGGTGATGGTACCAAAGAAGGACAAATCCTGGCGCCTATGCGTCGATTTCAAGGACCTCAACAAGGCTTGCCCAAAGGATCCCTTCCCCCTCCCCCGCATCGATCAAATTATCGACGCTACCATCAAATTAAGATGGCAGAGCCTGACCAAACCGCAACGACATTCATCACCCCATACGGCCCATTCTGCTTCAACACAATGCCCTTCGGGCTCAAAAACGCCGGCGCTACATATCAGCGCATGATTCGTACATGTCCGCAAACCAGATCGGCAAAACAAAGGAGGCATACGAGATGATGTGGTCGTCAAAACCAAGCATGTCGAAACTCTAGTAGACGACTTGAGGCTCACATTCGATAACCTCCAACATATGACATCAAGCTTAACCCGAAAAAATGCGTTTTTGCGTACACCGGAAAGCTCTTGGGCTTCATTGTATCCGTAGAGGAATTGAAGCAAACCTGCATAAGATCCAAGCTCTGTCACAATTGGATATCCCAAAGGACCTCAAACAAATACAAAATTGATCGATGTGTGGCGGCTTAAGCCGCTTTATCTCCCGCTTGGGAGAAAAGGCATTACCCTTTATCGCCTCCTCCGCGCGATCGAACACTTCGAGGGACGGATGCGCCACGGCCGGACTCAAGAAATAAAATCCATATTGGCAACAAACCCGGTCCTGGCCGCGCCTAACATGGGCGAACCAATGCTATTATACATCGCGGAAACTCATCAAGTTGTAAGCGCGGTGCTCGTTGTCGAACGAGAAAGGGACGGACACAAGTTCCCCCTTCAAAAACCAGTTTACTACGTGTCCACTGTCCTCACTCCATGCAAGTCACGGTATCCGCATTATCAAAATATAGCGTACGCGGTGTTCGGCTCGCCGGACAATTACAGGTCCGAGGAGGTCACATTTCAAGTGGCCCTGTTCAGCAGCGGATATCACGCTTTATTAGGGCGAGAGGCATTCACAATTTTTCAAGCTATACCTCATTATGGGTACATGAAGCTTAAAATGCCCGGACCTAACGGAATCATCACTCTCGCTAGTGATCCGAACATAGCACTCGCGCCAAAACAAGACAGCCGCACTAGCCCTCGAGGCACTATCCAAAGCCTTAGCGATCGAGGAACTCATCTGCGATGCGCCCACGGTGAACAGGGACGATGTGATTCTTGATAAAAGATCCAAGTCCACCTCTTTAAACCAGCGGATGAAATAGTCAAATTCCAAGTCCACCCAACGGACCCGCAAAGACAGCCTCCATTGGGGCACAATTAAACCTCGATGTAGACGCCAGACCACGAGAATTTCTACGAGAAAATCGACATTTTGCCCGCACCCTTCGACATGCCAGAATCCCACGTCGGCTGGCCAAGCACAGCCTAAATATCCTAAAAGGATTCAAGCCAGTCAAACAGGCTCTTCGGCGCTTTTCCGAACCCAAGAGACAGGCCATGGGAGAAGAGCTAGCCAAACTTCTGGAAGCCGGATTCATCAAAGATATTAAACATCCGGACTGGCTAGCAAACCTGGTGATGGTACCAAAGAAGGATAAATCCTGGCGCCTATGTGTTGATTTCAAAGAATTTAATAAGGCTTGCCCAAAGGATCCCTTCCCCCTCCCTCGCATTGATCAAATTATCAACGCTACAGCAGGACACGACTCATTGTGCTTCCTCGTGCAGCATCTCGCTACCACCAAATCAAGATGGCGGAGCCAGACCAAGCTGCAACAACATTCATCACTCCATACGGCCCATTCTGCTTCAACACAATGCCCTTTGGGCTCAAAAACGCCGGCGCAACATATCAGCGCATGATTCACACATGTCTGGCAAACCAGATCGGCAAAATAGTGGAAGCATATGTAGATGACGTGGTCGTCAAATCCAAGCATGTCGAAACTCTAGTAGACGACTTGAGGCTCACATTCGACAATCTTCGAAAATATGACATTAAGCTCAATCCGGAAAAATGCGTCTTCGGCGTTCCAGCCGGAAAGCTCCTGGGCTTCATTGTGTCCGGTAGAGGAATTGAAGCAAACCCAGCCAAGATTCGAGCTCTGTCACAATTGGATATTCCAAAAGACCTCAAGCAAATACAAAATTGATCGATGCATAGCGGCTCTAAGCCGCTTTATTTCCGCTTGGGAGAAAAGGCGTTACCCTTTATCGCCTCCTCCGCAAGACCAACACTTCGAGGGACGGATGCTGCCACGGCGGACTCAAGAAATAAAAGCCATATTGGCAACAACCGTTCTGGCCGCGCCAACGTGGGCGAACCAATGCTATTATACATCGCCGCAACACATCAAGTTGTCAGCGCGGTGCTCGTCCTCGAACGAGAAACGGACGGACACCGGTTCCCTCTTCAAAAACCGGTTTACTATGTGTCCACGGTCCTAACTCCATGCAAGTCCCGGTACCCACATTATCAAAAGATAGCATACACGGTGTTCATGGCATCCCGGAAGCTGCGGCACTACTTTCAAGAGTGTTCGATAACTATAGCCTCCGAAGTACCTCTTAACGACATTATAAACAACCGCGACGCGACGGGCCGGATTGCTAAATGGGCCATAGAGCTCCTTCCATTCGACATAACCTATAAAGCCACGATGAGCAATTAAGTCGCAGGTTTTGGCCGACTTCGTGGCCGAATGGACCGTCAACTCCCTAAAGAGTACGGCGCGATACTCCAATTGATCATGCACTCGACGGCTCCAAAATGTTGGCGGCACGGGTCAAGCGTCGTCTGACGTCCCCAACCGGGACACATCCCAAGACATCCTTCGAGATAATGTATACGGACTCCAACAACGCAGCGAATATGAGGCCCTTCCGCATGGCCTCCGGATGGCGATCTCCATGGGCATTAAACGCCTAGAGGTGCGCGGGATTCAACCTCGCGATATCTCAAATAAACGGAGACTTTGATGCCAAAGATCCGAAAATAGCAGCGATCGCAATGCGGTCCTAAAATGTCAAGACGGTTCAAGGGCTCAATTTCATCATATAGCCCGGATAATAACCAGCGGCGGACGATTGGCACGATCGGCGAAAAACGTGATGCCGCCTCGCCTAACATCTTCTCGAACGGTTGTTCAAGCCATCCGTATTTTGGGAAGGGAGTCCGAAATAACAATCCGGACCCAACCGCACTGCCTGACACCGAACACTCTGACACAATCGGAGGCTCTGCCACCGAGATAACACCCTCCGCCCACGAAATAATGGCGGTTATCGCCCCGTGGACGGAGCCATTCCTAGCCTACCTAACTAGGCAGGAACTCCCCGAAGACCAAAATGAGGCTCGCTGCATAGTACGGCGATCCAAAGCCTATAAAGTCCATGAGGGAGAGCTCTATAAGAAAAGCACAACAGGAGTCCTTCAAAGGTGTATCTCCCAAGAGGAAGGGCGAAACCTCTTGGCTGAAATTCATGCCGGACTGGGTGGGCACCACGCCGCAGCCCGGGCCCTTGTAAGCAAGGCCTTCCGTACAGGATTTTATTGGCCGACGGCCCGGGCAGATGCGCAGGATTTAGTCCAACGATGCGTCGGTTGCCAGCTTTTTGCTAACCAAAGCCACATGCCACCCACCGCCCTCAAAACTATACCCATCACCTGGCCGTCATGGTCCGGGGCTTGACATGGTTGGACCCCTTGAGGGAGGAACCCACAAGCAAAAATACCTATTGGTCATGGTGGATAAATTCACCAAATGGATAGAGGCCAAACCAGTTAAAACGGCCAATCCGGGCCGTAATAGACTTCATATCGGGGTAGTGCACCGTTACGGCGTCCCCCACAAGATTATCACCGATAACGGCACCAACTTCACGGCCGATGAGGTCAAATCATGGTGCAAGAACATGGGCATCAAGCTCGACACGCCTCGCCTATCACCCTCAAACCAACGGTCAAGTCGAGCGAGCAAACGGTCTAATCATGAGCGGCATTAAACCCAGACTAGTGCGGTCCTCAAGGAATCTAACACGACTTTGGGTTGAGGAGCTCGACTCCGTACTCTAGGGGCTGCGGACCACGCCGAATCGTACTACCGGATTCACACCATTTTTATGGTGTACGGCGCAGAGGCAGTCTTGCCTCATGACATAATACATGACTCACCTCGCGTGCGCATGTATGAAGAAAGAGAAGCCGAGCTCGATCGGTAGGACAGTTTGGAAGCATTGAGGAGGAGCGACGTGGCAAAAGCTCGTTCCGCATTTCATCAACAACAGGCTCAAGATATCAAAGCAGGAAGTACGGGCCAAAGCTTATAACGTTGGCGAACTAGTTCTACGCTGCGGACAAGAAAAGGACAAACTCAAGCCCAAATGGGAAGGTCCTTCATCATCGACCAGGTCCCGACCGGCGGAGCATACCGTCTGCAAACGATCGGATAACCGACTCGAGCCAAACCCATGGAACGCAGCCCGCCTCACGAAGATTCTACGCCTAAGCGCGGACTCCAAGTTCGCTCCTTCCTCTGTCCACATTTTCTATTTTTGCTATCTTTTATTTCTCTCCTTCCTCCTCCTTATTATTGAAGCCTTTAGAGGCTCGCTTGCGCTTTGTTCAAGATATTTGACGCGCTGTCCGCGCCATTATACTGGGGCTTCTTTAATGTAAGCTTACTTATACGGGCTTCATGCCCAACACATGTGTCAAACTTCCGCATGTACCTTTTATTCACCATTATATGCATCGATATGACTTAAGTTTTGGCCAAGCTAGGTTGCTCGGCTCCTGCTTACCCCTACATTCCCGATTGTTCGCTAGGTGGTAAAGGGAGCACCTCTGCGATTATTCTTGCCGGTCAGCCGGATGTGTACCTCGACTGGGTGAAGCCAAAAGCTAGCGTTTTAAGGGAATATTCGGTCGGTGAACTGAAAGATGATTTTAACTATTTATCCATCTGCCCCAGATGATTTTCTTTTCTTAGCAGTTTTGACATGCACTTTAGGGCATGCCTCCCAGAAAGGAACCCTTAACGGAACTATTCTCCTGGAAGATGTTTCTTAATATCCATGTAATATAACATAACTAGTTGGGCACTTGTCCGACATAGAATAATGACCCCTACGCCTTGTCTCCATGCATGCCCCGGTTCTTATATATACGCTGAGGGTATTCGGACACACTCGGACTGTTGGGTCCCGAGGTCGGCTTAAAAGGTCTTCTATGACAAACGATCTACAATCCGGCTAGACGACATTTTTCATGTCATATTAATTTACATAGTCAACTCGACTCATTGTATTCCTCCTCAATGCCATCTAATAGGCTATCTAATTTACAATCTTGCTGGGAATACTTGGCGGCCAATTCTACTTGGCCGCACACTAAGCTTACAGTATCTCCTTCCCATCAGCCCCACAGGTCCGACCTCGCCATGTGGTTTGGGTCACCTTCGTACCGCGTCTTTACCATGGCCCAGCCTCCTGGCGCTTTGACGGCAGGCCGATATCTTCCATAGTCGGAAGCGCCGCCGTGCTCCTCGGCCCGCTCGCCAGCTCCCCAATGCCTTCGGGCAGGGAGATAGATGGCCACAAGGCCTGGCCGACGCTTTTCATCACCTGCCGAACTCGTTCGTAGCCGACGCAGTTCGGGAAGAAGATCACCAAGAACTGGCATCTCCTCCTCAGACGACTGCGTGAGCAAACCTACATACATGTTTATGTTAGTCGCCTTCCTCGCGAACTCTTTCAAAGTTCGCCACGCACTTATCGAAAATGCCGCGACGGCCGCCGATTCTCCTTTACGGAGTCGCATAACCGGGCACGAACATCCTTTAGTTCCTCGCCCAGTTGGGTGTTGGCATCTTGGAGGTTATTTTTCCCCGCCGCACTCGTAAGCATGCTCGCCGCCTTTAGCTGGCGCAGAGCTGTTGCTTGTCCGGATCTAGTCCGCGCCATCTGCAATATTATTGTCGATTTACACACACGCCGCACTTCATAAACTATTTATCTTTTGAAGCATATATTACCGAGGGGTCTCGTGGCTCCCCAGAAGGCGCTAGTGCGGCCTCAAGTTGGGCCTTGCATTCTTCAAGCCCCGGGACAGTCGGGTATTCTTTTTGTAAGATCCTCAGATAACAAATGATCCTTAAATCAGTTATTCTAACTATTTTAAGTCTCGGGGCTCTTGCATATATAATCACAAATTTCTCACCAGTATGTCCTTTACATACTGCTCCGTGGCTCGCTAGACCATCTTGAGCGGCACGGAGGTGCGAGTCTCCAATTGAAGGCATTCAAGGCCTCTTGGGAGAAACATGGGTCACGAAGAACTGTCACTGCAGCGCTGTGTGATTCATGGCGCTCTCCACCTCGAGTTGGTGGCGGACAATCTGTCGGCATCCTCTGTTGGAGGAGCATCCGACTCACGCCTCGTGCTCGCCTCCACTTCGACCCGCTTTGGAGCCTGGCGGCGGAGGCTCGATTATAACCTCTTCGACTCAGTCCGCGAGCTTTTTCCTGAAAAAGCGCCAGCGTTAGTACACCTTCCAGAATCAATCCAGGAATATGGTGACGCGCCATACCGCTATGGGCGGAGTTTCGATCCGACCGCACTTCTTTTTTAGCCTGTGGGGCAGACGCCCCTTGTTGGCCACCACGCTGGCTCGGCCTCCTGCCTCAAGGCACCCCTGCGAAACACCATTGGTGTATGGTGATTAAGAAATAAGCACGCATGGGTCATTATCAGAGTATTGGGACCTCGGTCTCGCCATTCGCGAGGCTGGAAGTATTCCGGAGTAATCGGCCGTAATGGCAACCAAAGCATTGTCGATGCTAAGTTGGTGGAACACCCGCCGATCAGCTCCACCTTTATATCCGGATCCTCTTCGAGGCTGGATCGAGGACCATTCCGATCCTCGGGTTGTGCGGGCGGGCTGTGTATCTTCTCCATATCCGGCGCAGCCTCGCAGTAAACCATGAAATGAGATATTTAACCACGGGAACATGGATCGGACAGGCCACAAAGATGTTTGCTTACCCAACTTCGAGGATTATTTGAAGAAAACTCGCTCAGTGGATTGACGTGGAGGAAATCCTCCTCCTCCCCTTTGTACATGGCAGACAAGGTCTTCACCAGTTCGGTGACCGATCCCGGCCCTTTGCGGCCATGGCGGGTGGCATCGTCCTCCCTGTTGAAATCCCACATGGGGTGGCCCCTATATTGGAGCGGCTGCACTCCCCTCATAATGCAGATTGCCATGACTCCAGTCATGGTCAATCCGGCATGAGCCAGTAGTCTTATTCGGCTCATCAAGTAAAGGATGTCCCGATCATTTTCCTCTGGGGCTCAAGGGCGCCAGCTTAGGCGCTTCTTCGAGGAGCGTTGCTAAACTCCGGAGGCCAATCCGAACAGATCCGCAGCGGACGCCCTCCATGTAAAACCATTCCGAAGGCCAGTCTTGGACGCTTTCTTCGGGTTCCGGATAGATATCCGTCCCGCGATGCGCCATAGTTCAGCTCCGCCCACTTGATATATTGACCCCTCATGAGAACGGGGTACTAGGCAGAATAATCTCTTCCATAGCGCAAAATGAGCCTCGACGCCCAAGAACAGTTCGCAAAGGGCCACGAAGCCCGAGATGTGCAAAATGGAGGCAGGCGAAGGTGGTGCAATTGAGGCCGAGAACTCCAAGAGCCCCGGAGAAAAGGATGGATTGAAATCCGAGTCCTCTTACTAGATAAGAGATAAAGCATACCCGCCTCCTTTAGAGGGATCGGGACACTTCCACTTGCTTTCCGCACTTGTAGGTGGCAAGTCCGCTCGAACCGAACCATGAAGGCCGGGGAAGAAATCCTTGGTTTGGAGTATAACTAGCTCGCTATGCGGGACTGAGCATCTCTCCCAATTTCTGTGCCGAGGGCTGGGAGCGAGAGGAGGAGCCGTCGATCGTCCATGATGGAATGGGTCTTGTCGAGGCGCCCGATGAAAGCTCGTGGAGGGGGATGGTGTGAACCGGATCTAGATCCTCGCCCCTTTTATAGGTGGCTCATTTGCGCAGCTAGGGGTTAAGTCTAAAAATACCCCGGCTTTTCGTGATTCATTCAAACACGTGGAAGATGGCCATTATTGGGCGAGAAGCCAAGGAGCGCAGATTTACCGAAGCGGACACTATTCGACAAGTATATGGAATTTGGAGAAGAACCCGCCTCCGCAATGTCAAGACAAACTACGCTACGGACTCATCGTCATTGAAGCCTGGTTCGGGGCTACCGAGGAGTCCCGGATTAGGGATGTCCGGATAGCGAACTATCACCGCTGGCCGGACTCGGACTATGAAGATACAAGATTGAAGATTTCGTCCCGTGTCCGGATGGGACTTTCCTTGGCGTGGAAGGCAAGCTTGGCGATATGGATATGTAGATCTCCTACCATTGTAACCGACTCTGTAACCCTAACCCTATCCGTGTCTATATAAACCAGAGGGTTTTAGTCCGAGGACTAACAACAATCATACCATAGGCTAGCTTCTAGGGTTTAGCCTCTCGATCTCATGGTAGATCTACTCTTGTACTACCCATATCATCAATATTAATCAAGCAGCAGTAGGGTATTACCTCCATCGAGAGGGCCCGAACCTGGGTAAAAACATCGTGTCCCTTGTCTCCTATTACCATCCGCCTAGACGCACAGTTCGAGACCCCCTACCCGAGATCCGCCGATTTTGACACCGACACTCCTATATATACCTACATACCCCCAACAGATCGGGGGCGGAGCCAAAAACCTAATTCCACCGCCGTACCTTCCTGATCCACGAGATCCCATCTTGGGGCCTGTTCCGAGTTCACGGAGGTGGCATACACCACGGAGGGCTTCTACATCAACACCATAGCCCTCCGATGAAGTGTGAGTAGTTTAATTCAGACCTTCGGTCCATAGTTAGTAGCTAGATGGCTTCTTCTCTCTTTTGGATCTCAATACAATGTTCCCTCTCTCGTGGAGATCTATTCGATGTAATCTTCTTTTTGCAAAGTGTTTGTTGAGACCGATGAATTGTGGGTTTATGATCCAGCTTATCTATGGAAAATATTTGATTCTTCTCTAAATTCTTTTATTTATGATTAAGTTATCTTTGCAAGTCTCTTCGAATTATCCGCTTGGTTTGGCCAACTAGATTGGTAGTTCTTGCAATGGGAGAAGTGCTTAGCTTTGGGTTCAATCTTGCGTGTCCTTACCCAAAGGATGTAAAGGGTTGCAAGGCACGATTGTATTGTTGCCATCAAGGATAACAAGATGGGGTATTTATCATATTGCATGAATTTATTCCTCTACATCATGTCATCTTGCTTCAAGTGTTACTCTGTTTTTAACTTAATACTCTAGATGCATGCCGGATAGCGGTCGATAAGTGGAGTAATAGTAGTAGATGCGTAATCGTTTGGTCTACTTGTCACGGACGTGATGCCTATATACATGATCATTGCCTGGATAACCTCATAACTATGCTCAATTCTGTCAATTGCTCAACAGTAATTTGTTCACCCACCGTAGGATATCTATGCTCTTGAGAGAAGCCACTAGTGAAACCTATGGCCCCCGGGTCTATTCTCATCATATCAATCTCCATCACTTTATTTACTTGCTTTGCTTTTACTTTTCACTTTGCATCTTTATACCAAAAATACCAAAAATATTATCTCTATCAGATCTCACTCTCGTAAGTGACCGTGAAGGGATTGACAACCCCTAAGCGTTGGTTGCGAGTAGCTATCGTTTTGTGCAGGTACGAGGAACTTGCTCGTGGTCTCCTACTGGATTGATACCTTGGTTCTCAAAAACTGAGGGAAATACTTACGCTACTGTGCTGCATCATCCTCTCCTCTTCGGGGAAATCCAACGCAAGATCGAGACGTAGCAGCGTCTAGGAGCTCGCCGGTCTTCCACCGACGTCTAGGAGGCCGCCGCCCTGCGCCACCACACCGGAGCACCTCGCCATCGGTGACTAGCTCCACTGCTCCCTACATCACCTTCCACTCTCCCTCGGTTTTCCCTTTCTCTCTCTCCCTCTGGTTTGACTCACCCTCCCATGTCCATGCCCGTGCAGGTCGTTGCCATGGATGGCCCGGAGCTATCTGGCATGGTCGGGAAGAGGAGCCCCACGCCACGGCCTGGCTCTGCCATAGAAACGGGCCCTCTCCAACAGCCACTGCTGGATCTGGTCTTCCGTTGTCCGTTCATGCCTCCGGCGACGCCAATCATCGCTAGATCTTACCATTGCTGCCATTGACAGCACGTACGGGATCGAGATTTTTTTGTTTTTGAAAGTAATAGCAGTAGCGCGGGGTATAAGACCCGCTACAGCTAATTAGTTGTAGCGCTGTTTGCAATGCACGCTACAGCTAACCATGTATAGCAGTAGCGTGTGTCAACACGCCCATCGCTACAAGTTAGTTGTGGCGCCAGATCAATAGCGCTGGCACCGCGCCATCGATACACCCAAAACCCGCGCTGCTGCTAGGCTTTTCCCTAGTAGTGTGTGTTTGTTGAGACTGATGAATTGTGGGTTTACGATCAAGATTATCTATGAAAAATATTTGAATCTTATCTGAATTCTTTTATGTGTGATTGGTTATCTTTGCAAGTCTCTTCGAATTATCAGTTTGGTTTGGCCTACTAGATTGGTTTTTCTTGCAATGGGAGAAGTGCTTAGCTTTGGGTTCAATCTTGCGTGTCCTTTCCCAAAGGATGTTAGGGCAGCAAGGCACGATTGTATTGTTTCCATCGAGGATAACAAGATGGGTTTTTTATCATATTGCATGAATTTATCCTCTACATCATGTCATCTTGCTTACATGCTACTCTATTTTCTTGAACTTAATACTCTAGATGCATGCTGGATAGCGGTCAATGAGTGGAGTAATAGTAGTAGATGCAGCAGAGTCGGTCTACTTGTCTCGGACGTGATGCCTATATACATGATCATACCTAGATACTCTCATAACTATGCTCGCTTCACAATTGCTCAACAGAATTGCTCACCCACCGTAAAATACTTATGCTCTTGAGAGAAGCCACTAGTGAAATCTATGGCCCCCGGGTCTATCTTCATCATATCAATCTTCCTACACTTTATTATTGCCTTTGCTTTTTTACTTTGCTTTTATTTTACTTTGCATCTTTATCACAAAAATACCAAAAATATTATCTATCATCTCTATCAGATCTCACTCTCATAAGTGACCGTGAAGGGATTGACAACCCCTTATCGCATTGGTTGCGAGGAGTTATTTGCTTTGTGCAGGTACGAGGGACTCGCGTGTAGCCTCCTACTGGATCGATACCTTGGTTCTCAAAAACTGAGGGAAATACTTATGCTACTTTGCTGCATCATCCTTTCCTCTTCAAGGAAATCCAACCCAGTGCTCAAGAGGTAGCATGCCTCAGTACTCCTCGCCTGCGCTGGCCTCCTTAGCACCAAAGAGGAAACAAGGACGCTGCATGCGCTGGCGCCCGCCTGGTGCCGATCGTCATGGCTCACGTCACTAGAGCCTCATGAGGTTTGCCCCGCCTTGATATCTCCGCTCCTCGTGAGCCTGCCTGGCTAGGCCACTCCTGAGGAGGCCTTGCGTCGTCCGCCTCATGAGGCTTGGCCCCTTGCGAGGGTCTTGGGTGCTTTGCTGATGAAGATGGGTCGTACGGGCCCGCTAGCTTAGCCACGCCGCGGGCCGCAGGTAGGCAACTCTGGGGACCCCCGTTCCCTGAACGCCGATAGAAATGAGGTTTGTCCTACATTTATTTCACAAAAATGAATGGTTTGTTGATCAGCGCCGGCGCCTGTGGCAGAATGGAGTAGGCTCCAAAAATGCTGAATTTCATTTTGGAACTTCATATGATAGAGTAATCGGAAGTCATTGTGTCAACCCCATACATGACTTCTCAGTGGCTGACCCCTTTGCAGAAATTATGAGGTTTCGAAACCAGACTTAGAAGCGGTGATATTAGTTTGAACATATGTGATATCCATGTTCAGCGGATCAGCGCGAGCGTTTGCAGCTGATGAGCTGAATTTCATTTCTAATATCAGTTTGAACCTTGTAATCTTCGAATTTGAGCCATATAACTCTGGAATTTGAACCTTGTAACATTTCGAGCTTCTGTGGTACAATCGTTGAAATGGCATCGTATGAGACTCGTATATTGCTAGCACTATTTTGACCTTAATATGAAATGGTCTTAGATTTTATTAACCATTCTCGAATCAGTATACCTTGTCGATCTCACAGCAGACGATCCGTATAGTTAACTCGACTGCGATCTTCGACATTATTGCACACAGCTTGGTTTCTTCCACTGCAGCAATCAGAGAGCGCAGAATTAATTATCGCACTCGAGTGTCCATCATCACCCTTCCGTAACTTTGACCTCATCACCCAAGGGTAAACTTATGACCGAAGTCATTCCACACACTTCGTTTTTACAAAGCTTTTTACCAATAAACGCCCACGATTTGTCCCTCTCCTAGCCGATCCGTGGCCAAACTAGCCAGGTAGGAAGCTTGCACATTAAACAACGCGGTAGCGCGGTGAAAGTGCAACTATTCCTAGGTGGTTTTGGTAATTCATAACAACATATAGCTCATTGAGCTAATGCTATTCCAAGACGAATATTTCAGGAAAGCTCAATGAATGGCATGGCATGGATGATGAAAGTGGATCCCTCAAAATATCAAGTACAAAAGATTGGCTCAAGCTCAAAAGCTCAAGACTCTACATTTTATATTTTAGTGATCCAAGATCACATTGAGTCTATAGGAAAAGCCAATACTATCAAGGAGGGATGAGGTGTTGCTTGATGAGCCTTTTGCTTCATGTGCTTAGTGATATGCTCCAAAACCCTCCACTACTTTCTCACATCCACATATGACCTAAACCTAAAGTCAAATTCGGCCCTACCGATTCTTTCTATCCGGCGCCACCGAGTTCAGATGTCATAGCCCCTGCCACAAACCCTAGGCAAATCGGTCTCACCGATAGGGATCTCGGTCTCACCGAGATGGCATTGTAATCTCTCTGTTTCCCTTGGTAACATTTCGGTCTAACCGAAATGAGCGATCGGTCCCACTGAGATTACAATGTAAACTCTATGTTTCCCTTTCGTAACTTTTTGGTCTCACCGAAAGAGCGAAACGGTCCCACCGAGTTTACCTGACCAACTCTCTGGTTAGCTAATTACCAAAATCGGTCTCACCGAGTTTGTGTAATCGGTCTCACCGAGATTACGTTATGCCCTAACCTTGACCATATCGGTCCTACCGAGTTGCATGTCAGTCCCACCAAAAACCCTAACGGTCACTAGGTTTACTAAATCGGTCTGACCGAGTTTTATGATTCGGTCCCACCGAGTTTGGTAAATTGTGTGTAACGGTTAGATTTTATGTGGAGGCTATATATACCCCTCCACCTCCTCTTCATTCGCGGAGAGAGCCATCAGAACAAACCTACACTTCCAACTTACCAGTTCTGAGAGAGAACCACCTACTCATGTGTTGAGGCCAAGATATTCCATTCCTACCATATGAATCTTGATCTCTAGCCTTCCCCAAGTTGCTTTCCACTCAAATCTTCTTTCCACCAAATCCATATCCTGTGAGAGAGAGTTGAGTGTTGGGGAGACTATCATTTGAAGCACAAGAGCAAGGAGTTCATCATCAACACACCATTTGTTACTTCTTGGAGAGTGGTGTCTCCTAGATTGGCTAGGTGTCACTTGGGAGCCTCCGACAAGATTGTGGAGTTGAACCAAGGAGTTTGTAAGGGCAAGGAGATCGCCTACTTCGTGAAGATCTACCGCTAGTGAGGCAAGTCCTTCATGGGCGACGGCCATGGTGGGATAGACAAGGTTGCTTCTTCGTGGACCCTTCATGGGTGGAGCCTCCGTGGACTCACAAGAACTGCTACCCTCACGTGGGTTGAAGTCTCCATCAACGTGGATGTACGATAGCACCACCTATCGAAACCACGACAAAAACATACGTGTCTCCAATTGCGTTTGAATCCTCCAAACCCTTCCCTTTACATTCTTGCAAGTTGCATGCTTTATTTTCCGCTGCCTATATACTCTTTGCATGCTTGCTTGAATTTTGTGATGATTGCTTGAATTGTTCAGAGATAGCTAAAATCTGCCCAAGTCTAAAATTGGGAAAAGGCATAGCTTTTAATTGGTCAAGTAGTCTAATCACCCCCCCCCCTCTAGACATACTTCAAGGTCCTACAAGTGGTATCAGAGCCTTGGTCTCCATTTGCTTTGATTTACATAGCTTTTGGTGGTCATAGCCTTGGTTTCACAACCTAGGAGAGTATGGCGTCTAGCAAGGGAAATTATCACCGTAGAGGTCCTTACTTTGATGGCACTAATTTTGCTAGTTGGAAGCATATGATGAAAATGCATATTCTCGGACATAACCCTGCCGTTTGGGCTATTGTGTGTATTGGCTTGCAAGGTGAATTCTTTGATGGGAGAGAACCGAACCGTGAAGCTAGTGCGGAAGAGTTGAAGATGTTGCAATACAACGCTCAAGCTTGTGATATTCTCTTCAATGGATTGTGCCCCGAAGAATTCAACAAAATCAGCCGTATTGAGAATGCAAAGGAAATTTGGGATACTTTGATTGATATGCATGAAGGTACCGACTCCGTCAAGGAATCCAAGTTGGATGTGCTCCAAAGTCAGCTTGACAAGTTCAAAATGAAGGATGGTGAAGGTGTCGCTGAAATGTACTCTAGGCTTGCTCTTATCACAAATGAGATTGCCACTTAGGAAGTGAAGAGATGACCGATGATTCATCATCAAGAAGATCCTAAGAGCATTGGATGGAAAATATGATACCGTGTGCACATTGATCCAAATGATGCCAAATTACAAAGATCTCAAGCCAACGGAAGTCAATGGAAGAATTGTTGCTCATGAGATGTCACTCAAGGATAAGGAGGAACTTCACAACAAGTCAAGTGGTGCTTACAAAGCCTCATGTGAAGCTCCCACATCATCAAGTGAGAAACAAACCTTCAATGAAGAAATGAGCTTAATGGTGAAAAACTTCAACAAATTCTACAAGAGTAGAAGCAAAGAAAGAAGCTCCAAGTCAAGGTCCTACAATGACAAAACATCTTCTAGTCGAGAGCGCAATTGCTACAATTGTGGGAGACCCGGACACTATTCCAGTGAGTGTACGGCACCCTACAAACTCCCAAGAGAAGAAGTAGAAGAGAAGAATCACCACCAAGAGAGAGAAGGAGTAGAGATGATCGTTATGAACGAAGACCCTCACGGAGAAACAAGGATTCGGAAAGGAAGGATAAGTCATCAAAGAGCTACACAAAACGAAGACATCAAGCTCATGTTGGTGAATGGGTATCCGGCTCCGACTCCGCAATCACTCCGAGAGAAGCTATCACTCCGACTCCGAATACACTCAAGATGAAGGTGTTGCCGGTTTAGCACTTGTGTCAACCAACTCCTACGACATATTTGAATCACCAAATGAAGGAATTGGAAGATGCTTCATGTCCAAAGGTCCTAAGGTAACACACCCCGAGTATGTTGATTTTTGATGAAGATGACTTGCTAGGTGATGATGATTTACTTGTTGACAACTCTAGTGATGAATACTATGATGAAACGTCAATTAATCATGCTAATCAAGATGAAACGAATGACAATGATAAGGAGAAAATTGGGAGTCTAACTAAAGAACTAAACACTCTTAAGTTAGCTCATGAAACTATCTTCGAAGATCATCGAGAACGTTTAAGGGCTCATGAGAAGTTACGCTTTCAAAAGCTAAATCTTGAGCAAGAGCATGAGTTCCTAAAAGCGATCAATGATGATCTTCGTAAGAAAAGTTCTTCTTATATTGCCAAGCATTTACTCTTATCTACTTACATGCCTCAAGTCAAGTCTAGCAGCAAGAACAAGAAAGATTCTTCTTCTAGTAGTAACAATAACAATGCTAAATCCAATATTGTTGCTTCTAGTAGTTCTCTTGATTCCACTAATGATTCTCTTAGCCAAGTTACACTTGAGCAAGAAAACAGCTTATTGAAGGGAATTATAGAGAAAGGTGTATACAAGAGCCTTGCCGGGAGTAAGCAATTTGAGGAAATTGTACGCAAGCAAGGAAGGCACCGGAAGAATCAATGTGTCGGTTTTGAACGAAAGTTCAATGCCAATGGAGTTGAGTGGGAAGAAGATCAATACCCCAAGACGAAGTTTGTTCCTCAACAAGTGAAGTATGATCCTACTTCCTTCAAGGGAACACAAGCACAAGATGATCTTCCACCACAAGACCACAAGAACAAAGGCAAGGACAAGCTTCAAGAAGAGATTGATGCATTTGAAGAAGCACCTAAGGCCTTGGTCAAGTGGGTTCCCAAGACTACATCAAGTTCTACTTCATCAAGCACAACTACTACACCAAGGATTCCCATCAAGATGATGAGGATCCTGAAGAAGAAGAACTAGAGAGTTCTTGAGGGTGACTCCGCCAACATTTTTCACTCATATCATTATGGCAAGGACAAGTGCAATCAACTTCCATATCTTGCACTAGTTCAAGGAGTCACAAGCCCTCATGTTGGTAAGGCAAGGGACAAGGTAACCTAAAGTTTTCATGGACATCATTTTGTGTGTGCATCACTCTATGTCTATGGATATTCTTGTTTCTTCCTTGTGGGACTAACCCATGTAGGTATTGAAAGTGCAACTCACTCCAAAGGATTGCTTCAAAAGATCTACATCAACATTGAGCATCCACATCTTCAACACCTACATGAAGTCATCATCGACAAAACCCAAGGTTAGTTTATCCTCTAAGGGGATCTCACATCTAGGGGGCTTAACTCTAAGAATTGAGTCCAAGCAACTCTAATGATGTGAACACATAAATGCTTTATGTAAAAGTGGTAACCCCACTTGAGCTTAAACGATGAGTATGACCTATGATCAAATGTTCTCAATTGACTCCTAAGTCAATATACTCATATATAGATGACCTAGTCATCGCCAATTGTTTGATAGATGCTAGAATTGGTTGTGCATGCTTTGACACATACTTCATTTGTCATTTTATTGTGTGAGCATGTTGGTTGCATATTTTACTCATTCGAGGACATCCACTTGTTGTTTTGATTGTTTGGCCTCTTTTTCTTTGGCCAAGTGGATGGACAAGAACGCCTAAGAACCTTCTCTAGCTATCTATGCTTTTCTCGTCTCAAACTCTATTCATGCTACATCACAAAATTTGATCAAGTCAGATTCGAACCACTCTGTGTGAGGAGCACTCGTAGTCCCAGATTCGTCATAGACTTAAACTACCAAAACTTCTTTGTGATTTTTGGTCTGACCGATTCCTCCATTTCGGTCATCCGAGATTACTAAGTCGATCTAGGTTTTCAATCTCGGTGCAACCGATTTTAACTTTTCGGTCACACCGAGTTGTCAGAATCGTTGACAGTTATGCATCTCGGTGCCACCGAGTTGTTCAACTCGGTCACACCGACAGTGTCGGGCTATATATACACACGGGCAAATTTTCGGAAAATTTTCTCCGAAACCTCTCGCCCGCGCATAGCTCTCTCTGCCTACTTGGTCTACGGATCGTCGACTTCGTCGCCAACCGCCTCCAGCCGCTGGTCTCCACCGCTGTTGCCGCCGTAGCGAGTTCACCGCCGGACTAGGGTATGAACTCGATCACTGTGCTATCCTCGTCCAATTCTCAGCACATTGTGTTCATTATGCATCTTGCCACAATTGAAACACTTCTATCATGTCAAAACAATCCTTAGGATAGGTATGATTCGAAAATTTAGGGTTAGGTTTCCGCCGAAACCATCTCGGACCCACCGGGTTGAAAAACTCGGTCCCACCGATTTGGCTAACGCCATTGCACTTGTAAGTCTCGGTCTGACCGAGAATTACAAATCGGTGTGACCGATTTTAGAACTTTGTGAAACCCTAGCAGTGTCGGTGCCACCGAACTGTGACTCGGTCTGACCGAGTTCACAAGTTTAGGTTCCAAAACTGCTTGTATCACCGAGTTTAAAAATCGGTAGATCCGAAATGCTTTCTGTGGAAAACTAAAACTAAGTTTTTTAAATCATTCCTTTGCAAAAATATCTGCATTTTGTGATGCTCATCCACTCTACCTCATCTATAACTATTCACAGGGTTAGCATTCAGTGTAAGCATCATGTCAGACCAAAGTGACAGCCAGAATAGGTCAGAAGAGCAGATTCACATGAGTGAGGGCACTAGTCCCTCAAGCAGCTCAGATGAGGGGAGGAGAAGCACTCCCAGTAATTTGCCCAAGGCTGCCACAAGGACAAGGAAGAAGAAGACCTCAGAGTTTGAAGATGAAGATTATGTGGCAGTTGAGGATGGGGCCAGTTCCAAGAAGAAGGTGCTCAAGAAGGAGTACAGCTCAACAGCAGTTGAGCCTGGAATGAAAATCAAAAGGCCAGCATGTAGACAACCAATGTCCAAAGCCAGAGTCTCCACTCAAACTTCTTTGGAATCCCAGCCCAAAGAACCTGCTGCTGCTGAAGGAAAGAAAAGGAAGGAAAGGGTCAAGAAGACCATGGCCAGAGTGATTGGGAAGCCTTCTATGATGGAAGAAGAAGAAGAGGTTGCTGAGCCTGCACCCAAGGCATAAAAGCTGATGGGTGATGCCATAAAATCAGGGGCTGCAACTTCAAAGCCCAAAGCTGCCCCCAAGCCCAAGAGTGCACCAAATAGGAATGTCAGGAGTATACCAGCAACTGAGAAGAACAAGGCTCCAATGCCTGAGGTTGATGCTGAGTAAGATGAAGAAGGGCGGGTCCTAAGGAAGCTCAAACCCAAGATCCCAGACCACAATGATGCTCATCCTATGGCTGAGAACATGAAGATCAGGAGAGATCAAGGGTTGAGGCTGTGGAGAGAGTCAGATCCATATGCCACCAGGAGAAGGACTGTTGTAGATTACAGGTTCCACACCAAGGAGCAGCAGGACTTCTATGAGACCATATTATTGGATAAGAAGCCCATAGTTTGTGATATGAGGTGGGTCGAATGGACCTACATTCAGGAGAATGAAGAACACTATCCTGGAGTGTATGACGAGTTGCAGATTTTGTTGGGCAAAAGCTTACAAACTGGAATGACGAGCTCATAATGCAATTCTACTCCACAACACATTTCTATCAAGATGGCAGGATAGTTTGGATGTCAGAAGGAACGAGATATCAGTCAACCATAGAGGAATGGACAAGTCTGATCAATGCCCCCAAGGAAAGTGAAGATGACTTGGACATTTATGCCAAGAAGAAGATGGGTCACAACTCAATGTCACAGATGTACAAGGAAATACCAGATGATGCACTTGAGTCCTTCAAGTTTGGATCAGTTCATTATCTTCTGTTAGGGATGCCTACGATCAACTGGATCCTAAGGCACACTCTTTTGCCCAAATCAGGTGACCACAACATGATTAGAGGGCATGCAATCAATTTGCTTCACATATTTGATGTGCCTCAGAAATTCAAAGTCATGAGCCTCATAGTTGAAACCATCAAGAGGACAGCAGCATACCAGAAGAGGAGCTGTGGATATGCCCCACAGATTCAGGAGTTCATAAACTCAAAGATGGGCACAGGGAAGTATCTGTTGTATAAGGAACACATGGTTCTCTATCCTGACTTTGAGGACAATCAAGTTGTCATGACTGAGAATGAACCATCATCAGTGCAAGCGCAAGAGAAGAAGGAGAAGGCAAGGCAAGAGAAGGCTGCCAAGATGCCAACTCAAGCAGAGGCATCTGATTACTTTCTGAAGAACAAGCAGGAGCAGCTTGGTTACTTGATAGCATCAACTCTGCGGATTGAGAAGGGGTTGACCACCCTAACTCAAAACCAGGAGAGCCTGGAAAGAATCATGGAACAAAAATTCTATGATCTTGATGTCAAGGTAACTGAGATTCAGTCAGCTGTGGAGCAGCTGCAGGATGACATGCAGGAGAGGAAGGGCAGAACAACGACTGATGCATTTTCCAGAGTGCCACGAGCTCGAGATCAGCCGCAGAGCCGCTCAAGACACGAGTCACTTCATCAGCTCCAGCTACAGCTCCAAAGACAACAAGCTCCAAAGACTAACTCCCTCAGCTCCTTCTACATCGACTGAAGCCTTCGTTCTTGGAGTTCTCCGGACACCACCACCACCAGAAGACCAAGCCTGAGCGACGATATAGTCCTATGCATTTTCTAGGAACTTTTTGGTAACTTGTTGCCAAAGGGGGAGAAAAATGTATAGATCATAGGCTTCAAGAGAGAGAGAGAGATTTGCTTTTGTTCTCTCTTGTCTTTTTGGTTGAACTTTATTTGCTTTTGATTGCTTGAGATACTATGCTTTTACCTGTGAGACATTGATGATCATGTGTTTGATCATAAGCTACACTTATGCTCGTTATGATATTATCTTACTTATCCTTATATGATCATTCACTTTGCTTGGTGATGAGTGAATGTATTCAATCTTTATTATTTTGATCCCTCCACCAAGATGTATGTGACATGGAAGAGTAACCCATGAGCCTAATTCCTTGTGCATTTGCAGTCCAAAGCAAATATTAAAATATGCACAAATTTAGGGGGAGCTCTTGCTTATCACATACTTCTCAAAGCGACGATGTTTTTCAATTTTATTATCATTTGTCAAAGCTTTGATCTATATGTTGTCATCAATTACCAAAAAGGGGGAGATTGAAAGTGCAACTATCCCTAGGTGGTTTTGGTAATTCATAACAACATATAGCTCATTGAGCTAATGCTATTCCAAGACGAATATTTCAGGAAAGCTCAATGAATGGCATGGCATGGATGATGAAAGTGGATCCCTCAAAATATCAAGGACAAAGGATTGGCTCAAGCTCAAAAGCTCAAGACTCTACATTTTACATTTTAGTGATCCAAGATCACATTGAGTCTATAGGAAAAGCCAATACTATCAAGGAGGGATGAGGTGTTTCTTGATGAGCCTTTTGCTTCATGTGCTTAGTGATATGCTCCAAAACCCTCCACTACTTTCTCACATCCACATATGACCTAAACCTAAAGTCAAATTCGGCCCTACCGATTCTTTCTATCTGGCGCCACCGAGTTCAGATGTCATAGCCCCTGCCACAAACCCTAAGCAAATCGGTCTCATCGATAGGGATCTCGGTCTCACCGAGATGGGATTGTAATCTCTCTGTTTCCCTTCGTAACGTTTCGGTCTAACCGAAATGAGCGATCGGTCCCACTGAGATTACAATGTAAACTCTCTGCTTCCTTTCGTAACTTTTCGGTCTCACCAAAAGAGCGAATCGGTCCCACCGAAGTTTACTCGACCAACTCTTTGGTTAGCTAATTACCAAAATCGGTCTCACCGAGTTTGTGTAATCGGTCTCACCGAGATTACGTTATGCCCTAACCCTAACCATATCGGTCCTACCGAGTTGCATGTCAGTCCCATCGAAAACCCTAACGGTCACTAGGTTTACTAAATCGGTCTGACCGAGTTTTATGATTCGGTCCCACTGAGTTTGGTAAATTGTGTGTAACGGTTAGATTTTGTGTGGAGGCTATATATACCCCTCCACCTCCTCTTCATTCGTGGAGAGAGCCATCAGAACAAACCTACACTTCCAACTTACCAGTTCTGAGAGAGAACCACCTACTCATGTGTTGAGGCCAAGATATTCCATTCCTACCATATGAATCTTGATCTCTACCCTTCCCTAAGTTGCTTTCCACTCAAATCTTCTTTCCACCAAATCCATATCCTGTGAGAGAGAGTTGAGTGTTGGGGAGACTATCATTTGAAGCACAAGAGCAAGGAGTTCATCATCAACACACCATTTGTTACTTCTTGGAGAGTGGTGTCTCCTAGATTGGTTAGGTGTCACTTGGGAGCCTCCTACAAGATTGTGGAGTTGAACCAAGGAGTTTGTAAGGGCAAGGAGATCACCTACTTCGTGGGCGACGGCCATGGTGGGATAGACAAGGTTGCTTCTTCGTGGACCCTTCGTGTGTGAAGCCCTCCGTGGACTCGCACAACCGTTACCCTACGTGGGTCGAAGTCTCCATCAACGTGGATGTACGATAGCACCACCTATCGGAACCACGACAAAAACATCCGTGTCTCCAATTGCGTTTGAATCCTCCAAACCCTTCCCTTTACATTCTTGCAAGTTGCATGCTTTATTTTCCGTTGCCTATATAATCTTTGCATGCTTGCTTGAATTGTGTGATGATTGCTTGAATTGTTCAAAGATAGCTAAAATCTGCCAAAGTCTAAAATTGGGAAAAGGCATAGCTTTTAATTGGTCAAGTAGTCTAATCACCCTCCCCCCCCTCTAGACATACTTCAAGGTCCTACACGCGGGAACTGGCTCACCGACGATACATTTGGCGCCTCTTCAAGCCCACGCGTGCGGTGCGGTGTTGTCAAGCATGCACTAGATTCTGGAATCCTCCGCTATGAACGCTGTGACAGGACGTGACGATTACAGGCCGGCCGGCCCCCATTTATTATAGCGGCCATTTAACCTACCCTTATGTCTCTTCAACCTTTCAATCGCGCCCCACCATTGCAAGAAGCACACCCACCACGAGAAATTCTTAGAGGGTATCTTACATGGCTCCAATGGCGCTCCGAGCGGCTGCCGACGACGAGCAGCAGTTCACCATGCGTGCCATGGTGGACACCCATAGAAAGTTCATGGACCTCTCGGTGGTGTACACCAACGACCAGGTCTGGGTGGAGCACTCCATCCACATCATGGAGTTGTTGCTTGCCGAGGAGAAGTACAAGGTGGTCGGGTTCGACCTCGAGTACACCCGCGCTCGTGTCGGGTCTCGTCCCAAGGTCGTCGTTGCCCAGATGTGCGTGCGCCACCACATCCTCGTCTACCACTACTGCCTGGCCACAAGGCCTTGCGAGCGTTTCGCCAGGTTTGTCAATTGCCCCCACTACATGTTCACTACGGTGGACATCACCAACGATGTAAAGGCACTCGAGAGTTCGGGCATCGCCTGCCAGAATCTTGTCGACATCCAGAGCCAATACAGGATCTGGGGCAGCAAGGAGCATGAGAAGGACTCACTGGTTCACCTCGCCGAGGCCATCATGGACCCCTACTACAGAGACATGAAGGATTCGTGCAACAAGGACAAGCGTGCCTGGCACTCGGCCTGGATGGAGAAACTCGACAAAGCTCACGTCGTGTACGTAGCCAAGGAGGCGTATACGAGCTACGACATGTACATGCGGATCGTTGACATGAGGAAGTGCCTCCTACCCCAAAACGGCCAGGGATCCATCCGGAAGCAGAGCAATGGCAAGCGTCATCCCAACAATAAGTAGATGATTATATCCTTGTTTCTCATACTTTAGTATGCTTATAATTGCTTACTTTGGTGTGTGCAAATGTTATGTGTGTAGTCACTTGTGTAATTGCATGCTTAATTTGGTTATGCAATGTTTTCCTTTTAAGTATATATGTTGATGCTCTGTAGACAGAGCGTAGATGTTGTGCGGACAAAAAAATCACATCGCACACGGACTAAACAATGGAACCCATCGGTGATGTTTTCATCAATCACTCACAATTGTATACCAGCAATCGTTTGTTCACAACACACATGGCTTGTTAGCAGTAATCGTCTATGTTGTTATCGGTCTTCGCACACGTTTTTTATTACAGACATGTTTGCCTCATATCACACACATCTTGTTCATTTGAACCATTTATGTTCTCATGTCTCAACGCAAATAGTTCATCCGAGTGAACCGCATGCCGTATATCGCACACACCTTTGATCTGGCTAACCGTTTCCTTTGTGTTGCCTAATCACAAACAGTTCATCTGAGTGAACCGTATGCTGTACATCGCACACACCTTCATCTGGCTGCCCATTTCTTTTGTTCCTCTTCATCGCAAATAGTTAATTGAGCTGAACCGTATGCCCTGCATCGCACACACAACTAAAATCTGAACCATGTTTGATGCGTCCTCCATCGTAAACATTTTGCATCTTTTTTGACGGGTTTTTTACACCACCGTTTGCGATTATGGCATCGTACATAGTTTCGTCGAAGGGTCTTTGATCATAGTGTCGCGTTAGCAGCATCCTGCAGTAGTGGTGGGCAGAGCGCCGGCGCGGGACAGGGAGGAGGTGGATTAGCTCGGACCCGCGGGGCGGAGAGGGGGGGAGGGGATGGGTTAGGGTTGCGGGACGTTGGCCAGGTTAAATAGCCAGATTTGGTCTTGGGTGGCGAGCCGGAGCGGCGCCACGCGGCATTCACACCGCGGCGACCGACGCGGCGTTCATCGGATCGCCGGGTTTCTGGGCGTTTCCGTGTGGGACCCTGCCGTCGGACCGATGTGGCACGCTGCCCAGACGCCCCATATTCACCCCATATTTGAGCTGTATACGGGGGTGCCATTCAGTCCGAACATTTGAGGACCGTTTGAGGGGCCATCTATATCAAAAAATTGTGACCGGGCAGTGACCGGACAGCTCGCTAAGGCGTCTTTGAGAGATCCGGCTGTAAATGCTCTAACAACACATACCGTGTGGTTGGGCAGCAATCTTGTTATTGACCTAGGAAGTGTCATTACATACTCGTATTGTACAGATACTATCACACCCATTCATGTGAGCTTACGAGCAGGGGAAAATAACATGACACATGGATTTAGCGAAGATTTGAGTCTATCTGATATATCTAAATAGTTTTTCTTTGAGTGGGATATCCTTTGTTTTTTAATAGTTGCAACTCATTATCTATTTTTTCTCTTCATGTAACTATGTCATGTCATCATATTATACATGTGGTGATCAGTTTCAATTTATGCACTAATCTATTCATGCAACCATGCATGTCAATTTGTTTCACTTATTTTTGTGCGGATATAGACGGTCATGTAACACTTCTTTGTTGCATGACCTACATATATTTGTACATTATACATTTGAACCTACATATATTTGTACATTATACATTTGAAGCAAATATATGTAGGTCAATTTAATAGATTTCTATTTTGTACAACATTTATTTCACATGCTTCATATATTTTATTGTTTTCAAAATATGTGCCAAGAGCATTCTTAAATTTGTTTTTGCAATAATTTTAGTTTTATATGATCTATTTATGCTTATGTTTTACTAAGATTCCCGCAACAACGAGCGGGACATCATCTAATATCTAAATAGTTGATCCTCACTAACTTTAATTTTCTTAACATTCAGTCATTCACATTACCAAATATACCACATCCTCATCCACTAACAATATTTTGTAGCACATGCATACCCGAATTTAATTGTTACAACTCAAATGGTCGAACATACATGCATACTCTTTATTCACGCACAATTATTTCTAAAAATAATAGCTTTTGATTTAGTTCATTTTGTTCATACGAAATTAATCTTCAAATTCCCACAACAACGTTTGGGGAAATCACCTGAGTTATCATAGACAAGCAAACCATTGTCCATGCAATTACAGGAAGAGCAACACATTGCCAGTCGCTAGTCTAATTATCAGTGGAGAGATGCTACACTTACGGGAATTTTATATGAAAAACTCTTACGGGGCTGAGGTGGAGACGCAGGAATTAACCATGGGCCGGTCCGCAAGGTTAAATGCAGGGGGGCTGATTGATTGTATTGGCACACGTCTTCCTGTAAGTTCCTTCCGTGACTCCAGCCCCATAAGTGTCTCAGTTTTCAGGCAATAATGCTACACTTAGAGCAACTTTAATGGGCGACTCATTTCATCCGCGGCCGTCCGTTTGGGTCGGCGGAGACAAAAAAACCGGCCCAACACGACGGCCCAGACGAACACGCGTCCTCTTTCGTCCGCCTGCCGACCCATTTCCGACCCATTTTTAAGCCTGATTTGCGTCGGTGCGGACACAAGACGGACGCGCGCGCTCGCCCTCTTTCCTCACCGGGCCCGCTGGTCGGTGGCATAGTGGATTCACACCCTCGCCCGCCTGCTACATCGCCGACGCCGCCGGCCATTTTTCCAGTACATAGATAGTTCTAGTGTACACAGATAAAATAAAAAGACCACTACTCGTCGCTTTCTGACTCCGATTCGGTAATGTCCTCCTCCGACGTCTGAAGGTAGACGTCAGCAAGCTGCTCGTCTTCAAAGTCCCAACCCGACGTTTCTCGTAGCTTCAGTTTCAATTGAGCTGCCTGCTTCCGCGAACGCTTGTCCTCCCGATAGACGGCTCGCTCCCTCCTCCTCGCGTCCCTCTCCGATCTCAATTGCTTGTAGAACTGGCGCTCGTCGACGATGTCCCGCGAGAAGCCTCCGCGCCACACCACCAAGGCTTCCATGTCCTTCTCTGCGATGGCGAGGCGACGCTGCCGCCTCCGATGGAGACGACGATCCTCGTCGGTGAATAGTCGCGGGAGAGGCGCCAGATCCTGCGCCCGCTGGTTTGACACTGAAGGAAATATGCCCTAGAGGCAATAATAAAGTTATTATTTATTTCCTCATATATCATGATAAATGTTTATTATTCATGCTAGAATTGTATTAACCGGAAACATGATACATGTGTGAATACATAGACAAACATATAGTCAATAGTATGCCTCTACTTGACTAGCTCATTAATCAAAGATGGTTATGTTTCCTAACCATAGACATGTGTTGTTATTTGATTAATGGGATCACATCATTAGGAGAATGATGTGATTGACATGACCCATTCCGTTAGCCTAGCACTTGATCGCTTAGTATATTGCTATTGCTTTCTTCATGACCTATACATGTTCCTGTAACTATGAGATTATGCAACTCCTGCCATCAAGGAACACTTTGGTGCTACCAAACGTCACAACGTAATCGGGTGATTATAAAGGAGTACTACAGGTGTCTCCAAAGGTACATGTTGGGTTGGCGATTTCGAGATTAGGTTTTGTCAATCCGATTGTCGGAGAGGTATCTCTGGGCCCTCTCGGTAATGCACATCACTATAAGCCTTGCAAGCAATGTAGCTAATGAGTTAGTTACGGAATGATGCATTACGTAACGAGTAAAGAGACTTGCCAAGAATTGAGATTGAACTAGGTATTGGATACCGACGATCAAATTTCGGGCAAGTAACATACCGATAACGAAGGGAACAACGTATGTTGTTATGCGGTTTGACCGATAAAGATCTTCATAGAATATGTAGGAACCAATATGAGCATCCAGGTTCCGCTATTGGTTACTGACCGAGAATAGTTCTAAGTCATGTCTACATAGTTCTCGAACCCGTAGGGTCCGCACGCTAACGTTACGATGACGCTTTATTATGAGTTTATAAGTTTTGATGTACCGAAGATTGTTGAGTCCCGATGTGATCACGGACATGACGAGGAGTCTCAAAATGGTCGAGACATAAAGATTGATATATTGGAAGCCTATATTTGGATATCGGAATGGTTCCGTGAAATCGGGATTTTACGGAACACCGGGGTTACCGGAACCTCCCGGGGATAATGGGCCTTAGTGGGCCATGAGGGAGAAGAGGAGGGCCGCGGGGGCAGGCCGCGCCCCTCCCCTAGTCCGAATAGGACAAGGAAGGGGGCCCCTTCCTTCTCCAACAAGGCAGAGGGGGAGTCCTACTCCCGTGGGAGTAGGACTCCTCCAGCGCACCCCTTGGGGGCGGCCGCACCTCCCCTCCCTCCTTTATATACGGGGCAGGGGCACCCCATAACACACAAGTTGATCTACGGATCGTTCCTTAGCCGTGTGCGTGCCCTCCACCATATTCCACCTCGGTCATATCGTCGCGAGTTTAGGCGAAGCCTGCGCCGATAGAGCATCATCATCGCCACCACGCCGTCGTCTCGACGGAACTCATCCCGACACTTTGCTGGATCGGAGTCCGGGATCGTCATCGAGCTGAACGTGTGCTGAACTCGGAGGTGCCGTACGTTCGGTACTTGGATCGGTCGGATCGTGAAGACGTACGACTACATCACCATGACGCTTCCGCTTACGGTCTACGAGGGTACGTGGACAATACTCTCCCCTCTCCTTGCTATGCCATCACCATGATCTTGCGTGTGCGTAGGATTTTTTTTGAAATTACTACGTTCCCCAACAGACACGTTGGGAAAATTCATATCCCGACGAGACCTCAGGAGGCGCCACGCCGCCGCGTCGTGCGCGCGGACCGCCTCCTCTGCGGTGTCGAAGGTGCCGAGGACTAGACGTTTCTAGCGAAACCAGATCTCGGAGAAGAAGGCGCCGGAGCGTCGCTCGCGGACTCCGCGAAAATCCGAAGCGCCCAGGCGGCGGATCGATATGGTGGTGCAGAGGCGGCGAGAGTGGATGACGGACAGAGTGTGCAGGGAGCGCCTTCTTTATAACGAGCGCCGGCCGCGGCGCGCGCGCGAACCTTTTCTTTCCCGCGCGGTGGAGCGCCAAAACCAGCGCGCGCTAGGCCGCTTCCCCCCCCCCCTCTCCCGCGAACCTTTCCCGCTACCGAGCACCAAAACCGTATGCGGCAAAGATAATCTTAAACGCTGCGGTCATGAAATGGGTCGGTCAGAGGCGACCGCCGACCCAAAACTAAAAGAGGACGGACGGCAGGCGGGCGGCTGATCCAAAATGCCGAAAAGCGGATAAAAATGCCGTCCGTTTGGGTAGGCCCGTTGGAGTTGCTCTTACGGACTCGTGCTTACGGAATGAGATTACGGACAGATGTGACTCCCTTTGGTTAGCCCCATGTAAATCAGGATGGAGCCTGCAGACAAAAATATGGAACTGTAGCGCAACACATCAGCCTGTAGATTTTTTCCATTGCATTTAATCCGTAAGTGTAGCATTATTAGTTTTGAGGCCAACTGCAGAGGAGGTCCTGATTCAAAAATGCTACACTTACGGTCAGCTTGCCACGGATTGCACCTACGGACTCCCTTCCCATCAGTCTCTGCGGATCCGGCTTGCCTGCTTCCTGACCATGCTTTCATCCGTGCTTCCATTTCATCCTGCGGCTGTCATTTTCTCTTTTTCTTTTCTAATCTAATCATCTCCCCCCTGATTTTCAGGGGATGGGGCCGGGTCTTATTTTTTTCCAATCAAATCAATGGCGTAAATGGAAAGACGGATGGGGGAGACGGGAGGGAGCAGGCAAGTCTCGTCCAGTCTCTGCGCCCCCTGATTTTCACCGTGGGGTCGTTCTCATCCCAACTTCCACAGAAATAGTGACACATCATCCCGTAACAGCAGCCCCGTTTGAATTGCCCGTAAGTGTAGCATCGTTGGTCCTGATTTATCCAAGTGAATACCAGACGACTTCTCCGTGAACCTGACAGAGGATCAACCGTCCAAGCACCACTATTCAACTGAAGCGGACAGTCGGTTGTTCATTTTTATAAACAAAAAAAACAGAAAAGAAATGGCGACATTTATCGGTCGAGTACAGGTATGAACCGCACCTCTGAATATTCCGTGGCGGTCCAAAAACCGCGGTGATAATCTAGCAATTGCTTGACACGGCAACGGCGACCGTGCTCGGTTGGTTGGCCCGTCGCGCGTCAACGTTGCGAGGCGATTAAAACCACGGCGTAGGTGGCGTATACTTTCGCCCGGTCTTCCCACGCCACCATCGCGGCGACGAGACCACCGAACCAGAAGCAGCAGCAGCAGCAGCGAGGTTTCTTGCGGTTCCCTCCCACCGGACGATCGCGTCGCGTCGACCATGGCGAGCACCAGCGCGTCGTTCTCGGTCTCGGAGGCGCCGGCCACGGACGTAGCGAAGAGGATGGCCGTCTCAAAGAACGCCGCCGATGACATGATGCGCGTGCTGTCTATCTACGACGCGCGCTTGCTCCCGATGTCTCCTGCGGAGGGTGAAGCGGCCGGGGAGGCGTACGGGTGCGATGAGAGGGAGGAGGAGCAGGAGCAGGAGGAGGAGGCGTTTGCCGCCGCGGAGGACGTCATCCGGCGGTGCAACTCGTCGTCGTCGTCGTCCGGCATGACCGACTACCTGTACGCCGTCGACGACGCCCTCGCCGCGGCCGCGCTCCAGGGCGGCCTCGCCTCCCGCGCGGCCGAGGCCGTGCAGGCCGCCATGCCGCGTCTGGAGGAGGAAGCGCGCGCGCTGCTCTGCTCTTCGTCCGCGCGCCGACTCTCGCTCTCCTCGGACGACCTCGACGACGCGGCCACGCCGCCCGACGCGTCGCCGCGCCTCTCCCCGCGCGCGGCCGCCTCCGTCCGCGGCGTCGCGGACCGCATGCTGCGCGCCGGCTACGGCCCGGAGCTCGCGCAGGTCTACGTCACCACCCGCCGCGACGCTCTCGCGGAGGCCGTGGCGCACCAACTGGGCGCCGCCGAGCCCGTCGCCATCGAAGAGGTGTTAAGGATGGAATGGCAGGTTCTCGACCAGAAGATGCGCCGGTGGAACCATGCCATCCGGGCCGTGGTCAGGACCCTGCTCGCCGGCGAGCGGCGTCTCTGCGATGAGGTCTTCGCGTCCGACGAGGAGCTCGGCCACGAGTGCTTCGCCGACGTCTCCAGGGGCTGCGTCCTGCAGCTGCTCGGCTTCGCGGACGCCGTCGCCATGTCTGCGCGCGCCACCGAGAAGCTCTACCGCACGCTCGGCATGTACGAGGCGCTCGCCGACGTCGCGCCGGAGCTCGAGGCCCTCTTCACCGGAGACGCGCGCGAGCTCTTCTCCGCCGAGGTCTCAGCCGTGGCCGCGCGGCTGGGCTCCACCGTGCGCCGCACGATCGAGGAGTTCGGAAGCGCCATCCAGGGCGAGTCTTCGCGGAGGCCCGTGCAGGGCGGAGAGATCCACCCCATGAACCGCTACGTGATCAACTACTGCGGCCTCCTCGCGGACTGCCGCAGCACGCTGGACATGATCCTCGTCAACACCGCCGATGCGGTCGACGGCGACGAAGCCCCCGGCGGCGGCGGCGCTACGTCGACGCCGTCAGGGCTGTGCATGCTCGAGCTGCTGACCCGGCTGCTGCGCAAGATGGACGAGAAGTCGTGCCTCTACGACGACGCCGGCCTGAAGCACATATTCCTCATGAACAACCTCTACTACATCGTGCAGAAGGTGATGGACTCCCCGCTCCGGGAGCTCCTCGGCGACGACTGGATCCGCCGGCACCGCGGCCAGATCCGGCAGTACGAGACGGGCTACCTCCGGGCGTCGTGGATCACCGTGCTATCCGTCCTCAGGGACGACGGCGGCGCCGCGGCGACGGTCAAAGACAAGGCGAGGAGCTTCAACGCGGCGTTCGAGGAGCTGTACCGGAACCAGACGGCGTGGAAAGTGATCGACCCGCAGCTCCGGGAGGAGCTCCGCATCGCCGTGTCGGAGCGGCTTATCCCGGCGTACCGGTCGTTCCTGTCGCGGCCGAGGCCGCAGACGGGATCGTCGTCCGGCGGCAGCCGGCACTCGGCGTCGAAGCACGTCAAGTACACCCTTGAGGATCTCGAGGACTACATGCTGGACTTCTTCGAAGGCGTGCAGAAGTTCGTCAAGTGATCGGGGGAGCGGAGCAGAGGAGCTCTGCTTCTGACTGCAACATTCTTCAGAGGCAGCAACATTCTTCAGAGGCAGCTTTGTGCTGCCGGATCGTGATCGGACGATGCACTGCGGCATGGATTCATGATTTGTTTTGCCAAGCATTGCTCACCAGTACTATTGTCAGACTCTTCTGTAAATAGGAAAAGAATTCAGGAGTGTATATATATAGTGCATCGGATTTTCATATAACTAAAAATCCGATATCAGATTTTTAGAGGTCCAGGGCGAACGCTTTGGTGATGAGCACGGATCCTAAAGCAGGGCTGGTCGCCACGTCACCTCTCTGAATCTGTTCGGGCGCCATGCAAACAGTGCGAATGCATTTTTTAGCCTACGGCCTCACTCACTCGGAGCCGGATCGGCCTTCATAGGGTGGAAAATCATAGGAATGAAAAAATCATAAAGAAAATGAGATTACATGTATATAGAAATATAAAAGTAGATGTCCATTGATTCATATCATAAAAAAAATTCATTGATTCTAGACTAATTTTATTTTTCTATGAAACGTGAAGAATAAAAAGAATTCCTCCATAATAATAGTATTCTATTCCTACAAACCAAAGGGCTCTAAAGGAATTATACCCTCAGAAATCCTATCATATGAAATTCCTACAAGATTTCGCCAACCCAAATAAGGAATTCAGGAGTGTATACATTATGGACAGATGTCACGGCTTGACATCCCTTCAAGAAACAACACGCTGTGCTAAAAAAAACTTGCGTGTCCAAATAGAGAAAGAAAGAAAAGAAAAAACCCGTTGTTCCCAGCCGGACTCGGCCACCGCTAGCACCGTCGCCCTTGCTCGCGTTGCCGTGATCCGCCGACCTCGCGCCAAATCGTCTCCGCGATTGGACGACCTACGACCTTGTGGTCAGTCGCCGCCGCGGACCTCGCGCGCCTTAGCTGCCGCCGATTCGTTGACCTCTTGCGTATCTGCCCGCGCCGCCGATGATTCATGGACCTCACCCGCACCTCCGTCCGCGCCTCCAGCGGCTCGTTACCATCATCATCCCAGTCGGCGTCTCCATCCCTTCGGCTGAAGCTTCCTTGCTCCATCACCTTTCCAAGGTAAGAACAAGTTTCTGAATTTTTGAAATCATTGTAAAATCTGATTTTGTTGCTGAATATGTATGAATAGATACAGTTGCAAATGTAGTGTTCGATTTCTTTGTTGCTTCTGAAAGAAGAATGCATGTGAAATAAAAACTTGAATCATGAACCGATTGGCACTAATTTATCCTGTGCTTGGTGAATATGGAAGAATATACATTGCTATGCATTGGCAATCAAAAAGTCCCACCAAGTCACAACGTAAGAAAATATGAATCCTTGCAGTGCCAAACAAAAGGAACTCCTACCTTACTAGCTACCTGTACTCTAGCATTCTGAACATGTTCAGAGTACAAATTGCAGCATCCAAAATAAGTTCGGCTGAAACCAAAATGGGAGCATCAAAATGGGTTAGCATCTATGTCTTCAACAATAGGAGCTGTTAACATAATAGTGAAATTTTCCATGAACTCGTATTTTTCAGAGCTTGCTTCATTCGGTATTAGTTTGTCCAGTTTTGCTGATTTTTTTAGACAACCTTCTTTATCGAGCTAGTCTATGATGTTATGTTCTCCTTTTCTTCCTGCTGACTGATGGAAAAATCTTCTTTTTCTTTTCTCATTGCGGTGGCAGATGATTGTTCTCTTGTGTTACCTCTCAAGGAAACCTTTTTTTTTCCTTTAGAGCCTTTCTTCTCAACCTCTTTTTTCTTCGGACGTGCATCACTCAACAATTCATTTGATGTTTGAGTCACCTGTGCAGTACTCGACAATTCATTTGATGTTCGTATCACCTGGACATGGCATCTTTCTTCAACATTAGTTGTGCATGCACCCAATAATAGTTCTTTCACTTGCTTAGTAGCACTAAATAAGTGCATTCTCGATGACAATACAACATTCCTCATAGTTGGTTGCTAGAGTTACCAACTCACAACACATGTGTATGAAAAATTGTATCGGGTGATGGCATCCAACTTCAGATTTTCAACTACAAACCATCCACATGCAATTAGTACGAAGACAAAGTCATCAAAAAGAAGGTAGCATGCATACGAGGTAGCAGTATAAGTAAAACAGGCGCACATACAAGGAAAAACACTTAAGTACAACAAGACAAAAGACAAAATAGAGCATAAAAACACAAAGAAACTGAAAGTCTTTAGACAGAAAGCAAGCAAAGTCTTCACGACATAGTACATAAGTAAATGGGAGTGAAGTGATATCATTAGTTGCTTGACGAAGACACATGCTTTGTTGGACCAATTCCAGTTGTTCTGACAACTGTACGTCTGGTTGGAGAGGCTAAGATTAAACTGAGAAGACCAAGCCTTCAACTTATTCTCCTTGAGCTAAGGTCAGTTAAACCTCTCCCAGTCACTCAGGCAAGTCTTCAAGATAGACTTCTGAAACCTTCACAAACCCGTTCTTCACCCTTCCACAATTGTCTGGTGGAACCTCAAAACATGACGCCTAATCGTCCGGAAAATCACAGTCTTCAAGTGTAATAAGTATTTTGTTCACTCAGTATAGATTATCCAATGATGCTTAATCACTTTGGCAACTACAGTGTCCCATAAAAGTAAATAGAAGTCTGATGAACCTTATGATCAAACTGAAGACAACCTCAAATAGCCATGATTAAATATTTGTTTACTAGTGACATTGATGGGCATGTTATCCATTTTTGTGAGAAAGCAACTAAAATTTTTAAGCATACGAGTCCTCCTAGTGTTGTTGGTGTCATGTTATCTCCATTAAGATTGGTACTTATTGCTATCATTGGTTGTGTGATATTGGAGCTTGTACAAGCGTCATTCCTTTTTCTCTTTATCCAGGGTTGTTGGAGATATTTCACATTGTGCAATAGAAGAAATTGATTTGACTATTAAACTGATAGATAGATTTAGTATTTCACCTATGGGACATTGTTAGAGATATTGAAGTTCTGTATGGTAAGACTAAGTATTCCTGCTAATTTCTTAATACTTTGAACTGATCAAGATAACTTTTGTCCCATTATCTTCGGTAGACCTGTCTTGAGTACTTGTAGTGTTGTTGTTGTTTGCAGAAAAAGAAAAAAGTTTACATTAAGTTTGGAGGACATGAAGTTTCTGTTAATTTCTCTAAGTTTACTAAACAACGCCACGCTAAGCCTACATGATGCACAACTATGCTTTTCACTTTTTTTGAAAGCATAGATGTACTTTTCACACGGTGTGCTTTACGGGTGGAAAAGAGAAAAACGAAAAAAATTACGAAAACCCATAGAAAACCAAGCAAAATCCAAAATCCCAGGAAAAACTTTAAACTCATGCAGAAGAAAAAGAGATCCCACGAATGCGCCCAACGTGCGACATGTGGCGCTTGCTGGGCGCACCACGTGGTAGCACTCAAGCCGTTGAAGAGTGCCCACTGAAATCCCCCCTTACATGGGTATCCACCAAACTTTAAACAACCATGTACATAGGAAGATCAAACATGTGTACTAGCGAACCATGCCAGGTACTGTAGCGACCAAACCAGGTACTGTAACGATACAGACCAGGCGCGATAGCGATTTTTTTTAAAACTCCAGAATACTTTTCTAAAAAACATGAATATTTTCTGGAAAGCACACACAAATTATGGGGAAATTGAAACAATTCTCTAAAACATGAACAAAATTTGAAACCACGAACATTTTTGGAAATACAAGAACAAATTTTGAAAATCCGAACATCATTTGGAAACACAAACTAACTTTGGAACCATGAACATATTTTCAATTTGTGACCATGTATGGGAAAGTGGGAACATTTCATGAAATTTGAACAAATGTTGAAACCGTGAATATTTTTCTATTTTTTCAAAAGATTTTGAAAAACAAGGACATGCTTTGAATTCCAAATAATATTTCGAATCTGCAAACAAAATTCATAATCAGTTTTGGAAACACATACATGTTTTGGAATTCTTAATTTGTTTTCAAATTTGTGAACAAATTTTGAAAACAAGAATAGTTTTTGAAATTGTGAACAAATTTTGTAAAATTGAAACATTTTTTGAAATTCTGAACAAAAATTTTAAACCACATAAATTTTTAAAAATGCTCGAACATTTTTGAAATTGTTACCTTTTTTTGGCAAAACGGGAACATTTTTGGTCTTTCGTCTCGCACTGGTTGTGCTGGACTGGACCTAATTCAGCCCCGGAACACAACCCGAAGTCCAACATATGATTGACCCAGACTACAGCGACGCTCCTCATCCCGGCACACGAACCTCCTATCCGATCCAGCCTCAATAAAAAAAAACCCTCCTCCGATCCAGCAATGGCTGCTGCTGCGGCGGCGGCGGCGGAGTGGTTCATCCTGTACGCCATCCCGAAGGTGGCAGCGCAGGAGGATGATAGCATCTTCGAGCAGCCCACCAACATGTCCTTCACCTTCAGAAAAGCTCCGTGCCCCTCCTACGTAACCGTCGCGAGTAACGTCGTCTGTCCCGACGGCATCATCCACTACCCCTACATCGCCGCGGACGACGGCCGCGGCATCTTTCTCCTCTGCGGTTACACCGTGCTTGGGCTCACCTACTACCTCTTCGACCCCTGGCGCCGCAGGACGCTGGGCGTCATCCCTCGCGTGGGCGGCCTCAGGCACCGGGACGTCGCCGGCCTCATCCGCAGCGGCGGCGGCGACCGCCTCATGATCGCCGAGCTCAACACGTGGCTCCTCGACGACCGTGGCTCCGTCACGATCCACTGCACGGTCGACATGTACGGCTGGGACGAGAAGAAGTGCAAGTGCTCCGGCATCACGGCCAAGAGACCGTGGCACGGAGACGGCGTCCTGTCCCACCAAGGCTTCCTCTGGTGGTTCGATCTCTCCTATTGCATCCTCGCCTGCGACCCCTTCGCCGAGGTGCCGGAGTTTTACCAGATCATGTTCCCGTCCGTCCCTGACGCGCTGCCCTTCGGCTGGAACCGCGACATACACCGCTGCTTAAAGGTGAGCGACGTCCAGCTGCGCTACGTTCAGATCCATGGTGCACCTGAGAAGCCGGTGGTCAGCATCTGGACGCTGTCATCCAGTGATCCGTCAAAGGCGACATGGGGAAGGCCGATCAGCCTCCCCTTGGATGTGGTTTGGGAGGACAGCAGCTACAGTGATGATGCCCGGTTGCGTCCGGGGGTCGTCCCTGCTGTGGCGCTGGTCCACCCCATGAACGCCAACGAGGTCTACTTCTTCTTGGACACATACATCTTCACCATCGACCTCACAAAGAAAAAGGTCGTCTGCTGCCAGGAGTTCAGCGTTGGGTGGCTGCCGCCCAAAATCCGCACCTCCCGCCTGGTCCATGCTTGGCAGTGGCCGCGGCCGCGGCCGGTGAAGGTCACCAAGATGAGTCCTCAGTCTGGTACCATCTCCTTCCCACTCTCTCTTTAACTGTTTTGAGGATTTATTTGTTCTCTAAATTGTTTTTAAGTGTTGATTTGATATGATGGGGCACATACATATAGACGAAAAAGGGTTTCCCTTTGCTTTAGATTATAAAGCAACCGCCCCAACAACATCCGACAACAAAGGCCATCTCAAGTTCCAGCCAAAAGAAAGAAAAAACACGGCGCCACATGAGCAACCAAGTCTAAAAGTACAATAAGCATCAGCTGGGAGCACAGCAAAACAAACCCTAAAGAGGAATCACAAGCTAACTAATCCGGCTCTGGTGGAGGAGGGGGGACCGGTGGCGCCAAGGACCCGGCAGTGGTACGAAGAGTAGAAGTGATTCTGTCGATGAAGTCCCGATCATGCCGCTTGCTCAGCGGTCTCCAGAGCTACCACCACCCACAGCCATATATATCCGAAGCTTCATCAGATCTGGTTAAACATGATGGAAAGCTTGACGACCTCTCCGTCAGTTTGGTCACTCACTCAGGGATGGCACAAGTCCAAACACCTTCATGTCAAACATATCATATCCGAAGCAGCATTTTATGTATTCTCCATCTGCATTAATCACACTTGAGCAGCACTATCGCTATCTTGGCCTTCGCTTGTCGGTCTAACACGACGCAGTTACTCCCTCCGTTCCAAAATAGATGACTCAACTTTGGAACGGAGGGAGTACCTCTGTAAAATCATCAGGAGGGGGACATGAGAATTCAAGTAAAATCATCAGGTGGGGGACATGAGAATTCAAGTACCTTTCCTGAATGAGGATGCTTGAATCTGAAAAGGAAACAATAACCAAAGTCAAATGCAAGAAAAATATCCTAAAAGGAAAATGAGACTAAAATATACATGTACCTACCCAAGCAATGCAGCATGGAGATATGGCATGTCTTTCTTTGGTACCAGATTTGAAAGATCGCCATGATATTTTGAAGGAGTTCTAGGTCTCAAAACTGACAATGCCATGCTTTTGGTACCTACATACGTTTCATCACCAAATAGGAAGTTTGACTAGGGACAAAATTTATATCCAGACTAAAAAGAAACAGAGAGAGTATTTGAGTATAGTTTCCCAAACATTGAGATGTACACTGTATACAAATTCAAAAGTCGAACGGTTGCCTAGAATGCTTTTCTAAGCCACAACAAATTCAAATATTGTAATTGTGATGGCCCCTCCTTAGAATATGAGACTATCGTGTAATGTAATCACCTGGTGAGTGCACCCTGTATCCAATCTCCACTCTACCAGTGCAGATCCACCACCACAAAAGGCCTCTCTTACTTTATACCTGTACAATTTCTTGAATTAGGAGAGAAATAAATTTCTGGTCTGGAAAAAAATACCTAAGCAATGCCTTAAAAACAATGCAGCATCATATATGAATCACAAAACAGAAGGCCAAAGTCAAAAGTATGAATCCTACTAGCAGCACGCTTTGCATATCTGTGCCCTGATCCAGAAGCAGCAAGCATACACGTATCTGGTTGTTAGGATCACAGGGTATAGGCACTTCAACTCTCGCAGAAGATGGATTAGGTGCACCACAAGTAAGACTGCTTGAGTTGTCCTGCTAATTAAACCTGTGAACTTATATTTCACCAGTAGCAAATTGGTCAACATCAAATACGTCGATACTCATGTGTACTTCTGGCCAAATTATATTGCTATCTTTGGTCCTGATAAGTTGATCATATTCTGGGAGCTCAAATTTGCTGTCAATACATCTTTTCTTGATTTGAAGAGCCTAAAGAGTTTCATGTCAACGAGATTGGTTTATTGACTCGGTGGAAGTCGGTGGAGGATTTCCATAACAGAGCTGCCATCATCATGCGGTGAGCCTATTTCTTAACCTATGTGGACTGATCCTTGTTGCATGATATGCTAGCTGCCTGCTTTACCCTAGAAAGACCAACAGTATTTCTGCATTATATATTTCAGAGCCTAATGAATGCAATCTTGTTTCAATTGATTCAGGTCGCGTTCCGAACTGCAGGACACGGGTATGTAAACCATCCAAGCACGGACTGTTCCATTCCAGTGTTTTGTGTTTTGTGTTTTGGCGGGGAATGGTTATCAATTTATTTATTTTTTTGCGCTTGTTATCAATTTATTTGATATGCTTGGTCTTAGTGAAGTACAAATCAGCTTGTTTGTCTGAGCACTTAGTTGTATGATTGCTAACTAAATTATGGAGCATTACCTCTGTGTTCAGATCTCGACGATGACTCATGTGACTCAGATACGAGCGACGAGGAGATTTAGCAGTGCCCCTTCGTAGCCAGCAAACCTCCCACCCCTTGTCAGCTTCTTCATTCTCACTTATGTTGCCTCTACCGTGTTACTCTTTAATTATTGACTTGTCAAACCTTAGACAAATATGTGATGCATGTGGATCTGTTTGGACGTCTTCTTTTCTGTAAGTTGGCAAGTGAACCGTATGCTGCTACATAAAAAAATTGTTGTGGTTTGACGTGTACTTTGAAGCACTCTTTGTGGTTACCAATGAGAGCAGCTTTTTCTTGTGCAACCTATATATTCTCTAAATCTTTCAATTTTTTTCTTCAAAAATGTAAAATGCATTTTTCTGAAAAAAATGGTCGCCCTTTGGCTCTAATTTTATTAGATGAAGCAGCAAAGAAACAATATTTCCTGAAGAAGGAAGTACCATTTTACAGGCCATTGGCCTAGGAGGCTGAAACAAAGCCATCAATTTGCAGATCGCAAAGTTCTTTTGTAGGCCGAGCTACACGGTACCTGATATCTGGACCCTTGGTTTGCCTCGTGATGTGTGCGTCTCAGAGCATCACTAGACATGCACTTGTTAGATTAGCTGACATTATAAGGAGCTGTCATGTTCGAATGGAGGGGGGGCTGGGCTGCCTGTGTGGTGCGCACATGTGTTGGGCTGGGCTAGCAGGTGGCTGGGCCGGGCCTTGAGAATAGTAGTAAAAATATTTTTTGCATCATTGGAGGGGGGCTCAAGCCTGTTAAAGCCCCCCTAGTAGATTCGCCCCTGCCTGCATGCATGCCCCTGTGGGTCCACCCCATTCTTGCTGATATGTCACTGTTCGCACTGATGGTTCCTGCCCCACGCACTTACCTCTCTCAGACTGTCGCACGTCTTATCAACCGCTCCTCCTCCTTTCTATCCACGTAAACCGAGACACCGTTCTAAAGTTTCTGAATCTGGACAACCAAAATTACTACACCAATTCTTACAAGTTTCTAATATCCGAAGATGCTTAGTTTATCAAATAAAACTTAATAACAAAACTGAACCGCAGACACCTTGCTCTAGGGATGCAGATTTTAATTCTCGTTTAACAAGATGTTATAGAACATTTTAGAGTAAGCATCAGAATTCCGAATGATGGAACTGCAGATTGAGTAAACATCCACTTAATCAAGCATTGGAGTGTCTTCCGAAGGATGCAGCTGCCTTGGAATTCCAAACACTGTACTCATTTGGTCATGTCACATGTGGGACATGGTGCAACAATCCGGTATGGCCTACCTAGCCACATGCGGTGCAGAGGTAAGGAATCTCTCCCACTATTAGTGGTATTAATCTTCCTGGCACTCTGTGAACCAAGGTAGAGTGGGCACATATCCCCATGAATAGAACTACATATGCACGGCTGAGATAGAGGGTACCATGTAGCTCAGTCTACAAAAAACCGCACTCCAGATCGCGAAGTTCTTTTGTAGGCCGAGCTACATGGTACCTGATATCTGGACCCTTGGTTTGCCTCGTGATGTGTGCGTCTTAGAGCATCACTAGACATGCACTTGTTAGATTAGCTGACATTATAAGGAGTTGTCATGTTCGGTATAGCTCCTGCATGCATGCCCCTATGGGTCCACTCCATTCTTGCTGATATGTCACTGTCAGACCGATGGTTCCCGCCTTACGATTTACCTCTCTCGACCGTGCGCCTTGTCAACCGCTCCTCCTCCTTTCTATCCACGTAAACCGAGACACTATTCTAAAGTTTCTGAATCTGGACAACCAAAATTACTACACCAATTCTTACAAGTTTCTAATATCCAAAGATGCTTAGTTTATCAAATAAAACTTAATAACAAAACTGAACCGCAGACACCTTGCTCTAGAGATGCAGATTTTAATTCTCGTTTAACAAGATGTTATAGAACATTTTAGAGTAAGCATCAGAATTCCGAACGATGGAACTGCAGATTGAGTAAACATCCACTTAATCAAGCATTGGAGTGTCTTCCGAACGATGCAGCTGCCTTGGAATTCCAAACACTGTACTCTTGGTCATGTCACATGTGGGACATGGTGCAATAGTCCGGTATGGCCTACCTAGCCACATGCGGTGCAGAGGTAAGGAATCTCTCCCACTATTAGTGGTATTAATCTTCCTGGCACTCTGTGAACCAAGTTAGAGTGGGCACATATCCCCATGAATAGAACTACATATGCACGGCTGAGATAGAGGGTACCATGTAGCTCAGTCTATAAAAAACCGCACTCCAGATCAGTGGCGGAAAACTAGCCTTTCATCGCTTCTGCCATTTTTTCGGTTCAGTTTTCGTTGCACGATGGGTTTTCAGAAGTTTGAACCGTGCCGCCCCACCTAGAAATTAATCGTTTATCTTTTCCTCCGTTTTCATCCTCCCCATATTGGGAGAGCGCTTATATATGGGGAGGAGACAACCGTAGCATGAATTTCTCTTGTTTACAAATGTTACTTTTTTCTTCACCATTTCTAACGAATGGTACACCATTTTATTAGAAGGCAGAGATAGATTGCAAGAAACCTATGGGGGATACAAGTATCAGAACAGGCCACAAAACGTTGCACCATCACACTTCTCTAGCTAATGCCTCACATATCGATAGAGACCTCTAGCTCCCGCAAGCTTCCATTCCCTCCATTCCTGCAAACGAGCTCTATGGGTTGTAACAATGTGTTGTTTCAAATGCGGGGTTGGGGTGATGGAACAAAGGAATGGAGCATTAATGTAGTGTCGGTGCGTTCAATGAGGAGCAAACATTTTTTTTTGTTTATGCTCTTGAGCTAGGCTTCACAATGCTAGCTTGGGGTTGGTGGGAGGTGGTGAGGGACCACGAAGCGATGAGCTCACGTGAGGTATCTTGGGTTGGGTGTGTGTGTATGGGGGTGTTCTACAAGTTCTACAAATGTGGTCCAGATGCGGGGTAGGAGTGGAAAGAGGAGAAGAGGGAACGACTCAAGGACGATAGTGCCATCATCTTCAATTGTGAGTGCATCTAGGCATTCTTGAGAGTGGGATCAATACTATGTTTCTTGATATTCCTATACAGGTGCTCGGGAGCTGAGCGGGAGATTGTTGTAGCACTATGGGACCAGCACTATGCAGATCTAGTAACCTCCGCATAATATAGATTGTAAGGCGTCACCTTCACATAATGTACACATGAAAACGTGCATGCTATGTGGAAGGAATGTGTGGTATCGCTACACAAGTAACAAAATCGTCTACGGCAACAACAAATATATACACAACAAGTCTAGAGAGTCAAATTTAACGAATAAATACAACAAAGGTCTTTTGACCAAGAGACAACTCATACAACAGAAGCATGTATACCTTAGACACGTAAGGAATACAAATTGCCTTAAGAAGGCATTAAAAGAAGCAAAGGGCGTCCATATCCCTGCCCAGACTATTGTCTATGGGATAATGAGCTATTGTCGTACATAAACAAACCTGCTTCCTGAATTGTTGCCGGCTGGATTGCAACAATCTAGGAAAGAAGAGTAAATTAAGCAAGGTCTCACAAATACTTACATCAGATCTATGTACTTATGCATTATCCTCAAAGGAGGGGATATACGGGGTCAAGCAACAACAAGCACTATGCATTCTACGGAGACACACTACTATTTGCATCTATTAGAGATAATATGAGAGAGCGCATAAAAGTAAAGGGATGTTGACCAACTACCCTGTCCACCTACATAACCACAAACATAACACTACCTTGTCTTCCCCTCACATCTCTCACGAGGAAGAACCCGCAAGGCACTCACACGGCAAGCAAGTTTTAATTATTAAGGTTGAAGTTCCGCTATGATCAAGTCAACAAGACCCAAGTTGTAAGTGCATCTAGTGCCCCCTTTTACGATTTTAGAATATTGACGGCAAAAATGGTTAAGGGTCTAATGTGTTTGTGAGTATACACATGTGAATGTCCCTAAATATTTGACTTAACCATATGAAGGGTCTACTTGTAACAATGCAATGTTGCAAAAGAGAAAACGTTTGGCACAGTCGAACCGAATGTGGAAGATACCATTAAAGGGGAAGTACGATAAGGGTGAAAAATGGTAAACGTATTATTTTCAATAATTATTAGATGCCTTGTCAACAATGACGTTACCTTAGGTAATTGTTCGATTCGAGGTATAAATGCAGAAAGGTCAATTACTGTATGATCAAAGTGGTAATCTAAGTGGAAACACTTTCTATCTATAGTATGATTGAAGTAGAGCGCCAGACCAGTCCAATGTCATCGATTCAATTGAAACCTGGCGCCTCACAAATTGCGTTCCTTATGTATTAAATAAACCATCAGCATGAACTAACTACCCACAGCTGCCAATGCCCCCCTAATCTCTCTAGATTGTAGTCGGAGCCGCCATCACCATGATCTCCTCCACCTCGCCCAGATCCCCTTCTCCTGTCGCCTCACACGCAGTTGCCTTCTCTCCTCGCCTAGAGCAGCACGCGACCCTACCGACCAGCTCCGCCCCTCCTACTTCATTGAATGACATTGTTGTTGGAAATATGCCCTAGAGGTAATAATATTTGTATTATTTATTTCCAAGTTTGTTATAAAGAGTTTATATTCTATGCTTTAACTGCTATGGTTCTTGAATATATGATTTGGAGGAAAACTCATAAGCACGTGTAGAATGATAAATGGTAAAACATGATTCGTAGTCTTACCTCTAGGACTGGCTCAAGTGTTGTGTGATGATCATGTTTTCCTGAGCATGGGAATTTTGTTAAGTGTAACGAGGATGTCAAATAATATTGAGAGTGTGATGTTAGTAGAACGATAGCATTTAATTGACCCAACTTGTTTGTTATACTTTGAGATGTTATTGTCACAAGTTTATTGAAGGAAATATGCCCTAGAGGCAATAATAAAGTTGTTATTTATATTTCCTTATATTATGATAAATGTTTTTTATTCATGCTAGAATTGTATTAACCGGAAACTTGATACATCTGTGAATACATAGACAAAACATTGTGTCCCTAGTATGCCTCTACTAGACTAGCTCGTTAATCAAAGATGGTCAAATTTCCTAACCATAGACATGTGTTGTCATTTGATGAACGGGATCACATCATTAGGAGAATGATGTGATGGACAAGATGAACGAAATATGCCCTAGAGGCAATAATAAATTGTTATTTATATTTCCTTATATCATGATAAATGTTTATTATTCATGCTAGAATTGTATTAACCGGAAACTTGATACATGTATGAATACATAGACAAAACAAAGTGTCCCTAGTATGCCTCTACTAGACTAGCTCGTTAATTAAAGATGGTTAAGTTTCCTGACCATAGACATGTGTTGTCATTTGATGAACGGGATCACATCATTAGAGAATGATGTGATGGACAAGACCCATCCGTTAGCTTAGCATTATGATCATTGAGTTTTATTGCTATTGCTTTCTTCATGACTTATACATGTTCCTCTGACTATGAGATTATGCAACTCCAGAATACCAGAGGAACACGTGTGCTATCAAACGTCACAACGTAACTGGGTGATTATAAAGATGCTCTACAGTGTCTCCAAAGGTGTTTGTTGGGTTGGGATAGATCGAGATTAGGATTTTTCACTCCGTGTATCGGAGAGGTATCTCTAGGCCCTCTCGGTAATGCACATAACTATAAGCCTTGCAAGCAATGTGACTAATGAGTTAGTTGTAGGATGGTGCATTATGGAACGAGTAAAGAGACTTGCTGGTAACGAGATTAAACTAGGTATGATGATACCGACGATCGAATCTCGGGCAAGTAACATACCGATGACAAAGGGAATGACGTATGTTGTTATGCGATTTGACCGATAAAGATCTTCGTAGAATATGTAGGAGCCAATATGAGCATCCAGGTTCCACTATTGGTTATTGACCGGAAATGTGTCTCGGTCATGTCTACATAGTTCTCGAACCCTTAGGGTCCGCACGCTTAACGTTTGATGACGATTTGTATTATGAGTTATGTGATTTGATGACTGAAGTTTGTTCAGAGTCCCGGATGAGATCACGGACATGACGAGGAGTCTCGAAATGGTCGAGAGGTAAAGATTCATATATAGGACGATGGCATTTGGACACCGAAAGTGTTCCGGGTGATACCGGGTCACCGGAATGGGTTCCGGGCAACCCCCGGCAAAGATATGGGCTTAATGGGCCAAGTAAGGGAACACACCAGCTCACAAGGGGCTTGTGCGCCCCCTATAGGGCCAGCCACGTGGGGGGAAAGGGAAAGGAGAGGAGGAAAAGGAAAGTATGAAGTAGGACTCCTGCTTCCTTCCCCTCCCCCTCCTTCCTTTCCCCCTTGTCCAAATATGGTAAGGGGGGCGAACTGGACTAGGGGCCCAAGTAGGATTCCTCCTACTTGGGCGCCTTAGGCTGCCTCCCTCCCTCTCCCTCCTTTATATACGTGGGGAGGGCACCCCTAGAACACAGATCAATTGTTCCTAGCCGTGTGCGGTGCCCCCTCCACAGTTAACACCTCGGTCATATCGTCGTAGTGCTTAGGCGAAGCCCTGCGCCGGTAACTTCATCATCACCGTCGCCACGCCGTCGTGCTGACGGAACTCTCCCTCAGACTCAACTGGATCAAGAGCTCGAGGGACGTCATCGAGCTGAAGGTGTGCTGAACGCGGAGGTGCCGTACGTTCGGTGCTTGGATCGATTGGATCGCAAACACGTTCGACTACATCAACTGCGTTACCAAATGCTTCCGCTTTCGGTCTACGAGGGTACGTGGACACACTATCCCTGCTCGTTGCTATGCTTCTCCTAGATATATCTTGCATGATCATAGGAAGTTTTTTAAATACTACATTCCCCAACAGTGGCATCCAAGCCAGGTCTATGCGTAGATGTTATATGCACGAGTAGAACACAAAGAGTTGTGGGCGATAATAGTCATACTGCTTACCAACAACTTCTTACTTTGATTCAGCGGTATTGTTGGATTAAGCGGCTCGGACCGACATTACATGACCACGTTCATGAGACTGGTTCTACCGACGTGCTTTGCACACAGGTGGCTGGCGGGTGTCTGTTTCTACAACTTTAATTGAATCAAGTTTGACTATGTCCGGTCCTTGTTGAAGGTTAAAACAGCACACTTGATGAAAAATCGTTATGGTTTTGATGCGTAGGTAAGAACAGTTCTTGCTAGAAGCCCGTAGCAGCCACGTAAAACTTGCAACAACAAAGTAGATGACGTATAACTTGTTTTTGCAGGGCATGTTGTGATGTGATATGGTCAAGACGTGATGAGATATAAATTGTTGTATGAGATGATCATGTTTTGTTAAAGTTATAGGCAACTGGCAGGAGCCTTATGGTTGTCTCTTTATTGCATAAGATGCAAGCTCCATATAATTGATTTACTTTATCGCTATGCGATAGCAATAGTTGCAAAAGCAATAGTTGGCGAGACGACCATGTGACGACACGTTGATAGAGATCAAGATGATGGAGATCATGGTGTCATGCCGGTGACGATGGAGATCATGACGGTGCTTTGGAGATGGAGATCAAAGACACAAGATGATGATGGCCATATCGTGTCACATATTTTGATTGCATGTGATGTTTATATTTTATGCATCTTATTTTGCTTAGTACGTTGGTAGCATTATAAGATGACCCCTCACTAAATTTCAAGGTATAAGTGTTCTCCCTGAGTATGCACCGTTGCGACAGTTCTTCGTGCTGAGACACCACGTGATGATCGGGTGAGATATAACGGGTGCAAGCCAGTTTTGCACATGCAGAATACTCGGGTTAAACTTGACGAGCCTAGCATATGCAGATATGGCCTCGGAACATAGAGACCGAAAGGCCGAGCGTGAATCATATAGTAGATATGATCAACACAGTGATGTTCACCATTGAAAACTACTCCATCTCACGTGATGATCAGACAGGGTTTAGTTGATATGGATCACGTGATCATTTAGATGACTCGAGGGATGTCTATCTAAGTGGGAGTTCTTAAGTAATATGATTAATTGAACCTTAATTTATCATGAATTTAGTACCTGATAGTATTTGCATATCTATGTTATAGATCAATAGCTCGCGTATAGCTCCCCTATTTTATTTTTGATATGTACCTAGAGAAAACTAAGTCGAAAGATGATAGTAGCAATGATGCAGACTGGATCTGTGATCTGAGGATTATTCTCATTGCTGCATAGGAGAATTATGTCCTTGATGCACCGCTAGGTGATAGACCTATTGCAGGAGCAGATGCAGACGTTATGAACGTTTGACAAGCTCAGTATGATGACTACTAGATAGTTTAGTGCACCATGATTTACGGCTTAGAACCGGGACTTCAAAACATTTTGAAAGCCAAGGAGCATATAAGATGTTCCAAGAGCTGAAATTGGTATTACAGACTCATGGCCGAGTCGAGAGGTATGAGACCTCTGACAAGTACTTTGCCTACAAGATGGAGGAGAATAGCTCAACCAGTGAGCATGTGCTCAGAATGTCTGAGTACTACAATTGCTTGAATCATGTGGGAGTTAATCTTCCAGATAAAATAGTGATTGACAGAATTCTCTAGTCACTATCACCAAGTTACTGGAACTTTGTGATGAACTATAATATGCAAGGGATGACAAACGATTCCCGAGCTCTTCGCAATGCTAAAATCGGCGAAGTTAGAAATCAAGAAAAGTATCAAATGTTGATGGTTGACAAGACCACTAGTTTCAAGTAAAAGGGCAAGGAAAGAAAGGGAACTTCAAGAAAGAATGGCAAGCAAGTTGCCACTCCCATGAAGAAAGCTAGACCTAAGCCTGAAACTGAGTGCTTCTACTGCAAAGGAAATGGTCACTGGAAGCGGAACTGCCCCAAATACTTGGCGGATAAGAACGATGGCAAAGTGAACAAAAGTATATATGATATACATGTTATTGATGTGTACTTTACTAGTGTTCATAGTAGCCTCTGGGTATTTGATACTGGTTCAGTTGCTATGATTAGTAACTTGAAAAAAGAGTTACAAAATGAACAGAGACTAGTTGAGGGTGAGGTGAAGATGTGTGTTGGAAGTGATTCCAAGGTTGATAAGATCACCATCGCACACTCCCTTTACCTTCGGGATTAGTGTTGAACCTAAAATAAATGTTATTTGGTGTTTGCATTGAGCATAATATGATTGGATCATGTTTATTGCAATACGGTTATTCATTTAAGTCAAAGAATAATTGTTATTCTGTTTACATGAATAAAACCTTCTGTGGTCATACACCCAAGGTGAATGGTTTATTGAATCTCGATCGTAGTGATACACATATTTATAATATTATGCCAAAAGATGCAAAGCTGATAACATTAGTGCAACATATTTGTGGCATTGCCATTTAGGTCATGTTGGTGTAAAGCGCATGAAGAAACTCCATGCTGATGGGCTTTTGGAATCACTTGATGCTTACGAACCATGCCTCATGGGCAAGATGACTAAGACTCCATTCTCCGGAACAATGGAGCGAGCCACTGACTTATTGGAAATAATACATACCAATGTATGCGGTCCGATGAGTGTTGAGGCTCACGGCAGGTATCATTATTTCCTGACCTTCATAGATGACTTGATGAAACATAAGTCTGAAACATTTGAAAAATTCAAAGAATTTCAGAGTGAAGTGGAGAATCATCGTAACAAGAAAATAAAGTTTCTACAATCTGATCACAGAGGCGAATATTTGAGTTACGAGTTTGGCCTTCAATTAAAACAATGTGGAATAGTTTCACAAACTCATGCCACCTGCAACACCATAGCATAATGGCGTGTCTGAACATCGTAACCGTACTTTATTACATATGGTGCGATTTATGATGTCTCTTACCGGTTTACCACTATCGTTTTGGGGTTATGCATTAGAGACAGCTGCATTCACGTTAAATAGGGCACCATCTAAATCCGTTGAGATGACACCATATGAACTGTGGTTTAGCAAGAGACCTAAGTTGTCGTTTCCTAAAGTTTGGGGCTATGATGCTTATGTGAAAAAGCTTCAACCTGATAAGCTCGAAGCCAAATCGGAGAAATGTGTCTTCATAGGATACCCAAAGGAAACTGCTGGGTACACCTTCTATCATAGATCCGAAGGCAAGATATTCGTTGCTAAGAATGGTTCCTTTCTAGAGAAGGAGTTTCTCTCGAAAGAAGTGAGTGGGAGGAAAGTAGAACTTTATGAGGTAATTGTACCTTCTCCCGAATTGGAAAGTAGTACATCACAGAAACCAGTTCCAGTGATTCCTACACCAATTAGTGAGGAAGCTAATGATGATTTGTAACACCCAGATGATTAAGCAACAGTAATCACCTCGGTTACTGTGACTAAACTCACGTTGATTCGAACCCGGTCTAAATCAAATTCAAAACAAAAGCAAACGATAAAAGTTTTCAAAAACTAAAACTAAAATGTTCGGGGGTTGTCAAAAATAACAAAGCTAATTATGGTGGGGTGCACACATTTTTGTAAAGTGTTTTGGTATTTTAAATAAACTAAAACAGAAAAAGAAGAAAAAAGAAAAGAAAAATTAAAACAAAAAGAGTGGGGGAAGACCCAACAGCCCAACGGGCCAAACCCCCCACCGGCCCATCGGCCACCCATGGCCCGCCCAACCGCCGCCCCTTATCCACTCCCCGCCGGCTAACCCTAGCCCTCACTCGCCCCCCCGATCCCTTTCTCCTCCTCCTCATGCTGATCCGGATCGGCACCGGATCCGCCTCCGCCTCCCCCTCGACGCCGGCGACCCCACCGCCCGACCAGCACCTTCCCCTCCTCCCGACCTACATGGGCGCGAGGCCCCGCCGCTGCTGGGTCGTCCCCGACCCGCCTCACCGGATCCGCCCAGCGCCGACGGCCGCCTCCCGACCCCCTCCTCACGGTCGCCACCGAAGTCCCGAGCCCGCCAGCATAGACCCGCGTTCCCCCCCAGTGAGCTCTCCTCTCTCCCCTAGTTCCTCCCGAACGCTGCCGTCGCCCGGGCCTCCCGTCGCCCGCTCGGCCGCCCTCGCATCACGCGCAGGCCGCCATGCCACGCCGCCCCCACCTCCCTCTCCTTTCTCCTCGCCCGGCGGCGCCCCCCCCGCCGCACTCCAACGCCTCCCGCCGTGGATCCGTCGCTGGCGCCCCGTGACTAAATGGTCACAGGCCGAGCCTGTGTGGCTCGGCCACAAGAACCCTCCCGGCCTCCGTGTGCTGCCGACGAAGACCCGAGCCACCCCGCCGCCTCCGCCGCTCGCCGGCGCCGTTCCGGCCGAGTCCGGCCGACCCCCTTGCCCCCATTGGACGCAGCGCCCTCCCCGCTCTCGAACGCGCCGCCAAGGCCCGTTTGGCAGCGGGAGACGAGTCCGCGAGCTCGGCGCCCTCCTCCGCCATGACGCCACCGAGCCAACTCCGCCCTTACCCCGCCGCGGACGTGGCACGAATAATCGGCCCTTTGGCACATCGATGATGGGCCCAGGGCCCCCCCTCGCTCTGTTGACTCGGTCGGGGTGGCCGATCAACCCCCATCACATCGACATGGGGCCCCACCCCAAAGAACATTTTTAAAATAAAAAAAAAGAAAAGGAAAATGAAAATTAAATAAATATAAATAAAATGAATAAACTAATTAATTAATTAATTAATTAATTAATTAATTAATTAATTAATTAAGTAATCTAATTAATCCTGATTAACTAACCTAATGACTAATTAACCTAATTAACTATTGTTAATTAAACTAAGCTAGGTTAATTAGTTAACAGTGTATGACGAACGGGTCCCACATGTCATGGTTGACTTAGTCAACCCTGTTGATCGTTGACGCCGAGATGACATCATCTTGACGTCATAAATACATTTTTCAATTAATTAATTAATTAATTAAATTCCGAAATTATTAAAATCTTTTAAAATCATATCTTTTAATCCGTAACTCGGTTAAAATATTTTCAACATGAAAGTTGCTCGAACGACGAGACGAATCCGGATCGCGATCGCTCGTCCGCCACACACCCCTAACCTATCGAACCTGCAACTTTCCCCTCCGCTCCTCCGCTGAAAACCACGAAACACCGGAATACTTTCCGGATGTTTCTTAACCAAGAACCCCCATACCACGTTAGGGCACGCCTAGCATCGCTTCTTGGCATGTCATGCATCGTTATGCATCTGTTTACTTGGTATTCATTGTTTCTTCCCCCTCTTCTCTCCGGTAGACTACGAGACCGACGCTGCTGCTGCCCGATTCGACTACGGTGTTGACGACCCTCTCTCTTGCCAGAGCAACCAGCAAGCCCCCCTTGATCACGGATATCGCCTACTCTTATCTACACTGCTTGCATTAGAGTAGTATAGCATATTCTTGTTTTGAGATACTCCTATCTTTCTTTGCATAGCTTTGTCCTTGTTACTTCATTGTTACCTTACCTGCAATCCTTTATGCTTAGTATAGGATGCTAGTACTTTCATCTGTGGCCCTACATTCATGTCCGTCTGCCGTGCTATACTATCGGGCCGTGATCACTCGGGAAGTGATCACGGGTATATACTATATACTTATACATGATACATGTGAGACTAAAGTCGGGTCGGCTGATGGAGCACCATGAGTGGATCTTTGAGGCGAGCGACAGGCAGGTTGAGACCGCCTAGGAGAGAGGTGGGCCTGGCCTGTTCGGCGTTCATGGATACTTAACACGGTTAACGAGGTCTTGGTATTTGATCTGAGTTGGCTACTGAACTTATACGCACTAACCATCTACGGGAGTAGTTATGGGTATCCCGCGTCGTGGTATCACCGGCAATACTTGAGACGTCGGCGACGAGCGGCGCGCGGATTGGACTGGAACGCTTTCTTTGGCTAGGTCTGCTTCGGCCACAGACGCAACGTCTTGGTGTGTGCTCGAGGCGATGGGCCCGACCCTGCGCGCTTAGGTTTAGACCGGCGTGTTGGCCTCTCTGTTGTGCCTAGGTGGGGCTGCGACGTGTTGATCTTCCGCGGCGGGCATGACCCCTAAAGTGTGTCCGCCAAATGGGATCAAGCGTCTTTGGTAAGATGGTGCACCCTGCAGGAAGTTAATCTATTCGGATAGCCGTGATCTTGATAATGTGACGACTTGGAGTTGTACCTTGAGCTTATGACAACTAGAACCGGATACTTGATAAAACACACCCTTCCAAGTGCGGATACAACCGGTGGTCGCTCTCTCGTGGATATGAGGAGGGATCGCGGGTAGGACTATTGCTATGTGATGTTACTTGGAGGACTTCATATTGTCCCTTCTACTGTTGCAAGACAGAGACCGAGCGTAGTCTTCGTTAAGACTAGCTATCCCCTCTTATTACGGCATTCTGCAGCTCAGTCCACCGATATGGCCCTTTACACATATATCCATGCATATGTAGTGTAGCTCCTTGCTTGCAGTACTTTGGATGAGTACTCACGGTTGCCTTGTTCCCCTTTTTCCCCTACCTCTACTCGATTGCTGCAACTGCATGATGGAGCCCAGAGCGACGCCGCCGCCTATGACGACTACTACTCGAGGTGCCTACTACTACGTGCAGCCCACCGACGACCGGTGAGTAGCTTAGGAGGATCCTGGCAGAGGCCTGCTCCTCTTCGATCTCAGATCCCGCTTTGTGCTAGCCTTCTTAAGGCGGACTTGTTTGACTTATGTCCGTACTCAGATATTGTTGCTTCCGCTGACTTCCTATGATCGAGCACTTGTATTCGAGCCCTCGAGGCCCTGGCTTGTATTATGATGCTTGTATGACTTATTTTATTTGTAGAGTTGTGTTGTGATATCTTCCCGTGAGTCCTTGATCTTGATCGTACACATTTGCGTGCATGATTAGTGTACGATTAAATTGGGGGCATCACAAGTTGGTATCAGAGCCGACTGCCTGTAGGAATCCCCCTTCCACACTCCTTGGTCGAAGTCGAGTCTAGACATTGCAAAAACTTTTACTAACTTGGCTGTGTGCCTTACGGGCCCACGTCGCCATCGGGTGGTACTAGGATCTTTTACTCCTCGACCTTTACTCTGGGACTCTGAACTCTCTTCTACTCGGGTTAAACGATTTTACTAACTAACACTAGGATCCCGAGACCACATTCACCCCAAAGTTGGATAAAGCCATAGTTGCTTCTTGGAATTGTATTTTGATCAATTTCCACGCTGTCATTTGACTCCTTTGAAACGTCTTTGTTTTAGATGGAACCCACGAGGCAGGTCGTATGGCTACACGACGGCCATTGGTGCCTCGGGATCACTGCGGTGCTAGCAGAGATGATGACCTATCCGGTTATCGCGGCACCCCGAGTACACCGCCTATGAGGAGTACCAGGACTATAACCGGGAGCGATGCGCGCCATCGTCCACCTCTACTCTCGGAGTACGAGTCCACTCTTGTCTTTGCACACCGCACATGGTGTTGGAGTGACTATCGATATGGCAGTCCACGATGCTGCTTATGCTGCTCGACACGTCTTCGTGCGAGTATCGAGTTGGACACCTCCCCTTGAGCACATTGCTATCGCGTCGATGTTGGTGAGGAGGGTTACTACACCGCTGCCTACTCCATCGTCACCAGAGAGCCCTTCCACCATCGTAACTTTGTTCGCATGCCGATGGGCTGGATCGAGCTAACCGAGCTCTTCGCCACGAGTTGTACATCACCCGTCGGCACCTTTACCGTGCTCGACGCTGATGCACCCTTTGTCCGATCGGGAGAGCTGCGGCGTTCTGCGATCTACCCAGCCAGACCGTGATGCCCCAGGGTGTCGGTTGGCGACGTGGAGGCTACTCTCCGCGACTTGGCCCTTTTCTCGCCACCGGACGCCGGATTCAGCACCGAGTATCCGCGGCCCCAAGGTCACTGACGTGGAGGACTATCCGCTGCCGCACTACCAGCTTTCAGGCTACAGCTACCTCCGCAGTACCGCGTGGGACTGATGTAGACTTGTTTGTTAGTGTTTGATGTATTCGCCGCGAGCCTGCGTGCCGCCTATGATGTCTTAGTCTTTGTACTGAACTCTATGTACCGAACTCTACGCTTGATCCCTTTTGTAAGATATGCCGACTACTATGTAGTTCCTATCATGCTGCTTTCATTATGCATGTTTCATCACGAATGATTCTTGCCCTTTGCATAATTTCTCAAATGCTGAACTACCCCTGTTATATAATAGCAGGATGGTTAGGCCAGCTGGTCGTGGTCGTGGTGGCAACTTCCCACCACCACCTGAGTACATGGCTGGTATGATCCAACAGCTCGAGATGAATCGCCAGTTCATGGAGAACATGATGGCTCAGTTTCCTCGCCCCAATATGAACCAGCACCCAAACGGAACAACTCTGCAGGATTTCATACGCCTGAACCCCAGCGTGTACCGCAGCTCAACTCAGCCATTTGGATGCCGATGATCGCTCCGTGACATCACCTATGAGATGGAGTCTGCTGATGTAGCCCTCGCCACTATGTCACTTTTGCTTCCTTCTTCCTGAAGGACCCGAGCTCAATGGTGGGACAGCCACAGCGTACTCTGCCAGCTTGGAACACTCATCACTGGCGGACTTCCAAGCTGCCTTCCGTGCCCGCTTCATCCCACAAGGGTCATGGACCGGAAGAAGCGTGAGTTCATAACCTCACCCAAGGCAACAAGACTGTTGAAGCTTATCAACGAGAGTTCTTGGACTTGTCTCGCTATGCTGAAGAGGACATTGCAACTGATGCACGCAGACAGGAGAAGTTTCGTGACGGCCTTCAAGCTGACATCAAGCTCGCACTTCTGGTGCACGACTTTGCTGATTTCGCCACCTTGGTGAACAAAGCTATCAATGTCGAAACTGGTCCGCAGGAATACCAGAGCTCTAACAGCGCAACTGTGACACGGGCTCATCTTGGGCCCGTCCTCGCAGAAGCGCAAGATATGGATTCCCAACGGATGTACCAGCCGAATGCATCTGCTCCAAGGCGTAACTATGCTGCACCTCGCCCGCCTACAACTAAGCAGCCAAAGCTTCCAGCTCCACCACCCCAAGCTCTGCTCCCACTCCCAATAATGGTTTGTGCTTGGTGTGGACAACCAGGGCACCGTGCTAGAGAATGCAACGAGAACCAGAATCAGTGGCCCTTCCAAAGAATCGGCCGTGGAAACACCTGCACCCGCAACAACACCGCCAAGCCTTATGGTCAAGCTCAGCCAACCACGCTCATCCGAACGAAGCTCAAGACCAGCCTGCTCTCGTGATGGGTACACTCCTCGTAAATTCAAGACTGCATCTGTTTTATTCGATTCAGGAGCATCGCATTCATTCATGTCAGAAGACTTTGCATACAAGCACGACGTTAAGTGTGAGGAGATGAACTCTTCGGTAGTGGTAAAAACCCTTGGGACAATGTCAAACCTCCATGGTTGGCGTCGACGTCCCCGTGGAAATCGAAGGGCTGGAATTCTATGCCTCCCCCATTATCCTGAAGACGTCTAACATCGACCTCATTTTGGGGATGGATTGGTTGAAAGCGCATACTGCGTCAATCGTTTGCGCCACTAAGACCGTCCATCTGCTACACCCTTCTGATGAAATAATAAGCTACAATGCTCATCTGGTTCAGGATGCCGAGGCAAGGCTCTATGCTTTGAATGCATTGAACGCCGCACCCCTCGAGGGAATTGAAAACATTCACGTGCTTATGCGATTTCCAAGACGTCTTCCTCAAGAACTTCCAGGATTCCCCTACTAGAGCTGTCGAATTCATCATCGACTTGAAACCGTGCACCACTCCTATAGCCAGCGACCCTACAAGATGCCGCCGCATGAACTCCTTGAGCTAAAGGAGGAAATCGACAAATCTCTTCAAAGCGGCTTCATTCGCCCAAGTTGCTCACCTTGGGGAGCACCTTCTCTCTTGTCAAGAAGAAGGATGGGACAAACCGATTGGTCCAAGACTACCGTCCCATAAATCAAGCTACCATTCGAATAAGTATCCTCTTCCTCGGATCAATGATCTTTATGATCAACTGGCTGGTTCGTCAGTGTTCTCGAAACTCGACTTGAGGTTGGGTTACCACCAGATCCGTGTTCGTGAGGAGGATATCCCCAAGACCGCATTTGTGACTCGTTATGGTTCATACGAGTACACCGTCATGTCTTCGGCTTAACCAATGCTCCAGCCACCTTCTCTCACTTTGATGAACTATATATTCATGGATTACCTCGACAAGTTCGTCGTGGTTTATCCGGATGATATCCCGATATTCTCCAAGAATGAAGAAGAACATGCTTGAACATCTTCGCCTTGTGTTGGAAAAGCTACGAGAGCATCAACTATATGCCAAGTTCTCCAAGTGTGAATTCGGCTTCCGAAGTAACCTATCTTGGGCATGTCATCTCTAAGGATGGTATTGCCGTCAACCCCGAACGAGTTCAGGCTATTCTCGATTGGACTCCTCCAAGAACGTTAAGCAAAGTCGAAGTTTTCTCGGTCTCGCCACTATTGCCGCCGATTCGCCGAGAACTTCTCCAAGATTGCCGAGCCTCGACTAACTTTGTTGCATAAGGGCGCCAAATTCCAATGGATGATAAGTGTCGGAAAGTTTCAGCACTCAAAGACAAGTTGACTTCTGCCCGAGGCTAGATCCTCCCGATACTAAGAAGGACTTCGTCATTTATCGCGACGCTTCTCGTCAAGGATTAGGCGGTGTCCTAATGCAAGAGCGCAAAGTGGTTGCTTATGCCTCTCGACAGATTCGCCCTCACGAAGAGAACTACCCAGTTCACGACCTCGAACTTGCTTGCCGTCATTCATGCATCAAGCAAATGGCGACATTACCTTCTCGGTAATCGTTGCGAGATCTTCACCGACCACCAAAGTCTGAAGTATCTGTTTACTCAGCCAGACCTGAACCTCCGTCAGCAGAGATGGATGGAGACTGTTGCAGACTTTGATTTGGGTATTTCCTATACGCCAAGCAAGGCTAATGTAATGGCTGATGCCTTGAGCCGCAAGTCTTCTGCAACCACCTTCGAGTTCACAAAGTTCAGCCCCACTTGTTGAAGAATTGAAAAGTGAACCTCCATATTGTTCCTCCGGTGCACTCGCTCCCCTCCTCCGGAGTTCCGCAAGATGAATCTCCGTGTTGTTCCTAGGGTTCCCTCTATACCTCGGCTGTTGAACCCGATCTCGTGGGCACCATAAAGACAATGCAGGATTTGACTCAAGTCTACAAGATTAAGCAAGACCTCAAAAGGGAAATCCTCATTCTTCATCATTCTTGATGATGGCGCCTTGTACTTCAAAGGCCGCCTAGTGGTGCCGTGTAAGAAGGAAAACCTGAATATGACTCGAAGGTTATGAAAGAAGCTCATGATACGCCTCTATGTATCCATCCCGCAGTACAAAGATGTATCAAGACATTCGCCGAGATTCCGTGGTCTAATATGAAGCAGGACATTGCTCGCTATGTTGTTTGAGTGTGACGTTTGCCGTCATATCAAAGCGTAACATCAAAGGCCTCTGAACTCGCAACCTATCTCTATTCCTGAATGGAAATGGGACCATGTTGAAATGGACTTCAATCCTGGATTTCCCAAATCGCAGAAAGGTAATGATGCTATTCTTGTCGTCATTGACCGGCTTTCTAAAGTTGCTCATTTTCCGACGGTCAAAGAAACGATCACGCTAGTCAGCTTGCAACTCTCTATATGTCCAAATTGTTTCACTTCACGGTATTCCACTGGTTATCGATTCGGACCGTGGCAGCTTATTCACTTCAAGATTCAGGCAAGTTTTCAAGAAGCCATGGGGACTCATTTATCTTTCAAGATCGCGTTTCATCCATGAGCTCAAGGGCAAGTTGAACGTGTCAACCAAATTCTCGAAGACATGCTTCGAGCTTGTGTCGTTTCCTTCGGCAAGAAATGGGAGGAATCTCACCCGTATGCTGAGTTCTCTTATAATAATAGCTATCAAGCTAGTCTGAAGATGGCCCCCTTCGAGGTGTTATATGGACGAAAGTGCCGAACCCCTCTGAACTGGTCAGAAACTGGGGAACGTCCACTCTTCGGTCCGGATATTATCCAACATGCCGAAGAACAAGTCCACATTATTCGCGAGAATCTCAAGACTGCTCAGTCGCGTCAAAAGAGTAATTATGACCGTCATCACAAAGACATGGTCTATCAACTTTGGCGAAAAGGCCTATCTTCGCGTTACACCAATGAAGGGTGCTCACCGCCGGATCAAGGGCAAGCTAGCTCCTCGCTATATTGGCCCATTCACTATTCTCGAAAGGCGTGGAAAAGTGGCATATCAACTGGAGCTTCCGTCGAACCTTTCTCGTTCATGATGTGTTCCACGTGTCACAACTCCGACGCTGCTTCAAGGACCCAATCCGAGCGAAGGACCATGAAGTGCTCGAATTGCAACAGACCTCTCCTATAAAGAGCATCCGTCCGCATTCTCGACCAAGCTGAACGCCGCACACGCCGGAGGCGATCAAGTTCCTCAAAGTCCAAAGGTCGAATCACTCAAGACGGCGAAGCCACAACGCGAGGATCGCCTTGAGATGAATACCCGCACTCTTTCCTTCTACCTCCTAAATCTCGGGCGAGATTTCTTGTAGTGGAGGAGATTTGTAACACCGGATGATTAAGCAACAAGAATCACCTCGATTCTTCGTGGACTAAACTCACGCTGATTCAAACCGGTCTAAATCAAATTCAAAACAAAAGCAAACGATAAAAGTTTTCAAAAACTAAAACTAAAATGTTCGGGGTTGTCAAAATAACAAAGCTAATTATGGTGGGGTGCACACATTTTTGTAAAGTGTTTTGGTATTTTAAATAAACTAAAAGCAGAAAAGAAGAAAATAAGAAAAGAAAATTAAAACAAAAGGGTGGGGGAAGACCCAACAGGCCAACTGGGCCAAACCCCCCACCGCCCAATCAGCCACCCATGGCCCGGCCCAACCGCCGCCCCTTATCCACTCCCCCGTCGGCTAACCCTAGCCCTCACTCGCCTCCCCGATCCCTTTCTCCTCCTCCTCGCGCCGATCCGATCGGCACCGGATCCGCCTGCCGCCCCCGCCCGGGCGACCCCACCGCCTGACCGCACCTTCCTCCCTCCTCCTCGACTCCATCACGGGCGCTTAGGCTCAGCTGGGTCGCCCCGACCCCGCCTCCGGATCCGCCCGACGCCACGGCCGCCTCCCGACCCCTCCTCACCGGTCGCCACAGAGCGTCCCGAGCCCGCCAGATAGACCCTGTTCCCCCCCAGTGAGCTCTCCCTCTCTCCCCTAGTTCCCTCCGAACGCCGCCCGTCGCCGGGCCTCCCGTCGCCTCCACGCCCCCTCCCGGTCATGGGTCATCATGGCGGCCCAGCAGCCACGCCGCCCCCACCTCCCTCTCCTTTCTCCTCGAAGGCGGCGTCCCCCCCGCCGCACTAACGCCCCCCTCCCGCCAGGATCCTGTCGCCGGCGCCCCGTGACTAAATGGTCACGGGCCGAGCCTGTGTGGCTCGGCGCGGCCAAGAACCCCTCCCGACCTCCGTGGCGATGTCGACGAAGACCCGAGCCACCCGCCGCCTCCGCCGCTGGCTGCGCCGTTCGGCGAGTCCGCCGACCCCTTGCCCCCATTGGACGCAGCGCCTCGCTCTCGAGCGCGCTTCCGCGCCCGTTTGGCTTGCCGGGAGACGAGTCCGGCGAGCTCGGCGCCCTCCTCGCCCGGACGCCACCGAGCCAACTCCGCCCTACCCCGCCAACGTGGCACGAATCGGGCCCGCCACATCGACCGATGGGCCCAGGCCCCCCTCGCTCTGTTGACTCTGTCGGCCAGGTGACCGTCCAACCCCCCATCACATCGACATGGGGCCCCACCCCCAAAGAACATTTTTAAAAATAAAAAAAAAAGAAAAGGAAAATGAAAATTAAATAAATATAAATAAAATGAATAAAACTAATTAATTAATTAATTAATTAATTAATTAAGTAAATAATTAATCTAATTAATCCTGATTAATTAACCTAATGACTAATTAACCTAATTAACTATTGTTAATTAAACTAAGCTAGGTTAATTAGTTAACAGTGTATGACGAACGGGTCCCACATGTCAGGGTTGACTTAGTCAACCCTGTTGACTGCTGACGTCAACATGACATCATGCTGACGTCATAAATACATTTTTCGAATTAATTAATTAATTAATTAAATTCTAGAAATTATTAAAATCTTTTAAAAATCATATCTTTTAATCCGTAACTCGGATTAAAATATTTTCAACATGAAAGTTGCTCAGAACGACGAGACGAATCCGGATACGCAATCGCTCGTCCGCCACACACCCCTAACCTATCGAACCTGCAACTTTCCCCCGCCTCCCGCTGCGAAAACCGAAACACCGGAATACTTTCCGGATGTTTCTTAACCAAGAACCCCCATACCACGTTAGGGCACGCCTAGCATCGCTTCTTGGCATGTCATGCATCGTTATGCATCTGCTTACTTGGTATTCATTGTTTCTTCCCCTCTTCTCTCCGTAGAGACTACGAGACCGACACTTTCTTTGCCCGCCTTCGACTATGGTGTTGACGACCCTCTCTCTTGCCAGAGCAACCAGCAAGCCCCCCTTGATCACCAGATATCGCTTACTCTTATCTACATCGCTTGCATTAGAGTAGTATAGCATGTTACTGTTTTCGAGATACTCCTATACTTCTTTGCATAGCCCGTCCTTGTTACTTCATTGTTACCTTACGCAATCCTTTATGCTTAGTATAGGATGCTAGTACTTTCATCTGTGGACCTACATTCATGTCCGTCACCGTGCTATACTATCGGGCCGTGATCACTCGGGAAGTGATCACGGTATATACTATATACTTATACATGATACATGTGAGACTAAAGTCGGGTCGGTGATGGAGCACCCATGAGTGGATCTTTGAGGCGGAGCGACAGGCAGGTTGAGACCGCCTAGGAGAGAGGTGGGCCTGGCCTGTTCGCGTTCATGGATACTTAACACGCTTAACGAGGTCTTGGTATTTGATCTGAGTTGGCTACGAACTTATACGCACTAACCATCTACGCTGGAGTAGTTATGGGTATCCCGCGTCGTGGTATCACCGGCATTTCAGACGTCACGACGGAGCGGGCGCTACCGGATTGGACCGAACGCCTGCTGGGCTAGGTCTGCTTCGTCACAGACGCGTGCAGTGTGCTCAGTAGGCGATGGGCCTGCACCCTGCTTAGCTTAGGTTTAGACCGCGTGTTGGCCTCTCACAGCCTAGGTGGGGCTGCGACGTGTTGATCTTCCGCGGCGGGCATGACCCCGAAAGTGTGTCCGCCAAATGGGATCAAGCCTGCTGGTAAGATGGTGCACCCTGCAGGAAGTTAATCTATTCGGATAGCCGTGATCTTCGGTAACAGGACGACTTGGAGTTGTACCTTGAGCTTATGACAACTAGAACCGGATACTTGATAAAACACACCCTTCCAAGTGCCAGATACAACCGGTGGTCGCTCTCTCTCAGGGATATGAGGAGGGGATCGCCGGGTAGGACTATTGCTATGTGATGTTACTTGGAGGACTTCATATTGTCCCCTTCTACCTGTTGCAAGACAGGAGACCAGAAGCGTAGTCTTCGTTAAGACTAGCTATCCCCTCTTATTCTCGGCATTCTGCGATTCGGTCACCACCGATATGGCCCTTTACACATATATCCATGCATATGTAGTGTAGCTCCTTGCTTCAGTACTTTGGATGAGTACTCACGGTTGCCTTGTTCCCCTTTTTCCCCTACCTCTACTCGATTGCGCAACCAGATGATGGAGCCCAGAGCGACGCCGCCGCCTATGACGACTACTACTCGGAGGTGCCTACTACTACGCAGCAGCCCGGCGATTTACGACCGAGAGTAGCTTAGGAGGATCCTGCAGGAGGCCTGCTCCTCTTCGATCTGTATCCCGCTTTGTGCTAGCCTTCTTAAGGCGGACTTGTTTGACTTATGTCTCGTACTCAGATATTGTTGCTTCCACGACTCGCCTATGATCGAGCACTTGTATTCGAGCCCTCGAGGCCCCTGGCTTGTATTATGATGCTTGTATGACTTATTTTATTTGTAGAGTTGTGTTGTGATATCTTCCCGTGAGTCCTTGATCTTGATCGTACACATTTGCGTGCATGATTAGTGTACGATTAAATCGGGGGCGTCACGATGATTATCATGAAACTTCAGATCAAGTTACTACTGAACCTCGTAGGTCAACCAGAGTACGGTCTGCACCAGAGTGGTACGGTAATTCTGTTCTGGAAGTCATGTTACTAGACCATTACGAACCTACGAACTATGAGGAAGCGATGATGAGCCCAGATTCCACGAGATGGCTTGAAGCCATGAAATCTGAGATGGGATCCATGTATGAGAACAAAGTATGGACTTTGATTGACTTGCCCGACGATCGGCGAGCCATTGAGAATAAATGGATCTTCAAGAGGAAGACAGACGCTGATAGTAGTGTTACTATCTACAAAGCTCGAATTGTCGCAAAAAAGGTTTTCGACAAGTTCAAGGTGTTGACTACGATGAGAATTTCTCACTCGTATCTATGCTTAAAGTCTGTCTGAATCATGTTAGCAATTGCCGCATTTTATGAAATTTGGCAAATGGATGTCAAAATTGCATTCCTTAATGGATTTCTTAAAGAAGAGTTGTATATGATGCAACCAAAAGGTTTTGTCAATCCAAAAAGGTGCTAACAAAGTGTGTAAGGTCCAGTGATCCATTTATGGACTAGTGCAAGCATCTCGGAGTTGGAATGTACGCTTTGATAGTGTGATCAAAGCATATGGTTTTATACAGACTTTTGGAGAAGCCTGTATTTACAAGAAAGTGAGTGGGAGCACTACAGCCTTTCTGATAAGTATATGTGAATGACATATTGTTGATTAGAAATGATGTAGAATTTTCTGGAAAGCATAAAGGAGTGTTTGAAAGGAGTTTTTCAAAGAAAGACCTCGGTGAAGCTGCTTACATATTGAGCATCAAGATCTATAGATATAGATCAAGACGCTTGATAAGTTTTTTCAATGAGTACATACCTTGATAAGATTTTGAAGAAGTTCAAAATGGAACAGTCAAAGAAGGAGTTCTTGCTTGTATTGCAAGGTGTAAAGTTGAGTAAGACTCAAAAGACGACCACGGCAGAAATAGAAAGAGAATGAAAGTCATTCCCTATGCCTTAACCATAGGTTCTATAAAGTATGCTATGTTGTGTACCATACCTACTGTGTACCTTGCCATGAGTTTGGCAAGGGGGTACAATATTGATCCAGGAGTGGATCACTAGACAGCGGTCAAAATTATCCTTAGAAGACTAAGGAGATGTTTCTCGGTTATGGAGGTGATAAAGAGTTCATCGTAAAGAGTTACGACGATGCAAGCTTTTACACCGATCCGGATGACTCCGAGTCTCAATCTGGATACATATTGAAAGTGGGAGCAACTAGCTAGAGTAGCTCCATGCAGAGCATTGTAGGCATAGAAAATTTGCAAAATACATACGGCTCTAAATGTGACAGACCCATTGACTAAGCTTCTCTCACAAGCAAAACATGATCACACCTTAGTACTCTTTGGGTGTTAATTTGTAGGATCGGAAGTATGTCTAGAGGGGGGGGGGTGATTAGACTACTTGACCAAATAACAATCTAGCCTTTTCCCAATTTTAGTTCTTGGCAGATTTTAGCAACTTAGCACAAGTCAAGTAATCAACCTACACATGCAATTCTAAGAGTATAGCAGCGGAATGTAAAGCAATTGCATATGAAGGTAAAGGGGATGAGATTTAGGGAGCAAACACAATGTTGACATGGAGATTTTTTATCCGTGGTTCCGATAGGTGGTGCTATCGTACATCCACGTTAATGGAGACTTCAACCCACGAAGGGTAACGGTTGCGCGAGTCCACGGAGGGCTCCACCCATGAAGGGTCCACGAAGAAGCAACCTTGTCTATCCCACCATGGCCGTCGCCCACGAAGGACTTGCCTCACTCGGGTAGATCTTCATGAAGTAGGAGATGTCCTTGCCCTTACAAACTCCTTGGTTCAACTCCACAATCTTGACGGAGGCTCCCAAGTGACACCTAGCCAATCTAGGAGACACCACTCTCCAAGAAGTAACAAATGGTGTGTTTATGATGAACTCCTTTCTCTTGTGATTCAAATGATAGTCTCCCCAACACTCAACTCTCTCTCATAGGATTGGATTTGGTAGAAAGAAGATTTGAGTGGAAAGCAACTTGGGGAAGGCTAGAGATCAAGATTCATGTGGTTGGAATGGAATATCTTGACCTCAACACAAGTGTAGGTGGTTCTCTCTCACAAAATATGTGTTGGAAGTGTAGGCATGTTCTGATGGCTCTCTCCATGAATGAAGAGTGGGTGGAGGGGTATATATAGCCTCCACACAAAATCTAACCGTTACACATAAACCACCAAACTCGGTGGGACCGAATCATGAAACTCGGTCGGACCGATTTAGTTCAAAATGTGAACGTTAGGATTCTCGATGGGACCGGCTGGATCAGCTCAGTGGGACCGATGTCATTAGGGTTAGGGCATAATGTAATCTCGGTGAGACCGATTACACAAACTCGGTGAGACCGATTTTGGTAATAGTCAAACAGAGAGTTGGTCAGGCAAACTCGGTGGGACCGATTCGCTCATCTCGGTTGGACCAAAACGTTACGAAAGGGAAACAAAGAGTTTGCATTGCAATCTCGGCGGGACCGATCGCTCATCTCGGTTTGACCGAAACGTTACGAAAAGGAAATAGAGAGATTACAACCCCATCTCGATGGGACCGAGATCCCTATCGGTGAGACCTAATTGATTAGGGTTTCTGGCAGTGGCTATGACAAATGAACTCGGTGGCTCTGGATATGAAATTTCGGTGGGGCCGAGTTGGACTTTTTGGATTAGGACATATGTGGATATGAGAAAGTAGTCGAGGGTTTTGGAGCATATCACTAAGCATTTTGAGCAAGATACTCATTAGGCAACACATCATCCCTTCTTAATAGTATTGGCTTTTCCTATAGACTCAATGTGATCTTGGATCACTAAGATAGAAAATGTAGAGTCTTGTGCTTTGAGCTTGAGCCAATCCTTTGTCCTTAGCATTTTGAAGGGTCCACTTTCTAATCCATGCCATGCCAATCATTGAGCTTTCCTGAAATATTTATCTTGGAATAGCATTAGCTCAATGAGCTATATGTTGCTGGGAATTACCAAAACCATCCAGGGATAGTTGCACTTTCAATCTCCCCCTTTTTGGTAATTGATGACAACATATAGATCAAAGCTTCGACAAAAGATAATAAGATTAAAAACATCGCCGCTTTGAGAAGTATGTGATAAGCAAGAGCTCCCCCTAAATTTGTTCATTATTTAAGATTTTCTTTTGAATGCAAATGCACAATCGATTAGGATCATGTGTTACTCTTCCATGTCACATACATCTTGGTGGAGCGCTCAGAATGATAGAGATTAAAAACATGCACTCATCACCACAACAAGTGAATGATCATCTAGAATATAAGAGATAATATCATCCAACAAGCATTAAGGGTAGCATATGATCAAACACATGATCAAATAAGTATCTTACAAGGACACAACGTAGTATCACACAAGCACGCAATAAAGTTTCAACCAAATAAGTGCAAAGAGAGATAAAAACCAACACTCTCTCTCTCGAAGCCTATGATCTATACATTTTCTCCCCCTTTGGCAACAAGTTACCAAAAAGTTTGAAAATGCATAGTGCTAAACGACTCTCAGGCTTGATCTTCGGGAGGTGGTGTCGAGAGAACTCCAAGGATGAAGGCTTCTAATGAAGTAGTTGGAGCTGGTGGAGTAGCTGCTGGAGTTGGAACTGGAGCTGTAGCTGCTGGTGCTGATGTTGTAGCTCTAGTGTCTGTCACTGGCACTGCAGCAGATCTATGTCCTCTGGGCACTCTAGCAAATGCATCTGTGGTAGACTTGCCCTTCTTCTCCTCTGCTTCCTCCTGAAGTTGCTCAACTACAGTTTGGATTTTAGTTACCTTGACATCAAGGTCATAGAATTTTGTCTCAATAATCCTTTCCAAGCTCTCCTGGTTCTTGGTCAGGGTGGCCAAGCCCTGCTCAATCCTCAGAGTGGATTGGATCATATATCCAAGCTGGTCTTTCTTGCTCTTCAAGAATACCTGAGATGCCTCTTCCACAGTTGGCATCTTTGCAGCCTTCTTAGCTTTAGCTTTGGCTTTCTTCTATTGTGCTTGCACACATGATGGTTCATTCTCAGTCATGACAACTGTGTTGCCCTCAAATTCAGGGTAGATGGGCAGGTGCTCCGTATCCAAGATGTACTTGCCTTTTCCCATCTTTGAGTTGATGAGCTCCTGGATGTGTGGGGCATTGCTATGTCTTGAGCTTGCGTTGGTTTTCCCCGAAGAGGAGAGGATGATGCAGCACAGTAGCGTAAGTATTTCCCTCGGTTTTTGAGAACCAAGGTATCAATCCAGTAGGAGGCCACGCACAAGTCCCTCGTACCTGCACAAAATCATAGCTACTCGCAACCAACGCGATTAGGGGTTGTCAATCCCTTCACGACCACTTACGAGAGTGAGATCTGATAGAGATAATATTTTTGGTATTTTTGGTATATAGATGCAAAGTAAAAAGTAAAACCAAAAGTAAAAACAAAGCAAGTATAAAAGTGATGGAGATTGATATGATGAGAATAGACCCGGGGGCCATAGATTTCACAAGTGGCTTCTCTCAAGAGCATAAGTATTCTACGGTGGGTGAACAAATTACTGTTGAGCAATTGACAGAATTGAGCACAATTATGAGTATATCTAGGTATGATCATGTATATAGGAATCACGTCCATGACAAGTAGACCGAAATGATTCTGCATCTACTACTATTACTCCACTCATCGACCGCTATCCAGCATGCATCTAGAGTATTAAGTTAAAAAAAGAGTAACGCCTTAAGCAAGATGACATGATGTAGAGGGATAAATTCATGCAATATGATAAAAAAAACCATCTTGTTATCCTTGATGGCAACAATACAATACGTGCCTTGCTGCCCCTTCTGTCACTGGGAAAGGACACCGCAAGATTGAACCCAAATCTAAGCACTTCTCCCATTGCAAGAACTACCAATCTAGTTGGCCAAACCAAACGGATAATTCAAAGAGACTTGCAAAGATAACTCAATCATACATAAAAGAATTCAGAGAAGATTCAAATATTATTCATAGATAAGTTGGATCATAAACCCACAATTCATCGGTCTCAACAAACACACCGCAAAAAGAAGATTACATCAAATAGATCTCCACGAGAGAGGGGGAGAACATTGTATTGAGATCCAAAAAGAGAGAAGAAGCCATCTAGCTACTAACTGTGGACCCGTAGGTCTGAGGTAAACTACTCACACTTCATAGGAGAGGCTTTGATGATGATGTAGAAGCCCTCCGTGATGGATGCCCCCTCCGGCGGAGCTCCGGAACAGGCCCCAAGATGGGATCTCATGGATACAGGAAGTTGCGGCGGTGGAATTAGGTTTTTGGCTCCTCTTCTGGTCGTTTGGGGGTACGTAGGTATATATAGGATGAAGGAGTACGTCGGTGGAGCAACAGGGGGCCCACGAGGCAGGGGCGCGCCCAGGGGGGAGCCCCCCACCCTCGTGACCGCCTCTTTTGTTCCTTGGAGTAGGGTCCAAGTCCCCTGGATCACGTTCGGTGAGAAAATCACGTTCCCGAAGGTTTCATTCCGTTTGGACTCCGTTTGATATTATGTTTCTTCGAAACACTGAAATAGGCAAAAAACAGCAATTCTGGGCTGGGCCTCCGGTTAATAGGTTAGTCCCAAAAATAATATAAAAGTGGAAAATAAAGCCCAATATAGTCCAAAACAGTAGATAAAGTAGCATGGAGCAATAAAAAATTATAGATACGTTGGAGACGTATCGCATCCCTAAGCTTAATTCCTGCTCGTCCTCGAGTAGGTAAATGATAAAAGAGAATTTTTGATGCGGAGTGATACTTTGGCATAATTTCAATGTAAATCTTCTTAATTGTGGTATGAATATTCAGATCCGAATGAATACAAAATAGAAGTTCATATTGATAAAAGAAATAGTAATACTTCAAGCATACTAATCAAAGTAATCATGTCTTCTCAAAATAGCATGGCAAAAGAAAGTTCAACCCTACAAAATCATATAGTTAGGCTATGCTTCATTTTCGTCACATAAAGATGTTCCCAACTTCTATACCCCCGATGACAAGCCAAGCAATTGTTTCATACTTAAATAATCTCAAACTTTTTCAACCTTCACGCAATACATGAGCGTGAGCCATGGATATAGCACTATGGGTGGAATAGAATATGATGATGGGGATTGTGTGGAGAAGACAAAAAAGGAGAAAGCATCACGTCGACGAGGATAATCAACGGGCTATGGAGATGCCCATCAATTGATGTCAACATGAGGAGTAGGGATTGCCATGCAACGGATGCACTAGAGCTATGAATGCTCAACAAAAGAAAACTAGTGGGTGTGCATCCAACTTGCTTGCTCATGAAGACCTAGGGCATTTGAGGAAGCCCATCGTAGGAATATACAAGCCAAGTTCTATAATGAAAAATTCACACTAGTATGAAAAAGACAACTTGTGAGACTCACTATATGAAAAACATGGTGCTACTTTGAAGCACAATATATGAGACTCACTACATGAAGAACAAGGTGCTACTTTGAAGCACAATATATGAGACTCACTACATGAAGAACAAGGTGCTACTTTGAAGCAAAATATATGAGACTCGCTACACGAAGAACAAGGTGCTACTTTGAAGCACAAGTGTGGAAAAAAGAGATAGTAACATTGCCCTTTTTATTTATTTTCTTTTTTTTGGGCCTTTTTTTTCTTTTTGGCCTTTCTCTTTTTTTGGCAATGCTCTAATAATGATGATCATCACACTTCTGTTGATTACAATATAAGGATTACAACTCGAAACTAGAACAAGATATGACTCTATATGAATGCCTCCGTCGGTGTACCGGGATGGTGGGATGAATCAAGAGTGACATGTATGAAAAATAATGCATGGTGGCTTTGCCACAAATACGATGTCAACTACATGATCATGCAATGGCAATATGACAAAAGTAAGGTATGTCATGATGATGAACGGAACGGTGGAAAGTTGCATGGCAATATATCTCGGAATGCTATGGAAATGCCATAATAGGTAGGTATGGTGGCTGTTTTGAGGAAGATATAAGGAGGTTTATGTGTCATAGAGCGTATCATATCACGGGGTTTGGATGCACCGGCGAAGTTTGCACCAACTCTCAATGTGAGAAAGGGCAATGCACTGCATCAAGAGGCTAGCAATGGTGGAAAGGTAAAAGTGTGTATAATCCATGGACTCAACATTAGTCAAAAGAACTCATATACTTATTGCAAAAATTTAGAAGTCATCAAAAATCAAGTACTACGCGCATGCTCCTAGGGGGATAGATTGGTAGGAAAGGACCATCGCTCGTCCCCGACCGCCACTCATAAGGATGCATAAGCCAGGTACACTTCATGTTTCAAATTTGTTACACAACTTTAACCATACGTGCATGCTACGGGATTTGCTAACTTCAACACAAGCATTCTTTAAATTCATAATCACCCAACCAGCATGACTTTAATATTACCACCTCCATATCTCAAAACAATTATCAAGTATCAAACTTTTCTTACTATTCGACACACTCAAAAGATAGTTTCACATATCTTGAATACCAAGTATATTAATTTTAAGAAAATTACCATGCTATTAACGACTCTCAAAATAATCTAAGTGAAGCATGAGAGATCAATAGTTTCTTTAAAACAAATCCACCACCGTGCTCTAAAAGATCTAAGTGAAGCACTAGAGCAAAAATTATCAAGCTCAAAAGATACAAGCGAAGCACTATGAGCATAACTATCAAACTCAAAAAATATAAGTGAAGCACTATGAGCATTCTATCAAATTCCAATTCATGAATGGCTCTCTCAAAAGGTGTGTACAGCAAGGATGATTGTGGTAAACTAACAAGCAAAGACGCAAATAATACAAGACTCTCCAAGCAAAACACTTATCATGTGGTGAATAAAAATATAGCCCCAAGTAAATTACCGATGGAAGTAGACGAAAGAGGGGATGCCTTCCGGGGCATCCCCAAGCTTTGAATTTTTTGTGTCCTTGGATTATCTTGGGGGTGCCATGGGCATCCCCAAGCTTAGGCTCTTGCCACTCCTTGTTCCATAATCCATCAAAAGAATTCACCCAAAACTTGAAAACTTCACAACACAAAACTCAATAGAAATCTCGTGAGCTCCGTTAGAGAAAGAAAACAAAAGACTACTTTAAGGTACTGAAATGAACTCATTATTTATTTATATTGGTGTTAAACCTAATGTATTCCAACTTCTCTATGGATCATAAACTATTTTACTAGCCATAGATTCATCAAAATAAGCAAACAACACATGCAAAACAGAATCTGTCAAAAACAGAACAGTCTGTAGTAATCTGTAACTAACGCAAACTTCTGGAACTCAAAAACTTCTACCCAAATTAGACGACCTAGACAATTTGTTTATTGATCAGCATCAATTGGAATCAGTATTTTATCACGTTCTGGTGATTTTTAACAATTCGGGCACTGAGCGCAAAGTTTCTGGAAATTACAGCAAGATCAAATAACTATCATCCAAGAAGATCCAGTAGGACTAGCTTGGCACAAACACTAACTAAAAGATAAAACCACATCTAAACAGAGTCTAGATGGATTATTTATTCCTAAACAGGAGCAAAAACAAAAAAAAAACAAAAAATAAAATTGGGTTGCCTCCCAACAAGCGCTATCGTTTAACGCCCCTAGCTAGGCATAAAAGCAAGGATAGATCTAACGAGTGCCATCTTTGGCACTAAAGGAGGAGGATTTCCTCTCTATAGCATTCATTCTTTTATTTAAGGTAAGCACATGGCCATTAATGGCATAAGTAAGATTAAGCACATTACAGAAGTTTGCCTCAAGACTAGACTTCATCTCTTTAATAATTTCATTTTGATAGAAGCACAACAAAGTAGTTGATTCAACCTTATCATTAATAGGGTGCCCAAATATGGTTTTCATTTTTTCATAAGTATCTATAGCATCCCCTTCAAGAAAACCCTCTTCAAAGATGGAATCTAAAACTTGTTTGAAGGAAGCGGGCAAGCCAACATAAAAACTTCTTAAGTAAATTTCAATTTGATATTGTGGCACATAGCTAGCCCGAATCCTTAATAACCTATCCCAAGCATCTTTTAAAGACTCATCAAGTAAATAGCAAAAAATTCCAGAGTCATCCTCATCAAAATTATTCAAGCTCTCATTGGAGACCCCGGTGGGTCTTTCTATAGCATCATTATTCATGAGCTTAGAGAGGATAGCGGGGTCATCCAAGGTAGAACCTAGGAAAGGGCCCTTAGTTCTTTTTGATTCGGCCATAGCAACGAAAAGGCAAACGGAAAGGAGGAGGAGATTGGGAAAGAGAGGGCGAATAAAACGGCAAGGGTGAAGTGGGGGAGAGGAAAACGAGAGGCAAATGGCAAATAATGTAATGCGAGAGATAGGGATTGTGATGGGTACTTGGTATGGTTGACTTGCTCTTGTGTGAGCCTCCCCAGCAACGGCGCCAGAAATCCTTCTTGCTACGTCTTGAGCTTGCATTGGTTTTCCCCGAAGAGGAGAGGATGATGCAGCACAGTAGCGTAAGTATTTTCCTCAGTTTTTGAGAACCAAGGTATCAATCCAGTAGGAGGCCACGCACAAGTCCCTCATACCTGCACAAAATGATAGCTACTCGCAACCAACGCGATTAGGGGTTGTCAATCCCTTCACGGCCACTTACGAGAGTGAGATCTGATAGAGATAATATTTTTGGTATTTTTGGTATATAGATGCAAAGTAAAAAGTAAAAGCAAAAGTAAAAACAAAGCAAGTATAAAAGTGATGGAGATTGATATGATGAGAATAGACCGGGGCCATAGATTTCACTAGTGGCTTCTCTCAAGAGCATAAGTATTCTACTGATGGGTGAACAAATTACTGTTGAGCAATTGATGAATTGAGCACGATTATGAGTATATCTAGGTATGATCATGTATATAGGCATCATGTCCATGACAAGTAGACCAAATGATTCTGCATCTACTACTATTACTCCACTCATCGACCGCTATCCAAAGATGCATCTAGAGTATTAAGTTAAAAAGAGTAATGCCTTAAGCAAGATGACATGATGTAGAGGGATAAATTCATGCAATATGATAAAAACCCCATCTTGTTATCCTCGATGGCAACAATACAATACGTGCCTTGCTGCCCCTTCTGTCACTCGGAAAGGACACCGCAAGATTGAACCCAAAGCTAAGCACTTCTCCCATTGCAAGAACTACCAATCTAGTTGGCCAAACCAAACGGATAATTCGAAGAGACTTGCAAAGATAAATCAATCATACATAAAAGAATTCAGAGAAGATTCAAATATTATTCATAGATAAGTTGGATCATAAACCCACAATTCATCGGTCTCAACAAACACACCGCAAAAAGAAGATTACATCGAATAGATCTCCATGAGAGAGGGGGAGAACATTGTATTGAGATCCAAAAAGAGAGAAGAAGCCATCTAGCTACTAACTATGGACCCGTAGGTCTGAGGTAAACTACTCACACTTCATAGGAGAGGCTTTGATGATGATGTAGAAGCCCTCCGTGATGGATGCCCCCTCCGGCGGAGCTCCGGAACAGGCCCCAAGATGGGATCTCGTGGATATAGGAAGTTGCGGCAGTGGAATTAGGTTTTTGGCTCCTCTTCTGGTCGTTTGGGGGTACGTAGGTATATATAAGAGGAAGGAGTAAGTCGGTGGAGCAACAGGGGGCCCACGAGGCAGCCCCCCCTTTTGTTCCTTGGAGTAGGGTCCAAGTCCCCTGGATCACGTTCGGTGAGAAATCACGTTCCCGAAGGTTTCATTCCGTTTGGACTCCGTTTGATATTTTGTTTCTTCGAAACACTGAAATAGGCAAAAAAACAGCAATTCTGGGCTGGGCCTCCGGTTAATAGGTTAGTCCCAAAAATAATATAAAAGTGGAAAATAAAGCCCAATATAGTCCAAAATAGTAGATAATGTAGCATGGAGTAATCAAAATTATAGATACGTTGGAGACATATCAGGCATATCCACAACTTCTCTTCTGACCAGCTGCAGTCCTCTTGATTGTTTCCACAATCAGGCTCATAACCTTGAACTTCTGTGGGACATCAAATATGTGCAGCAAGTTGATAGAATGTCCTCTGATCATCTTGTGATCACCTGACTTGGGTAGCAGTGTGTGCCTTAAGATCCAGTTGATTGTTGGCAAACCAGACAATAGGTAATGGACAGATCCAAACTTATGTGTATCCAGAGCATCTGGGATCTCCTTGTACATGTTGGCCATAGAGTTGTGGTCTTTCTTCTTCTTTGCATAGATATCCAAGTCATCCTCATGTTCTTCAGGAGCATTGATCAATTGAGCCCATTCTTCAAGTGTAGACTGGTACCTAGTACCCTCAGACATCCACACAATCCTTCCATCTGGATAGAAGTGGGCAGTGGAGTAGAATTGCATAATGAGTTCATCATTCCACTTGGTGAACTTCCGAGCCACAAACTTATCAACTCCACATGCCTTGAAGCTATCATATACACCAGGGAAGTGATCCTCATTCTCCTTGATGAACTCCCAGTCAACCCATCTCATGTCACACACTATGGGCTTCTTGTCAAGCAGAATTGTCTCACAGAAGTCCTGATGTTCCTTAGTGTGAAATATGTAGTCCACAGCAGTCCTTCTCCTGGTAGCATATGGATCAGACTCTCTCCATAGTCTCAATCCTGAATCCTTCCTGATTTTCATATTCTCTGCAACTGGGTGTGCATCATTGTGATCAGGGATCTTGGGCTTCAGCTTTCTCAAAACAACAGAATCATCATCTTCTTCAGCAGCAGCTTGAGGCACTGGGGAATTGTTTTTCTCTTCAGAAGGTATGTTCCTAGTGCTCCTCTTGGGTTTTGGCTTTGGTGCAGGAGTAGCAGCTTTGGGAGCAGCTTTGGGCTTTGATGGAGCAGCCCCTGCCTTGATTGCATCTCCCATAAGGTTTTGAGCTTTGGGTGCTGGTGCAGCAACCTCTTCCTCTTCCTCTTCTTCAGAATCTCTCATCATTGATGGTTTGCCAATAACTCTGGCAATGGTCTTCTTGACCCTTTCTTTCCTCTTCTTGCCATCTCCAGTTTCCTTGGGTTCAAGAGTGAACTCCATTGTTTCTTCTGTGGAAACTTTTCTTGGCTTAGACATGGGCTGTCTTCTTGCAGGCATCTTTGTTTTCATACGTGGCTTAGTTGCAGCAGCTGAGCCATACTCTTTATTCAGCACTTTCTTCTTTGAAGTGGCTTCATCTTCAACAGCCACATAATCTTCATCTTTAGAGTCAGAAGTCCTCTTCTTCCTTGTCCTGGTAGTAGCCTTTGGTAGATTGCTTGGAGTGCTCCTGCTGCCATCATCATAGCTGCTAGAGGGACTAGTGCCCTCACTCAACTGAACCTGTTCCTCTGACTTGTTCTGGTTGTCACTTTGGTCAGACATCTTGCAGGAAAACTGTCAGCAGACCCTGTGAATAGGTTATAGATGAGGTAGAGTAGATGAGCATCACAAAGTACAAGATTTTTTGCAAAAAGGATGACTTAAAAACTTAGTTTTAGTTCTTCACAGAAAGCATTTCCGATCTACCGATTTGTAAACTCGGTGATACCGAAGCAGCTTTTGGAACCTGAACTAGTGAACCCGGTCAGACCGAGTCACAGTTTGGTGGCATCGAGACTACTAGGGTTTCACAGAGAATCGAACTCGATCACACCGATTTGCAATTTTCGGTCAGACCGAAAAAGCATGTGCTCTGGCCTAAGCCAAAATCGGTTAGACCGATTTCTACAACTCGGTCGGTCCGAGATGAATTCGGCGGAGACCTAACCCTAAATCTTCAAATCAAATCTAATCTACGGGATGTTTTCGCTGGACAGGATGAATTCAATCATGGCAAGAATCATGGCAAAGCAATGTGCTAAGAATCGGAGTTAAGGATTAGCACAATGATCAAGTTCGTACCCTAGTTCGGCGACGAACTTGCTACCGCAGCAACGGCGGTGGAGATTTCCGTTGACGGCTGATGCCCACAAGTAAAGGGATCTATCGTAGTCCTTTCGATAAGTAAGAGTGTCGAACCCAACGAGGAGCAGAAGGAAATGATAAGCGGTTTTCAGCAAGGTATTCTCTGCAAGTACTGAAATAAGTGGTAACAGATAGTTTTGTGATAAGGTAAATTGTAACGAGCAACAAGTAACAAAAGTAAATAAGGTGCAGCAAGGTGGCCCAATCCTTTTTGTAGCAAAGGACAAGCCTGGACAAACTCTTATAATAGGAAAAGCGCTCTCGAGGACACATGGGAATATCGTCAAGCTAGTTTTCATCACGTTCATATGATTCGCGTTCGGTACTTTGATAATTTGATATGTGGGTGGACCGGTGCTTGGGTGCTGTTCTTACTTGAACAAGCATCCCACTTATGATTAACCTCTATTGCAAGCATCCGCAACTACAACAAAAGTATTAAGGTAAACCTAACCATAGCATGAAACATGTGGATCCAAATCAACCCCTTACGAAGCAACGCATAAACTAGGGTTTAAGCTTCTGTCACTCTAGCAACCCATCATGTACTTATTACTTCCCAATGCCTTCCTATAGGCCCAAATAATGGTGAAGTGTTATGTAGTCGACGTTCACATAACACCACTAGAGGCTAGACAACATACATCTCATCAAAATATCGAACGAATACCAAATTCACATGACTACTAATAGCGAGACTTCTCCCTTGTCCTCAGGAACAAACGTAACTACTCACAAAGCATATTCATGTACATAATCATAGGGGTAATAATATGCATAAAGGATCTGAACATATGATCTTCCACCAAATAAACCAACTAGCATCAACTACAAGGAGTAATCAACACTACTAGCAACCTACTAGCACCAATCCCGGACTTGGAGACAAGAATTGGATACAAGAGATGAACTAGGGTTTGGGGATGGTGTTGGTGAAGATGTTGCTGGAGATTGCCCTCTCCCGGTGAGAGGAGCGTTGGTGATGATGATGGCGATGATTTCCCCCTCCCGGAGGGAAGTGTCCCCGGCAGAACTGTTGGGGAACGTAGTAATTTCAAAAATTTACTTACGCACACGCAAGACCATGGTGATGGCATAGCAACGAGAGGGGAGAGTGTATGTCCACGTACCCTCGTAGACCGTAAGCGGAAGCGTTATAACAACGCGGTTGATGTAGTCGTACGTCTTCACGATCCGACCGATCCAAGTACCGAACGTACGGCACCTCCGAGTTCTGCACACGTTCAGCTCAATGACGATCACCGGGCTCAGATCCAGCAAAGCGTCGGGGATGAGTTCCACAACCGACGGCGTGGTGGCGATGATGATGCTTCACCGGCGCAGGCTTTCGCTAAGCTCATGACGATATGACCAAGGTGGAATATGGTGGAGGGGCACCGCACACGGCTAAGAACGATCACGTAGATCAACTTGTGTGTCATGGGGTGCCCCCTGCCTCGTATATATAAAGGAGCAAGGGGTGCGGCCGTCCCTAGGGAGCGCGCTGAGGAGTCCTACTCCCACCGGAGTAGGACTCCCCCTTCCTAGTTGGATTAGGTTTGGGGAGGGAAGAGGGAGGCGCCCCCTCTCCTTGTCCTATTCGGACTAGAGGGGGGGCGCGCCTGCCCCGGCCGCCCTCCTCTTCTCCTTTATGGCCCATCAAGGCCCATTGACCCCGGGGTTCCGTAACCCCGGTGTTCGGTAAAATCCTGTTTTCATCCGAACCTTCCAAGTCCAAACATAGGCTTCCAATATATCAATCTTTATGTCTCGACCATTTCGAGACTCCTCGTCATGTCCGTGATCACATCCGGACTCGAACAACCTTCGTACATCAAAACTTATAAACTCATAATAAACTGTCATCGAAACGTTAAGCGTGCGGACCCTACGGGTTCGAGAACTATGTAGACATGACCTAGAACTATTCTCGGTCAATAACCAATAGCGGAACCTGGATGCCCATATTGGTTCCTACATATTCTATGAAGATCTTTGTCGGTCAAACCGCATAACAACATACGTTGTTCCCTTTGTCATCGGTATGTTACTTACCCGAGATTCGATCGTCGGTATCCAATACCTAGTTCAATCTCGTTACCGGCAAGTCTCTTTACTCGTTCCGTAATACATCATCTCACAACTAACTTATTAGTTGCAATGCTTGCAAGGATTATGTGATGTGTATTACCGAGAAGGCCTAGAGATACCTCTCCGACAATCGGAATGACAAAACCTAATCTCGAAATACGCCAACCCAACATGTACCTTTGGAGACACCTGTAGTACTCCTTTATAATCACCCGATTACGTTGTGACGTTTGGTAGTACCAAAGTGTTCCTCCGTAAACGGAGTTGCATAATCTCATAGTTACAGGAACATGTATAGGTCATGAAGAAAGCAATAGCAATATACTAAACGATCAAGTGCTAAGCTAACGGAATGGGTCATGTCAATCACATCATTCTTCTAATGATGTGATCCCATTAATCAAATGACAACTCATGTCTATGGTTAGGAAACATAACCATCTTTGATTAATGAGCTAGTCTAGTAGAGGCATACTAGTGACTATATGTTTGTCTATGTATTCACACATGTATTATGTTTCCGGTTAATACAATTCTAGCATGAATAATAAACATTTATCATGATATAAGGAAATAAATAATAACTTTATTATTGCCTCTAGGGCATATTTCCTTCAGTCTCCCACTTGCACTAGAGTCAATAATCTAGATTACACAAGAATGATTCTAACACCCATGGAGTCTTGGTGCTGATCATGTTTTGCTCGTGGAAGAGGCTTAGTCAACGGGTCTGCAACATTCAGATCCGTATGTATTTTGCAAATCTCTATGTCTCCCACTTGGACCTGATCCCGAATGGAATTGAAGCGTCTCTTGATATGCTTGGTCCTCTTGTGAAATCTGGATTCCTTTGCCAAGGCAATTGCACCAAGATTGTCACAAAGATCTTCATTGGTCCCGATGCACTAGGTATGACACCTAGATCGGAAATGAACTCTTTCATCCAGACTCCTTCATTTGCTGCTTCCAAGCAGCTATGTACTCCGCTTCACATGTAGATCCCGCCACGACGCTTTGTTTAGAACTGCACCAACCGACAGCTTCACCGCTTAATAAAAACACGATCCGGTTTGTGATTTAGAATCGTCCGGATCGGTGTCAAAGCTTGCATCGACGTAACCATTTACGACCAGCTCTTTGTCACCTCCATATACGAGAAACATATCCTTAGTCCTTTTCGTATTTCAGATGTTCTTGACGCTGTCTAGTGATCCACTCTGGATTACTTTGGTACCTTCCTGCCAAGCTTATTGCTAATCATACGTCAGTCCGGTACACAGCATTGCATACATGATAGAGCCTATGGCTGAAGCATAGGAACATCTTTCATTTTCTCTCTATCTTCTGCTGTGGTCGGGCATTGAGTCCGACTCAATCTCACACCTTGTAATACGTAAAAACCTTTCTTTGCTCGATCCATTTTGAACTTTTTCAAAACTTTATCAAGGTATGTGCTTTGTGAAAGTCCAATTAAGCGTCTTGATCTATCTCTATAGATCTTGATGCCCAATATGTAAGCAGCTTCACCGAGGTCTTTCATTGAAAAACTTTTATTCAAGTATCCTTTTATGCTATCCAGAAATTCTATATCATTTCCAATCAATAATATGTCGTCCACATATAATATCGAAATGCTACAGAGCTCCCACTCACTTTCTTGTAAATACAAAGCTTCTCCAAAAGTCTCAGATAAAACCATATGCTTTGATCACACTATCAAAGCATTTATTCCAACTCCGAGAGGCTTGCACTGACCATAAATTGATCATTGGAGCTTGCACACTTTGTCAGCACCCTTTGGATCAACAAAACCTTCTGGTTGCATCATATACAACTCTTCTTCTAGAAATCCATTCAAGAATGCAGTTTTACATCCATTTGCCAAATTTCATAATCATAAAATGCGGCAATTGCTAACATGATTCGGACAGACTTAAGCATCGCTACGGGTGAGAAAGTCTCATCGTAGTCAACCCCTTGAACTTGTCGAAAACTTTTCGCAACAAGTCGAGCTTTATAGACAGATTACATTACCATCAGCGTCGGTCTTCTTCTTAAAGATCCATTTATTCTCAATGGCTTGCCGATCATCGGGCAAGTCAACCAAAGTCCATACTTTGTTCTCATACATGGATCCCATCTCAGATTTCATGGCTTCCAGCCATTTTGCGAATCTGGGCTCACCATCGCTTCTTCATAGTTTGTAGGTTCGCCATGGTCAAGTAACATGACTCCCGAATAGGATTACCGTACCACTCAGTGCGTATTTTACTCTGGTTGACCTCTGAAGTTCAAGAGTAACTTGATCTGAAGTTTCATGATCAATATCATTAGTTTCCTCACTAATTGGTGTAGTTGTCACAGAACCATTTCTTGTGATGAACTACTTTCCAATAAGGGAGCAGATCTGATAATCTCATCAAGTTCTACTTTCCTCCCACTCACTTCTTTCGAGAGAAACTCCTTCTCTAGAAAGGATCCGAATTTAGCAACGAAAATCTTGCCTTCAGATCTGTGATAGAAGGTGTACCCAACATTCTCCTTTGGGTATCCTATGAAGACACATTTCTCCGACTTGGGTTCGAGCTTATCTGGTTGAAGTTTCTTCACATAAGCCTCGCAGCCCCAAACTTTAAGAAACGACAACTTTGGTTTCTTGCCAAACCACAGTTCATAAGGTGTCGTCTCAACGGACTTTGATGGTGCCCTATTTAACGTGAATGCGGCCGTCTCTAAAGCATATCCCCAAAACGATAGTGGTAAATCAGTAAGAGACATCATAGATCGCACCATATCAAGTAAAGTACGATTATGACGTTCGGACACACCATTTCTCCGTGGTGTTCGGGTGGCGTGAGTTGCTAAACTATTCCGCATTGTTTCAAATGTGAACCAAACTCGTAACTCAAATATTCTCCTCCACGATCAGATCGTAGAAATTTTATTTTCTTGTTACGATGATTTTCCACTTCACTCTGAAATTCTTTGAACTTTTCAAATGTTTCAGATTTGTGTTTCATTAAGTAGATATACCCATATCTGCTCAAATCATCTGTGAAGGTGAGAAAATAACGATATCCGCCGTGCCTCAACATTCATTGGACCACAAACATCGGTATGTATGATTTCCAACAAATCAGTTGCTCGCTCCATAGTTCCGGAGAACGGCGTTTTAGTCATCTTGCCCATGAGGCACGGTTCAAGTACCAAGTGATTCATAATCAAGTGATTCCAAAAGTCCATCAAGATGGAGTTTCTTCATGCGTTTACACCGATATGACCCAAACGGCAAGTGCCACAAATAAGTTGCATTATCATTATCAACTCTGCATCTTTTGGTTTCAACACTATGAATATGTGTATTACTACTATCGAGATTCAATAAAATAGACCACTCTTCAAGGGTGCATGACCATAAAAGATATTATTCATATAAATAGAACAACCATTATTCTCTGTCTTAAATGAATAACCGTCTCGCATCAAACAAGATCCAGATATAATGTTCATGCTTAACGCGGCACCAAATAACAATTATTTAGGTCTAAAACTAATCCCGATGGTAGATGTAGAGGTAGCGTGCCGACCGCGATCACATCGACTTTGGAACCATTTCCCACGCCAATCGTCACCTCGTCCTTAGCCAATCTTCGCAATCCGTAGTTCCTGTTTCGAGTTGCAAATATTAGCAATGTAACCAAGATCAAATACCAGTACTATGCGAGTATTAGTAAGGTACACATCAATAACATGTATATCACATATACTTTTGACCACCTTGCCATCCTTCTTATCCACCAAATACTTGGGGCAGTTCCGCTTCCGAGGTCCATCGCTTGCGGTAGAAACACTCGATTTCAGGCTTAGGTCCAGACTTGGGTTTCTTCTCTTGAGCAGAACTTTCTTGCTGTTCTTGAAGTTCCCTTCTTCTTTCCTTTGCCCTTTTCTTGAAACTAGTGGTCTTGTTGACCATCAACACTTGATGTTCTTTCTTGATTTCTACCTCCATGCTTTTAGCATTGCGAAGAGCTCGGGAATTGTTTTGGTCATCCCTTGCATATTATAGTTCATCACGAAGCTCTTGTAGCTTGGTGGCGATGATTGGAGAATTCATCAATGACACTATCATACGGAAGAGTAACTCCTAGTTGAATCAAGTGATTATTATACCCGGACATTTTGAGTATATGTTCACCGATGAACTATTCTCCTCCATCTTGCAGCTATAGAACTTATTGGAGACTTCATATCTCTCAATCCGGGCATTTGCTTGAAATATTAACTTCAACTCCTGGAACATCTCATATGCTCCATGATGTTCAAAACGTCGTTGAAGACCGGTTCTAAGCCGTAATGCATGGCACAATGAACTATAGAGTAGTCATCGGCTTTGCTCGCCAGACGTTCACAACTTCTAGCGTTGCTCTGCAGCAGGTTCGCACCCAGCGGTGCTTCCAGACGTAATTTTTCTCAGGCAGCAATGAGGATAATCCTCAAATTCGGACCCAGTCCGTGTAATTGCTACCATCATCTTTCAACTTTGCTTTCTCAAGGAACGCATTAAAATTCAACGGAACAACAAAGACGGGCCATCTATCTACAAAACATAGACAAGCAAAATACTATCAGGTACTAAGTTCATGATAAATTTAAGTTTAATTAATCATATTAAAAAACTCCCACTTAGATAGACATCTCTCAATTCATCTAAGTGATTACGTGATCCAAATCAACCAAACCATGTCCGATCATCACGTGAGATGGAGTAGTTTCAATGGTGAACATCACTATGTTGATCATATCTACTATATGATTCACGTTCGACCTTTCGGTCTCCGTGTTCCGAGGCCATATCTGTTATATGCTAGGCTCGTCAAGTTTAACTGAGTATTCGCGTGTGCAACTGTTTTGCACCCGTTGTATTTGAACGTAGAGTCTATCACACCCGATCATCACGTGGTGTCTCAAAGACGAAGAACTTTCATAACGGTGCATACTCGGGAGAACACTTCTTGATAATTTTAGTGAGAGATCATCTTATAATGCTACCATCAATCAAAGCAAGATAAGATGCATAAAGGATAAACATCACATGCAATCAATATAAGTGATATGATATGGTCATCATCATCTTGTGCTTGTGATCTCCATCGCCAAGCACCGTCATGATCACCATCGCCACCGCGCGACACCTTGATCTCCATCGTAGCATCGTTGTCGTCTCGCCAACTATTGCTTCTACGACTATCGCTCTGCTTAGTGATAAAGTAAAGCAATTACATGGCGTTGCATTTCATACAATAAAGCGACAACCATATGGCTCCTCGCCATTGCCGATAACTTCGGTTACAAAACATGATCATCTCATATAATAAAATATAGCATCACGTCTTGACCACATCACATCACAACATGCCCTGCAAAAACAAGTTAGACGTCCTCTACTTTGTTGTTGCAAGTTTTACGTGGCTGCTACGGGCTGAGCAAGAACCGTTCTTACCTACGCATCAAAACCACAACGACAGTTTGTCAAGTTGGTGCTGTTTTAACCTTCGCAAGGACCGGGCGTAGCCACACTCGGTTCAACTAAAGTGAGAGAAACAGACACCCGCCGGTCACCTTTAAGCAACTAGTGCTCGAGGCGGTGAAACCAGTCTTGCATAAGCGTACGCGTAATGTCGGTCCGGGTCGCTTCATCTCACAATACCGCCGAACCAAAGTATGACATGCTGGTAAGCAGTATGACTTATATCGCCCACAACTCACTTGTGTTCTACTCGTGCATATGACATCAACGCATAAAACCAGGCTCGGATGCCACTGTTGGGGAACGTAGTAATTTCAAAAATTTACTTACGCACACGCAAGACCATGGTGATGGCATAGCAACGAGAGGGGAGAGTGTATGTCCACGTACCCTCGTAGACCGTAAGCGGAAGCATTATAACAACGCGGTTGATGTAGTCGTACGTCTTCACGATCCGACCGATCCAAGTACCGAACGTACGGCACCTCCGAGTTCTCGCACACGTTCAGCTCGATGGCGATCCCGGCTCCGATCCAGCAAAGCGTCGGGGATGAGTTCCACAAGACGACGGCGTGGTGACGATGATGATGCTTCACCGCGCAGGGCTTCGCCTAAGCTCCGCGACGATATGACCGAGGTGGAATATGGTGGAGGGGGCACCGACACGGCTAAGAACGATCACGTAGATCAACTTGTGTGTCATGGGGTGCCCCTGCCCCGTATATAAAGGAGCAAGGGGTGCGGCCGGCCCTAGGGAGGCGCGCCTGGAGGAGTCCTACTCCCACCGGGAGTAGGACTCCCCCTTCCTAGTTGGATTAGGTTTGGGGAGGGAAGAGGGAAGGGCGCCGCCTCTCTCCTGTCCTATTCGGACTAGAGGGGGAGGGGGCGCGCGGCCTGCCCTGGCCGGCCCTCCTCTTCTCCCTTTATGGCCCATCAAGGCCCATTGACCCCGGGGTTCCGTAACCCCGGTGTTCCTAAAATCCTGTTTTCATCCGAACCTTTCAAGTCCAAACATAGGCTTCCAATATATCAATCTTTATGTCTCGACCATTTCGAGACTCCTCGTCATGTCCGTGATCACATCCGGACTCGAACAACCTTCGGTACATCAAAACTTATAAACTCATAATAAACCGTCATCGAAACGTTAAGCGTGCGGACCCTACGGGTTCGAGAACTATGTAGACATGACCTAGAACTATTCTCGGTCAATAACCAATAGCGGAACCTGGATGCCCATATTGGTTCCTACATATTCTACGAAGATCTTTATCGGTCAAACCGCATAACAACATACGTTGTTCCTTTGTCATCGGTATGTTACTTACCCGAGATTCGATCGTCGGTATCCAATACCTAGTTCAATCTCGTTACGCAAGTCTCTTTACTCGTTCCGTAATACATCATCTCACAACTAACTTATTAGTTGCAATGCTTGCAAGGCTTATGTGATGTGTATTACCGAGAAGGCCTAGAGATACCTCTCCGACAATCGGAGTGACAAAACCTAATCTCGAAATACGCCAACCCAACATGTACCTTTGGAGACACCTGTAGTACTCCTTTATAATCACCCAGTTACGTTGTGACGTTTGGTAGTACCCAAAGTGTTCCTTCGGTAAACGGGAGTTGCATAATCTCATAGTTACAGGAACATGTATAGGTCATGAAGAAAGCAATAGCAATATACTAAACGATCAAGTGCTAAGCTAACGGAATGGGTCATGTCAATCACATCATTCTTCTAATGTTGTGATCCCATAAATCAAATGACAACTCATGTCTATGGTTAGGAAACATAACCATCTTTGATTAATGAGCTAGTCTAGTAGAGGCATACTAGTGACTATATGTTTGTCTATGTATTCACACATGTATTATATTTCCGGTTAATACAATTCTAGCATGAATAATAAACATTTATCATGATATAAGGAAATAAATAATAACTTTATTATTGCCTATAGGGCATATTTCCTTCAAGAACGGCTCCGCCGGAGCCCTAGATTGGTTCCGCCAAGGTTCCACCTCGTGGCGGCGGAGTCTCGTCCCGAAAGGTTGCCTCTGGTTTTTTTCTCATCAAAAGACTTCATATAGGAGAAGATGGGCATCGGAGAGCCACCAGGGGGGCCACGCAGTGGGCGCGCCCGGGGCGCTGCCCAGGGCGCCCACCCTCGTGAGCAGGGTGTGGGCCCCCTGGCCTTCATCTTTGGCGATGATTTTTCTTTATTTATTTTAAGATATTCCATGGAGTTTTAGGACTTTTGGAGTTGCACAAAATTGGTCTCAATATTTGCTCCTTTTCCGCCCGAATTCCAGTTACGGCATTCTCCCTCTTCATGTAAACCTTGTAAAATAAGAGAGAATAGCCATAAGTATTATGACATAACGTGAAATAACAACCCATAATGTGATAAATATCGATATAAAAGCATGATGCAAAATGGACGTATCAACTCCCCCAAGCTTAGACCTCGCCTGTCCTCAAGCGAAAAGCCGATAACAATAAATATGTCCTCATGTTTAGAGGTAGAGGCGTCGATAAAAAATAAAATACGGACATGAAGGCATCATGATTAATCTCATAACAACAACATATATAGATTTTGTCATATGATTACTTATGTTCAAGTGGTGATCTATTCACAATGCAAAAGTATGAATCAGAAACCTTATTGGGAACCAACAAATTATAACCTCAGTCATTGAAGCAATTGCAATTTATCATAACATCGGAAAGAGTCTATGTCAGAGCTTAAAAGCAAGTCCACATACTCAACTATCACTTAGTCCTTCATAATTGCTAGCACTCACGCAATACTTGTGGTTACGGAGTTTTAATCGGATACAGAGAAAGATAGGGGCTTGTAGTTCTGCCCCACAACCTTTTACCTCAAGGGTAATGTCAACAATAACAATTCGTGCTCCCCTACATCCAATTAGATATATATATCATGTTCTTTCCAACATGCTAGGCTTGCCAAAGGATAAAATTAAAAAGGAAAGGTGAAGATCACCTTGACTCTTGCATAAGGTAGAAGATAATAATAAAAGATAGGCCCTTCGCAGAGGGAAGCAGAGGTTGCCATGCGCTTTTATGGTTGGATGCACAAAATCTTAATGCAAAAGAACGTCACTTTATATTGCCCCTTGTATGTGGAACTTTATTATGCAGTCCGTCGCTTTTATTACTTCCACAACAAGTTCGTACAAAGCTTATTTCTCTGCACCAATAAGTCATGCATATTTAGAGAGCAATTTTTATTGCTTGCACCGATGGCAACTTACTTAAAGGATCTTACTCAATCCATAGGTAGATATGGTGGATTCTCATGGCTAAACTGGTTTAAGGATATTTGGAAGCACAAGTAGTATTTCTACTTGGTGCTGAGAATTTGGCTAGCATGAGGGGGAAAGGCAAGCTCAACATGTTAGAGGATCCATGACAACATACTTTATCTTAGATATAATAAAACATAACTCATCATGTTGTCTTCCTTGCCCAACATCAACTCTTTAGCATGTCATATTTTAATGAGTGCTCCCAATCATAAAACATGTCAATGAAAATATATCTATATGTGAAACCTCTCTTTCCTTATTACTTCCTATTAATTGCAACGATGACCAAAACTATATTTGCCAACTCCCAACAACTTTTAATCATCATACTCTTTCTATGTGAAGTCATTACTCTAAATAAGATCAATATGAACTCTTTGTTTCTTTTTATTCCTTTTCTTTTATTCACCCAAGATCATGGCAAAACAATCAAGCCCTTGACTCAACACTAATCTTTATTATATATAGCTCACGGACTCGATTACATAGAGGGATCATAAAGCAAAACTTCAAAACTAGATCATGCCATGACTTTATTCTACTAAATCAAGATACTACTAATAGGATCGAACTAAGAAAAATGGTAAGATAGGAGTTGTGATGGTGATACGATACCGGGGCACCTCCCCCAAGCTTGGCAGTTGCCAAGGGGAGTGCCCATACCCATGTGATTATATCTTCTTTGCTGGTGAAGGTGGTGGAGGTGTTGTTGATGATGCGGGCTTGTTGTTCACCTTCCATGGCATAGGCTCACCATCATAGAAGGATGATCGAGTCTCCGGAATCCTCAAATCTGCAGCCAAACTCATCCTTTTGAATCTATATTCATACTCACAGTTTTGATTTTGCAGATCATAGATTTGGGCTTGGAGGTGCTCGATCTTCTCATGTATCTTGAAGATGGCTTCCTCGGTGTTCTTGGCATCTGGCTCGTAATTGTTGGTGAACTCCGCGAGCATCTTGTGGCTAGCGTTAATTCCACGCTCCACCATCCCTTGGCACTTGAAAACTTGTTGCTCCATTGCTTCGAGCCTCGCCTCCACGCTTCCGGTTCCCTTTGGTCCCTCAACATCGCGGATGTGCAGCAACCCATCACGCATCTCAATGGTTTGAGGGTGTCGCAGCACCTCCGCGAGGTAAGGGTTGATCACCTTCTCGAAGAACTTGTCCTTGGAAGCACTTGGGGACGTCATGATGATCTAGATCTGTCAGAAAAACGGCTCGAAACAAGAACAAGAGATATTTGCGTGATGCAGAGGTCAAAACCTTGGGGAGTATATGTAATGAATTTTTACCGACCAAAATACGTATCGTGCAAGAAAACAGAGTCCAGAGGGCACACGAGGTGCTCACGAGGTAGGGGGCGCGCCCAGGGGGGTAGGGCGCGCCCTCCACCCTCGTGAAGGCCTCGTGTCCTTCCCGGACTGCCACTTATTTTTCTATTTTTCTAAATATTCCAAAACGGAGAAATATTGCCTTAAAAATTGTTTTGGAGTCGGTCTACTTACCGTACCATATACCTATTCCTTTTCGGTGTCTGAAACGGTCTGGAAAGTGTCCCTTATGTATTCCTCCGGGGTTACGTTTTCAATAATATTGGTTTCAACATATATGGGATTACCTGAGATATAATGTTTGATTCTTTGACCGTTTACCACCTTCGGATTTGTGCCTTCGAAGTTGTTGATTTTTATGGCACCGGAACGATAGACCTCCTCGATAACGTAGGGACCTTCCCATTTAGAGAGAAGTTTTCCTGCAAAAATCTTAAACGAGAGTTGTATAGCAATACATAATCACCTACATTAAACTCACGCTTTTGTATCCTTTTGTCATGCCATCTTTTAACTTTTTCTTTAAATAACTTGGCATTTTCATAAGCTTGGGTTCTCCATTCATCCAGTGAGCTAATATCAAATAACCTCTTCTCACCGGCAAGTTTGAAATCATAGTTGAGCTCTTTAATAGCCCAATATGCCTTATGTTCTAGTTCGAGAGGTAAGTGACATGTTTTTCCATAAACCATTTTATATGGAGACATACCCATAGGATTCTTATATGCAGTTCTATAGGCCCATAATGCGTCATCAAGTTTCTTGGACCAATTCTTTCTAGACCTATTAACAGTTTTTTGCAAAATTAATTTGAGCTCTCTATTACTCAATTCTACTTGATCACTAGACTGCGGGTGATATGGAGATGCAATCCTATGATTAACGTCATATTTAGCAAGCATTTTATGGAAGGCACCATGAATAAAATGTGATCCACCATCAGTCATTAAATATCTAGGGACTCCAAACCTCGGAAAAATAACTTCTTTAAGCATTTTAATAGAAGTGTTATGATCAGCACTACTAGTTGGAATAGCTTCTACCCACTTAGTAACGTAATCAACAACAACTAAAATATGTGTATATCCATTAGAGGCAGGAAAAGGTCCCATATAATCAAAGCCCCAAACATCAAATGGTTCAATGACAAGTGAATAACTCATAGGCATTTCTTGACGTCTACTAATATTACCAATTCTTTGACATTCATCGCAAGACAAAACGAACTTACGGGCATCTTTGAAGAGAGTGGGCCAATAAAACCCGGATTGCAATACCTTATGTGCAGTTCTATCTCCAGCGTGGTGTCCTCCATAAGCTTCGAGTGACACTTGTGTAGGATCTGTTCTGTTCATGCTCGGGCACACAACGCCTAATAACACCATCTACTCCTTCTTTATAAAGATGTGGGTCATCCCAAAAGTAATGTCGCAAATCATAAAAGAACTTTTTCTTTTGTTGGTATGTGAAGCTAGGTGGTATAAATTTAGCAACAATATAATTAGCATAATCAGCATACCATGTAGTGCTACGAGAAGTGCTTATGACATTTAATTGTTCATCAGGAAAGCTATCATCAATAGGTAGTGGGTCATCAAGAACATTCTCTAACCTAGATAAGTTATGCGCAACGGGTTCTCAGCTCCTTTTCTATCAACAATATGCAAATCAAATTCTTGCAGCAAGAGAACCCATCTAATAAGTCTAGGTTTAGCATCTTTCTTTTCCATAAGATATTTAATAGCAGCATGATCGGTGTGAATAGTTACTTTAGAATCAACAATATAGGGTCTGAATTTATCATAAGAAAACACAACTGCTAAAAGTTCCTTTTCGGTAGTAGCATAATTTCTTTGAGCATTGTCTAGAGTCTTACTAGCATAATGGATAACATTTAATTTCTTATCAACTCTTTACCCTAGAACAGCACCTACAGCATAATCACTAGCATCACACATAATTTCAAAGGGTAAATTTCAATCAGGTGGCTGAACAACAGGTGCGGAGACTAATGTTTTCTTAAGTATTTCAAATGCTTCTACACAATCATCATCAAAGACAAATGGTACATCTTTTTGTAATAAATTAGTCAGAGGCCGAGAAATTTTCGAGAAGTCCTTAATGAACCTCCTATAAAATCCGGCGTGACCAAGGAAACTTCTTATACCTTTGATGTCCTTGGGACATGGCATCTTTTCAATAGCGTCAACCTTGGCTTTATCAACTTCAATACCTCTTTCAGAAACCTTGTGCCCTAAGACAATGCCTTCATTAACCATAAAGTGGCACTTTTCCCAATTCAAGACAAGATTAGTTTCTTCACATCTCTGCAAAACTCGATCAAGATTGCTCAAGCAATCATCAAAAGAGGAACCATAGACGGAAAAGTCGTCCATGAAAACCTCACAAATCTTTTCACAAAAGTCAGAGAATATAGCCATCATACATCTTTGAAAGGTAGCAGGTGCATTACATAAACCAAAAGGCATACGTCTATAAGCAAAAGTACCAAAAGGGCATGTAAAAGTAGTCTTTGATTGATCTTTAGCCGACACAGGTATTTGAGAGAAACCGGAATAACCATCTAGAAAGCAATAATGTGTATGTTTATATAATCTTTCTAGCATTTGATCAATAAAAGCTAAGGGGTAATGATCTTTCTTAGTAGCTTTATTTAATTTGCGGAAATCAATTACCATCCTATAACCTGTGATAATTCTTTGCGGGATCAATTCATGTTTATCATTAGGGACAACAGTAATACCTCCCTTCTTAGGGACACAATGGACAGGACTTACCCACTGACTATCAGCAACGGGATAAATTATACCTGCCTCTAGAAGCTTGAGTATTTCTTTTCTTACCACTTCTTTCATTTTAGGATTCAAACGTCGTTGAGGATCACGAACTGGTTTGGCATCCGCTTCCAAATTTATTTTATGCTGACATAGAGTGGGACTAATGCCCTTAAGATCATCAAGAGTATATCCAATAGCGGCACGGTGCTTCTTGAGTTTTCAATAATCTTTCTTCTTCATGCTCAAAGGTTAGCACTAATAATAACAGGATATATTTTCTTTTCATCAAGATAAGCATATTTAAGATTATCAGGCAACGGTTTAAGCTCAAACACGGGATCACCCTTGGGTGGAGGAGGATCCCCTAGGATTTCAATAGGCAAATTGTGTTGCAGAATAGGTTCCTATTTAAAGAATACCTCATCTATTTCCCTTCTTTTATTCATAAACATCTCATTTTCATGGTCTAGCAAATAGTGTTCTAAAGGATCACTAGGAGGTACAGCAATAGAAGCAAGACCAATAATTTCATCCTTACTAGGCAATTCTTCCTCATGATGTTGTTTACTGAATTTAGAGAAATTAAACTCATGAACCATATCATCCAAGCCAATAGTAACAACATTCTTTTCGCAGTCTATCTTAGCATTAACATTGTTCAAGAAGGGTCTACCAAATATAATGGGACAAAAGCTATCTTGTGGAGAACCAAGAACAAGAAAATCAGCGGGGTATTTGGTTTTCCCAACAAGACTTCAACATCTCTAACAATTCCCACTGGTGAAATAGTATCTCTATTGGCAAGCTTAATCGTGACATCAATTTCTTCTAACTCAATAGGTGCAATATCATGCATAATTTCTTTGTATAAGTCAATGGGTATTGCACTAGCACTAGCGCCCATATCACATAAGCCATGATAACAATGATCTCCTATTTTAACAGAAATAACAGGCATGCCTACCACAGGTCTATGTTTATCTTTAGCACAAGGTTTAGAAATTCTAGCAGTTTCACCACAGAATTGAATAACATGCCCATCAATATCATCAGACAAGAGATCTTTAACAATAGCAATATTGGGTTCTACTTTAACTTGCTCAGGAGGTGTATAAGTTCTAATATTGCTTTTACGAACAATAGTTGAAGCTTTAGCATGATCCTTAATTCTAACAGGGAAGGGTGGTTTCTCAACATAAGAGGTAGGAACAATAGGATCATTATAAGTGGCAGTCTTTTCTTCAACTTTAATAGGTGCAGCTACTTTTACTTCTATGGGAGGATGATATTTAAACCACTTCTCCTTAGGGAGATCAACACAAGTAGCAAAAGATTCACAGAAAGAAGCTACTATCTCAGAGTCAAGTCCATATTTAGTGCTAAACTTACGGAAAATATCGGTATCCATAAAAGATTTAACACAATCAAACTTAGCCATCATACCTGACTCTTTACCTTCTCGAGGTCCCAATCTTCAGAGTTGCGTTTAATTCTATCCAATAAATTCCATTTAAATTCAATAGTCTTCATCATAAAAGAGCCAGCACAAGAAGTATCGAGCATGGTGCGATTGTTATCAGAAAGCCGAGCATAAAAACTTTGAATAATTATTTCTCTTGAGAGCTCATGATTGGGGCATGAATAGAACATTGATTTAATCCTCCCCCAAGCTTGAGCGATGCTTTCTCCTTCGGGAGGCCAAAAATTATATATATAATTGCGGTCACGATGAACAAGATGCATAGGGTAATACTTTTGATGAAATTCCAGTTTCAATCTTTTATAGTTCCATGATCTCGTATCATCACATAGCCTATACCATATCAATGCGTCTTCCTTCAAAGATAAAGGAAAGACCTTCTTATTAACAATATTATCGGGTATACCTGCAAGCTTAAATAATCCACAAACTTCATCCACATAGAGTAGATGTTCATCAAGATGCTTTGTTCCATCTCCTGTAAAAGTATTAGCCAGCAGTTTTTCCATCATACCCGAAGGAACTTCAAAAGGAATTTCATTTTCAATAGGTTCAGTAGGTTGAGGAGCAACTCTTTGCTCTGTTGGACGGGGTGAAGATACCCCGAACAAGCCCCTCAGAGAATTACTTTCCATAGTAACAAGTGACAGAAAATTTCAGCACACTATATAAATTTTTCCTTACCAAATTCCACATACCAAAGGCGCTACACTCCCGAACAGCGCGCCGAAAAAGAGTCTTGATGACCCACAAGTATAGGGGATCTATCGTAGTCCTTTTGATAAGTAAGAGTGTCGAACCCAACGAGGAGCGTATGAAATGATAAGCGGTTTTCAGCAAGGTATTCTCTGTAAATCTTGAAATAAGTGGTAACAGATAGTTTTGTGATAAGGTAAATTATAACGCGCAACAAGTAACAAAAGTAAATAAGGTGCAGAAAGGTGGCCCAATCCTTTTTGTAGCAAAGGACAAGCCTGGACAAACTCTTATAATAGGAAAAGCGCTCCCGAGGACACATGGGAATATCGTCAAGCTAGTTTTCATCACGTTCATATATTCGCGTTCGGTACTTTGATAATTTGATATGTGGGTGGACCGGTGCTTGGGTGCTGTTCTTACTTGAACAAGCATCCCACTTATGATTAACCTCTATTGCAAGCATCCGCAACTACAACAAAAGTATTAAGGTAAACCTAACCATAGCATGAAACAAGTGGATCCAAATCAGCCCCTTACGAAGCAACGCATAAACTAGGGTTTAAGCTTTTGTCACTCTAGCAACCCATCATCTACCTATTACTTCCCAATGCCTTCCTCTAGGCCCAAATAATGGTGAAGTGTTATGTAGTCGACGTTCACATAACACCACTAGAGGCTAGACAACATACATCTCATCAAAATATCAAACGAATACCAAATTCACATGACTACTAATAGCGAGACTTCTCCCTTGTCCTCAGGAACAAACGTAACTACTCACAAAGCATATTCATGTTCATAATCATAGGGGTAATAATATGCATAAAGGATCTGAACATATGATCTTCCACCAAATAAACCAACTAGCATGAACTACATGGAGTAATCAACACTACTAGCACCAATCCCGGACTTGGAGACAAGAATTGGATACAAGAGATGAACTAGGGTTTAGGGATGAGATGGTGCTGGTGAAGATGTTGATGGAGATTGCCCTCCCCCGGTGAGAGGAGCGTTGGTGATGATGATGGCGATGATTTCCCCCTCCCGGAGGGAAGTGTCCCCGGCAGAACAGCTCCGCTGGAGCCCTAGATTGGTTCCGTCAAGGTTCCGCCTCGTGGCGGCGGAGTCTCGTCCCGAAAGGTTGCCTCTGGTTTTTTCTCATCGAAAGACTTCATATAGGAGAAGATGGACATCGGAGAGCCACCAGGGGGCCCACGAGGTAGGGGGGCGCGCCCCCCGCCCTCGTGAGCAGGGTGTGGGCCCCCTGGCCTTCATCTTTGGCGACAATTTTTCTTTATTTATTTTAAGATATTCAGTGGAGTTTCAGGACTTTTGGAGTTGCACAGAATAGGTCTCCAATATTTGCTCCTTTTCCAGCCTAGAATTCCAGCTGCCGGCATTCTCCCTCTTCATGTAAACCTTGTAAAATAAGAGAGAATAGCCATAAGTATTATGACATAACGTGAAATAACAGCCCATAATGTGATAAATATCGATATAAAAGCATGATGCAAGATGGACGTATCAACAGCGGCGGAGACCAGCGGCGGGAGGTCGCTGGCGACGAGAGGACGATCCGGAGACCAGAGGAGGCAGAGTAGGTTACACGCGGGCGAAGGGGTTTGGAGAAATTTCCAAAATTTGGCCCGGCGGTATATATAACCTGACCCTGTCGGTGTGACCGAGTGGAACGACTCGGTGGCACCGAGATGCAAACCGCAAGCGATTCTCAGAACTCGGTGTGACCGAAAGTTCTAATCGGTTGCACCGAGATTGAAACCCTAGATCAACTTGGTGACTCGGTAGGACCGAAAAGGATGAATCGGTCAGACCGAGATGCACAAAGAGGTTTTGGAGGTTTAAGTCGATGACGAATCTGGATATCCGAGTGCTCCTCACACAGAGTGGTTCGAATCTGACTTAATCAAACTTTGTGATGTAGCATGAATAGAGTTTGAGACGAGAAAAGCATAGATAGCCAGAGGGTGTTCTTAGGCATTCTTGTCCATCCATTTGGCAAAAAAAACCAAACAATCAAAGCAACAAATGGATGTCCTCGAATGAGTAAAATATGCAACCAACATGCTCACACAATAAAATGGCAAATGAAATATGTGACAAAGCATGCACAAACATTCTAGCATCTATCAAGCAATTGGTGATGACTAGGTCATCTATATATGAGTATATTGACATAGGAGTCAAATGAGAACACTTGATCTTAGGTCATACTCATCGTTTAAGCACAAGTGGGGTTACCACTTTTACATAAAGCATTGTTGTGATCACACCATTAGAGTCGCTTTAGCTCATTGATTTGAGTAAAGCTCCCCCTAGATGTGATATCCCCCCTAAGAGGGATGAACTAACCTTGGGTTTTGTTGATGATGACTTCATGTAGGTGTTGAAGATGTAGATGCTCAAAGTTGATGTAGATCATTCGGAGCAATCCTTTGGAGTGAGTTGCACTTTCAATACCTACACGGGTTAGTCCCACAAGGAACAAACAAGGATATCCATATACATAGAGTGATGCATGCACAAGATGATGTCCATGAAAGCATTAGGTTACCTTGTCCCTTGTCTTACCAACAAGAGGGTTTGTGACTCCTTGAACTTGTGCAAGATATGGAAGTTGTTTGCACTTGTCCTTGCCAAAATGATAAGAGTGAAGTATGTTGGCGGGGTCACCCTCAAGAACTCTCTAGTTCTTCTTCTTCGGGATCCACATCATCTTGATGGGAATCCTTGGAATCGTAGTTGTGCTTGATGAAGTAGAACTTGATGTAGTCTTGGGAACCCAATTGACCAAAGCCTTAGGTGCTTCTTCAAATGCATCAATTTCCTCTTGAAGCTTGTCCTTTCCTTTTTGCTTGTGGTCTTGTGGTGGAAGATCATCTTGAGCTTGTGTTCCTTTGAAGGAAGTAGGATGATACTTCTCTTGTTGAGGAGAAAACTTCGTCTTGGGGTATTGATATTCTTCCCACTCAACTCCATTGGCATTGAACTTTCGTTCAAAACCAACACCTTGATTCTTCCAGTGTCTTCCTTGCTTGCGCACAATTTCCTCAAATTGCTTACTTCCGGCAAGACTCTTGTAAACACCTTTCTCTATGATTCCCTTCAATAAGCTATTTTCTTGCTCAAGTGTAACTTGGCTAAGAGAATCATTAGTGGAATCGAGAGAACTACTAGAAGCATCAACATTGGATTTAGCATGATTTTTGTTACTACTAGATGAAGAATCTTTCTTGTTCTTGTTGCTAGATTTAACTTGTGGCATGTAAGTAGACAAGAGTAAATGCTTGGCAATGTAAGAAGAACTTTTCTTGCGAAGATCATCATTGATTGCCTTTAAAAACTCATGCTCTTGCTCAAGGTTGAGCTTTTCAAAGCGTAGCTTATCATGAGTCTTCAAAAGTTCTCGATGATTTTCCAAGGTAGTTTCATGAGCTAACTTAAGAGTGTTTAGTTCTTGAGTTAGACGCTCAATCTCCTTCTTATCATCATCATTCGTTTTATCTTGATTAGCATGATTAATTGACGTTTCATCATAGTTTTAGGTTGCGGCGGTGGAATTAGGTTCTTTGGCTCCGTTTCTGGTAGTCTGGGGGTATGTAGGTATATATAGGAGGAAGAAGTACGTCGGTGGAGCAACATGGGGCCCAGGAGGGTGGAGGGCGCGCCCAGGGGGTAGGCGCGCCCCCCTACCTCGTGCCTTCCTGGTTGATGTCTTGACGTAGGGTCCAAGTCCTCTGGATCACGTTCGTTCCGAAAATCACGTTCCCGAAGGTTTCATTCCGTTTGGACTCCGTTTGATATTCTTTTTCTGCGAAACTCTGAAATAGGCAAAAAAACAGCAATTCTGGGCTAGGCCTCCGGTTAATAGGTTAGTCCCAAAAATAATATAAAAGTGTATAATAAAGCCCATTAATGTCCAAAACAGAATATAATATAGCATGGAACAATAAAAAATTGTAGATACGTTGGAGACGTATCAAGCATCCCCAAGCTTAATTACTGCTCGTCCTCGAGTAGGTAAATGATAAAAACAGAATTTTTGATGTGGAATGCTACTTGGCATAATTTCAATGTAATTCTTCTTAATTGTGGTATGAATATTCAGATCCGAAAGATTCAAGATAAAAGTTCATATTGACATAAAAGTAATAGTACTTCAAGCATACTAACTAAGCAATTATGTCCTCTCAAAATAACATGGCCAAAGAAAGTTCATTCCTACAAAATCATATAGTTTGGTCATGCTCCATTTTCGTCACACAAGAATGCTCTCATCATGCACAACCCCGATGACAATCCAAGCAATTGTTTCATACTTTAGTAATCTCAAACCTTTTCAACCTTCACGCAATACATGAGCATGAGCCATGGATATAGCACTATGGGTGGAATAGAATATAATGATGGGGGTTATGTGGAGAAGACAAAAAGGAGAAAGTCTCACATCAACGCGGCTAATCAATGAGCTATGGAGATGCCCATCGATTGATGTTAATGCAAGGATTAGGGATTGCCATGCAACGGATGCACTAGAGCTATAAATGTATGAAAGCTCAAAAGAAACTAAGTGGGTGTGCATCCAACATGCTTGCTCACGAAGACCTAGGGCATTTGAGGAAGCCCATTGTCGGAATATACAAGCCAAGTTCTATAATGAAAAATTCCCACTAGTATATGAAAGTGACAAAACAAGAGACTCTCTATCATGAAGATTATGGTACTACTTTGAAGCACAAGTGTGGTAAAAGGATAGTAACATTGTCCCTTCTCTCTTTTTCTCTCAGTTTTTTTGGGCCTTCTTCTCTCTTTTTTATGGCCTTTCTCTTCTTTTTTTATTTTTTTTCTCACTTGGCACAATGCTCTAAAAATGATGATCATCACACTTCTATCTATTTACAACTCAATGATTACAACTCGATACTAGAACAAAGTGTGACTCTATATGAATGCCTCCGACGGTATACCGGGATATGCAATGAATCAAGAGTGACATGTATGAAAGAATTATGAAAAGTGGCTTTGCCACAAATACTATGTCAACTACATGATCATGCAAAGCAATATGAAAATGATGAACGTGTCATGATAAACGGAATGGTGGAAAGTTGCATGGCAATATATCTCGGAATGGCTATGGAAATGCCATAATAGGTAGGTATGGTGGCTGTTATGAGGAATATATAAGGAGGTTTATGTGTGAAAGAGCGTATCATATTACGGGGTTTGGATGCACCGGTGAAGTTTGCACCAACTGTCAATGTGAGAAAGGGCAATGCACGGTACCGCAGAGGCTAGCAATGATGGAAGGGTAAGAGTGCGTATAATCCATGGACTCAACATTAGTCATAAAGAACTCACATACTTATTGCAAAAATCTACAAGTCATTAAAAACCAAGCACTACGTGCATGCTCCTAGGGGGATTGATTGGTAGGAAAAGACCATCGCTCGTCCCGGACCGCCACTCATAAGGAGGACAATCAAAGAACACCTCATGTTTCAAATTTGTTACATAACATTTACCATACGTGCATGCTACGGGACTTGCAAACTTCAACACAAGTATTTCTCAAATTCACAACTACTCAACTAGCACAACTTTAATATCACTACCTCCATATCTCAAAACAATCATCAAGCATCAAACTTCTCTTAGTATTCAACACACTCATAAGAAAGCTTTTACTAGTCTTGAATACCTAGCATATTAGGATTAATCAAATTACCGTGCTGTTTAAGACTCTCAAAATAATATAAGTGAAGCATTAGAGAACAATAGTTTCTATAAAACAAATTCACCACCGTGCTCTAAAATATATAAGTGAAGCACTAGAGCAAAAACTATATAGCTCAAAAGATATAAGTGAAGCACATAGAGTATTCTAATCAATTCCGAATCATGTGTGTCTCTAATCAAAAGGTGTGTACATCAAAGATGATTGTGGTAAACTAAAAAGCAAAGACTCAAATAATACAAGACGCTCCAAGCAAAACACATATCATGTGGTGAATAAAAATATAGCTCCAAGTAAGTTACCGATGGAAGTAGACGAAAGAGGGGATGCCTTCCAGGGTATGCCCAAGCTTTGGACTTAGGTTATCTTGGGGTTCCATGGGCATCCCCAAGCTTAGGCTCTTGCCACTCCTTGTTCCATAATCCATCAAATCTTTTACCCAAAACCTGAAAACTTCACAACACAAAACTTAACAGAAAATCTCGTGAGCTCCGTTAGCGAAAGAAAACAAAACACCACTTCAAGGTACTGTAATGAACTCATTATTTATTTATATTGGTGTTAAACCTACTGTATTCCAACTTCTCTATGGTTTATAAATTATTTTATTAGCCATAGATTCATCAAAATAAGCAAACAACACACGAAAAACATAATCTGTCAAAAACAGAATAGTCTGTAGTAATATGTAACTAATGCAAACTTCTGAAACTCTAAAAATTCAGCCAAAACAGGACGACCTAGACAATTTGTTTATTGATCGTCAGCAATTGGAATCAATATTTTATCACGTTCTGGTGATTTTTAACAATTATTTTCGTGAACAGAAAGTTTGTGGAATTTTCTGCAAGATCAAATAACTATCAATCAAGAAGATCCTATAGGTTTAACTTGGCACAAACACTAATTAAAACATAAAAACACATATAACCAGAGGCTAGATCAAAGATTTATTCCTAAACATAAGCAAAAAGCAAAAAACTAAAAATAGATTTGGGTTGCCTCCCAACAAGCGCTATCGTTTAACGCCCCTAGCTAGGCATAAAAGCAAGGATAGATCTAGGTATTGCCATCTTTGATAGGCAATCCATAAGTGGCTCTCATAATAGATTCATAAGGTAATTTTATTTTCTTTGTAGGGAAGTGTTCCATGCCTTTCTTTAATGGAAATTGGAATCTAATATTCCCTTCCTTCATATCAATAATTGCACCAATCGTTCTAAGGAAAGGTCTACCAAGGATAATAGGACATGAAGGATTGCAATCTATATCAAGGACAATAAAATCTACGGGCACATAATTCCTATTTGCAATAATAAGAACATCATTAATTCTTCCCATAGGTTTCTTAATAGTGGAATCCGCAAGGTGCAAGTTTAGAGAGCAATCATAAAAATCACGGAAACCTAACAAATCACACAAAGTCTTTGGAATCGTGGAAACACTAGCAACGAAATCACACAAAGCATAGCATTCATGATCTTCAATTTTAATTTTAATAGTAGGTTCCCACTCATCATAAAGTTTTCTAGGGATAGAAACTTCCAACTCAAGTTTTTCTTCATAAGATTGCATTAAATCATCAACGATATGTTTAGTAAAAGCTTTGTGTTGAGTGTAAGCATGTGGAGAATTTAGCACGGATTGCAACAAGGAAATACAATCTATCAAAGAGAAATTATCATAATTAAATTCCTTGAAATCCAAAATAGTGGGTTCATTAATATCTAGAGTTTTGATCTCTTCAATCCCACTTTTACCAATTTTTGCATCAAGATCTAAAAACTCAGAATTTTTGGAACGCCTTCTAGGTAAAGGTAGATCATTTTCAGTCCCATCATTATCAAGATTCATATTGCTAAACAAAGATTTAATAGGGGACACATCAATAACTTTTAGATCTTCATCTTTATTTTCGTAGAAATTAGAAGAACACGCTTTCACAAAGCAATCTTTCTTAGCTCGCATCCTAGCGGTTCTTTCTTTGCACTCATCAATGGAAATTCTCATGGCTTTGAGAGACTCATTGATATCATGCTTAGGAGTAATAGATGTAAGTTTCAAATAATCAACATCAAGAGAAATTCTATCAACGTTCCTAGCCAATTCATCAAATTTAAGCAATTTTTCTTCAAGCAAAGCATTGAAATTCTTTTGCAAATTCATAAATTCTTTAACACTAGTATCAAATTCAGAAGGCATCTTATTGAAATTTCCATAAGAATTGTTGTAGGAATTACCATAATTATTAGAGGAATTACTGGGGTACGGCCTAGGATTAAAGTTTCCTCTATACGCGCTGTTACCAAAATTATTCCTACCAACAAAATTCACATCCATAGATGCATTATTATTCTCAATCAAAGTAGACAAAGGCATATCATTAGGATCAGAAGAGACACTTTTATTAGCAAATAATTTCATAAGTTCATCCATCTTTCCACTCAAAACATTAATTTCTTCTATCGCATGCACTTTTTTATTAGTAGATCTTTCAGTGTGCCATTGAGAATAATTAACCATAATATTATCTAGGAGTTTAGTAGCTTCTCCTAAAGTGATTTCCATAAAAGTGCCTCCTGCGGCCGAATCTAAAAGATTTCTAGAAGCAAAATTCAATCCGGCATAAAAAAAATTGTATAATCATCCATAAATTCAAACCATGAGTAGGGAAATTACATATCATTAATTTCATCCTCTACCAAGCTTGTGCAATATGTTCATGATCAATTTGCTTAAAATTCATAATATCGTTTCTAAGAGAGATTATTTTAGCGAGAGGAAAATACTTAGAGATAAAAGCATTTTTGCACTTATTCCAAGAATCAATACTATTTTTAGGCAAAGACGAAAACCAAGCTTTAGCACGATCTCTAAGCGAAAAAGGAAATAGCTTCAATTTAACAATATCATTATCCACATCTTTCTTCTTTTGCATATCACATAAATCAACGAAGCTATTTAGATGGGTAACGACATCTTCACTAGGAAGGCCGACGAATTGATCTTTCATGACAAGATTCAACAAAGCAGCATTAATTTCACAAGATTCAGTGTCGGTAAGTGGAGCAATCGGAGTGCTAAGGAAATCGTTGTTGTTGGTATTGGTGAAGTCACACAATTTGGTATTATCTTGAGCCATCATGACAAGCAAGCAATCCAACACACGAGCAAACAAGACGCAAGCGAAAAAGAGGCGAACGGAAAAGAGAGTGCGAATAAAACGGCAAGGGTGAAGTGGGGGAGAGGAAAACGAGAGGCAAATGGAAAATAATGTAATGCGGGAGATAAGGGTTTGTGATGGGTACTTGGTATGTTGACTTTTATGTAGACTCCCGACAGCGGCGCCGTAAATCCTTCTTGCTACCTCTTGAGCACTGCGTTGGTTTTCCCTTGAAGAGGAAAGGGTGATGCAGCAAAGTAGCATAAGTATTTCCCACCATTTTTGAGAACCAAGGTATCAATTGATACGTCTCCAACGTATCTATAATTTTTTATTGTTCCATGCTATTATATTATCTGTTTTGGATGTTTATGGGCTTTATTAAACACTTTTATATTATTTTTGGGACTAACCTATTAACCCGAGCCCAAAGCGGTTCTGCTTTCCCTTGTTTCAGTGTTTCGAAGAAAAGGAATATCAAACGGAGTCCAAACGGAATGAAACCTTCGGAAAAGTTATTTTTGGAAAGAAAGCAATACGGGAAACTTGGAGTGCACGTTAGGGGATCAACGAGGAGAGCACGAGGCAGGGGCGCGCCCTCCACCCTCGTGGGCCCCTCGTGGCTCCCCTGACCGACTTCTTTCACCTATATATATCCATATACAATAAAAACTTCGGGGAACAGAATAGATCGGGAGTTCCGCCGCCGCAAGCCTGTGTAGCCACCCAAAACCAATCGGGACCTGTTCGGCACCTGAGGGGGGATCCTCACCGTGGCCATCTTCATCATCCCGGCGCTCTCCATGACGAGGAGGGAGTAGTTCACCCTCGGGGCAGAGGGTATGTACCAGTAGCTATGTGTTTGATCTCTCTCTCTCTCTCTCTCTCTCTCTCTCTCTCGTGTTCTTGATTTGGCACGATCTTGATGTATCGCGAGCTTTGCTATTGTAGTTGGATCTTATGATGTTTCTCCCCCTCTACTCTCTTGTAATGGATTGATTTTTTCCCTTTGAAGTCATCTTATAGGATTGAGTCTTTAATGATTTGAGAACACTTGATGTATGTCTTGCTTGGGATAACCGTGGTGGCAATGGGTTATTCTATTGATTCACTTGATGTATGTTTTGGTGATCAACTTGCGGGTTCCGCCCATGAACCTATGCATAGGGGTTGGCACACGTTTTCGTCTTGACTCTCCGGTAGAAACTTTGGCGCACTCTTTGAGGTTCTATGTGTTGGTTGAATAGATGAATCTGAGATTGTGTGATGCATATCGTATAATCATACCCACGGATACTTGAGGTGACATTGGAGTATCTAGGTGACATTAGGGTTTTGGTTGATGTGTGTCTTAAGGTGTTATTTTACTACCATAATCTCTTCGTTTGTTCTCCGCTATTAGTGACTTTGGAGTGACTCTTTGTTGCATGTTGAGGGATAGTTATATGATCCAATTATGTTATTATTGTTGAGATAACTTGCACTAGTGAAAGTATGAACCCTAGGCCTTGTTTCCTAGCATTGCAATACCGTTTACGCTCACTTTTACCACTAGTTACCTTGCTGTTTTTATATTTTCAGATTACAAAAACCTATATCTACCATCCATATTGCACTTGTATCACCATCTCTTCGCCGAACTAGTGCACCTATACAATTTACCATTGTATTGGGTGTGTTGGGGACACAAGAGACTCTTTGTTATTTGGTTGCAGGGTTGCTTGAGAGAGACCATCTTCATCCTACGCCTCCCACGGATTGATAAACCTTAGGTCATCCACTTGAGGGGAATTTGCTACTGTCCTACAAACCTCTGCACTTGGAGGCCCAACAACGTCTACAAGAATAAGGTTGCGTAGTAGACATCAAGTAGTTTCTGGCGCCGTTGCCGGGAGGCTAGGTAAGAGGCACTCACACCCCGTCAACTAAGTTGTTTTCTGGCGTCGTTGCCTGGGAGGTGAGTGCTTGAAGGTATATCTTTAGATCTTGCAATCGAATCTTTTAGTTTCTTGTTTTATCACTAGTTTAGTTTATAAAAGAAAACTACAAAAAATGGAATTAAGGTTGCCTCATATGCTTCATATTTTTAATGTCTTTCGTGAAAATGATGGGAAGGAAAATTGTGCTCAAGTACTAGAATAAGAATTACATAGAATGCTTGGCATAAAATATCTGAATGATGAATATGATTGCAATGTTGTTAGTATGAATTCTTTGAATACCCATGATGCTAATGATATGCAAAGCCACAAGCTTGGGGATGCTATGTTTGATGAAGATGATATTTTTTGTCCCCCAAATTTTGATGAGCAAATTTATTATGATGAAAGTATGCCTCCTATCTATGATGATTATTGTGATGACACGTATGCTATAAAGAGCAAATATAACCATGAAACTTGTCATCTTGATTTTGATTTTCAATTGAATTATGCTTCACATGATAGTTATTTAGTTGAGTTTGCTCCCACTATTCCGACTGAGAAGAATTTTGCTTATGTGGAGAGTAATAAAATTTCTATGCAAGTAGATCATGAAAAGAATGCTTTAGGTGCTGGTTATATTGTTGAATTCATTCATGATGCTACTGAAAATTATTATGCGGGAGGAATATATGCTTGTAGGAATTGCAATAATATCAAGTTTCCTCTCTATGTGCTTAAAATTTTGAAGTTATGCTTGTTTTGCCTTCCTATGCTAGTTGATTATTGCTCCCATAAATTATTTGCTCACAAAATCTCTATGCATAGGAAGTGGGTTAGACTTAAATGTGCTAGTCATATTCTTCATGATGCTTTCTTTATGTTTCAATTCTTATCTTTTATGTGAGCATCATTGAAATCATCATGCCTAGCTAGGGGCGTTAAACATTAGCGCTTGTTGGGAGGCAACCCAATTTTATTTTAATTTCTTGATTTTTGGTTCTGTTTAGTAATAAATAATACTTCTAGCTTCTGTTTAGATGTGGTTTTATGTTTTAATTATGTTTGTGCCAAGTAGTACCTTTGGGAAGACTTGGGTGAAGTCTTTATGATCATGCTGTAAAAAACAGAAACTTTAGCGCTCACGAGATTTGCTTCAGCTTTTTACTGGAGAGTGCTATTTAGTTGATTCTTTTTGAAGATGATTACTAGACAAATTCCTCAGGTCCAACAATTTATTTTATAATTTTTGGAGTTCCAGAAGTATACGTTTGATACAGATTACTACAGACTATTATGTTTTTGACAGATTCTGTTTTCATTGTGTTGCTTGCTTATTTTGATGAATCTATGGCTAGTAAAATAGTTTATAAACCATAGAGAAGTTGGAATACAGTAGGTTTAACACCAATATAAATAAATAATGAGTTCATTACAGTACCTTGAAGTGGTGTTTTGTTTTCTTTCGCTAACGGAGCTTACGAGTTTTCTGTTGAGTTTTGTGTTGTGAAGTTTTCAAGCTTTGAGTAAAGACTCGATGGACTATGGAATAAGGAGTGGCAAGAGCCTAAGCTTGGGGATGCCCAAGGCACCCCAAGGTAATATTCAAGGATAACCAAGCGTCTAAGCTTGGGGATGCCCTGGAAGGCATCCCCTCTTTCGTCTTCGTTCATCGGTAACTTTACTTGGAGCTATATTTTTATTCACCACATGATATGTGTTTTGCTTGGAGCGTCATGTCATTTTATTTTTTTTGCTTGCCGTCTGAATAAAATACCAAGATATTAAATTCTTAAATGTTAGAGAGTCTTCACATAGTTACATAATTATTCGACTACTCATTGATATTCACTTATATCTTTCGGAGTAGTTTGTCATTTTCTCTAGTGCTTCACTTATATCCTTTTAGAGCACGGCGGTGGTTTTATTTTGAAGAAATAGCTGAACTCTCATGCTTCACTTATATTATTTTGAGAGTCTTTAGAAAAACATGGTAGTTTGCTTGGGTTATGAAACTAGTCCTAATATGATGGGCATCCAAGATGGGTATAATAAAAACTTTCATATAAGTGCATTGCATACTATGTGAAGTTTGATTCCTTATGATTGTTTTGAGATATGAGGATGGTAATATTAGAGTCATTCTAGTTGAGTAGTTGTGAAACTGAGAAATACTTGTTCTAAAGTTTGTGATTCCCGTAGCATGCACGTATGGTGAACCGTTATGTGATGAAGTCGGAGCATGATTTATTTATTGATTGTCCTCCTTATGAGTGGCGGTCGGCGACGAGCGATGGTCTTTTCCTACCAATCTACCCCCCTAGGAGCATGCGCGTAGTACTTCGTTTCGGTAACTAATAGATTTTTGCAATAAGTATATGAGTTCTTTATGACTAATGTTGAGTCCATGGATTATACGCACTCTCACCCTTCCACCATTGCTAGCCCCTCTAATACCGCGCACCTTTCGCCGGTATCATACACCCACCATTACCTTCCTCAAAACAGCCACCATACCTACCTATTATAGCATTTCAATAGCCATTCTGAGATATATTGCCATGCATCTTTCCACTGTTCCGTTTATTATGACACGCTCCATCATTGTCATATTGCTTTGCATGATCATGTAGTTGACATTGTATTTGTGGCAAAGCGACCGTTCATAATTCTTTCATACATGTCACTCATGAGTCATTGCACATCCCGGTACACCGCCGGAGGCATTCATATAGAGTCATATCTTGTTCTAAGTATTGAGTTGTAATTCTTGAGTTGTAAGTAAATAAAAGTGTGATGATCATCATTATTAGAGCATTATCCCAGTGAGGAAAGGATGATGGAGACTATGATTCCCTCACAAGTCGGGATGAGATTCCGGACAAAAAATATAAAAAAAGAGAAAAAAGAGGCCAAAAAAAAGAGAAGGCCCAAATAAAAAATAAAAAATAAAAAATAAAAAAAGGAGAGAAAAAGAGAGAAGGGACAATGCTACTACCCTTTTTACCACACTTGTGCTTCAAAGTAGCACCATGATCTTCATGATAGAGAGTCTCCTATGATGTCACTTTCATATACTAGTGGGAATCTTTCATTATAAAACTTGGCTTGTATATTCCAATGATGGGCTTCCTCAAAATGCCCTAGGTCTTCGTGAGCAAGCGAGTTGAGTGCACACCCACTTGGTTTCTTTTTGAACTTTCATACACTTATAGCTCTAGTGCATCCGTTGCATGGCAATCCCTACTCACTCATATTGATATCTATTGATGGACATCTCCATAGCCTGTTGATACGCCTAGTTGATGTGAGACTATCTTCTCCTTTTTGTCTTCTCCACAACCACCATTCTATTCCACCTATAGTGCTATGTCCATGGCTCACGCTCATGTATTGCGTGAAGATTGAAAAAGTTTGAGAACATCAAAAGTATGAAACAATTGCTTGGCTTGTCATCGGGGTTGTGCATGATTTAAATATTTTGTGTGATGAAGATAGAGCATAGCCAGACTATATGATATTGAGGGATAGCTTTCTTTGGACATGTTATTTTGAGAAGACATGATTGCTTTGTTAGTATGCTTGAAGTATTATTGTTTTCATGTTAATATTAAACTTTTATCTTGAATCTTACGGATCTGAAAATTCTTGCCACATTAAAGAAGATTACATTGATAAATATGTTAGGTAGCATTCCACATCAAAAATTCTGTTTTTATCATTTACCTACTCGAGCACGAGCAGGAATTAAGGTTGGGGATGCTGATACGTCTCCAACGTATCTATAATTTTTGATTGTTCCATGCTATTATATTATCTGTTTTGGGCTTTATTAAACACTTTTATATTATTTTTGGGACTAACCTATTAACCCAGAGCCCAGTGCCAGTTTCTGTTTTCCCTTGTTTCAGTGTTTCGAAGAAAAGGAATATCAAACGGAGTCCAAACGGAATGAAACCTTCGGAAAAGTTATTTTTGGAAAGAAAGCAATACGAGAAACTTGGAGTGCACGTCAGGGGATCAACGAGGAGAGCATGAGGCAGGGGGCGCGCCCTCCACCCTCGTGGGCCCCCCTCTATTCGATGTAATCTTGTTTTGCGGTGTGTTTGTTGAGACCGATGAATTGTGGGTTTATGATCAAGTTTATCTATGAACAATATTTGAATCTTCTCTGAATTCTTTTATGTATGATTGGTTATCTTTGCAAGTCTCTTAGAATTATCAGTTCGGTTTGGCCTACTAGATTGAGCTTTCTTGCAATGGGAGAAGTGCTTAGCTTTGGGTTCAATCTTGCGGTGTCCTTTCCCAAGGATGTTAGGGCAGCAAGGCACATATTGTATTGTTGCCATCGAGGATAACAAGATGGGGTTTACATCATATTGCATGAGTTTATCCCTCTACATCATGTCATCTTGCTTAAAGTGTTACTCCGTTCTTATGAACTTAATACTCTAGATGCATGCTGGATAGTGGTCGATGTGTGGAGTAATAGTAGTAGATGCAGGCAGGAGTCGGTCTACTTGTCTCGGACGTGATGCCTATATACATGATCATACCTAGATATTCTCATAGCTATGCTCAGTTCTATCAATTGCTCAACAGTAATTTGTTCACCCACCGTAATACTTATGCTCATGAGAGAAGCCACTAGTGAAACCTATGGCCCCCGGGTCTATTTTCCATCATATTAATCTTCCAACACTTAGCTATTTTTATTGCCTTTTATTTTACTTTGCATCTTTATTATAGAAATACCAAAAATATTATCTTATCATATCTATCAGATCTCACTTTCGTAAGTGACCGTGAAGGGATTGACAACCCCTTTATTGCGTTGGTTGCGAGGTTCTTATTTGTTTGTGTAGGTGCGAGGGACTCGTGCGTGGTCTCCTACTGGATTGATACCTTGGTTCTCAAAAACTGAGGGAAATACTTACACTACTTTACTGCATCACCCTTTCCTCTTCAAGGGAAAACCAACGTAGTGCTCAAGAGGTAGCACTTATCAGGTTGAAACTTTTTCACATAAGCATCGCAGCCCTAAACTTTAAGAAACGATAGCTTAGGTTTCTTGCCAAACCATAGTTCATATGGTGTCGTCTCAACGGATTTAGATGGTGCCCTATTTAACGTGAATGCAGCTGTCTCTAATGCATAACCCCAAAATGATAGTGATAAATTGGTAAGAGACATCATAGATCGCACCATATCTAATAAAGTACGGTTATGACATTCGGACACACCATTACGCTGTGGTGGTCCAGGTGGCGTGAGTTGTGAAACTATTCCACATCGTTTCAAATGAAGACCAAACTCGTAACTCAAATATTTGTCTCCGCGATCCGATCGTAGAAACTTTATTTTCTTGTTATGATGATTTTCCACTTCACTCTGAAATTCTTTGAACTTTTCAAATGTTTCAGACTTATGTTTCATCAAGTAGATATACCCATATCTGCTCAAATCATCTGTGAAGGTTGAAAAATAACGATACCCGCCGCGAGCCTCAACAATTATCGGATCGCATACATCAGTATGTAGTATTTCCAATAAGTCAGTTGCTCGCTCCATTGTTCCGGAGAACGGAGTTTTAGTCATCTTGCCCATGAGGCATGGTTCGCAAGCATTAAGTGATTCATAATCATGTGATTCCAAAAGTCCATCAGCATGGAGTTCCTTCATGCGCTTTACACCAATATGACCTAAACGGCAGTGCCACAACTAAGTTGGACTATCATTATTAACTTTGCATCTTTTGGCTTCAATATTATGAATATGTGTATCACTACGATCGAGATCCAACAAACCATTTTCATTAGGTATATGACCATAGAAGGTTTTATTCATGTAAACAGAACAACAATTATTCTCTAACTTAAATGAATAGCCATATTGCAATAAACATGATCAAATCATATTCATGCTCAATGCAAACACCAAATAACATTTATTTAGGTCCAACACTAATCCCGAAAATATAGGGCGTGTGCGATGATGATCATATCAATCTTGGAACTACTTCCAACACACATCGTCACTTCACCCTTAACTAGTTTCTGTTCATTCTACAACTCTCATTTCGAGTTACTACTCTTAGCAACTGAACCAGTATCAATTACCGAGGTGTTGCTATAAACACTAGTAAAGTACACATCAATAACATGTATATCCAATATACCTTTGTTCACTTTGCCATCCTTCTTATCCGCCAAGTATCTAGGGCAGTTCCGCTTCCAGTGACCATTTCCTTTGCAGTAGAAGCACTCAGTTTCAGGCTTGGGTCTAGCTTTGGGCTTCTTCATGGGAGTGGAAACTTGCTTGCCATTCTTCTTGAAGTTCCCTTTCTTTCCCTTGCCCTTTTACTTGAAACTAGTGGTCTTGTCAACCATCAACACTTGATGCTTTCTCTTGATTTCTACCTTCGCCGATTTCAGCATCGCGAAGAGCTTGGGAATCTTTTCTGTTATCCCTTGCATATTATAGTTCATCATGAAGTTCTAGTAACTTGGTGATAGTGACTAGAGAACTCTGTCAATCACTATCTTATCGAGAAGATTAACTCCCACTTGATTCAAGTGATTGTAGTACTTAGACATTCTGAGCACATGCTCACTCGTTGAGCTATTCTCCGCCATCTTATAAGCAAAGTACTGTCAGAGGTCTCATACCTCTTGACACGGGCATGAGTATGAAATACCAATTTCAATTCATGGAACATCTTATATGCTCCATGGCATTCAAAACGTTTTTGAAGTCCCGGTTCTAAGCCGTAAAGCATGGTGCACTAAACTATCAAGTAGTCATCATACCGAGCTTGTCAAACGTTCATAACGTCTGCATCTGCTCCTGCAATAGGTCTGTCATCTAGCGGTGCATCAAGGACATAATTCTTCTGTGCAGCAATGAGGATAATCATCAGGTCACGGACCAAGTCCGCATTATTGCTACTATCATCTTTCAACATATATTTCTCTAGAACATATAGAAAATAAACGGGGAGCTACATCGCGAGCTATTGATCTACAACATAGATATGCAAATACTATCAGGACTAAGTTCATGATAAATTAAAGTTTAATTAATCATATTACTCAAGAACTCCCACTTAGATAGACATCCCTCTAGTCATCTAAATGATCACGTGATCAAAATCAACTAAACCATGTCCGATCATCGCGTGAGATGTAGTTTTCAATGGTGAACATCACTATGTTGATCATATTTAGAAACATTACAACCGCGCAGCTTTCCAACCATCTCAGGCCACTAGCATTTTTGGCTGTCGGATTTGCGGTTTTGTGCAATTTTGGCCGTTGGATCACCTCCCAATCCCCGCTTGTGCTTAGTTGTGAGACCTAACAAAGGATTTCGGTGGTGGGCCGCTCCTCCAGTGACAATTTCGGGCATCTGTTGTTAAATTGGGCCTAATGGGCTTCATTATGTTGTAACACGCTCCGCGTGTGTGCACCCAAGGACCCCTAAAAAGAACAATGTGTGCATCCAAGAAAAAAACAGCATGACGACCCACGTCTTCCTTTGATCCTTTCGGCCGCATGGGCGCGTAGTCCCCGCGTGGAGGCTGACGTTGTGTTGGAGTGGCTCCGTCATGGCGACCAAGCTTCGGGTCCGACCGACGTGACCGACTGGCTTGGCGATGACATGGGGTGGTGATGTGGGCAGAAAACCGTCCGCTAGGTTGCCTGGCCAGCGACGCCGGGGCGGCGAACCATCGCCTATCGATTGAACTTTTACATGGCGACGATTGATATGGAGAAGTTAATCAGAGCCCTTTAGGGGGTGTTTGGTTCAGAAGTCCTAGGACTTTTTCTAGTCCCAGGGACTAATAAAAAAAGACTCTCCAGTAGAGTCTTTTTCTAGTTCCTGTAGAAAAAGTCCCTCCCGTTTGGTTCCTAGGGACTTTTTCTAGTCTCTGGACTAAAAAGTCCTTGAACCAAACACCCCTTAATGTCAATCGATGCGCCAGCTACTGATAATTGAAAGGTCGGTTACCAATGTCGATTCATCCTCTTCCTTCAATTCAGGCGCATCCATATAATCTCCACCATGCTCCTCCTTCCCCACTCCCCTCACTTCCGCAGATCCTTCTCCAACAGCCACAGGTGATACTAATTCATCTTCCTCGATCTTGCAGTCCCCCATCCTTTCTACCTCCCCTCTTCCCCTAATTCTTCCAATTTTAGAACTTATTTAGTGATACTATTCTATGTACTCACAAACGATGCAGGTTCTCTAGCTTTACAGGTTTGAGTTTAGTTTCGCTGGATTCCAAGATTTAGGCACTAGCCATTTGGAAAGTGACACACTGGTTTCATGTTTAATGATTTGTTGCAATTGTCCGCTAAGCTCTTTCACAGTTTAGTCAGGCACATCATTGCCGCACTGTCGTTCACTTCTATGGGATGGTTGTGTTATTCCTAGCGAAGCATTCCGTTTATGTGGCCGGAACTGAAGGTCTCGCTTCTTCTTGGTGTGCTAGGGGACTGGTTTGATTGAAGCTCCAAGTATTAGATTCAGTAGATGGCTTTGTGGGAAAAACTGAATACTAAGGCGGCATTTATTTTCTGTCATTCTTCTTTGGTTCTTAATGCTCTTATTTGGCAGGACAAAGAAGTAGAATACTATAAATACTGGATGATTTCCCACAGAAAAGTCATTAACTATTTAACAACATATTATGTGCCCAACTTTTCATTTGAAGTTCCTTGCCATGTGCTTTTGTTTCGACTTCTCAAATTGAACATATAAACCCTCAAGAAGTGCTAAGTAGAACCCCGCCATCCATGTCCTCCCTATGAACAGTGCATCAAGCATTACAGCCAACGCGTCGCGTGATGAGAGGTGAGCGGGCAGCAAGACAGAGAGACCTAGCCCACCCCGCGACCCTCGTTCCTCATGCGTCGCCGCCGCCGCCCCCCGCCCATGATGAAGAAAGTGAGAGGAAAGAGGAGAGGGAGGTGAGGCAGCAGACAGGAGAGGGTCACCGGCTGCTGTCGGCCTGCGCCAGAGAGCTCGGGCGCGACCTGGCGGTTGGTGGCGGCTCGATCCGCTCCTGGATCAGGAGAGGAGGAAGGGAGGTGGGGGGGGGCGGCCGTCTCTGTGCCTCCTCGACGCCGAGTTGCGGCTTCCTCCTCCTCCTCTCTTTCGCCAGTGCCGTCCGGGCCGCTACTGCTTTCTCCTTGGTGCTGCCGAGGACCTACAGGTCTCTCTCTCCCTGCTGCCTCTTTCCTCGGCCCCTCTACCTCCTGCACCATGAGAGAGATGGAGAGGAATGGACAAATAGGAGACGGGGACAGGAGGAGAAGAGGAAGAAGATGGGGGCAGGAGGAGAAGAGGAAGGAGAGACCCTCTGCGCCCGTGTGGCCATGGGTTGACTGGGCTCAGCCTCCTCCACCTCCACGCCCTCCCAATTTCTCCTCTCTCTTGGAGGTAACCACTCACTTCTTTTCTTCCTGATTTGCCTTCTTCCCTCTCTATTCCACTCCTCACATTTGGTTTATTCCATAGAATTTCTCATTTTTATTTGTGCAGATTCTTTTATGTATATGCCTACAAGGTGTTTGATGAAAATCCAAGCAGCCTCTTGGTTAGTTGTTCGTCGTTTGCTTGCCACTCGGGTATGCTGACTACATCTGTTGGTTATTTTTTTTCCGGAGGGAGGATCTTTTCTGCTCGTCTCCTGATCGATAAAATGTGTGTGAGCTGAGACATTTTTCCTTCCATGTTCCTTTCCCTGTGCAGGTTCTTTGTTGATTTCGTTGGTCGTGCGTGTTGTTGACGAACAAGGTTAGGTTTCCTCTGATTGGCTTGCTTGATTAGGTCTTTGTACATATTCCATGAACTCCTGCGTTTGTGCCGTCAGGTTGGCTGTCTATAATTTTTGGGGTTCGCCTGCTATGGATATGCTTTCCTAATTGTAGGGTGACATCTTTTCTCGCCAGTGCAGCCAGCTGGGCGATACTGATGGATTGATTTGAATTTGGATGATTCTATTGGTTAGAAGGATGCCCCCTAACAATGATATGTTTGCCTATATTTTCATTTGTGAAGATCGATGATCTGCAATAATCAGTAGAATTCGTCCTGTGGCTTTATTTGTTCTGTTTCACTATGAAAACAGAGTCGGTGTGCAACAATGGCAAATCAGATTCATCATCTACAAGAGTCGGTGTCCAACCATGTCCTCCTATAGAGCTCATGTTCCTATGCCTGCGTAGAAGATTATGATATGGAAGTACTCTTGACTTTCCATGGTAGTTTCTTTTTTGCCCAGTTTGCTTTGTTCAATTGCATATACTGTAACTAAGAACGAGGCAGCATATGCAGATTTTGGTACTGGATTATTGGTCACACATATGAGAGTTGTGAACCGGGGATGATCATGTACTTCATAAGCGAGCCAGGTAAATTATTTTTTATCCATGTGAAGAAACAGAGCTCTACCCATTGCATTATATTTGCATGCCTAGAGGCAATACTTTCTTTTCTTGGTCGCGGCGTTTTCCATCCACCATAATGTAGAATGCCTGCATACAGAGGCAATTAAAGTGGTAGATTTTGGCCAGTTCTGAACAGCAATGCACCATAGTATTTCTAACATTCTATTCATGTCATTATGTACCGTTCTAAACTCATATTTCATTGCTCATAGAAGATAATAAAGTGTCCAAATCATTAATCATATAAATGGTATTTCAGGCACAAGCAGAGTTTTGCATGAGAAATATCAAATATCCATTTATTATAGCAAATGTTTTTTTCTAACATAGCATATAATTATAGAATTGACATAAGATTGTTATGCTTTTGCTTAAGGTTTTTCCGTACCTATGGTATACATATTGTTTTCTACTTAATGATGTTCCATATCTACACTAGCACAATATCTCAAGTAATACATTGATGTCATATACCTGGATGCATGGTTTTGTCATTATTTTACCGTCAACTTCAATTGACAACTACGAGAAATATTTCATCACGGAGTTGCTTGGTTCTTCTACGCACAAAGACTTCTACATGAAAGACCAAGAAGAACATGTTTCTAGAGATATCTTGATATCTTTGTATTTTCTCTACCAACTGTCAGTTTAGATACTTCATTTACTCGCAAAAAAAGTTTAGATACTTCATTAAGTAGAATTCTTAATTAGTAATCTATTTATTCATTTCGACTGACCGCACAACAGATATAGGAATAACAAACGAAAATATTGTAACGCTACCATGCTATTTAGCACTATATGTTTCAATAGATATCCATTCAGCACATTTTTATTTGATTTTTTCCAGTTAGATAAATCTTTTGAGATGTTACATAGATTTTAACAATTACAGTCTTCAGCAAAAAAATTAAATGATGCTTGTTTTAATGTGTAGCACAACTGATCATAAGGAAGTTGGCAGCTTTGACTTATTTATATAATCGCCTCTACCAACTGTCGCCTTTTGTTTTCAAGCACTATATGATATTTGTTAATTGTCTACATCTAATTTTTTTTAATAGCTTATTTTTCCGCTGCAACGCGCGGGGTCCTGGGTACCTGCATGATTAAGGAAGAAATTGATTATTACTAAATGTGCTATTGCATATCAAAGGTGAGCTCATCTTGTTTTCTTTCTTCAATCTCTGCCGAAGATTTATCTCCAGTTTCCTTGCATTTGTCATGCTGATTCTTTGTGTAGATGTGCTAGCTAGCTTACAATTCACATCATCATTTTTGTCCTTGAGTAGAACTCAACTGGGGATTCGCTCTTTGCATCTGAACTGTGTCCCCTTCGATGTGCTTTACTCTATTGAGTTATTGCCCTGAACTAATGAAAGGACATCTGGAGATAAAATTATTGATTGGTAGGGCCTTGGTCTATTTAACTATGCTATATTTTTAGAGACTGCAATCCAAATCATATGTTATTTCTTCTTTGGGATGAAATAGATCATACGTGTGGCATCGACTAAGACCATAGTCTGATCTTACAAGGCCTTATTGATTAATGATTTCTATTTCATGGTCTGATCTATCCGAGGTGCAACCAAGATAAGGCGAGAGGACAATGTCTAGCTTGTTTCGACAGAATATCCTACTGACTGAAGCTCAAAGCCTGAAGTCCCTAGCCCAGTGTTAAAAAGTTCAGTCAAACCGTAGCTATAGCTGGAATCACATAGAGCAGTGGCTACTCTGGAAACTCTTGTTCTGATCACTTCCAGGTAATTGGTTAGGATTCATATGGTCTCTTCCAAGCTATGACGGATGGTATACTGCATACTGATGAGGATACATGATTTATTTTGACGTACTATTTTAGATAGTGATACTGAAGTGTTATTCTACGGATAGGCTTTGTTTTTTTTTGCATTTTTCCTCTGCTAGGATATATATTAATGGATAAACAGTGCGTACATGTTAACCTTTTGTCCATGATGGCCGTATTAGCATGCCTAGCTACCAAGTATAAATAGCATGTGCGTCACTCAGAAATAGAGCATCCCGGTGGAATATGGATGGTGTAAGAATTGGGAAATTTCTCTCATTTTTGATTGAATCTCTCAGAAAAATAAATGCTGATGTGTGCTGATACATTGCTAAACCTATATGATATGAACTCACTTCTCTTTATTGATTGTTGGTTTACTTTCTTGCCCTGCAGTGGCTCTCCTTGGAATGTTGTTCCATGCTTTAATGCGCACAATCCAGAAAGTGCGTGTATCCAGAAATCAAACATCTCTTGTGTCTTATCTTCTCAGAAAATTTGTGTTGTCCCAATAAGAATAAGGGAGGTGGGGGGGTCTCTGTGCCTCCTCAACGCCGAACTGCGGCTGCCCTGTGCGCGCGTCTCTCTCTCTCTCTCTCTCGATCTGAGAGGAAATGAGGCAGCCACCTAGAAACCATTGTTTTTCCAGCAACTATGTGGTTCATATGTTGATATGATTGTTTGCTGGTAGGAGAACCAGGAGGAAGTGCAATATCCTTATTAGTTATACTCAGGGATGCAAAATCTTCACCTGATGATTCCACCCCTTTTTACATGACACTAGCTGCTGCACAGTAAAAAGTGTCTCGCAGATGCTCTTTATGACACCAACTGACAGATTAATGAGTGCACTCATACAGAACATAACAAGGTATTTTAGGAAGTGCTTGGACCAGGTTCAAATTTTTGATAGTCTTAGGCACGCTTTTTTACAGTGTTGGTTTCAAGTTTTTTTCGACACAGTTAGACTTTCTGAAATACAGCCTTGAACTACACATGTTCTATACAAAGCTTGTTTAGTTCTCTAAAACCTGCACATGTTAGATACAGTTTGCGAGAACATGTGCAGATTTGTGAGAACTAAAAAAACTTTTTCCAGAACATGTCCATTGATAGAAAGATTGTTTGTCATAATGAAAGGAGACAGTGCGTTTGATATAGCTTGTCATGATATAATGAAACAATAGTGCTTATTTGGTCACCAGCAAGATGATGATGTGAAAAATGACTATTTGCGTCTTTCAGAGTTTCTACCATTAAATAGTTTCCCATAACAGAATATTTGCTAATATTGGTAGCTAAAAATGAGATACTTATGCTTGTTGATGCCTTCCCTTTTGTAGTAACATCCATGTATCCAGCATATGTAGAATATTAGAATTTTCTTGGCTGTTTATTGTAGTTCATTCTCAGGGTTTGGAAAATTCTTTAGCTATATTCCTTGTCGCAAGCAAGCATGAGCAATATCTTCTTTATGCCGCATGCCGCCAAGTTTCTCTATTTTAGATGGTTAGTGTCTTTCCGCTTCTAAAAAGGGATATGTATTTTATTAATCTGACTATAATTTGTGATAGGTACATACTGAAGGATGTTCTGAGGCTACCACCTGGTTTAGAAGTTTTGCAGTTCACAACAATACCTCATAATTTTGATTTGATGTCCAGAATGTCAATTGAAGAATGAGCCTATGAACTGCATTGTAGTTTGTAATATATCCTTATATATGGCGCTTTTGGCTTTTTTTCAATTATAAGTTTACATTTATGGGTATTACAAAGTCCCCCTTTCTTTTTCCACAAGGGGCAGTAGCTGTGCCATTCGATTCGAAGGACAAAGAGATGATTACAACGGGGTAGCATCCATGATATATACACAAGAGTATAGAACCAAATTATATGTTGTAATTGACCATTATTTCTATTAACTTCTCTTGTACACAATTTTCACGAGTTCATGTATTAAATACATTTTATTGTGTCACTTGTGTTTACTCTTTTTTTTAATGCAAGTTTACAACTACTCGGAGTTCCTAATTGCAGACTCAACTATCTTAACCTACCGATGATCTAATTTGTGGCATTATTACCTTAAGAAAATATTTGCATTTAATTTCCTTTATATATAGGGGTATAAGTTCTTACCAAATGTACTCAAATATATGGTTATTGAAAAAATGCTAATATTTTCCACACGAACATGGTTTTAAACAGGTCTCTGCGCCATTTGGCGCAGCTGGTCATCTAGTGTATAATTAAACAAATAAAGTACCAAGGGGCAACCAATAGTTGTATGTGTAGTCTATATTTCTTTATACTTCTTGAAAGATCGAACCTGCAGATAGGTGCACAGTGCACTCATTATAAGCTGATTATATCAACATCATCAGATTACCCATTATGACAGTATCATCCGAATGCCAAACTGCAAAGTAGAATTTGAGCAGCATGCTTCACAATGCTCATCCTATATACTCTATACTCTGCATAGGGCATGTTAAATTTAATTCACTTGTAGAGTAGATAGGTAGAGCTTGTTTGTATTTGTACAGTTTTAGTGGATTTCAAAGTTCCACTTTGGATATCTTATCTAAAAGACAAATTGCCATTGTATTGCGATGTTAATTGAGTGTGTGACTGTATAAACTTTACATGGGTCTGATATTATAACTGCGCATCTTTCGGGCACTCTCAGACCGCTGTTGTTTTCGGCCGTTAGATCTCCACTACTGGCTTTTTATGACTGTTGGATTTGGTTTCAATCCCACATGGGCTTCGGTGGCAATCAGAAAGCGTTACACGGGCTGGGCCGCTGCTCCTAGAACAAAATCAGAGCTCTTTTATTGTTTGGTCCTATGGGCCTTGCCGTCCGCGAGTAACGAAGCCGATGAAATAGGGAGCCTGCTAGCCTTTCGGAGCGATTGAGGAAAAAGATCGGTTTCTCAAAAATAAAAAGGAAGAAAAATCGGTGGTGTCACACAGTCCGTGTGTCAGCGCTCGGACGATGGTGACAGCGTCTCTCACAACTGGTCCGACGAACGCGTGAGACAGGGTAGCCCCGCTGGGAAACGCCATCAGGTGGGGACTGAAGCGTTCGTGGTGATTAGAGTCCACTCATGGTGATCAAGGATGTTAAATTGCAATTGCTCTGCGCCACTTGCGGACGACCGAGATTATTGCTGGTCAGTTACGATTCTGATTCGTCTTCCTTTATTTGATTCATCTTCTTTATTGGACGTGCGTGTATGTAATCTTCACACCATGGCTGCTCCTTCCCCCTTCTTACTCTACAATACCGCCTCTGCTAGCCATGCTTCTCGCCATGTTGCTCTCGCAAATTTGTCGTCCCTTCATCCTCACGTCTTCCATCCAATTACTACCGTCAGATCCCATCAGAATGATACTGATTTTGTTTTGCTCACAATTCACCGAGGGACACTGGTTCTGGTGTGTTAGTTCGTTCGGGGAATCCTCAAGCCGATTTGCAAACCTTTCCCACTGTTTCGCACTACCACTCAGTTTGGACTCCTTTAGTTTGCTGCAGGTGTTCATATTCCGATTGAGGTATTGGTAATGATTCTGGTGGGTTGGTTCGGGCAATTCTAAAGCTCACGATTTGCAATGGCTGACGCCCAGGTTAGTGTATATGTACTGTGATATCTCATCTTATTATCCATGTATGTGTGTCCATGATTTATAAAACTTGATGCTACTGGCTGTGTGACTGGGTGTACACTTCAAAGTCTTCGACAATTTTAATACTAGATGACCCGTTGCACCGATGGCGTAAAGAGCGAGTTCAAACCAAGCACTGATAGAGTGAGCATAAAATATGTAGATATCGATTAGAGCATATGGATTTTTTTGCATCATGGAAGTTTTCAGTCATGTAGCGAAGTCCACCAGCGTAAGATGATGGCATTACATTTTTCTTGGCGGTCTCGGTTCCACCAAGCTTACCAAGGCCAACAGCACCATCAATAAGCTGGAGTTTTTCAACACGCATGTCATCCTGAGGTTCTTCGGAAAGGGTTCTCATTGAATAGCGAGAAGATTATGAGCCAACAGGTCACCAGAGCTACCAGAGCAACAGCCAAATAGCAAGCAGAAGATGACAGGACAGCAACCAAATGCTCTTCTAAAATAATACATAGCAGAGAGAACTTATTTGCGGCTCATCTTACAGAGGAATGTTGTTATAATGAAAACTATGTAATCACACTTTGTTATTTTTTTCGGATCTTTAAAGTGCACAGTGGTTCTGTGTTACTCTTATATAAACCCTGAGCAAGGTATAGGCTATTTAAAAATCCGGGGAAGACACCTGAACAGTATACGAAATTATGCAGACTGACAGTAAAAGCTAAATATAGGCAGGACATAAAGAGGAGCTCATGAAATGCATTTGGTTACTGTGCATGAAGTGGGCAGAATGATGGCTAATTTTAGCAGCTAATTTATGAGCAGTCAGTTGACACGGCAGAATATAATGATTAGCCTGTCAGATACATTAGGCAAGCAGGGTCCATAAAGCAGCAGGCCCAGGACTAAGCAGAAAACACAAGAAGGCATACAAAGGGCAACGACATTGACAAGCAGTAGATTAAGTACCATGGCCCAACGACATTTACAATGAGTAGAAATTGTCATAGGGAGGGAGATAAGGTAGAAAGGGCCAACGTGATATTTACAACGCATAGCGGATGGTCTGTTTGAGCGCCTAAATAGAGGAATTGTCATGACAAGGGCTTGACATAGCTCCACAGATGCCAAAGCCGTGTCTTAGAAAGGTGCACAAAATACATCAGATGCATAACCAAAAGTGTGCCGGGCTGGCGATCTTCACACCCGACGGCGAGACCGCTTCTACGATGCAGCAGACCTGAGAAGCTCTCTTGACCAGCATATCCATCTAGCGGCTAACTTAGCTTGATAAGCAAGCAGAACATAGAAGATACCCTGAGGAAGGAGATGGACCATTAGTCAATCTACGGCGACAGGTCATGTACGCCGGATGCACCAGGAACAGAATTTAAGAAGGGATTGTCGTACCATACGTACACGGCGAGCCTAGCCCATTGAAGAACTACCACTTTGCTTTCTTTGGAACGCTGGCGCCCTTGGCCGCTGCATTTGGTTGCAAGCAGTGCAAAAAACAAGAGGCATGTCAGGAAAGCTAGCACCGGCATATATAACAAGAAGCATAGAATGTAATAAGAAGAAAAGCACAAACTACAAATGTAATAGATGTAGGCCAGCATAATTTAGTAGCAGGCTAACTGAGCCCAAAAAACACAGCTGATTCAATTACATCGTTAATTTAGTTGTATATATGAAGTATGTTATCTACTATGCAGCAGGAAGTATAGCTTGCACAAGCATCAGAAATGAAACAGGAGCATCACCCAATACTAAGCAGAACACATGTTGCATCCTGAAGCTATAAAGCTGTTTTACTGGGTATTTGGTAAGCTCTAATCTAACGATGAAAAAAAGGTTCAATGAAACTCCATCACATGCATCGGTTAAGAAGAAAACAATTTGTAAATCATATAGAATGAAGCTTTGCATTTTAAAAACGACACGACTAAGGAAGAATAGCAATCATCAGGATACACCCTGCACTGAACTGGGAAAATGTAATGGACTAAAAGCCTTTACCTCTTGTTTTTAGTCAGCTCAGCAATAACATTTGGTGCATCTTTAGCAGCTGCGGTTTCAGTCTCTTGACCAACTTCGTTAGTTTCCTGCTACAAAATTTTGTTGTGGATCAAGCATGGTTTGTGCACAAGGGGAAGGTAGTTACATGTGAAAGAGGCACAAACATTTGGCATGGGTACAGCTTCAACTGTATCTCCAGTAGAAGCACTCTTTCCAGCTTTGGCAATAACAAAGGCAGTAGAAGCAGGTAGGTCAGCCCCCTTTAACTTCAACGGCGGTGATCTTCAAGGGTGTAGTGAAAAGCTTGCGCCGAGAATTTCTTGGGCACGGTGATTTGCTGCTTCCCAAGACAAAAAATACATTAGCCACATGCAAAGAAAAAGAATTTTGAAACTTCATGATAGCATAAAGGGAGGGTTGATACCTAGGCGTTTTAGGCATAGTGGCATGCCCTTTGCTTTTGAAGGCAGAGATAGGAGTGTTCATCTGGAAAAGAAACAGTATAAGAGCCAATTGATGGAAAGAGTTTGAAAGGGGGAATGACCAGTAGATATACCTCATCTAGAGGGAGTGCAGTAAGTGTAGCCGATCCCGTAGGGAAAGACTCGAGAATGGGCACCGCTGCACCAGAGTTCTTAGCAGAAGACGACGTTCCAGATGTGCCTGATGCACCACCAAGTCCCAAGGGTGGAAGTTCAGGCTTAAAGGTTCGATCGATCCTGCTAACTTGGAAGGACAGCTGAGTGCTTGTAGGCTGGAAGCTCTTGGTGGAGATAGAAACAACAAGCACATACTTCTGAGCAACAATGCGGCAATTCTCAGTAGACATTGCCACATCGCCACCTCCTATCTGGGCAAGATCATGCACACTTGTAAAACCGGGGTATTTGCGTTCAATTAGAGGCAGGACTGGCTTGCCAACAACACTCCTTGCAGCTTTATCAAACCACATGAATTCTGCTTCAGCTCCACCATCACTTCCAAAGGTGCACACGCAGTATCTACATACCACAAACCAAATGGACTGAGAAGCAAGCGAATATACAGATGGAACAAAGCCTCATGCAGGAAATGCACTCACGAGGGATCTGCATTAACGGAAGGGCAAGTGGGGTCTGAGCAACGGAAATGCCTTCCAGAAACATAGGTTGTTTTATGACATTCCCCGCATGACAGGAACCAGCAGCGATTGTCATAGGCCAGCCTTGTAATAATAACCTTCATCAATAAATGTTTCTTCTGCATTTGATCAGCAACACAATTACAATGAGAAGGAAGGCAAGTTGAAAACAGGGATAGAACATAAGAAATTTTTGCTCCCATGGATGTAAAAGCAAACAAGCAATTGTACTGGCGTATTTTCTTAAGGAATCTTAGGCTGCGCGGCGGGCCTTTATAATCAAGCAGGGGTTCTAAAAACTGAGGCGGTTTCTTAAAGGGGTCAACAAATACTTTTCCAGCCTTACAAGAACTGTTGTATATAACACGCCTTTTTGTAATAGCAGACTGTGACTTTACCCTCTCACGCCACCAAAAGCTAGCCCCGCAGCGGTTGCATCAGTAGTCGGGAGCTCCGTAGTATGACCTCTTTGGGTAGAAAGCTATAGGAGTATTGAGAGCGATAAGAACGCAGAACATTGGGAAGGGGAAAGCAGCATGGTTAATAATAACAAAGAGATACCTTTAAGGATCTCCACTTCGTCAGGAGAAAAACCAACCCAACCAGGTTCCAGTGGACATGCTAGGGTATGCTCTGCGAGAGCCAGAACAAGAAGGCACCAACATGACATAGAGAAAGCAAGGAAGCAGCACTACAACCGATCAAGGAGAACATGACTAACCATTCTTGTTGTGGGAGCGCAGCCTGCCCAACAAGAACCTGCACCTTTTACGGTTTTGGGAAGTCTCAACAGAAGAAAGGAATGGGAAGAAGCCATCTCCTATGGAGATACGAAACGCAAAACATGCTAAGGGAGAAAGCCCTATGTATCAACGGATGCCAAAAAGAGCTGGCGTAACTAAAAAGGTGTAAAGAACATACGTTTCCTCTTTCAAACAACAAGGGGAACGGCAGGCGTGGCCGGCACAGGAGGCAAAAGAGCTGCAGCACGACGCGGGAGAACAGCACGGTGCACAACAGGAGAACGGGATGAAGGAACAGCCAGTCTGGCAGGAACAGCTGCCCGGGTAGGAACAACACGGCGCGGAGGCATACCGCGACCAGAGAAACTAAAAGCACGAAAAGATACACGCCATGGTACTGCAAGAAACAAGCAAACAAGCGGAAACTAAGCTCTAAAATTGCTTCCGTGTAGATTAAAGGATAATCAAATAAGAATAGCACAATTTTCCAAGGGTATCAACACAGTCGTTGAAAGACACATCATATAAGGTAACAAGAATAAACAACATAAGAAGGAAAGAGCATGAAACTGAATTCAGTCATTACACACAAATAAATAGAATACTGGAACAACAGAAGTACCCTATATAAAAGCTAAATAGAGTACAAAGATGCCAAAAGGCTTGAGTACAACAATGCCAGGTTAGGCTGTGGCTGTGAGCGAGTACAAAAGGCACTAATGGGTGTGGCTACAGAGGTCGAGCGCGCGCAAGCAAGGGCCCTCTCTAAGTAAGCCGCATAACGAACAGTCGACGCGACGACAGCGACAACAGCATTCCCTGAATTCCTATAGCAAACCACACACTCATAGCTGTAATCCTTAACTATAAAACCATACATCCCTTGCAAAAACTTGATTGCCTTCAAAGCAGCCTGCTCGTATGCATCTACACAACCTTCCCACCCAGAGGCCCAGGGAAAAAAAATTGCAGCATCGCCAGGACACCATCCCCAGGAATGTCAATCTCTAACCCAGCAAGGACATGGCCATCCCCGTCAACCTCACGCATATAGCAAGGGGGCAGGCAGTGCACGGTGCGCTGCTATGGCTTCCAGGATTGGAACAACAAAGGACAGCACAACACACATTCTGGACATGCGAAGCAAGGATGCAATAATAAGCATGAAAGAACACATGGAATCAAGAAGCAAAATAATTAATCAACAATAACCAATGGTAAACAAAACCACAAAATGACACGACGCACGGAGCACACATAGTTAGAAGCAGGAGAATGGCAAAATTTGAGATGAGCATAAGGACAACAAGCGAAGAAGGAAGATGATACCTCCGCACGCCAAAGGAGAGCAGCCGATGTGCCAAATGACATGAACCACAACAGAACCTTTGTAGAACTGGAGCCAGGAGATCAATTATCCGAACAAGAAAGACCTACAACACACGAGAAAGCCAAAAAACGTAAGCAAGCATATAGTCACATACCCTCCTTACAGAGGCATGCTAAAGCCTAAACTAAAAGAAACCAACAGAAAGGATAAAGAAAAGAAAGATGGCAACAGCAGCAGGAGAAGGACGGACGAACAGGTAAAGAGGCGCGTGGCAAACCAGATGCAGCGAGGCTGCAAACGAGAAGTGAGGAAAAGGAGGAAAGAAGAAGGGATTAATACGCAATGCAAGCAACTGAAGCCATAGCCATAAAATCAGCGAATCAGCGGCGCTCACCCTAACCGAACGCGGAGGCAGGCACGCGAGGAGCCCTGAGCAAAGAAGCGACAAGCACGGCGACGACAACTGACGATGGCGGCGGAGGACGAACAACGACGCCCAGGCGAGACTGAGCGGAGTGGAGTGAATCGAGAGGGAGACACTGACAGAGGGGAGGATGAGGATGAAAGAAAAGCGCCTCCTCGCTCATCAACAGGACATGGCACTGTAACTCCTAGAGTAACCCAGATAAAGGAGAGCACGAGACCAATAAACGGGCCCAGCCGCACGAAGGGCCACATGCAGCAGAACAGCTGAAGAAGTCCCGCGTATGAACAAGAAAAGGGCGGAGCACCCTATTACCCAGCGAGTACAGGCGTGCTGGCACGGCAGCAACCAATGGGAGCAGCGCACGGCTACGAAGAGACAGACATTGTCACAGCCCCAGATCAGCCCTTGTTTGTTTTTGCTTTAGCATCCATGCATCATGTTTAATTTTCATGAAATTTGAAATGGGGATTGCCTAAACCCCTAGCATCAAAATAATTCAAATAGGTTCAACCAAAATATTTTCAATGACCTCAAAATATCCTTTTAAAATGTCCATGATTTATGGAAAAAGGTGAAAGCCTCTACCAGAGATAATGCATATTTTTCCAGGACATTTTGGTCATTGAATTAAATCATTATGGTATTTGAGTTGGAGTTTAAAAGTTACCATTAAATATTGGTTGCTCCAAATATTCTGAAATTTATTGTGTGGTTTGAAAATAATTCAAATATCCCTCACAAAAATTTACAGAATTAACCAAAGTGTTTTGGTTGGGTTTTTATTTACAAACATAAAGCAGATAATAGAAAAACTGAAATAAAGAAAAGAGAGAGAGAGAGGAACCGACCTGGCCCACTTACCTGTAGCCGGCCCAGCTTGACCAGCCCAGCCCACCTACCCCGCCGCTCATCGTCTTCCTCTGCCAGTAGGCAGAGGCGAGGCGTGGCGCGCGCCCGAGAGCCCGGCCACCTCCTGCTTCGCGGTGGCAGCCTCCCCGACATCCTCGCGACGCCACGGAGGCACCCAGAGCCTCCCCTCGTTCTCCCCACTCCCTCTGGACCGCTCCCCCTCCTCTGGCTCCCTCTTCCCCTCTCTTCCCTGTGAGCCCCGAGAGCACGCCGTCGCCGTAGCCGTGGCCATAGGCCACCACCCGCCCAACCAGCACGGCGAAGAGCTCCACCACGACGCCGTGGAGCTACACACTGACGCATGCGACCACGGGAGCCCTGCAACGTCATCCCCGGCCTCATCTTCAACCTCCGACCGCCGGTGACTTCGCAGTCGATTCGCGGGCTCCAGCACTTCCCCGACCTCGTCGTCGACTCTGCTAGTCCCTATGTGAGCCACTCTCCATTTTCCCCCTGGAATCCCCGTCGTTCCCCTCCCCTAGCTAGCTTCCCCACCTTGGCCGAGCTCCGGCCGCCGCCAAAGCTCGCCGTCGCCGCCGCTAAAGCCAGTCTCCGCACCTGCCGCATCCACCACTTGACGCGTCGCGTCGCCCTGAGTACGTAGAGCCCAACCCCGCTTGCTCTCGTCGCCGGAGACGGCCGGACGGGGAGCGCCGCCGCGTCCCGCTTAGCACCGGCGACTAATCGCCGTTTAGATGACGTGGCGTCATTAGTTTAGAGTTAAGCATGGCTTATTTAGCCACTAATCACCGCCCCGTGCCACTGATAGCCGGGCCCCACCGTCTAACTAAAGATGGTTTAGTTTTTGTTTAGATTAAATTAACCCCGCTAGTCCCACGGGTCAGTTTGACCTAGCCACGTCACCTGTTGACCCGACCCCACATATCAGTGATACAAACAACACTGGGTCACTGACCAGTGGACCCCCTGGTCAGGTTTGACCCGGGGCAGCCCTGTTGACTCTGCTGACGTCACCCTGACGCAATGCTGACGCAGTTAATGATTTTATAGAATTTAAATAATTCAGGAAATTCCAGAAAATAGCTCAAACTTCTAAAATTCATAGAAATTCAACCGTAACTCCAATGGAAATAAGTTATATATGAAAAATGATCAGAAAAATATGAAGAATCTGTTTATGCCATGATCATGCATGTTTGAATAAGTTAACCTCACTGAATAGGACAAATGATGATTAGGGCAATTTATGAAATAACATTTGGAGTTGGAATTTGTTCTTGCTTGAGTTCCACTTCAATTAACTTGGCTAGATATTGCATTAGGTGAATTCAGTACCTTAACATGACATGTCATTCATGTGAATGTGCATTGCATTGATTGTGTTCTCTCTTGTTTGCGGTAATTGTCCCTCTCGAGAGACGACGTCAAGCGATGAATTCGATGACACCGATGAAGAACTATATTATCTTGAAGTGCCGGCAAGCAAAACCCCTTGTTCATTCCGATATAATCCCACTCTCTCGCTATCTGCTCTATTTTACTGCATTAGGACAACAACGACTCATGTGTTACTTGCTGCGGTAGCTGAACCCCTTTATCCTCTCGTGCATGACTGTCATTCCACAAGAATTAGATGAAACCCACTAGCATGAGTAGGAGTTGCTTGAGCCATGTTGTGCCTACTCATTCATGCTTGTTTGTCATGCCTGCTAGTTGAGTCAGTCTCGATTCATCGGGATGAATCGGAGGTGTGTGAACATGTCCTACTGTGTGTGAGCTAAGTGTGTGAACACGATTTGGTAAAGGTAGCGGTGAGAGGCCATGTAGGAGTACATGGTGGGTTGTCTCATTGAAACCGTCCTCAGGAACTGAGTTATGTGTTTGTGATCCATGAACAGCTACTACCACGCATTGGAATGCTTAAGTGCCCCTCTCGACTTATTAATCAACTCGATCTCTGTCCAGGAGTTGCAACTAGTTTCTGGTGTTTGTAGGATTTGTGTTGGGGGCCGTGCGTAGCGCTGACCCTAGGGGTGGGCTATGTTGCGGTAGATACACCGTGGCACGGTGTACCGGGCGCCCGTTTGGTGTCTCGGGAACCCTGCTCACATCGTTTGGGGCCGTGAGCGACACCCCGGCCGGATCTCCTTGCGGATGGAACCCGAATAGGCGATAAACCTGGACGAGAGACTTGTATGGTTAGTCAGGTCGTGGCCGACTCCCTCGCCCGGCTTCCGCTTGAAGGTTGCCGAGGTACATGACGTGTACAGGGCGATAAGTGGCGAGAGCGTGTGTGAAGAAGTACACCCCTGCAGGGTTAATATGATCTATTCGAATAGCCGTGTCCGCGGAAAAGGACTTCTGGGTTGCCTATATCAGTTCATAGACAAGTGAAAGTGGATACTCTAAAATGCGCAAGATAAGCGTGAGTGCTATGGATGGCGTTCTCGTAGGGAGACGGGAGCGGATCCATAGTGGTGTATTGATATGGTGAATATGTGGACTCGTGTGCGCCACCTCAAAAGAGTTACTTGCGATGTAGTTCAGGATAGCCACCGAGTCAAAGCTGGCTTGCTGCAGTCAAACTCCACCACCCCTTTTGATAATGATGCATATGTAGTTAGTTACGATGTAAGTCTTGCTGAGTACAATTGTACTCACGTTTGCCTATTTTATGTTTTTGCAGAGAGACGTCAGTCTCACTAGTAGTTCCACGGGGACTTCGACGTTTAGCTTGTTACCTCAGCTACGGTCTTGTGCCCTCGGCAGGATCTGGTAGATAGTCAGGCTTCTCAGCCTTTTTCATTTATAGTTGTGCAGACTCGGACATGTTTAGCTTCCGCTTGTGCTTTGACTTGTATGCTCACGAGTGTTGGGTCATGAGACCCATGTTTGTAATATCTCGCTCCTCGGAGCCTAATGAATAAATATTGAGTCGTAGAGTTATGTTGTGATGCCATGTTGTATTTGCACATATTGAGCATATTGTGTGTATGTTTGAAATGCTTGGTATGTGTGGGATCCGACAATCTAGTTGTTTATCCTTGGCAGCCTCTCATATGGGGAAATGTAGTCTCGTGCTTCGAGCGATAGTAGTCCGCTACAGCCCGGTTCACTGAGTCCTGCTAGCCCAAAGACTACTGCTTGGACACTTGACTGGCGGCATGTGTTTCACTTCGTTCTATATGTCCGTCCTTCGGGAAATGTCAAACGGTGATATTCGAGTCCTGCCTAGCTGCTACAGCCGGGATACCGAGTCCTGTTAGCCAGTGCTACAGCCCGAATTCATACGTTGATGACCGACATGCTCGATGTGATTCATGTATGCCTGTCCCCATGGGTTAGCGCCGCTTTGGGTTCACGACTAGCCATGTCGGCCCGGGTTCTCTGTCATATGGATGCTAACGACACTATCATATACGTGAGCCAAGAGACGCAAACGGTCCCGGGCCATGGTAAGGCGACACCCGTGGGAATACCGTGCGTGAGGCCGCAAAGTGATATGAGGTGTTACCGGCTAGATCGATGTGACTTAGAATCGGGGTCCTGACAGACATGTGGGACAACATCGGCTGAAGCAGAATGGTCACAGGTGGGTCAAACGCACCTTGGTCAAAAAAAAAACGCCACGGCGGCCTGCAGCCCACGATCGCCTCTGGCTGCCTCTGGCCACCCACGATTACCGCTGCGCAAGAACGCACGGTCCGCTGCACAACACAAGCACGCACCCACGCTCTCACCGCAGGATGGGCCCGCGTGCAAAGGCTGGCCCAGCTGTCATCCTCTGCGACCGAAGCACAGAACGTAGAAAAGAACTAACGCCGGGATGTTTGACAGTGAGGTAAAACGCTCAAAGCAAGTACTAAGTGAGATAGAATGTCCGGACGTGGATTCGCTTATCTCTCTCCTCTCGCTCCTCTCGCACGTCACTATTCATAGCGTACGTGGAGCCGGTGGTTGCGCCTAGCACCCCAGCATCCTTTATAAGGTAAATTGGCTATTTTTGTTAAGGATAAATTCTAAAGAACATATATGCTTTACTGATTCACACTGATCCAAAAATATGACAAGTTCTTTCATGAATGAGGCCAATAGGAATAACCTAATTAAAGCAGTAATTGCAGGTCACTCTTCAACAGTTCATATATGTTTTGTTGAAACAAAGCAATATAAGCTGAATTTGGTCCATCTAATGCTTGCATACTGGGTTTGGTTCTGAGAATATAGTTTCGCTCTTGCACCGTAGCTGATTACATGTGGTGTACGACTTGCAGTACTTGATCTTCCAAAAAAAGGACAAGTCCTTTCATTTTTTTGAACAATCTTAAACAAAAATTTGAACAATCGAGAAGTCCTTTCATCGATGAAGCCATTAGGAATAACCTAAAGGTTGTAGATAAAGTTCACTCTTCAACAATTAACATCTATGGTTGAAAACAAAGCAGTATAAGTTCAATTTGGCCCATCTAATCAGCTAAGCTTTCGTTTTAATATTACTGCCAAAACGATGGCATAATTTCTATAGATTATTAGCATTTGTTGTTGTTACTGTGTAGAACATTATATTTGGGTATCTCTCTGCTGGAAACGAGTTATTGCTACACAATTGGTTGTACTATTTTGAAAGGAATCTTGGTTTCTGACTGTAATTAACCTCTGCTTCTTTGATTCGTAGCTACCATGTAGCAATGTCATGTATTGACCAAATTGTATAGATTCGGTGCCTTTATTAAAAGTTTGTGATGATATGCCATACTCATATATTTAAGTGCCCTAAATGTGTCCTTGATTTTTATTCTCCTCATTTTTAGATTAACTCAATATCTATATCATATATGTTGCCCTAAATTAAAGCCCCTCTTTTTGTTTGTCTAAAATTAAGAAATTGATTAAACAAACAACCATCAGAATTTGCTATTGATATGAGATCTTTCTGAAAATACAAGCTTGATTTACAGTCGTGTGGAATGACTATTCATATTTCATATTGATTTACCTTTTTATAGGAGTTTGTTAAGACTTGTTTTTTTAGTTTGTTAACTTAATATATCGCATGTTCATATATATTATAAGAGGCATATTGCTAATACTATTCGTTTATGTCATTATGTGTAGTTCAAAATTATACCTTGATTTATCTACAAGTATAGTTTTTACAATAGAATGTCATCTTGCATCTAGCTAAATTATTAAGACGTTATATTCGTTGGACTCACTTTACAAATTACTACCATTTTATTGTAAAAATAGACGAGATTTGACAACTTACTACCATTGGATTGTAAAAATTAGACGGGCGCAGCAACGCGCGCCTATCATGGTCTAGTCTACTATATGATTCACGCTCGACCTTTCGGTCTCAGTGTTCCGAGGCCATATCTGCATATGCTAGGCTCGTCAAGTTTAACCCGAGTATTCTGCGTGTGCAAAACTGGCTTGCACCTGTTGTATGTGAACGTAGAGCTTATCACACCTGATCATCACGTGGTGTCTCGGCACAAAGAACTGTCGCAACGGTGCATACTCAGGGAGAACACTTATACCTTGAAATTTTAGTAAGGGATCATCTTATAAAGCTACCGCCGAACTAAGCAAAATAAGACGTATAAAAGATAATCATCACATGCAATCAAAATATGTGACATGATCTCCATTGTTACCGGCATGACACCATAATCTCCATCATCTTGATCTTTTATCAACGTGTCGTCACATGGTCGTCTCACCAGCTATTGCTTTTGCAACTATTGCTATCTCATAGCGATAAAGTAAAGCAATTACATCGCACTTGCATCTTATGCAATAAAGAGACAACCATAAGGCTCCTGCCAGTTGCCGATGACTTTAACAAAACATGATCATCTCATACAAGAATTTATATCTCATCACATCTTGACCATATCACATCACAACATGCCGTGCAAAAACAAGTTAGATGTCCCCTACTCTATTGTTGCGAGTTTCACGTGGCTGCTACGGGCTGAGCAAGAACCGTTCTTACCTACGCATCAAAACCACAACGATTTTTCGTCAAGTATGTGTTGTTTTAACCTTCAACAAGGACCGGGTGTAGCCATACTCGATTCAACTAAAGTTGGAGAAACTGACACCCGCCAGCCACCTGTGTGCGAAGCACGTCGGTAGAACCAGTCTCGCGTAAGCGTACGCATAATGTCGGTCCGGACCGCTTCATCCAACAATACCGCCGAATCAAAGTATGACATGTTGGTAAGCGGTATGACTATTATCGCCCACAACTCACTTATGTTCTACTCGTGCATATAACATCTACACATAAACCTGGCTCGGATGCCACTGTTGCGGAACGTAGTAATTTCAAAAATTTCCTACGCATATGCAAGATCATGGTGATGCATAGCAACGGAAGGGGAGAGTGTAGTCCACATACCCACGTAGACCGTAAGCGGAAGCGTTATGACAACGCGGTTGATGTAGTCGTACGTCTTCACAATTGACCGATCCTAGTACCGAAAGTACGACACCTCCGCGATCTGCACACGTTCGGATCGATGACGTCCCACGAACTCACGATCCAGCAGAGTGTCGAGGGAGAGCTTCGTCAGCAAGACGGCGTGATGACGGTGATGATGAAGCTACCGGCGCATGGCTTCGCCTCAACACTACGACGATATGACCGAGGTGGATTATGGTGGAGGGGGCACCGCACAAGGCTAAGAGATCAATGATCAACTTGTGTGTCTATGGGGTGCCCCCTGGCCACGTATATAAAGGATGGAGGGAGGAGGAGGCCGGCCCTCATAGGGTGTGCCCAAAGTGTGGAGTCCTACTAGGACTCCCTAGTCCTAGTAGGATTCCACCTCCCACATGGAATAGGAAAAAGGGAAGAGAGAAGGAGAAGGAAGGAAGGGGGCGCCCCCTTTCCCTAGCCCAATTCGGACCAGTCCATGGGGAAGGGGCGCGGCCACCCTTGAGGCCTTTCTCTCCTTTCCCGTATGGCCCATTAAGGCCCAATACGAATTCCCGTAACTCTCCGGTACTCCGAAAAATACCCGAATCACTCGGAACCTTTCCGATGTCCGAATATAGCCTTCCAATATATCGATCTTTACGTCTCGACCATTCGAGACTCCTCCTCATGTACCCGATCTCATCCGGGACTCCGAACAACCTTCGGTACATCAAATCACATAACTAGTAATACAAATCGTCATTGAACGTTAAGCGTGCGGACCCTACGGGTTCGAGAACTATGTAGACATAACCGAGACACATCTCCGGTCAATAACCAATAGCGGAACCTGGATGCTCATATTGGCTCCTACATATTCTACGAAGATCTTTATCGGTCAAACCGCATAACAACATATGTTGTTCCCTTTGTCATCGGTATGTTACTTGCCCGAGATTCGATCGTCGATATCACCATACCTAGTTCAATCTCGTTACCGGCAAGTCTCTTTACTCGTTCCGTAATGCATCATCCCACAACTAACTCATTAGTCACATTGCTTGCAAGGCTTATAGTGATGTGCATTACCGAGAGGGCCCAGAGATACCTCTCCGATACTCGGAGTGACAAATCCTAATCTCGATCTATGCCAACTCAACAAACACCATCGAAGACACCTGTAGAGCATCTTTATAATCACCCAGCTACGTTGTGACGTTTGATAGCACACTAAGTGTTCCTTCAGTATTCGGGAGTTGCATAATCTCATAGTCAGAGGAACATGTATAAGTCATGAAGAAATCAATAGCAATAAACTAAACGATCATAGTGCTAAGCTAACGGATGGGTCTTGTCCATCACATCATTCTCCTAATGATGTGACGCTGTTCATCAAATGACAACACATGTCTATGGTCAGTAAACTTAACCATCTTTGATTAACGAGCTAGTCTAGTAGAGGCATACTAGGGACACTTTGTTTTGTCTATGTATTCACACATGTATCAAGTTTCCGGTTAATACACTTCTAGCATGAATAATAAATATTTATCATGAAATAATGAAATAAATAATAACTTTATTATTGCCTCTAGGGCATATTTCCTTCAAGTTCTCGAACCCGTAAGGTCCGCACGCTTAACGTTCGATGACGATTTGTATTATGAGTTATGTGTTTTGGTGACCGAAGATTGTTCGGAGTCCCGGATGAGATCACGGACATTATGAGGAGTCTCGAAATGGTCGAGGGGTAAAGATTGATATATTTGACGATAGTATTCAGACATCAGAATGGTTCCAGAGTGTTTTGGGTATTTTCGGAGTACCGGGAGGTTACCGGAACCCCCCGGGGGAAGTAATGGGCCTCATGGGCCACAGGGGACAGGCAAGGCAGCCCACAAGGGGGTGGCGCCCCCCTAGGGAGTCCGAATTGGACAAGGGGAGGGGGCGCAGCCCCCCTTTCCTTCTCCCTCTCCCTCTCCTTCCCCCTTTCCCCCTCCGAAAGAAGGAACGGCCGGGGAATAGCACTAGGAGTCCAAGTGGGTTTCCCCCCCACTTGGCGCACCCCCTAGGCCGGCCTCCTCCCCTCTCCTCCTTTATATACAGGGGCAGGGGGCACCTCTAAGCACATCAATTGTGTCTTAGCCGTGTGCGGTGCCCCCCTCCCACTACTAGGGAAAACCTTATACACAGAACTTTAGCAGTAGCGAGGGTCAAAAAAGCACACTGGTGCTAAGTAGCGATGGCGCTTACAGCAAACTGCGCTGCAGATAAAGTTCTATCAGTAGCGCGTCTTGTTCTAAATACGTTACTACTAAAATTCCCACGGCTTAGCCGATAGGCTACACATAGTAGTAGCGACCTATAACGAACCGCGCTACCGCTACTTTCTTTGTAGCAGCGCGTTTTAATCTAAACTCGCTACTGCTAAAGGATATAAAATTAAATGGAAAGAAAATAGAAAGGTAATTGAAAATGAAAGAAATAGAATAAGGTGAAAGGAAAAAAATAAAATGTGAAGAAAACTAAATGCAAGAGTTTTTGTATTGGATAAGATAGGTTTCAGTCGTACTATGGAGGAAAAGAATTTTAGTTGAAGACCGAGCATGGTTATATTTTTAACGTAAAATTATACAATTCAGACGACTACACCTATTTTGGATGCAAAACATGGCAAGCACTATGCAAGACTTATGCATTTGAGCCTGATATGGTTATCACCTTTGATATTCGTCCTAAGATGATATTGAAGGTAATACCGACATCCGGGTCGATGTGCGACGCCTCAGTTATACCATTATGTAAGTTTCTCAACCATATTTATGTCTTTGATATTGTTTATTCAAAATAGTTGACAACTAATTTGTATTGTCACTTATTTCTGCAGAAGAAAACATGTCCAGCGCTTGGTAGACAGGACCTACTACTGTCCCGGGCTGAACTAAACTACGAGGAGCTAAGTCATTATGTTTCATGGCTTGAGGATCTTGATACTGTCAAGACAAATTTTCTTCCTGGATTTAGAAATGTTAGTATCGAAAACGTATGCACCAATAGTGTTCGTAATGAACTACGGTCACATCTATTTAGGAAGGATGGTAAGACTTTTACTATTTGTCCTCAGTGCATCTTTTGCATACATTATTTTTGAAGCTAAACTTCATTTCTAAGTATGTTACCATACGATGTTCTTCAACAGGGACTCCCGATAAATGTTGTGCCTTATGGGATCGAGACTAAAGGTACCATGAGTATTATTAGCTTACGACCAAGATATCCTACAGATTACTTTAGTGCATTCAAGATTAGCGACAGATGCTTAATAGTGCAAGACTGGACCAAATATGTGATGGGGGAGCGCAAAGAAGTACTAGGGGGCAGCAAACAGAGGCGCTACCCATGATTAGGAGACAGGTTCATCTGCATGCTCCAACTTGATCAAGGAGGAGAGCTACACATGTTTTATGTTATTTTATCTAAGAGAGAGCAGCATGAGTGATTAGCTAGCTAGAAATGAGTTTGAGGATGATGATGTGCTACACTATTACTATGATGATAAAATAGCTAGTGTTGGTGGTAATGACTATGATGATTATTATTAGCTAGTGTTAGTGGTGATTAAATAAATACTGTCGGTGGTAATGACCATGATGATGATTAAATATCTTGTGCTGGCGGATTAGATTCAAGTGGAGGCAACATGTGGTGCACATCGAAAGTACTACTAGTCCAAACTAGATCAAGTTTGGATTAGTAGTATACTTTGACATGCACCACATATTGCCTCCACTTGAGCCTAATCCACCTTCATTTTACACACTCGTTATGGACATAATGATGTAAACCTCATAACTGGTATTGTACCAATATTTGTGCGATGGCGCATAAATACACTAAAATGAAAAAAAAAAAAAGAATACTAGTAGCGATGGAGAGAAAACGCGCTGCCAGTAGTTACATTAGCAGTAGCGTGGGAGTGAACAAACGCTGCAGCTACTCGTCCTAGTAGTAGCGCGTGCGGGCACGCGTTACTGCTAAGCAATAGCTGTAGCGCCTTATTAGTAGCGCGCCTACCCGCGCTACTAGTGAGCAGAAAACCAGCGCTACTGCTAGGGTTTTCCCTAGTAGTGTCCACTGTTTACTCCTCCGGTCATATTGTCGTAGTGCTTAGGCGAATCCCTGCGCGTATCACTTCACCATCACCATCATCACGTCGTCGTGCTGACGAAACTCTCCCTCGACACTTTGCTGGATCAAGAGTTCGAGGGACGCCATCGAGCTGAACGTGTGCTAAACTCAGAGGTGACGTACGTTCGGTACTTGATCGGTTGGATCTTGAAGACGTTCGACTACATCAACCGCGTTAAACTAACGATTCCGCTTTCGGTCTACGAGGGTACGTGGACACACTCCCCCCTCTCATTGCTATGCATCTCCTAGATAGATCTTGCGTGAGCGTAGGATTTTTTTTTTGAAATTGCATGTTACGTTCCCCAACATCTATAGCTATCACATGTAGAAATAATGCATGCTTTAGTTCCTTAGACCATGAGAGTATCATAGTCACTTCATACCAGATAATAAACTTTTGGGTTGCTCAGACATCATCTCTAACCCGGTGATCATGAAGACAACTTATAGGTTCATCGAAAAGTGTGATAATGGGATAGATAGATCAAGAATGGTATTTGCTCCTCTGATGATGGAGAGATATTATTAGGGTCCTCTCGATGTGATGGCATTTATCATTGTCTAGCTAGACACAAGTGACTAGGTCACAGGGATGCCGAAACGTGTTAATGAGAAATAAGAAAAAAAAACGCTAACGAGGAGACCGTTATAATGAGCATGAGAATGACTCAAGTGGATACCAATATATCTCACCTCGGGTTTTGTAAAGTATCATGAAGCAAAGGGAATAGCATATGATAACCAAAGATTCACTCGAATATCATTTGTGTAATCATATGGGTCAATATGGATGTCCACGGTTCCGCTATTGATCATTGAGTATAAAGGAGTTTTGTTCATGTCTGTTGAAAGATCGAGGATGTCGCCTAGAGGGGGTGAATAGGCGTTTTAAAATAATTACGGTTTAGGCTTGAACAAATGCGGAATAAACCTAACGGTTAATTTGTCAAGCACAAAACCTACAACAACTAGGCTCACCTATGTGCACCAACAACTTATGCTAAGCAAGACAAGCAACTATGTGATAGCAAGATATATGACAAAGAACAATATGGCTATCACAAAGTAAAGTGCATAAGTAAAGGGGCTCGGGTAAGAGATAACCGAGGCACGCGGAGACGACGATGTATCCCGGTTCACACCCTTGCGGATGCTAATCTCCGTTTGGAGCGGTGTGGAGGCACAATGCTCCCCAAGAAGCCACTAGGGCCACCGTAATCTCCTCACGCCCTCGCACAATGCAAGATGCCGTGATTCCACTAAGGGACCCTTGAGGGCGGTCACCGAACCCGTACAAATGGCAACCCTTGGGGGCGGTCACCGAACCCGTACACCTTGGCAACCCTTGGGGGCGGTCACCGGTACCCGTCAAATTGCTCGGAGCGATCTCCACAACCTAATTGGAGACCCCGACGCTTGCCTGGAGCTTTACACCACAATGATTGAGCTCCGAACACTACCAACCGTCTAGGGCGCCCAGGCACCCAAGAGGAACAAGCTCAAGGGCACCAAGCACCCAAGAGTAATAAGCTTCTCAACTTGTACCTTCCACGTATCACCGTGGAGAACTCAAACCGATGCACCAAATGCAATGGCAAGGGCACACGGAGTGCCCAAGTCCTTCTCTCTCAAATCCCACCAAAGCAACTAATGCTAGGGAGGAAAATGAGAGGAAGAACAAGAAGGAGAACACCAAGAACTCCAAGAACTAGATCCAAGGGGTTCCCCTCACATAGAGGAGAAAGTGATTGGTGGAAATGTGGATCTAGATCTCCTCTCTCTTTTCCCCCAAAAACTAGCAAGAATCCATGGAGGGATTGAGAGATAGCAAGCTCGGAGAAGGTCAACAATGGGGGAAGAACACGAGCTCAAAGGATAAGGTTCAATGGGGAAGAAGACCCCTTTTTATAGGAGGGGGAAAATCCAACCGTTACCCCACTGAACAACCCCGCACAGAGCGGTACTACCGCTAGGGAAGGGCGGTACTACCGCTGAGGGCGGTACTACCGCTCCCTATCCAGCGGTACTACCGCGCTAAAGAGAAGTACCGCGGGAGTAGAGCGGTACTACCGCTCAGAGCGGTACTACCGCTCCTACTGCCGCTCTTAGTGCCGCAAAACCCGACACGAGAAAACACGTTCGAGAATCGAGGCGAAGTAGCCAGACGCACAGCGGTATTACGGCCTAAACTCCCAAGCGGTACTACCGTTCGGAGAGCGGTACTACCGCTTGAGCGGTACTACCGCTCCAAGAGCGGTACTACCGCTGAGGAGCTTCAGCGGTACTACCACGAGGGTCACAGTACTACACGGCACCAAACTTAAGACAAAGAATACTCCAGAAAACCAGAACTGCCAGAACTTCTTCATATGAGCTCGAATTGAGCAAACTCAAGCTTGTTTGAAACAAGACGACGAGTAGCATCAAAACAGCGATCGGTTATAGTAAGAAGAGGCAGGGAGGTATGCTTAGCAAACAAAGGAGTGAAACCTCCAAACGAGAAGAACAGCATACCCTCCAACATCGAAAACATCATAGAAGATGCATGAGAACTCCGTTTTCGATGAACTCGAGCTTGTCATAAAAATGACCATAAGCTCCAAATCTCACAAGGAGAAGAACCAAACAAGAACCAAAAAGATGATGCAAGGATGCAATGGTTTGAGCTCTCTACGAATGATACGATCAAGCTACTCATCGAGAGCCCCCCTTGATAGAACGGCTATCGATCCTATAACCCGGTCTTCCACAACTACCATGAGACCGGTAAAATAGAAAACCTATCAAGGGCAAACCTTTGCCTTGCACACGGTCCACTTGAGCTAGATGATGACGATCTTGACTCCCTCAAGTTGGACCACCTTTCTTGATTGCGTTGGCTCGAAGAAGACTAGTTGATTGCTCCCCCATACTCTACTGTGGGTGAGCCTCTCTTCCGCTCATCTTCACAAGTCCATTGTCACCACAATGGACGGCAAGCTTCAAGCACTTGATCTCTTCGTGATGCATCACTTGAACTTGCACACCGCAACCTAACCCCACAAAGAACTCTCACGAAGACCATGGGTTAGTACACAAAGCGTAATGGACAATGCTTACCATACCATGGGATCACTTGATCCCTCTCGGTACATCTTCTACGCTTTGTGAGTTGATCAACTTGATTCACTCTTGACTTAGTCTTGATCAACCTTGAATCTTTCCAACTCTCTTCGTTTGGATGATGTCTTGAAGGTAAACATGAGTGATCACACAATCTTCTTCTTCAAGACATGCTTGCAATAAGCTCAACACTCACATGACCAATCTTTGGATAATTCCTTAATAGCACCTTGGTCAGCACATAAACTCCTTGAAACCAACACATGGACTTCAAGAAAAGCCTATGGACAAATCCTTCAAATATAACTCAATGCAACCATTAGTCCATAGAGAATGTCATCAATTACCAAAACCACACATGGGGGCACCGCATGTCCTTTCATCTGTGTTTACCGAACCTACAGGGTCAGGCACTTAAGGGGATTATGATTGGTTGATTATTAGTGGAATGAGATTTATGGGAAAATATTATAGGAATAGTTTCAGGAATGAAAGAAATAGTTTCGAGAGAAACTGAAAGCATCCCGGGGTTACCGGAAGAGTTTTGGGAGTACCGGGATATATAGGTGGAAAATGTTTCTGGAGATATTAAATAAATATAAAAAGTTCTAATGTTGATTAGGAGGCTTTTAGAATATATTTAATATCAACAAGCTAAATAAAATACTAACAGGCCTAGAAGTGGAGAGTTATTGGGCCTTAGGGACCAATAACAAGTGGGTTGCCCCCTAATTATTAGCCTTTTGGGAGGCCAGGAGGGGGCCGAATTGGAGTGGGAGGGGGACTCCTCCTCCTAGGCCGGTGCAAGGGGACTCCTCCTCCCCTTGTGGCACCACCTTGTCGGTGCTAAAATTAACAGATCTCTGCTAGGGGGTCCTGAGCTAGTGATCTTGGCACGATGGTAAAAGAACTAAAAGGGACACGATGTTTACCCAGGTTCAGGCCCTCTCGAAGAGGTAAAATCACAGGTCCTTCTTGTATTGTATTGATTGTGTATGGGGTACAATGTATAGGATGATCTACCTTGAGATAGTATGAATGTGTTCTAGTCTAAAAACCTTGCCTCTACGGACTAAGCCCCTCAGCTTATATAGACACCGAGGGTATCTAGGTTACAAGTATGTCAACTACAACTAGGGATAACATGCCGATCATTTGAATATTCCTTGAAGTCTAAAACATGTCCTCGAAGGATTCCATCTTGAGTACATCTAGGGCTACAGTCCATGCAACCCATTTCTTAAGTTGTTGGTCGGTCCTCTCCCTAATCTAGGACACCGCCAATAGCCCTTGAACTAGTCTTCAAGCCGAGGACGTCGATCCTTCCTCGGAGCGGCTTCATCTTCTGGTCTTAGGCTTCATAGGCGAGTTTTGTCTTCCTTGCCGGCTTTCTACATTCAAGGACTTTATCTGGTCTCGAAGACGTTTTATTAAAGACTCCTAATCCAAAATTCTTTTGCGCCAAGGTTGATTGCTTATAGGCGAAGTTTTTGACTTTTGAGGACTCTCAATGACCCCTGGTAGTCTTGTGGTCCCACTTCTCGATATACCCACTAAAGGGGTGTAGTGGTGGGCCCTGAGATCCGTTTTTAGTGTGTATTAAACTGTTCCTTCTCGATTTATGTTCTAAATAAGGCATAACACCTAGAAAACACGCATATTAAATATTGGGGGCTTTCAAGCGTCCCACCACACCACGTTTCATCAAGGTATATATAAACTCGGCGGAGAGGTAATCCTACACCCACCTCGCTAACTTCTTCCTTGCGTCAACACAACTCTCCCCTCCACCTTTTCTTCTAGAGATCTAGCAATGGCTTATGCTCTGGGGTCATCTATGCGCCCGAATGGTCCCCTCGACGGGGACCGGAAGAGTTGCACAGTTATCCAAGGGAACTGAATCGACTGGCAACACGAGGGTATTTGCCGATTCAGATTTGACTGGTATCCATAGACAGTGGGGTTCTTAATGACAGGTATCCCACACCCAATGGGGCAGAACAAATCTGCTTCATACCCTTCCTCCTCAGCGGGCTCGGCTTTCCCATACATCCTTTCCTTAGGGGCATCCTAGAGTTTTACAAGACCCAGCTCCATCATCTCACGCCCAGTGCTATTCTCCACATATCGGGCTTTGTCACTTTATGTGAAGTTTTTCTTGGCTCTGAAGCACACTTTAGGGTTGTGGCGGAAATACTTTTGCCTAATTCCTTGTTCCAGAGATGGCGTAATTTTTGAAGTGGGAGGTGCCGAGGTGTGCAGGATTGCCGGGATGCATTACCTTTCTGGCACCCCATGAGGGAGTGACGGGACATGGTCAACCGAGTGGTTTTACATTGACGACGTGCCACTGGAGGATCCCATCCGACAGAGACTCCCATATTTCTCCCATGCTCCGCCGAGGAAATGATTCAACTGGTGGCCGAAGTGTCCTTCTGAGAAGGACGATGCCGAGGTATCTCGACTAGCCGCTCAAATCACATGCCTTGGTCGTCATAAGCTTACTATCCCTGTATGATGGTCATGGCCATGGCCCGAGGAGTCCGACCTCTTCAACAATGCATTCACCCGCTGTGGGAATACAACGAGTCTGGTGACGCGACCCGAGCCATCAAAAAGGGCTTTAAGGACAACCAGTCTTTGGCATCCGTGTTGGAGACCATTTACAAGGGAGAAAAGGAGGACTTCCTCAAGCAGCTGATGTACTATGGCTTCTCTTCTCGCAAGCCAGCCAAAGCGGTGAGTTCCTTTTACCCGATATCTCGATTTTACTAGGACACATTTTTATTCTTCTAATCAGTTGTTTAACATATCTGAGTAGGGCTGGAGGCGATGGATTGAGAAAGTAAGCTTTCCTGCTCCGCAATAGGAGGACCATGTTCGGTTTGACGACCCTGGCTATGCCAAGGACTCGGAGAGAACGCTTATTTTTAAAAATTGGGTCCTTCTACTAGGAGAGCATGGAGGGTGCCCAAGTGGCTGTCCTTGTCGACCACCCGGACATTCTACCTTCTTCAGGTGTGGCTAGTGCCCCTCGGGCTTCCTCTCAGAAATGGTCCCTCCCCAATGCCATCCTTGCTGCGAGCACTTATACTCCCTCTATGAAAGACCACCGGTCAAAGCACCAAAGGGTTGGCTCAACTCCTCAAGGGAACAGGGAAAACCTGAGCTAGCCGTCCAGCAAGCCGTTGAGGATGCGACACATAGTCATGTCATGTAAGTGTCTTTTTAGTTGCGTTCTTTTACAATTTGGTACCTTGTTTTTACAAAGTTGTTTCTTCCTATTTCGCAGGCCTCCCCCTTCCACTAATGCACCCGGTCCTGAGGCCTATTGGACTCATATCCCTAACCATGAAGTGGCACTAGAGGTGCCGCTTCCGGTCGAGGAGAACCACAATATTCCTCAACCGGAATCCTCGACGGTGCATCCCGCGGCCGCCTCTGAGGTTGAAAGCCTGATGCGTCATCGGGTGAGGAGGACATCGTTGGTGAATCCAGTTTTTTCTGATGAGGAGTTTAATGCGCTCTGAACAATGGATGCTCATGTCATGGCTGCTCGGATGGGGCTTAAAGTGAAGGAGATATGCCCTAGAGGCAATAATAAAGTTTTTATTTATATTTCCTTATATCATGATAAATGTTTATTATTCATGCTAGAATTGTATTAACCGTAAACTTGGTACATGTGTGAATACATAGACAAACATAATGTCCCTAGTATGCCTCTACTTGACTAGCTCGTTAATCAAAGATGGTTAAGTTTCCTAGCCATGGACATGTGTTGTCATTTGATGAACGGGATCACATTATTAGAGAATGATGTGATGGACAAGACCCATCCGTTAGCTTAGCATAATGATCGTTCAGTTTATTTCTATTGCTTTCTTCATGTCAAATACATATTCCTTCAACTATGAGATTATGCAACTCCCGGATACCGGAGGAATGCCTTGTGTGCTATCAAACGTCACAACGTAACTGGGTGATTATAAAGATGCTCTACAGGTATCTCCGAAGGTGTTTGTTGGGTTGGCATAGATCAAGATTAGGATTTGTCACTCCGAGTATCGGAGAGGCATCTCTGGGCCCTCTCGGTAATGCACATCATAATAAGCCTTGCAAGCAATGTGACTAATGAGTTAGTTGCGGGATGATGTATTACGGAACGAGTAAAGAGACTTGCCGATAACGAGATTGAACTAGGTATGAAGATACTAACGATCGAATCTCGGGCAAGTAACATACCGATAGACAAAGGGAATAACGTATGTTGTCATAACGGTTCGACCGTTAAAGATCTTTGTAGAATATGTAGGAGCCAATATGAGCATCCAGGTTCCGCTGTTGGTTATTGACCAGAGAAGTGTCTCAGTCATGGCCTGAACCCTCAGGGTCGCACGCTTAACGTTCGTTGACACTAGAATAGTATTGAGATATTTGATGAGTGGTAACCAAATGTTGTTCGGAGTCCCGGATGAGATCCCGGACGTCACGAGGAGTCTCGGAATGGTCAAAAGTTAAAGATTTATATATGGGAAGTCATATTTTGGGTTCCGGAAAAAGATGTAGTTTTTTTAGGTATTGTACTGAGAAGCTTCTAGAAGGTTCTGAAGGGGTCCGGAAGTTCACAAGTGGTTCCACCACGACCCAAGGGCTAGCATGGGCTGCGGGGAGGCGCCCTGGCCTTATTGGGCTAGGCGCACCAAGTCCTCAAAAGCCCATGTGGCTAGGGAAGGCAAAAAAGGAAGGAGTCATAATAGGAATAGGATTGGACTTGGAGTCCAAGTCCTCTCCCTCTTAGCTGCGCCCTAGGGCTTGGAGGGGCTGTTTACCACGCCCCTCCACCTATATATGGAGGGGAGGGGTTGCCCCAAGAGAACACACCAAGCCCTTGGCGCCCCTCTCTTTCTCTCTCTCTCTCTCTCTCGTTACTCCGTAGTTCCACCGCCTCGCTCCGGCGACGCTTAGAGAAGTGCTGTCGGTGTTCCACTACCACCATCACCACCATCACCACCATGTCGTCGTGTGGGTTGTGATCCCATCTACTTATCCTCTCCCGCTTGCTGGATCAAGAAGGAGGAGACGTCATCGAGCCGCACGTGTGCTAAACTCGGAGGTGTCGTCCGTTCGGCACTAGATCGGTTGGACCATGATCGGATAGCGAAGAGTACGACTACATCAACCGTGTGATAAACGCTTCCTCTTAACGGTCTACGAGGATACGTAGACACACTCTCCCCTCTCGTTACTATGCATCTCCTAGATAGATCTTGTGTGAGAATTTTTTTGAAATTGCATGCTACGTTTCCCAACATCAAGAGGCTGTCGATGTTCTAGCACCACATTTGAAGGTAATTTTATTTTGCAAAGTGTTCCGGCTAACCCAGTAGCCCTTAACTCACGTTCACAAAGTGCAAATGCCGTCCTTATCTGAGGTTCTTAAAACCCTCGGCCTGGACGAGGAGCTTATAGAGTGCAAAGGCCAGTAGTCCCCGAGCCATTGGTTGGGTGGCCACACTCGATGAGGGGATCGATTTGCTCTAGTATATAATTACAAAAGCGCGAAGCCTAGTAGCCCTCGAGGCTTAATTTGAGCACAAGTGTCCGATTTAAGGATCAATTTTTTTATGTTTGCCATTTCGTGAAAACTCGGCAAAGAGAACGACAATTTACTCAAGAAGCTCAAACAAGCCAAGGATGATCTTGCCAATGCCGAAAAAGAGGTGGCCGACATCAAGAAGTTTACTCGTGAGGCTTATTTGAGACATTGCTCAACGGCTAAGGCCTCGTTCGAAATGGATGTTTAGAAAACAAAGAAAAGAAAAACTGCGTAGGAATATAATTGAGGTGCTAGTGGAAACCTATGAATGTAGAAATATGTGAAGGAAAAAACTTGAACTATTTTGTTCGTGAGAAAGGAAACAAGGACTATGGAGAAAAATAAGACCCAACAATCAGGATACAATGTTTAAATAAATACTCCCTCCGTTCCTAAATATTTGTCTTTCTAGCCATCTCAAATGGACTACAACATACGGATGTATGTATACATGTTTTAGAGTGTAGATTCACTCATTTTGCTCTGTATATAGTCATTTGTTAAAATCTCTAGAAAGACAATTATTTAGGAATGGAGGGAGTAATTGTCATGCATGAACTTTCTCTCTCATGTTGTGAGCCTCAGCTGTCATTTCTCATGCTTGGCCTCGGAACTCCGCCAGAAAAAGAGTTCATGATGAATGCTTGGTTTCCCGTAAAAGTACATGCTGCAGAAACTTTCCTATGAAATAAAATCACTTCTTTCCTGCAAACCAAACTGCACTTCAGTATAACTTCTTTTTTATTTTCCTGCAGATTTCCTTCACCGTTCCTTCAAACCGAGCGCAGCCTAAGTTCTTTTTCTTTTACTAGTAAGTATGCACGTGCAACGCACGTCTCAAATTTTTATCAAGTGAGTTCAAATGGTATACTATTAAAATGATCCTTGCAAAAATAAATAAAATAAATGGCAGAAAATGTTTTGATGTCACTCAAATTGTATTTTCAAAAGTGTGACATATTTGTGATCATGATTTTGAAATTAAAATAAAAACAATTATCAGTTTTTTACAAAAAGTTTTGTAAAAACTTTTAAAATCATCACATGATCATGACTAAACAAATTATTTTGTGAAATCCTTGTGATACAAGTCATGGTGATAAAAAAAATTAGACCCACGCAGCTCAATCGGACACGCCAGTTTAATAAAGAAAAGAAATCACAACGTTGCACACTCACTCCACCGCCCCGCTAGGCAGATCTCCCCGCCGTTCCCCATTTTTGTGGTCGCTAGCTACCCATCTCCACCGCGTCAAGCCGGCCCTCGCTACGCTCAGGCGCTCAGCCGTGGCCGCACCACGCCCAGCTGACTCTACCGTCAGCGCCGCGCCTGCTGCAGCCGCCGCCGCCGCCGGGCCTGCTGCAGCTGTCGCCGCCGCCAAATCTCTGCCAGCAGGATGCGGAGGCGTGGGATTCGAATTCGGTCGCCGGATCCGCTCGAGCTCTATCGGGCGACCCAGCGCAAGCGCCGTCTGAGGCGGATGCGGAGGAGTGGGATTCGTCTCCAACGGATCGGTGGCCGCGGCCATCCCGCGCCGGCGTTGACCGAGCAACGTGGGTCCCGCCGCCTCACCAGATGAGCGGTTCGGGTGCTTTTCTTTCCCGGCGAGCTGCCCCGTGCTTGCCCCCAGATGAGCGTCGGCCTGCCTAGGGGAGTAGTCGAAGAAGCGGGCGTCGCGCTCATCCTCGCCTTCGCCCGATGCGAGAACTCCCGCTCCGTGCGCCGCCGGCAGCTGGTAAGCTCACGCGCCGCCCTCCACATCCGCCTGATGCAGTAATCTAGTTCCCTGATGCAGTAATTTAGTTCCATGATGCAGTAATTTCCGCCTTTGCCTTAGTGAGTTCAGTAATTCAGTTATGCTTTTTTTCTGGTTTTGTTTTTTGACAGCATTTTAGTTCGACAGATGTTGTCACTACGACTGATTAAACAGACCAAAAGTATTGCTACCTACTGAATAAAAGCTTCACTAATGCGTGACCGCAATTGGATGCGCACAATCTCCCTTTTAACCCAAGCCAACCGAAGAGCATCTGTAGAGAAGGATAAAAAAACTTCCCTATTCTTCTTACTTTTGAAGATATCTGCTGCCACAAAAGTATCACCTACTTGCAGACCTTGTAACTTTTCGATTGTTGTGATACACTTGGTAATGCTGCATGGATCATCCGTCATCTTCTCCTCAATTGCAGCAAGCCGATCAATTTCTTCCCGCTTCAGTTTTAGGTATTGCTCAAGGAACACATCGTCATGGCCACGTTTCTTGGTTTCTCTATGATGTGCTCCATGTATCTGTGAAAATATTTGTGTGGGTCTTGGTGGGGCCTGCATATATTGCATAGGTGTAGATGAATGTGGGAGAGAATCCAAATTGCCTTCCTTGCTTAGTTTAGACTCGGCCAAAAAACGGAGAGTGTTGACAACCTAATGCAGAACCTAATAAGTTTCTCTTTTATATAAGGGAAAGAGCATTGATGGGATGGTCATGGAAGATGAGGTCAAGAAGGTGCAGGATGAACGTTGATGGGATGCTCAGGGAAGATGAGGCCAAGGTGGATACGCCCATGATGCATGGATGCATGTATGAATTATACTTGCACAAACATACCGTGACAAGTATCTCATGCCAAGCTTTAGTTTTGCTAAGAGATCTTGTTGCTCGTATGAATTTTCTTTCTGATATAGTCGTACCACTAATTTACTGTGAGTAGTAATTGTGCCACTGAAATCTACAACTGCACTAATCTTTGGTCAACGATGAAAATGGACTCCACGATTTCAGTGATGTTTCTACATAAGAAATTTGGAATGCTAACAAGAGAAGATAAACATGCGCATAGCAATTAAAGTGATTTTGTTCCTGTCATCTTATATTTAAACAGGTTGCTAATTTTGATGGTTTGCTACTGTAGTTAACATGATGGATGAATAGTGCTTTCTGTTGTTTGAAGAATGTGAGTTTGGCATCATAGGTTTCCATTTTGTGAAGAAAACATCAAGGTGAGTTTCACACTTACATTTTATTATTATTGCTGCTCATGTGTGGTCAGAAAACTTTGCAATGACAAGATAGATGCTAGTATTTTCTGCCAGCTTAAATTTGCAATATCATGTCTGCTGCTGTGCTTTGTTTGCAATATTTCATTATTTGTGACTATGATTCCAGCCTGCTTAAATTTTGCTGGTAAAGCCAAATTCTGTCCTGGACGTATGTGTAATATAGTAGTAATAACACTCGACATTAACAAGAAGCAAGTCTGCTAAAACATGAAACCATGTAATCCAAGTGTTCTTCAGTTTTCTTATTATAAATAAGTAAGCATGTACGTGCAACGCACGTCTCAAATAAAACAAGTTTGTATGCTATTTTACAAAATTTTCAGATTGATCCGAAATGTTATTTTGTCTTTGAAATTCTATTTTCAAAAAATGTGACATATTTCTGATCCAACACGTGCTAATTTTTATTTTAGTGAGTTATTTTACCAAGCCATTTAAATGTGTCTTATGCACAACGATATGAGCACGTGTGTAACACATGATCCAGAAACATGTTTTCGCGTAAAATTCACTGTCGCATAATAATTGTATAATCTGTTACAAAAATATATTTTAAAACCGCAACTAAGCATGTCTTGAAGGTCCACCTTTTGAAGCAATGAAGGTCCATCTATAGATGCGATCAATGATGCTTCGCTCAATGTATGGGATATTGTTTTGAGCTTCATTCTCATCATACTTCAAAAGATGCACCAAAAATTGCTTCCTCAGCTGAAAACCATCCTACATATGCATTATACAACATTGTTGTAACAAGTTGCATGTGCAATGTGTATACAAATAAGCATAGTGTCAATACTTACGTTGGGTATGGGAAAATATAGTTTTCCATCGCACAATGAGTGCATGTAATTAAAAACCAAATAACCCGACAGGGCACTGCATGTATGAAATAAACACATAATGTGAGTCGAATGAATCAATTAATATTGTAATGCGTTTAAAAGATTCATACCAATGTGAATTTGTTGGAGCAACAGGAACTATGCATTCCCATTTAGAGATATCATCCTTGAATGCCGGGTTTGCAACTTCAAGCGCAAGGTTTAGGTTGTCAACCATAATTTTAAGTACATTATTCCCCAAAGTAGGTATTGGTATCGGATCAAAATTGAGACAACTTTTTGTTTTGATCCAACACAAACAATAGAAATAGCCCAAACATATACCAAGGCAATAAAATCTGCAATGATGAGATAGTTTAGAAATAAATGGAATATTAATTAAGACCAAATAAAGCACCGTTAGAGATGAAAAATTAAAATCTTACCGTATTACATTGTGAGATATGATAATCATTACTGTCAGGCCAGCTATGAAACAACCGTTTCAATGTAGCAATTTCCACATTTTCACGATGACTTGAGTCTCGTGCATAGTGGAACATCGACTAAAATAAGAATGAGAAAATATTAGTGCAATGAGGGAAAAACGTAATACATGATTATAGTAACTTACACAAAAGTTCAGATCCATATAGTGAGATGGAATGTCTCTGAGAAGCTGGACTTCGTGGCGCGCTAGTATCCGCACAGCCATATTAAAGCAATGTATATCCATGTATTCATCATTGCTCAATATGTTTTTTATTTGTCTCAAATTTAAGCTAATAGGGTACGGCTCAGAGCTTTTCACCCATTTGCTCCTGTAAAGTAGACATACTTTCAATTATAATGACATCAGAGTAATTTACTGGAATACAAAATGAATTTAAAAAATATGGCTTACTCTAGTAGAGCGACATCATCAACCATGCTGATAAACAAGCATAGTTCATCTATTAAATCATCGTTTGTTGGATTGACAGACGGTGAAAGTATAAATGATTGCGAGATTAGCTCGACTTCTCCTGATGTATTTGATGTTTTGAAATTCTCAGGAGGTCTATCCAGAATCATACATTCCGTGGGATCTGAGTTGTTGTCGTCATCTTCCATGTCTCGATTTCTTATGTTATCATCATTCAACTCTGAGTCCACTAAAATGACAGCTAGTTTTGTTCTAAAATCTGTCATATGTTCCTACTAAAATAGTAATAAGAGTTAAATAGTGATACAACATAGAATAAGTATAATGATACAGAGTGAAAAATACCTGTGTTGGAATGTCAGACAAAATATTTCCTGTGAAGTACTCCATAAAATTTATCATCCACAGACCACAAGATGACCTGCATGATTACAAAACTCAAATCGGTGCATATGTGTATACTTTCAGCTCGTATACTTTGACATATCCATGCTTTATTCTTGTTGTGCAGAAACTTCTTTCGTGATGCAACTAATGGGGAAATACAAAAATACAAATAATGTCGATTACTTTGAGCCTTTGAGTTAGAAGGTATACCAATCTCTTTGCATTCTGCTCTTAATATACTCTTCTCTTGGCCATGCTGAGATGTTTAAGTCAGGCCACTTATCAGTATTTAGTTCCATTTGAAGCGATGCATATTCAATACATTTTCCAGTCCTTTGAGCTGTTGAATGAATAAATGACAAAGTATTAGCATGACAACCGAACAAGCCCAGAAATCGTCTTATCAAAAGATGGTGTAGTGGGACTAATGACTAACCATAGCGGTGAGGTCTTTGCGGCTCATTCCTAGGCCCAGCGAGTCGAGCACCTGGATGCATCGCTGCCCTGTATTTATAACTGCTAGGTACCAATGGAAGTGTTCAATGTTAACTGGAACGAATATCTGAAAATAGGGTTTTTGTTAGTTTAGGTCCCATATACAAACATTGGTCCTTGATTGAATTCATAGTAATATGTATGGAACTGAGACTCACCATATCATTTTCTAAATAAGTTTTAGCTCTGTTTAATACCCACCTTGGCGCGTCATCCCAGATAGAGCTAAATTCCTTTATCATCTTAGAGATGCATGCATTTTCTAAGAACACACTTCCACCTGACCTCATCTGTAGATGCTCTTTAGCACTTATGCAATGTATGTATGCGTCTATGATCTGCAATATTAAGTGCACACCTTGGTTATAGGAGAGAATAAAAACTCATGTTAAAATAGCATCGTCTTGTCTATATATACTTACTTCATCGCCAAGAAATTCTTCGGGGAGTAATAGACGTTCTAAGTGTCGTCTTTTGAGATGTGAGTCGTCGATGCTCACTAAATTTCTTTTATCGTTTGGTTCAGACATGATATTTTCAATCACGGACCAATCATCGCCGGTGCAGACGTAATCTATCATGATGTAAGTAACAACATTTATTAAAAACAAAGAAAATAAATGTAGCAAAGCAGGGCATAGAAATTAAATGTAGCAAAAATAGGCATAATCTATCATGATGTAAGTAACAAAAATTATTAATGATGACCACAAAAATAAATTTAGCAAAAGCAGGGCATAGAAGGATTTGTCCGTGCCTTCTGGAGCGACCACGTAGTCTTGTGCCTTCTTAGGTTTGTTATGCAGTCGGATAAGCTTCCCTGTCTGCACAGGCATTGCCAGCTTGTGTACTATAATTTCTGCCCCTTCCCTGCCGGACGTTTGTTCTAATTCTTCGTCCTTAGGGGCCTCCATTTGTTCACTTGTTTCGTTGTCGGTTAATTCCTGGGAGCAACATTACAAAGAATGATCCGTATGCAGGATTAATAAAGGAAGCATAATATAATTAAGAATTAGAACTATCTGGGACATATTTGGAGAAGATGCTCTGTGTCACTTGGAGACTTCGAATCAGTGTCCTGCGTGCTCTTCTCATTCTCCACTTCATCTATGTTGGCTATTCCATTTGATTCTGCCAGCTTGCTCTATAGTTTCTGCCTTCGGCGTAATGTTTGTGCTAATTTGTCTTCATGAGCTGGCTGCATTTGTTTACTTGTTTCGCTTAAGGTTAATTCCTGAGAGCAACATTACAAACAATAATCCGTATGCAGGATATAATTAGAATTATAACTATTTGGGACATAGTTGGAAAATAAAAGACGCCTCTGTCACCTCGGAATTAGTGGACTGTGTGCTTTTCTTTTTCTCCACTCCATATTTGTCGGCTATTCCAGTTGAATCTGCCAGCTTGTCCCCTATAGTTTCTGTCCCCTTGGTGCCGAATGTTTGTGCTAATTCCTCGTCCTGATCTGGCTGCATTTCTTCACTTGTTTTGTTGAAGGTTAATTCCTGTATGCAACATTACAAAGAATAATCTGTATGCAGGATATTATATAATTATAGTTAGAACTATTTGGGACATATAGTTGGAAAGGAATAGATGTCTTTGTCACCTCGGAATCTGTGGACTGCGTGCTCTTATTTTTCTCCACTTCATATTTGTTTGATATTCCATTTGATTCTCCCTCACTTAGTAACTGGAACACACAATAATACAATATTATCCAGTATTTATAAAAGAGAAGATATTCATCTTTGTTGGCTATTGTATTTGATTCTCCCTCACTTAGTAACTCGAACACACAATAATACAATATTATCCAGTATTTATAAAAGAGAAGATATTATTCACGTGAGTAAAGAATTGTATGTATGATAATGTAGTACAAAATACATATTATTTCGTCCTGCCAGAATAAGAATAATAATGACATGTGAAAATAAAAAGCGCCTTTGTTGCATTGGGGTTTGTATGCTTGTCTTAGGGTAGCACCTTATCAATCTGCATATTTTTCAGATCATCCATGATATCTTGATCTTGTGATGCCTTTGTTGACTCGTGGTTCATATCCTCGCCCTTGGGTCCCTTGTTGGTGTTTTCCTGAAAACCCAAGCATTTATTATTAGCACGCAGTTAACATTAGTCTCATTCTTATTTCTACATCACACCTGGATGCACATATCTGCATATGTTCTTAACATAGTGGTATGAGGACATTATTTCCAATTAAATTTCAATAATACAATATTATCCAGTATTTATAAAAGAGAAGATATTATTCACGTGAGTAAAGAATTGTATGTATGATAATATAGTACAAAATGCATATTATTTCGTCCTGCCGAATAAGAATAATAATGACATGTGAAAATAAAAAGCGCCTTTGTTGCATTGGGGTTTGTATGCTTGTCTTAGGGTAGCACCTGATCAATCTGCATATTTTCCGTATCATCCATGATTTCTTGATCTTGTGATGCCTTTGTTGACTCGTGGTTCATATCCTCGCCCTTGGGACACTTGTTGGTATTTTCCTGAAAACCCAAGCATTTATTATTAGCACACAGCTTAACATTAGTCTCATTCTTATTTCTACATCACACCTGGATGCACATATCTGCATATGTTCTTAACATAGTGGTATGAGGACATTCTTTCCAATTAAATTTCAATATGTATTTGTTTGTTTTATTATCCAGTCAACTTTTTGAGAGTCACTTGGGTGACTATTCTCTTAAGTAATCAGGTGGATGTAGTAATAAGAATTTCCTTAGGCACACAGAGCATCTTGGTAATTTTGCGGGGGCAAACAAAGCATGTTGATTCACTTTGTTGGATCCCCTCTAGTGACCATATTGCCTTCTAGATGTGAAATCGCGAATATTGTGTAATCACAGAGAGATATCATTACCACGATGATGGCAGATTGATCCGCAGAGCTCACCAGGGATTGTGACGCAGACATGGAGGAAGATGGTAGTTCACCACGGAGAGATGTGTACGGCAGGCTGGAGAGACCTGCGGTGGAGGAGGCCGGCGCGGTGGAGGGGTGTGAGGATGCGGCTTGGGAGAGAGGATGGAGAGGTGGAAGAAAACCCTACGATGCAAAACCTGTTGGTTCTTTATGCTCCTGATCGAGAGATCGTTAGTTGTAGGCAATATGTAAGGCGGAAATCACGGGAAGGATTTCCATAGCGTGAGGAGGAAAGGAATCGTGGTCGTTATCTCGGGCCGACACCTTTCCTTTGATTTATCTCAGGGCCATTTTTTTTGCTATTTTATACCCGACACATATACAGATTAATGTAATCATTTTTCGTAATACATTTATATACTGTAATATTGGGTTCGGCTCATCGGATCCTTTATTTGATTTTTTGTGTGCTTTCTCTTACGTTTTAATATACAGAAAAAAAAATTACCTTTTTCTGTACAGAAGTATAATTCATTGAGATTAAACGATGTACCCTCGCTAACATTGTACTAAACCATCAAGATGAGTTTCGTACTTATGTTTTATTATTACTATTATTGCTGCCAACGTGTACAAGAATTTTTTTCAATATTTCTTGCACGCTAGTAATATAGCCTGGCCTGGAAAAACTTCATACATAATTTCTTATATGAAAGAAACCATCATCCATATACCACACCTGGGTTAACTGAACTACCTTGGTAGTATTTGCAGGGCTGACCTGCATGAGTACTCATTGAGGAGCAAGAGAATCAAAGACGACATCCTCCACAAGAATGGGCAAGCTATTGAGCTTGATGAACATTGCCTAGTTAACCAGCTTAACGGCAAGGCTCTCACTTATGCTACATTCAAGGACTATCCTCCGTGTCCAAGGTTTGATCTTTTCATTGGGCGTCAAGCCTCACTCGATGTCTATGCTCTTATGGTTATTCTAATGGACGAAGGTGTTGCTGGACTGCAGTTTCTCGAGAGATGGAACGTGGTACAATGTTCGTCTGTGTCTAACTACACCTTGCTGATCAAAGTTGGCGTTACAATGGAGGTAGCCATCTCTGAACCTTAAGTAAATTCCTCCCATATTTATGCGACAATGGAGGTAGCCATCTCTGAACCTCGGGATATTTTTATTGGTGCAGATAATGACAAATGGGATATTTAAAGGGCCAGACCGGGTTGTAACAAATTTGGAGAAAGAGAGACATGATGAAGGTGAGTCTGCTTTGGTGCTACAATACCGAAAAGAAAACGATCATTTGTGAATTGTAATCACGATTTTGAAGAGAAGGTATTTGTGAATGAAATTGCTGCTCCTGTACACAGGATATACTATAGCTTTGTGACAATAATCCCAGCCAACAAGAATTTTGCTGGTAAAGAAAACTTCTCCCGGACGATGTTCATATAGTAGTAATAAATAATAACTCTTGTCATTAACAAAAAGCCCATATAGTAGTAATAAGTAATAATGCTTGACATTAAGAAGAACCAAGCCCTCTCAAACATGAAACCATGTAATCCATCTCAGATAAATCCTAGCTGATGCTGAAGTATACTCTATAGTATAGCTTATGTCAAGAATAGCAAAAGCCAATAACTTTAATAGATTCTTGTTATTACTACTGCAACATTTTAACTTTGGGTGCCTCTCTTCATGTGGCGACTCCTTTCTTTATCCTCTGCCTCACGGAGTACCAACACACTCAGTTTGTCCTGCCGCCTCCTGTAAGTTCTTTTGTTTCATATATTTTCTTTGCACAGTTTGTCACCGACATCCTCAAGCTCCTGAAATATTTGAGAACGTAAGCAGAACAGCACATTCTCCAAACAATTGATAAATAGTTTGCATGATAGCTCAAAAGATGCACAACATCTCAAAACATTAGCGTAACAACGCAGTTGCATACATTTTGCTCATATTATATGAAAAAGGGTGTAGCCATTGATCATTATATATGCGTCGTAAGCGTAAACAACACATTCTCCAAACAATTGATAAATAGTTTGCATGATAGCTCAAAAGATGCACAACAGCTCAAAACATTAGCGTAACAACACAGCTTGCATACATTTTGCTCATATTATATGAAAAAGGGTGTAGCCATTGATCATTATATATGCGCATTCCATCTGATCATTACATAGCATGTGCATACCCCATGTGACATGTTATGTTATCAAAGGGTGATCATTACATAGCATGTGCATACCCCATGTGACATGTTATATTATCAAAAGGGGATCGAATAAGATACTCTTGTGTTCATCCACTTTACCTCCTTAGCCGCTTCTTCTTCTCCTTCGATAAACTTGCAAATGAAAAACAAATAATGTTAGAGGTAGGAGTATGTAAATATAAATTGACATAGTATTATGTGCAAATAAATATTGGAATAACGCACCTGCATCATCTCCCAAAACATCTCTGAGACAATGTTCTTTGTGCTTTTTCCGTATTGATCAACCTCCTTGTTTGGCTTGGCTAAAATCCGTGTCGCTCTCTAGAGACTCCCTTGACAATGCAACATATAGCTGACCATGTGAGAATACTGCTCGGGAAGGTAAATACCGACGCTTGGGATAGTCGACCTGCGCTTTGTTAATTGTCATCGCAAAACTCAAGCGGATGGGGAACTGTTTTCTCTTAAGTTTGAAAGGAAGTGAGATGTCCTCGAGGGCGACATAGGGATCCTAGGTATGAACACCCTCTTTCAAAGATGTCGACCACCAACAATCTCTGCGTCGATTGCATTATCCTCGAAGGCTCTAATCATAAGCCGTGTCCCATTGCATAGGCCATTATGAGGGTCGAGGTTCCGAGCGTAATGACCGGCATTGACCTTTAATCTCAATACATGCGGGTGTAACGCCCGGACACACCCGCCGGTGGTCGTTATTCTGGCGGGATCTAGACGCCCCACAGATCAATACTAGTCTTTTCTCGCACTTTGTCCTCACTGCGCGCACCCGGAGCAACTTCGGTCGGTCACCCATCCCGACACTACTCCAAGCCGAGCACGCTTAACTTTGGAGTTCTGTCCGAATGGGCTCCTTAAAAGAAGGAATTCCTTATTGATATGAGTAGTCTATCATCCCTAATAAGCCGTGCTATCACATACACCCCCACTCGAGGAACCGACGTCCTCGTCGGGCCACAGAACGCTCCTCTTGGCACAAACGTCGTGCTTCCATCCGGTACATGTGCCATGTCGGTGCCACGACGGGTCACAAACGCTATGAACAACATGACCACGCACTGTCGCAACCATCCGTAACCGCGAGGGTCGGCTCGATACCAACTTGTAACGCCTTGACACACCCGCCGGTGGTCGCATTCTGGCGGGATCTAGATCGCCCCACAGATCAATACTAGTCTTTTCTCGCGCACTTTGTCCTCACTGCAATGCGCACCCGGAGCAACTTCGGTCGGTCACCCATCCCGACACTACTCCAAGCTGAGCACACTTAACTTTGGAGTTACGTCCAAATGGGCTCCGGAAAAGAAGGAATTCCTTATTGATATGAGTAGTCTATCATCCCTAATAAGCCAGGCTATCACACCTGGGAGCGCGAGGATACTTGTAACGCCCCCGATGCGGCTATATCTCCCACGTGTCGAGGCACGACTTAGAGGCATAACCGCATTGAAAGCAATGTCGCAAGTGAGGTAATCTTCACACAACCCATGTAATAATCAAGGAAAGATACATAGTTGGCTTACAATCGCCACGCCACACAAAGATGAATTAAACATACATCATTCAGAGTACACTCAAGGTCCGACTACGGAACCAAAATAAAAGAAGATACCCCAACTGCTAACACAGATCCCGAATCGTCCCAACTGGGCACCACTATCGATCATCTGAAACGACACATAGTAACGACCACGCCTCGTCGAACTCCCACTTGAGCTCGGTGGAGTCATCTGACCGCCTCATCGGAACCTGCAATCGTGTTGAAGTATCTGTGAGTCACGGGACTCAGCAATCTCACACCAGCGAGATCAAGACTATTTAAGCTTTAGGGAGGACATAGTATTAAAGTGGAGCTGCAGCAGCGACTAGCATATATGGTGGCTACTTCAAAAAAGAGAGCGAGAAGAGAAGCAAAGCACGGTCGTGAAACTAGTATTGATCAAGAAGTGATCCTGAACTACTTACGCCGACATAACTCCAACACGTGTTCACTTCCGGACTCACGAGAAGAGACCATCACGGTTACACACGCGATTGATGTGTATTTTAATTGAGGTCAACTTTGGGTTTTCTACAACCGACATTAACAAATTCCCATCTGCCTCATAACCGCGGGCACGGCTTTCGAAAGATATTACCTGCAGGGTGTCCCAACTTAGCCCATTATAAGCTCTCACGGTCAACGAAGGATTATTCCTTCTACCGGAAGACCCGATCAATCTCGAATCCCGGACTACAAGACATTTCGTCAAGAATAAAACAAGACCAGCAAAGCCGCCCGACAGCCGACAAATCCCGATAGGAGCTGCACATATCTCGTTCTCGTGGCACATCCGGATGAACACTACGACGGCAACCGAAGATGCCCCAAGTTGCCTCGTGGTGGCACCGCAAGTGGTTCTAGTTTGGACCAACACTCGAGAGGAGCATTGGCCCGGGTTTAAAATAAGATGACCCTCGGGCTCGCGAAACCCGGGAAAAGGCTTAGGTGGCAAATGGTAAAACCAAAGTTGGGCCTTGCCGACGAGTCTTATTCAAAGCGAACTGTCAAGGGGGTCCCATAAATCACCCAACCGTAAGGAACGCAAAATCAAGGAACATAACACCGGTATGACGGAAACTAGGTGGCAAGAGGGAACAAAACACTGCATAAGGCCGAGCCTTCCACCCTTTACCAAGTATATAGATGCATTAAATTATAGCAGATGTATATATATTGTGATATCCCCAACAGTAAACATGTTCCAAAAGGAACAACATCTCCATGTTCCCAACAAGGAACAAACTTCAGCTTCACCGCAACTAACAACGCTATAAGAGGGGCTGAGCGGCGCGTAACATAGCCAATCAACGGTTTGCTAGGAAAGGGATGGTTAGGGCTGACATGGCAATATGGGTGGCATGACATAGCAAGTGGTAGGCATCGCAGATAGGCATAGCAAAAGAGCGAGCAACTAGCATAGCAAAGATAGAAGTGATTTCGAGGGTATGATCATCTTGCTCGCAATGTTCTCGAGTTGTCGAAAGCCCGATCCTCGAAAACGTTCTCAACAAAGTTCCTCGTAAGCGTTCTCGCCTCCGCTCTACCCAAAGCAACAACAAAACAAGGAACCACAATAAATCACGGTGCAATGCACAATCAACATGATGCAAAACATGACATGAATATGCGGATGTGATATGCAAAGCGATAAAGCTCCCGAAGGTAAATGAAAGACTAGGCATCATCTTGGCAAACCAAGCATGCCATCGGAAAGATGAGATGATTTCGTTAGAAATCGATATAGAGATCACCGGAAACGGATGCACGGATTGGATATGGCGGGCAAAACAAGAATGGTAAGAAAACCTACGATAACATCATGAAGAAACAAAGCCATGCACGTGTGCAAACTACCTCATAGCAAGATTCAAGTAAAAATGCCCAATGAAAACAACACCTAACCATGATGCAAAAGGACATGATCACAAACTTGCTCAAATGCAAAAACTAATGCCACCACTGAGTTGGTGGGATTTTTCTACCCCAAAAACATATATAATATGTTAGGGTTGCAGTAGAAAAATCATCCCAAAAGCATTAAGTTAAAACCTGCCTAAAAAGGAAGTTGACAGAATTGGCAATTTCCAGATTTGGAAATGTCCAGATTTGGACTTGCCTAAAACAGAAATGAGTCAAAGCTGGAAAAGGAAATGTGGGGAAACAGAAAAAAATATGCACAAGGGGGGAAGGCGCTGGGAGGCTGACAGGGTTGCCCCACTGCCATAGAGTCAGAGGCTAAATGGAAATAAAAAGGGGGGAGAAAACAGCCCCAGGGGGGGATTCGAACCCGGGTCTCCCCGGTGGAACCCCGCACCTGCTACCACCGGGCTATCTGCGGCGGCGATCGAGAGAAAGGCTCGGGCCCTCTACTACTATCTGCTGCAATGAGGCGCACTGAGAAAACCAAAAGAAAAAACAAAAAGGGGGGGGGCGCGCTGGGGTTCGAACCAGTGTCGCCATGGTGAGAGCGGGGTCAACCAGCTCGGCTAAGGAAGGGATCTGTGTGAGATCCAGACGCGCCTACTTGACCCAACACCGACGCTGATCTAAGAACAGGCGACGAACCGACGACGCCGCGCGAGGCAACGGCGGCTACAGGAGCTCGCGCCCTCGGACACGGCCCGGTGTGCACGAGGGCACCATGTAACAAGAAGGGCAAGCCCGAAGCGTGGCTAGCGGCATCTACGCGCCAAAACAAACTGAACCTAACCACTACGAGCACGCCGAGCATGGCGAAGCGCGACAAAGACACGGGCCGGACCCTACTCTCGGAGAACTAGCGACGACAAGAAGGAGCAGGAGGAAGGGGGTTATACCTCCTTACCCTAGGACAAGAAAACGGCGACGGAGACGGGCTGACGGCGACGAGATCGAGCTCTGAAGTTTCGCCGGGAACCTGACCGAGAGGAAGACAGGTACAGGGCGTCGTCGGACTTGGCGATCCGGGCCCCCGTAGACGACGTCGTGGACGTAGTCGACGACGAGGACGAAGATAGACACGGTGCGGAAGGTTGGGGTGGCCGGAGAGCACGCCGGCGACGTGGCGCGCTCCCAGATGCGCTCGGGACCGAGCGGGGCGGCGATCTTGGGTGGATTTCTCACCTGGCGGCGGCGGCGAGAGGGAGAGGGGAACCCTAGGGTTCGGTCTGATGAGGAGAGGGGATAAGTAGGGGGGCTAGGTGACGAGGACGAGCTCGTGCTCTCTCGTGCTCCGGGGTCCCCATGGCGCCAAGCGAGAGGGGGAAAGGTGGGTGAAAGCACAAGGCGACGCTGCCAGCGGGACCGGCGATGCCACGTGGGCGGAAGCTAGCGGGTAAGAGGAGCTGCTGGTCTTGTGAAGGCGGGAGGAGGGAGCGAGCGGCTGGCGCGCGCTGCCTCCACTGGCTGCGGGTTGAGGGAAGCCGGGCCTTGCTCGAGAGGCCGGGGCCCAGTGGAGAGGTGCTTCTTTGGCTGCCATCGCTGCTGCTGCCTCCTTCCTCTTTCCTTTTAAAAATAAAAGGAAGAGAAAAGAAAGTGCAGAAAGAAAAGAAAAGATTTTGAGTGAAAGGAAAATATCCCCACACTCTCGAATTCTCCACAATTTAACTAAATTGTAATGGACATTTTAAAGGTAGAAAAATAATGCAAGTTTGGTAATATTTCAAACTTGTGCCATTTTGAACCTGACCATAACAACTTTAAATGAGGAGAATTTTGGCAGAGAGTCTTTGTGCAACAGGCAAGATTTTTAGGGAGAAGATGAACATTAATTGAGAAAGGAAATATATGACATTTGAAAAGGAAAGAAGTAGAGGGAAGGAGGGGATGGTAATGCAAATAGGAATGGCACATGCAACCACATGACATGCAAGGGGAAAACCCACAACCATAAGACAAGAAGGGAAAACAATATGACAAGAGGCACAAATGCAATAAGGCAAAAGGAGCAAAACAAGAAAAGAGAAAAACCCAACAACTAACCAAACAAAAGAGGCCAAGCATGACAAGAACCCACAAGAATTGGATGAGGTCAAATAGATATATTGCCCAAAAAGGGGAAGTTTACATCCAGGGTGTTACAACACTCCACCACTACAAGAGGATCTCGTCCCGAGATCTAGGACTGAAAGAACTCCGGATACTCAGAACGGAGGTGATCCTCGCGCCCCTGTGTAGCTTCTCGGTCGGAATGGTGTGACCACTTCACTTTCAGGAATTTAATTGACTTGTTGCGAGTCTTGCGCTCGGTTTCTTCAAGAATAGCAACGGGGTGCTCATGATAAGAGAGATCTTCTTGAAGGTCAATCTCTTTGAAGTTGATAGTGCGTTCAGAGTCTTGAAGCACTTGCGAAGTTGTGACACGTGAAACACATCGTGCACGCTTGCAAAGTTGGATGGAAGCTCGTTGATAGGCGAGATCGCCTCTTTTCCCAATGATCTTGAAAGGACCCACGATCTAGGGGCAAGCTTCCTTTGATACCGGGTTTACGAGTGCCTTTCATTGAGAGACGCGAGGTAGACATGGTCTCCGATTTCAAAAGTCACATCACGGTGCTTATCATCATAATAGCTCTTCCGGGCGCGATTATGCGGCTTTGAGATTCTCACGAATGACCTTGCACATTTCTTCCGCTTCGTGATCAAGTCATTGCCAAGAAGTTGGCGTTCACCTGCTCGCACCAATTGAGAGGAGTACGCACTTTCGCCATAGAGAATTTCGAATGGGGCCTTGCCCGAACTCGCTTGGAAGCTGTTGTTGTAGGAGAACTCGGCATAAGGAAGACAATCTTCCCACTTCATACCGAAAGAAATGACACAAGCTCTGAGCATATCTTCAAGAATTTGATTTACTCGCTCAACTTGGCCACTTGTTTGAGGATGGAAAGCTGTGCTGAAACGAATGTTGGTGCCCATGGCCTTCTGAAAAGACTCCCAAAACTTGGAGGTAAAGATGCTGCCACGGTCTGAAGAGATCACTTGTGGAATGCCGTGCAAGGAGACAATCCTGGAGGTGTATAGCTCTGCCAACTGAGCTGCAGTGATGGATTCTTTGATAGGAAGAAAATGAGCCACTTTAGTAAGCTTGTCAATGACAACGAAGATAGCATCATTTCCACGCTTGGACTTTGGAAAGCCAGTCACGAAGTCCATTTCAATATGATCAAACTTCCATTCAGGAATAGCAAGAGGTTGAAGGAGACCAGCTGGTCTTTGGTGTTCGCTTTCACTCTTCTCGCAGACATCACACTCATTCACGAATTGAGCAATCTCTCGCTTCATTCGAGTCCACCAATATGACTGCTTGAGGTCATGGTACATCTTCGTACTTCCGTGATGAATGGATAGAAGCGAATTGTGAGCCTCGCTCATAATGACTTTTCTCAGATCACCCTTAGGAACCATAATCCGTCCTCAAAGAACAGAGTGTCTTTGTCATCAACATGGAAGCACTTGTACTTGAAATGCCCTTGTCGATACCACGCTTCACTTTCTTCACCATGGTATCCGAAGTTGAGCCTCACGAATCTGATCTTCCAAAGTAGGAGAGACTATGAGGTTGGCAAGAAAGCCTTGAGGAACAACTTGAAGATTCACTTGCGGAAAGATTCACAGAGATCCGGTGAAAGGGCTTGAGGATTAGATCATTGCGATAGCTTTCCTGCTCAAAGCGCCTCTGCAATGACATTGGCTTTGCCTTGAGTATACTCAATACTTGGGTTGTACTCTTGAATCATTTCGACCCATCGAGTCCGCTCGAGGTTGAGGTTAGGCTGAGTGAAGATGTACTTGAGACTCTTGTGATCGGTGAAAATGTCCACTTTCCTTCCCAACAAGAGATGTCTCCACGTAATCAAAGCATGAACAACTGCCGCCAACTCAAGATCGTGAGTGGGGTAGTTCTTCTCGTTGGGCTTCAGCTCAAGAGAGGTATAAGCCACAACTCTTTTCTCTTGCATTAACACAGACCGAGACCTTGAAGAGAAGCATCACGTAACACTTCATATGGCTTGGATTCATCAGAGGAGTCGAACAGAGCTGTGACGAGTTTCTCTTTGAGAGTCTTGAAAGCAACGCCACACTCGGGAGACCGGACATACTTCACCGCTTCGAGGAGGTTGGAAAGAGGCTTTGCAATCTTGGAGAAGTTCTCAACGAATCTTCGCAATAGCTTGCAAGACCAAGAAAGCTGCGAGCTGCTTCACATTCGAGGAGGTTCCCAATTCACAATTGCGGACACCTTCTGGGATCAACAATGATGCCCTTGGCAGAGATGATATGACCAAGATAAAGCACTTCATCAAGCCGAATTCACATTTGGAGAACTTAGCATAGAATTGGTACTCTCGAGCTTGTCTAGCACCAATCGCAAATGTTTGGCATGATCCTTCTTATTCTTGGAGAAGACCAAAATATCATCAAGATAGACCAAGACGAATTCATTGGTGTAAGGATTGAATATGAAGTTCATCATCCGAGAGAAAGTTGGAGGAGCATTGACGAGGCCGAAAGACATGACAAGATATTCATAAGAACCAAAGCTTGTTCGAATGCTTGTCTTGGGAATATCTTGTTCACGAATGCGAATCTGATGATACCCCATACGAAGGTCAAGCTTAGAGAACATCAGAGCACCTTTGAGTTGCTCGAAAAGCTCATTGATGTTGGGAAGTGGATACTTGTTCTTGATTGTCTTCTTATTCAATGGACGGTAATCGACACAAAGTCGGTCCGAGCCATCCTTCTTCCGGACAAAAGAACACCACAACCCCAAGGAGATGAACTCGGTCCGATCAAGCCCAGACGCTCTTGTTCATCGAGCTGCTTCTTCAATTCCTCACTCATCAGGTCCAAGCTTGTATGGACGCTTGCAAACGGGTTCGATGCGGGCTCAAGATCGATAACTAACTCAATCGCCGATGAGGAGGCATACCCGGAAGCTCTTCTGGAAAGACATCTTGGTACTCACAAACGACTGGAATCTGAGAGATGGCATTCAGTTCGCCCTTCTCATTGAGAGAAAACAACCGAATGGTTTCATCACGAGAGGCATAGATGATCACATCATTAGAAGAATGAGTCAATTGAATTTCCCTGGCAGCACAATCAAGCTGAGCTTTGTGCTGATAAAGCCAGTCCATTCCGAGAATAAGATCAATATCCGAGTCGCCAAGAACCACCGGTTTAGAAAGAAATCTATAATCACCCATCTTGATAGAAACATCCGGGACATAAACATTAGATGTCATTTGCTTGCCCGGGGACACAATCTTCAACGGAATAGGAATCTTTTCCGTCACAAATTCATGCTTGGCAACAAAAGGTCTCGAAATGAAAGAAAGCGATGCACCAGTATCAAATAAGACTTTTGCAGGAATATCATTAACTGAGAGATTACCCATTAGCACATCAGAAGAATCCTCTGCTTGAGCTGCATTCATCATATTGACCTTGGCATACTTGGGATTGTGCTTGACCACTGCATTGCTGGAAGATTTCACAGGAGGAGGAGGCGGAAGACGCCTCGTTGAAGCACTTGTTCGCATAGTGACCCTTCTGCGACACTTGTTGCAAGTGACCTCGAGAGCGGACGGTGGTAAGGAGCACTTGACCTTGGAGCTTGAGAATTAGACTTGTTCGATAGCTTGGGTTGGGTGGGTGGGAAGATCCACGGCCACCGAGTTCTTCTCCGGTAAGGCCGACGGAACGGAGGAGGGGCATAAAACTTCTGCCGCTTGGCTGCCACTTGAGAGGACGAGGAGGACTGAATCTGCATCCCTGATTCTCTTCTTAGAAGCCTCGCATTTGAGTTGTGCCGCTTCTTGCTTGAGTGCCATGTTGTAGAAATCATCATACTTATCTCGCTCAAACAGACAAGAGGTAATTGCAGATCTTCTCTCGCACCACCCTGGCGATAGATCATACTCCTTTCATCGTGTACATCTTGCTTAGCAAAACGAAGCGAGCTCGAACTGGATATTGTATTGATAGACAGACATGGTGCCCTGCTTGAGATTGCGGAACTCCTCACGCTTGCTCTCAACAACACTCTTCGGAATGTGATGAGCTCGGAAATCACGGCGGAACTCATCCCAGGTAATGACACGCCCTCCTCTGGAATCTTTGTATTGCTGGTACCACTCAGCAGCTTGATCCTTGAGTTGAAACGATGCAAACTTGACAAAGTCCTCAGGTCTGACATTGCTACAGTCAAAGTGCTTACAGATGTCCACTAACCAATCGTCAGCATCTGTGGCCTCGACACAGAAACTGAAAGACTTCGGCCGATTAGCGAGAAACTGACTGAGAGTAGCAAAGTGTGGCTGATGGTTGCCTTGACCTTGATTGCCTTGATTGCCTTGCCCTCGAGTACGCTTCTTGCAAGAGCTGCAAAATCATCTCGAGCATTGGCATTGGTGGCTGCCATGATAGCTTGCCGTGGCCTCACGAAGGCGGAGGTGGAGGTGGAGGTGGAGGATTCGATCGATCCCCATCATTGCGATCCGGATTCGACGCTGTTGGCGGAGCCATCTCAAGAGGGTGACATCCGTTAGTCCTTTGATAGACAAATAGATAAGTAGAATCAACGGATAGAAATTGCAACATATAGCCTTCACAATAAACATTCGAACAAGAATGAACGAATGAATTCCCAAAGTTAATCATCACACGTCCATTAAGGTGAGAAGCCACTTAGATAAAGATATGGAAACAACATCTGACTGAGGAACAATTCGAATATTACAACTGAAAACAAAAGGTTGGCTTCTAGAATGAGCCGGAACAAACACATGATAGAGATTTCGCTCAAAGTGTTCGTGGTGGGGCCCACACGGACACGACGTATAGCGGACGTCACGAATGACTAACAAGACGTCCCCGAATCAGCATAGCCAAGGATTCTTTAAGACGTCTCGCGACCACTGTAAATCGACCGTGAATGGGCGGACCACTAGACGTTGAACCCCAATCTCAAATCATACATCCGCCGGAAAGAATATCCCGTAAGCTACTAGAATTCCCACCTATAAACTCCCGAAACTTTCGGTTATGCAATCGGTGTTGGGGATACAGGGACACAAAATATATCACCCAAACTAACAATACCTAGATCCACCAGATCCATCCGTCAACACATAACCAAGAAATCCTCGAAATCGTGTACCTCGACCTTCAAAAACATCCGTTATACAAGTCATGGCAATACTCCCTTTTCGCCACAATCTTCGGGCTATCGTGGTTATCTCACCAACAACTGCACAAAAGAGATTTCGATGTCGGCAAAACTCGTATTCCAGAATCGCAACGATAAAATTGTGACGACAACACCTCGGAGCTCAACTCCCGGGACACCGCCACAACCCCTAAATGTCGAGGCACCAAGAACAATGTTCTCGCCACAAAACCATCGGAACGATTCCAAGATACCCACGTGATCCTAAAAAAATTTAGTGAAATTTGAGGAGAGAAGAGTCAAAACTCTCGCCGGGATACCTCACCAGAGCGACGAAGGACCGGGAAGTAAAAAGAATCCTACTCTCGATATATATAATCCTAAGACTCAAAACATTTTTCCATTCTAGACTCAACAACGCCAAGAAACAATCCAAGTAGGGGCTCCTAAGTCGGGAAGGCTCGATTACCAACTTGTATCGCCTGATGCGGCTATATCTCCCACGTGTCGAGGCACGACTTAGAGGCATAACCGCATTGAAAGCAATGTCGCAAGTGAGGTAATCTTCACACAACCCATGTAATAATCAAGGAAAGATACATAGTTGGCTTACAATTGCCACGCCACACAAGATGTAATTAAACATACATCATTCAGTACACTCAAGGTCCGACTACGGAACCAAAATAAAAGAAGATACCCCAACTGCTAACACAGATCCCGAATCGTCCCAACCGGGCACCACTCTGATCATCTGGAACGACACATAGTAACGACCACGCCTCGTCGAACTCCCACTTGAGCTCGGTGGAGTCATCTCAGACCGCCTCATCGGAACCTCGCAACTGTTTTGAAGTATCTGTGAGTCACGGGGACTCAGCAATCTCACACCCGCGAGATCAAGACTATTTAAGCTTTAGGGAGGACATAGTATTAAAGTGGAGCTGCAGCAAGCGACTAGCATATATGGTGGCTACTTCGCAAAAGAGAGCGAGAAGAGAAGCAAAGCACGGTCGTGAAACTAGTATTGATCAAGAAGTGATCCTAACTACTTACGTCGACATAACTCCAACACCGTGTTCACTTCCTGACTCCGCCGAGAAGAGACCATCACGGTTACACACGCGTTGATGTGTATTTTAATTGAGGTCAACTTTGGGTTTTCTACAACCAACATTAACAAATTCCCATCTGCCTCATAACCGCATGGGCACGGCTTTCAAAGATATTACCTGCAGGTGTCCCAACTTAGCCCATTATAAGCTCTCACGGTCAACGAAGGATTATTCCTTCTACCGGAAGACCCGATCAATCTCGAATCCCGGACTACAAGACATTTCACAAGAATAAAACAAGACCAGCAAAGCCGCCCGATTGTGCCAACAACCCGATAGGAGCTGCACATATCTCGTTCTCGTGGCACATCCGGATGAACACTACGTCGGCAACCGAAGATGCCCCAAGTTGCCTCGTGGTGGCACCGCAAGTGGCTCTAGTTTGGACCAACACTCGAGGAGCATTGGCCCGGGGTTTAAAATAAGATGACCCTCGGGCTCGCGAAACCCGGGGAAAAGGCTTAGGTGGCAAATGGTAAAACCAAAGTTGGGCCTTCCGGACGAGTCTTATTCAAAGCGAACTGTCAAGGGGTCCCATAAATCACCCAACCGTAAGGAACGCAAAATCAAGGAACATAACACCGGTATGACGGAAACTAGGGTGGCAAGAGTGGAACAAAACACCAGGCATAAGGCCGAGCCTTCCACCCTTTACCAAGTATATAGATGCATTAAATTATAGCAGATGTATATATATTGTGATATCCCCAACAGGTAAACATGTTCCAAAAGGAACAACATCTCCATGTTCCCAACAAGGAACAAACTTCAGCTTCACCTGCAACTAACAACGCTATAAGAGGGGCTGAGCGAAGCGGTAACATAGCCAATCAACGGTTTGCTAGGAAAGGGATGGTTAGGGGCTGACATGGCAATATGGGTGGCATGACATAGCAAGTGGTAGGCATCGCAGCATAGGCATAGCAAAAGAGCGAGCAACTAGCATAGCAAAGATAGAAGTGATTTCGAGGGTATGATCATCTTGCCTGCAATGTTCTCGAGTTGTCGAAAGCCCGATCCTCGGCGTTCTCAACAGTTCCTCGTAGCGCGTTCTCGCCTCCGGCTCTACCCAAAGCAACAACAAAACAAGGAACCACAATAAATCACGGTGCAATGCACAATCAACATGATGCAAAACATGACATGAATATGCGGATGTGATATGCAAAGCGTATGTAAGGCCCGGAAGGTAAATGAAAGACTAGGCATCATCTTGGCAAACCAAGCATGCCATCGGAAAGATGAGATGATTTCGTTAGAAATCGATATAGAGATCACCGAAACGGATGCACGGATTGGATATGGCGGCAAAACAAGAATGGTAAGAAAACCTACGATAACATCATGAAGAAACAAAGCCATGCACGTGCAAACTACCTCATAGCAAGATTCAAGTAAAATGCCCAATGAAAACAACACCTAACCATGATGCAAAAGGACATGATCACAAACTTGCTCAAATGCAAAAACTAATGCCACCACTGAGTTGGGGGATTTTTCACCCCAAAACATATATAATATGTTAGGGTTGCGAGAAAAATCATCCCAAAAGCATTAAGTTAAAACCTGCCTAAAAAGGAAGTTGATGAATTGGCAATTTCAGATTTGGAAATGTCCAGATTTGGACTTGCCTAAAACAGAAATGAGTCAAAGCTGGAAAAGGAAATGTGGGGAAACAGAAAAAATATGCACAAGGGGAAAGGCGCCGGGAGGTCGACAGGTTGCCCCAACGCCATAGAGTCGAGGCTAAATGGAAATAAAAGGGGAGAAAACAGCCCTGTGGGGATTCAACCCGGTCTCCCAGTGGAACCCTTTGCTACCACTGGGCTATCTTGTTGCGATCGACAGAGGAAAGGCTCGGGCCTCTACTACTACTCTGCAGCGGAGGCGCACTGAGAAAACGAAAACAAAAAACAAAAAGGGGGAGGCGCGCTGGGGTTCGAACCTGTGTCGCCATGGTGAGAGCGAGGTCAACCAGCTCGGCTAAGGAAGGGGATCTGGTGAGATCCAGGACGCGGCCTACTTGACCCAACACCTGACGCTGATCTAAGAACAGAGGCGACAACCGACGACGCCGGCGAGGCAACGGCGGCTACAGGGAGCTCTGCGCCCTCGGACACGACTGGGTGTGCACGAGGGGCACCACAGAACAAGAAGGGGCAAGCCCGAGCGTGGCTAGCGGCATCTACGCGCGCCAAAACAAACTGAACCTAACCACTACGAGCACGCCGGAGCATGGCGAGCGCGACAAAGACACGGGCCGGACCCTACTCTACGGAGAACTAGCGACGACAAGAAGGAGCAGGGAGGAAGGGGGGTTATACCTCCTTACCCTAGGACAAGAAAACGGCGACGGAGACGGGCTGACGGCGACGAGATCGAGCTCTGAAGTTTCGCCGGGAACCTGACCGAGAGGAAGACAGGTACAGGGCGTCGTCGGACTTGGCGATCCGGGCCCCCGTAGACGACGTCGTGGACGTAGTCGACGACGAGGACGAAGATAGACACGGCGGAAGGTTGGGGTGGCGGAGAGCACGCCGGCGACGTGACGCTGCGCTCCAGACAGCTTCGGGACCGAAAGCGGGCGGCGATCTTGGGTGGATTTCTCACGGCGGCGGCGGAGAGGGAGAGGGAACCCTAGGGTTCGGTCCGATGAGGAGAGGGATAAGTAGGGGGCTAGGTGACGAGGACGAGCTCGTGCTCTCTCGTGCTCCGGGGTCCCCATGGCGCTGGCGAGAGGAGGGGGAAAGGTGGGTGAAACGCACAGTGGCGACGCTGCCAGGCGGGACCGGCGATGCCACGTGGGCGGAAGCTAGCGGGGGTAAGAGGAGCTGCGGGTGCGCGAAGGCAGGAGGAGGGAGCGAGCGGGCTGGCGCGCCTGCTCCCTGGGCTGCGGGCTGAGGGAAGCTGGGCCTTGCTCGGAGAGGCCGGGCCTGTGGAGAGGTGCTTCTTTGGGCTGCCACTCTCTTCTTCTGCCTCCTTCCTCTTTTCCTTTTAAAAATAAAAGGAAGAGAAAAGAAAGTCTGAAAAGAAAAGAAAAGATTTTGAGTGAAAGGAAAATATCCCCACACTCCTGGAATTCTCCACAATTTAACTAAATTGTAATGGACATTTTTAAAGGTAGAAAAATAATGCAAGTTTGGTAATATTTCAAACTTGTGCCATTTTTGAACCTGACCATAACAACTTTAAATGAGGAGAATTTTGGCAGAGAGTCTTTGTGCAACAGGCAAGATTTTTAGGGAGAAGATGAACATTAATTGAGAAAGGAAATATATGACATTTGAAAAGGAAAGAAGTAGAGGGAAGGAGGGGATGGTAATGCAAATAGGAATGGCACATGCAACCACATGACATGCAAGGGGAAAACCCACAACCATAAGACAAGAAGGGAAAACAATATGACAAGAGGCACAAATGCAATAAGGCAAAAGGAGCAAAACAAGAAAAGAGAAAAACCCAACAACTAACCAAACAAAAGAGGCCAAGCATGACAAGAACCCACAAGAATTGGATGAGGTCAAATAGATATATTGCCCAAAAAGGGGAAGTTTACATCCAGGGTGTTACACGGGGGCAAGCCATTTGGTGTGATCGAGTTTAGAAAATCAATTGTGTAATTATTCTGCAAGTCATCCTCGATTGAGTCGAAGCTATGGTATAACTTTTCTTCTCCTGGAAATCTGGAGATCATCTTGTCATTCAGGTCATCGACATGATCGTTCTTGGTCGAAAGAATAGCACGTGTGCTCATGTACTCTCGATATAGCATTGGCATGCAACGATGGGAAGACCTCTTCGATGAGCTTGTTAATAGCTTTTTCATCCTCGGTATAGCTGATCACAATGTCGCTGTGGAGGCGGACATAGTCATCTCCAATTGTCTCTTCCGCTCCATTGCCGATCCTTAGGAGGTATTCGGAGAACCAAGGATCGACCGTGCTCGCATGTTGCGTGAGACTTATCTTGCGTGTCTTATCCCACGATAGGATCTCGAAGTGTAGCATCCGTGATCTGTGCTCTTGTCCCACGTGTCACAACAGAAGGACCTGCCTGAAATCACCACCAAAACGACAACCTTTCCCCAAAGCGGCAAACGATTTTCCATTATATCCTGTAGTGATCTATCAAGCGCCTCAACCGCTTGACGCTTTGTCATAGCAACTTCATCCCAAATTATCAAGGACGCTTGCTTAAGCAACTCAGCTGTACCACTCGCTTTGTGAAACTACACATGCTGTTGTCGCGAGCTTGATTGGAATTTTAAACACGAGTGTGCAGTTCGTCCTCCGGCATTATCGACGCTGCAATACCGATGTAGCGGTTGCGATGGCTATCCGCCCATTGAACGCACCTTTCCAAGCAATGCCTTGTACAAGTATGTCTTCCCAAAGCCGCTGGACCATCAACAAAGAATATCGACTTTTTGGTTGACCACATGATCCATTATGTCATTGAAACCAGCCACCTGCTCACCGCTCAAACTTTTAAATAATTCTAGATGTTCTTTGTCCACGCTGATTTGCCTCTCCTCTCACACTTCTCTGAGACACCGCCATAAGAATCATCGGTCTCAACGTATTCCGGAGTCCATACTTTGTAATATCCTTTCCCATGGATTGCAACATATTACTGATATCTCCGAGGACCATCTGCTCAAGTATTGCCTCATTGGATTGATTACGCCGTAGTCCTCGGACATCGCTGCTAGATGTTTGTCCCACATCCGTCAATTTCGTTGCCTCACGAATACCAAGATAGTCGCAAATAACCGCCTCAATGCACAAGGCATCTGAAATGTGGCAGCCTCCGTCATGCAATCATCAAGACTCCGTCGTGCTCAACGAGGCCTAAGTGCTCACATGCCTCCTGAAGGAACTGCATGGATTGCCATTTACTGTTTTCAAATCATCAAATGAAGTGGCACCTCGGACATGACTTAGGAGCACACGCAAGTAGTACCTCTCTCCTTCAGCGGGGTGTGCATACACAAGTCTTCCAATCAGGCTCTCTTATTTCTTCTCATCTGCCACATCTTTTACCAGCTATCCATCTATAGTGTTCGAAACTCTCTATACAACCATTTTCGTGCACCGAAACTTTTGGTTCATCTCAAAGTACTCAGTAAGCATTGACTTGGAAGAAGATGGTCGAGCGACAACATCTTCCAGATTTTCGAAGCTTTAAATGCCACTTTATGCATGTTTGGCGATGAAGTTGAGCTGTAGTACGATGGACCGACACCAAACATCTTGAACCGAAAAATCCTATAAATAGCCTCTGGCGGAGATACATAGCGTGCATCCCTATATTGCGGATTTCATTGATGATTCCACCGTCATTGATGATATCCTGCTCGAATGCAAAGGATGTCCGATCATGCCCTTTGTAGATGTATTTGAACAAGTACTTGACCGCCTTTGATGCTTTGGAGCATGCCTCTACATTAATGTGGCGCTTGTATCGCATAAGCAAAGTGAAGGGTTGTAAGGACCACCCATCTATTGTCCAAATCTGCTCCTCTGATCCTAATTCGCGCCCATCGTCCCGTCTCCTCGTAGATGGGGTATGAGTCTTTTCCTTGTTGTGTGGCATCACAAAAATCTCGGGGTAATGAAACCGCACTGCCCATCAATCATGCAAGGGCAACTTTTTTCAACTCACCACAAGGTCCGTGCAGCATGTGTTTCACGACCGATCATGCGTAACGGGTGTTTCTCTTTGTCGTATCTCAAAGACATATCACCCGATCATAGTCATCCGGGGTTGCTAACTTGCTTTTTGCTTTCATGATTAGAAGTATATGCTCATGCGGAGACCTCGCTCAAACTCGTGACATGTACATAAGCTGCGATTCAAATGCTTACCCTTAGTTAGCAAGTCCATCATATCTCATTGCTTAGCTTTGTATACTCTTGCCACCAGTGTCAGACGGTCTTGCGGAGTTGTCCAGCAACAACTTTTCAGTTATTTCCTCCCAATAGGGATTGCAAGTCATTGTGATAAAATAATCCGTTTACCCCACCGCTGCACAATTGCCATCGCATCCAGGAACCTCCGCTGCATGTCGCGATCACCACCAGGAAATGTACGTGGAAGCACGATTCGCTTGCCAATCCGATCACCGCGACTTCGCCGGCAACGACGGTGTCAACAAGACCCTACAAGAGTATAAAAGGTTATGGAAAAGCATGGATTGTAGCCACTTTGTCGTTGTATTATGATGTATTAAAATAAACACAAGCACGGTACTGGTAGAGGTCAGCAGATAACCTTCGATTTTCCAGTTTGAGTACCAACCAAGCCGCATAGTCTCAATCTTGATATACATGTCAACAGCCCATGTTGGAAAAGGCGACCCCAAACAAGATGATGTTAAGCAGCTTCTTCCGACTTGCAGCTTGAAGCGTAGTACTCCCTCGCACTAACAAATTTCCGGACTGTGTTTCATTGACCTCATCGTCACCAAAATCCTCATCTGAGTTATCCTCGTTGTCATCTACAGCAATGACAACATAAAAATAAGTATAGTGGGAACATAAACATAAGAATTGAAGAATGAGTTGACCGATAGCCCAGCAGGTAAATCAGTGGCCTGGGCTTCAGAGATGAAACCACGCGTTTTAATCATCATTCAAAACAGCAACCATATAAATCAATAGTGAACATCATACCTGTATATAAATCAGGGCTGGGTTTCCTTGTGGTGCAGGATTATCCGTTCATGCGGTGCAAAATTCTCATCTTGCTCTCTTTCTATAATCAAGTTTTCCTCGATAGATATAGATGAAAATAAGGTGAAAACATAAGTTTTCGTCATCAAACATAAATAGTAGGTATAAAAATTATACAGAACATCATACCTATATATAAAGCGAGGCTTGGTTTCCCTGCTGGGTGACACATGTACTGTATTTTGGGTCGTGTCATCCGTGGCCCCAACATATGGCATGCAACGATTCCAACCAGTCTCTCCATATGGGAAGAATAGTGGATATGACAATGGGTCGTAGCACCCATAGTATGCTCTAATATCTGAGGGCCGGTCTCCTTTTCTTCCATGCACGACTACACTCCTGTCAAAGCAATTTTGTGGGTCGCTCCTTCAACCCATATCGCTGCCACCTGAAGTCGTTGGGGCATTGTACCTCCGTTGATCCAAGTTTATATCCGTGTTTAGTGAGATTCTATACTCATCTAGATTGGGAATAGACCCAAGGCTCTTGAAAGTTTAGCATAAGGGTTACACTCTAGTATTTGTAGAATCTTACAGATGAGGTCTATATTAAGATCCGGAGACCTAGTAGCCCTGTGAACCAAGTCTTGATCTGTATCATAAATATAGAGCTGCAAATGCCGAGGCCATTATCAGCCGCACCAGATTATCAAGAGCGTGGTACAGCCCACCACATGCACGGAATGTATACACGCCAGTTCTGCGGCGGTGCTTACTCGGCGATCAAGGTGACGCCTAGACTTGTGAATGAGAAGTGCGAGTTGAAATATCGTATATTCTCTCTCAAATATTTAGCATCCTCATCTTCTTGACTTGTAAACAACCGTTTCAATTCTTCCGAACCTCTGGAGTAAATATACCGACTTTTCCTTTTCTCGCAACAAAACGCTGGCCCCTCGAACGGAAAACGCAATGCCCCACAGTGAAGGCAGTCCGCAACCTTTCTCGTGACATGGTGCTTTGTAGGTAGGTTTTGGTATATGAATTCATCAAGATTTGACATGTGTGGTGCTCGTGTAGTATTGCGTCCAAGTTGGTACGATTCGAAAGCAACACCTAGCACAGAAGAGGACATGCATTTAATTATGACTCATACTAATAAAACGTGCACTTGAGTGTGTTAAAATGGCAACTACACAATGCGCATACCTCTATCCATATATATTCTAGCTTCTTCATCAGGCTCATGGTATGCAGCTTGTCCATTAGGCAATGGTTCCAAGTAGTCTAGATGGCAATACATTCATCAATCGTAAATGTTGAAAATTTACTGAAGAAGAACTTGATATATGAACAGAATAACAATTATATATAACATACCATCTAAATTGGCTTGTTCAACAACGGGCTCAAAAATTCCATATGGATCATCTGTCTGGTCGTTGCCTAGTATAGAAAACCATAAGATCGAGAAGAGGATAATATATATTATAGGTATTATTAGTGGGCCTAGGTTCGCCAAAAGTGTGTCGCAGATGTTGAGTGTTTTCAGTACCTACTGTGTCCACTTCAGTAGGGCATATATTATCCTTTTCGGCCCATTATCATGTACATAGGAGTTGGAAAAAGGCTCTAGAACTGAACAAATAAACATTGTGGACACATATGCAAAAGCCTTAAATCGACAAAGTAACCTGCATCTTCAATTGTCAAACCTGGGTATATTTGGTTATGTGTTCACAACTAATTACATACGAAGCTGATTACAGCGTAATGAGTGGAACACTATCTACGAATCCAGTTTAAAATACCTCGTGCAATATCCGTGATGATGGGTTTAATTGGTTTGGTTTTGCTGGCAAGAGGCATAGTAACAGCTCTTATTCGTCCTGCTATTTGTTGCATGTGGTACGCATCATTCCTGTGCAGCCAACTGGATTCATCTTCATGTGTTAAATTGTTCTCCTTGTTCTCCTTGTAGTGGGGAACGCATTCAGGTGACTGAGATGAACTTGGTATATTCGACAGGCCTGCAAGAGAGTTGTGAGGTAAGAAGATGCAATCAATATCTTATGGTAGAAAAGTAGTACTCGGAGATGTAAATTTTTGGAGCTGGGTGACACCGGATTGTCCTGTAGCTGGTGTGTGTGATACAGTGGTATGGTCGGTCATCCTGGCAGTTGTAGCCTTTCTCTTCTCACGAGATAGGCGTTGTCGTTTTAATATTTCATCTTTGTTTTGTGCATACCGCTCCCTGTCCCTCTGCCTCCTTAATTCCTTAGGATCTGCGTAGATAATAAAACTAATTAGTGTAAATAGACAGCGTTGTATATACTTTGTTGATAGTCATTACCAATGGACATGGACACCGGTGTACGTCTATCATTTTCCTGGGCATTGTTGTTAGCAGAAACAACGACCATTGTTGACTCACTGTAGGGCTGATGTTGCCTCCTAAGCTCGTCAGGGTCTAATATATGATACATTATAGTTATACTTTAGCATACAAAGGTAGTATTTGGATAATAAAAAAGCATTCAGTACAAGGGCATTAACCTTGGGCTATCGGCTCGGGTGTATGTGCTACATTCTCCTCATCACCAAGCAGTGCCGTTGAAGCCTGTTTCTTTTCACGGGCTTCATAACGTCTTCTAAGAATGTCATCTCTATTGCGTGCATAATACTCTTTGTTCCTCTGCCTCTTCAATTCTTTAGGGTCTGTTTATTATAAATAAGTAATGCAAGTTAGCACAGAAGCAACAACAGAAACAGTAGCAGAAAGTAGGAACTGTTCGATGATAGTCACCTAATGATTGGTTGTTGCTTAAATCCTGAAATGGGGGGCTTGGGTCTGTATAAATACATATCGCGAGTCAGCACACAAGAAACAGCAGAAACAGTAGAACAAAGTAGGAAATGCTTGCTGATAGTTACCCAATGGTTGGTTATTGCTTATATCCTGAAATGGGGTGCGCGGCCCCGCACGATTGGGAGACGACATACCGTCGCCTTCATGTGAATATTGATGACATTAATTTATTAGAACCATGTATATTATGTGTATAAGAAGATAAACGAAGTAGGAAAATACCATGGTTTCTGAAAAAACTTTGGGCTCGATTAGTTTGAGATGATTGGATGAAGCAAAAATAGAGGTTTTGTAAACTGCAGACTGATCAATCTTTTAATCAAGCCATTAAAGGATGGCTGATCACTCTTTCAATAATTGCTACATTATTAGGTGGGGTTCATGTACTTCCCAGAAGTGCATGAGGCAGGGATAGTTTCAGATTTCATCTAATAAACTGATGTAAACTGGCGTGATTTATCTTTCCTGTGCCTAGGTATAGTAAAATGCTGTGCAATTGCACGGCATCTGAATGTCTTACTTTTACGATCTTACCTTTTTGTATGTTTAATGTTTGATCTTACGCTCAAAACCTGTAATCTTGAGTGCAGGGAAGAATCACACCGTCCACCGTCCGTGGGCTGTGGCAGTATGGGCGGCCGCTGGTGTCTTGGGCGGGATCGTGAGCATCGCGATCTAGCAGCCTTGTGCCACACTGCGAGGGAAGGTGGCAGCCTCCTTGGCGCCCGCCACGTCGATCGTCTGCAGGCGGGCGGTGGCAGCGGTGGAGTGGCGCGAGGTTGGCGGCCGAGAAGAAGGTGTTGGCGCGGTGGTGACGGAAGGCAGCGAGGCTCTGTGCGATTGGGCTAGGAGAATCAATTCATTCCTTTCCTTCCTTAGGATATCGTCCTTCTTTAGTAGATGCGATTGAGTTGCCGATTGTGCGGGACGATTCGCTAGTCTCCGTGAAGCACGGTCGGTCAATGGAAATTGGTGCGTGCACACCATGGCGGTATTGGATCAATTCGGCTGTTAGATTCAGATTCGTGGGAGTAATCCAGCGGTGTTGAATGGGTCGGCTGTTTTGCTGGGGGTAATTGCGGGGTGCACCTAAGAAAGTTATTGTTGGATTGTTTTATAGTAGTGGAGACTAGCACCGGAGACCATAGGTAGACTTGAGAATGATCTAGTCATTAATCACAATAAATTCTCACGGTTTCTTTTTGTTAAAAAGAAAAAAGAGAATGGAATGAAGAGAACCGTTCGCCTCGTATAAAACGAAACAATGTAGCTAAACGCTGTGGTTTTGTTTCAACGAAATGAAACCAGGGGTAGACCCCTGTTTCCAGAGACGAGAGGGCCCGCATGTCTTGGCACAGCGAATGTTAGGCCATGGAGCGGCGGCTTTGCAGTTGCCGACTCACCACACACCCACAATCATCGGTGTCATCGTCACCCAAATTCTGCGACAACAAAAATACTCCCGTGCGTGCCTGTCAAAAAAACCAGAACCACGGCCAGTGACCAAGCGAAGACGAGGGAAGAGAGATGCCGGGGCTCACGGCGCCGTCGGACTACGCGGAGGAGCCGCCGCGCCACCCGGCCCTCAGGATCAACTCCAAGGTTGGTTCGCCCGCCCTCCTTCCTACCTGCTGTTCGGTCGCGCGGGTGGGTTTGGCATGTCGCGGCGCGGGCGGCGGCATCGGCTGCGGATTCGCGGCCTGGGGCTGCTGGATTTGTGCGCCGCCGCATCGGGGCGGGGGGAATCGCGGGCGTCTCCGTTTATGCCGTGGCGCGTCCGGCTGCTGATATGAGCCGTGAGCAATCGGGCGTCCGTGTTTAGGCTCGGAATTTTAGTCTAGTGATGAGGTGCGCGTCCGACTGCCGGTACCAAGGCGTACGATCGGGGTTCCCACTCCAGTTCTGATTAGGGTGATTAAGTCCTCGTTCCAGTACACTCCAACAGGGATTCCAGCCTGTTGCTATGTGTAGTTAGCATTTAGCAACTCCAGCTATTCCTGAATTTCTCACAAGTTGTAGGAGTAGAGTAATCTGATTTCTCTAGGCGATTTATTCGAAGAACTTGACCGTTGACTTGAAACACGCAAACTCGAACTTTCCTCGAAATGGTCTCTATTCATATGTATGCAAAATACTTATGTGGATTTCCCTCTTAAGAAGTTGGAGGGCCTAGTATACGATTACGAGGTTTATTCAAAGAGGAAGCTGCATCCAGTAGCCACAACATTTCTCCCTTTTCTTCTACCCCAGGTTTTGCAGCATTTCGAAATCAGAAAATTGCAACAGGAGCAGGTGCTATTAGGGAACAATTAGCAGATTTGGATTTGTGAATTATTATAGAGAATTCCTTAGTCGAACGGAAGGGATTAGAAGACGAGGGGTGTAGTGGAGATGAATGGGAAGATAGAAAAAGACAAATAAGAAAAGTTTTTTTATTAGACGCATGCAGTTGGCGAAACTTTTTATTCAAACAAATGTAGAACCAGATTACTCCCTACGTCCGGAAATACATGTCGTATAAACTGAGTCCAAAAGTCAATGCTTTCTAAGTTTGACCAAATGTATACGAAAATATTAAGATAAACAATACCAAATCAATCTTAATATATTCATCATTAGATATATTTTGATAATGTATTCATCCAATATTATAGTTGTTGATATTTTCTTCTATATATTTGGTCAAACTTAGAAAGCATTGACTTTTTGACTAAATTTATGTGCCATGTATTTGGGGACATAGGGAGTATGTGACATGCCTGTGAATTAATTACGACATTCTATAGGAGTACCATTTCTTGTGCAGCAGGAACTTTTCCTTTATATTGATGAAAAAAAGGATAAATACACATTTGTGACTTGTCCGTGTGTTTTGGATTAATTTGAACGGGCTAGGTTGATGTTTTCTCAGTTTGTCTTGGAACCCATTCCTACGCTTCGTCGTAAGACATTGCTTATAGAAACAATACCTGATTCCTAGAAAGGACAAGAAATAGAGGAGTTCTATTTAGCACGTTCACAATATGTTTGACCCCACTTCATTTGAATCTTATAGCACTGACCTGGTGGGGTTGTCTGCTTCTCTGCAGGAGCCATTTAATGCTGAGCCTCATCGATCTGCGTTAGTTTCATCTTATATCACCCCAGTGGATTTCTTCTACAAGAGGAATCATGGACCAATTCCCAAAGTTGATGATATCTCAAGGTTTCCGTTTTTATAGAAAGAACTATACATATCCATGTATCATTATAATTTGTATTGCAAACCCTTAATGCAGGACCAAACCTTATACTTTTATATGACCTTTGAACAGATACAGTGTTTCCATCAGTGGCCTCGTGAATAAGCATATCCAGCTGTCCATGGATGACATTAGGTAATGTTCTTCTTAATCTCTTATCATGCACCTTCAAATACTTATTATCTTTTAGTAAATAATCAACGCAAATTTCACACTCAGGATGCTTCCGAAGTACAATGTCACTGCAACATTACAGGTTTGCAACAAGTCTCTTTTATGCTTTTCTTATCTTTCTAATTTCTATGGTGGCTAATGTATGAGTATTGCTAGTAAATAGTGATCTCACAATATAATTGTTATATAAAAGTGTGCAGGCAATAAGAGAACTGCAATGAGTAAGGTTCGGAAAGTGAGAGGTGTTGGATGGGACGTATCTGCTCTTGGAAATGGTAAGAGGTGCATTATGGTAATCTTTCTAATTTCTGAATGCTGACACCCAAAAGAATATGCACTTTATGAGTTCTGCGCATGCTGGTACCATTACTGCATGAACATATTTAGCGTACCACAAGAATTCTAGGGATAACAATAGTACAAGTGGAGGGAGTTTACATGTATCGTGAGCCTTTTAACTTGCCCTAGAATTAGGTTTCTGCTATAAGTCTCAGTGCTTTCATAGACTATTCTGTGTACCTTTGTTTCATCTACGCAATGAAGAACAATACCCTGCTTGATTATTATATGGCACATAAAAAACTAAATGGGCCTGAATCGCCCTCACCAATTATCTTATATAATTCAGATACAATTTTGTTCTCTTGTACTCCCTCCGTATCAAAATATAAGACGTGTTTGTAGGCTAGTTTAGCCTGCAAAAACGTCTTATATTTTGGAACAGAGGTAGTAGTTTGGTTATTCTACAATGTTTTTACCTTTGCACTAATCGTTCCAGCAACTTGGGGTGGAGCAAGACTATCTGATGTCCTTGAACTAGTCGGAATACATAAGCTCAGTTCAGTCACATCTTTAGGAGGCAAACATGTTGAGTTTGTCAGTGTTGACAGGTGTAAAGTGAGTATGTCTGTATTTATTGATCAGCAGCAATCCTTGTAGCCTACCTCAATAATCTTGAGACTTTTGTATTTCAGGAGGAGAAAGGTGGCCCCTATAAGGCATCAATTCCACTAAAGCAGGCAACAGATCCTGATGCTGATGTGTTACTCGCATATGAAATGAATGGAGAGGTGACTGCGCATTGATTTTATTTCCTTTAATAGTTGAAAGCTGAATCGATTTAACGTTCCTCTGGGGTTTAGACTATTTTTCAAAATCAATTATTCCGAATGTTTTTGTCCTAGTTTTTGCTTACTGTTTCTCACTTTTTTGTTCATGCATGTGTTTCTTTGAAGCTGATTTTCTGTTAGCACTTAATTATTACCTAATGCATTTGTTTCTTTGATGCTGATTTTGATGAAAGAGTCATAGTTTGACATATTGTGATACCATAATATGTATAAGGTTTTTCTTGGAACATAATAGCGTATTATGCATATATAGGTGTTTACTTCCTAAGGCAGAGTGTTTAGTATGAAAACAACACCTGAAGCTTCTCTTACTGAACATATATATATCCACCGTAAGCTTATTGTGCATTGGCTTTTGTGTCGCACTTTATCTATCTAGCATTGCTACACCAGATTCTGATTTATCAAATGTTTACTTATCAGTTGTTCTTTGCTCAAATTTAGATGCAACCTTATTATCTGGCTAAATATTCTGCTGTTATGGCTCCTGTGTTGCTATGTTCTGTATTTCACCCGTTGTGATTTACCATGTATAGACCATCAATCGTGACCATGGATATCCACTCCGTGTGGTCGTACCTGGTGTTATAGGTGCACGCTCCGTAAAATGGCTTGACAGCATCAACATAATCAAGGAAGAATGCCAGGTTTACTGAAAATTTAAGTGCAGTACCTCTTCAATATAATCTCTGGGAATAAACACTGATTGCTGTTCTCAACCAGGGTTTTTTTATGCAAAAAGATTACAAGATGTTCCCACCTACCGTAGATTGGGACAATATTAATTGGTCAACTAGAAGACCACAAATGGATTTTCCTGTGCAGGTATAATGTACTGGTAATTCTTCTCTTGTCTGTTGAAGTAATCGCAGTTGGTAAATTATGTAGTTATACTCAGAACCCACTGCTAGATGTTACCTCTGTAAACAAATATAAGAGTGTTTAGATCATTACTTCAGTGATCTAAACGCTCTTCTATTTGTTTACAGAGGGAGTATTAAACATATTTTTCTTTGTCAACTACAATGGACTAAATCCATGCAAATAAAAGACATTACAATATACCGCAGTTATGAAAATTTTTATAATGCCCTGTGAACAGAAAAGTTGATTAGTCTCATATCCATTTAATATAGAGAAGAATGGCAGATACTGGGCCGGAGGCTGTTTGCATATTCCTTCCTTGCGATTATCTGCCATTTTAAAATGATCTACATTGGATTCAAGAATATTCTAGATGGGTTCTAAATTTATGGAACAGAATGCTGTGTCCTGCCTTAGATGTGGCCTTTTATGATAAGTGGAGCTGGTATTCTGGTAGATGTTAATCTACCATGAGTTTGTTCTGTTTATGTATTTATTGCAGGATGCACCTACGAAGCATTGAAGCACTTAGTTCTCATAAAACCTTTGTTTTTTTGCTTCTGTGTTAATGAAGTCAAGTCTATTTTATCTTAATTTCTTTTTGGATTTGACCAAGCAGTCTGCTATTTGCACCCTGGAAGATGTGGATGTTATCAAGGAAGGAAAGGTTAGCATTACTTCCATGATAGAAAGGGATGTATAAGCTGATACTGCAGCTCGTAGGTAGCATCAGTGCATTCTGATGAGTTGTACATACTGGTTTGCATGCTCTATGCAGGCTAGAATTGCTGGATATGCAGTCTCAGGTGGCGGCCGCGGCATTGAGAGAGTAGATATATCTGTTGACGGGGGTAAAACATGGGTTGAAGCTCATAGATATCAGAAAAGCAATGTGCCATACGTCTCTGATGGAGCTCAAAGCGACAAGTGGGCATGGGTTCTATTTGAGGCCACATTGGACATACCACCAAATGCCGAGATAGTAGCTAAGGCGGTAAGTAGAATTCCCTGCTAGAAGCATTACTGTTTCACTCTTTTGTTGCTCAGATTAATGAGTCTGAAAATGCGCCTCGTGGACAACAGGTGGATTCGGCCGCAAACATTCAACCTGAAAAAGTGGAGGACATATGGAATCTGAGAGGAATCCTCAACACATCTTGGCATCGGATCAAAATACAGAATACTTCGTGCGTATCTAGATCCAAAATGTGAAGGAAGTATGTTGATGTGCCTAGAACAAGCAGCACGCCGGTCCAGCTGAGTCCATGATATCTCCAAATAATAAAGCTACCACGGCTTAATTTCTGTGATTTGCGTATAGACTTTGTCATGGAACTGTGTTGGTTTGTTACCAGCGTTACAAATAACTGCTTGTGTTGGCTGATATGATACGAGGAAATCACTATGACTTGTGCTTTACGAATGCATGTTTGAAGTGCTTAAGAATGTGTCAGCATTGAGCTTGAACCACAAATTTGTGGGCATAACAGCAGGCGGTTTGATGGAGAATTATCATGATTAGTGCTTAGTTCTATTTATTCAATAAGGTTATTTTGCAGCATGCTCACTATGCTTAGCCTTATTGAAGGGTACCAAAAAATGACTGAGGGCAATTGAAAATTTTCATCTCCAACGGCTGCCCTAAAATAGGGCACTTCAAACATGCAAATAATTTTTTAGAACATTCAAACATTGCATAGTTCACTTCGAACATTAAAAGTTTTGAACATCCAAACATTGCATAGATTTAAATGAACATCCAAACTACTAGATCATTCTAACATTCCGATGAACACCCTACAGGTTGTTGTGGTCAATGCTGTCGGACTTGTCACTCTCATCGCCGAGCTCAACCTCGTCGTCGAACTCGAGCTTTACCACACCGGAGGGGCCAACCTCATCCTCTGTCTTGTGCTCCACCTTCTTGCACTCGTTATCCCTCTTTAAAAAAAACTCCTTCGCCTGCATGAGATGCGGGTTTTCCCTGTCCTCCTTCGCCTGCATGAGATGCGGGTTTTCCCTTGTGAACCTTGCCATCACCGCCTCATCGCTTTCCCTGGTGTCCCTCTACTTGAGGACGATGCGGGTCTTCCTCTTTGTCGGGTGGGACTCACTAGTCACTGGCAGCCCGATGAACTTCACATCTGGCCGCATCTCAATCACCAGGAAGTTGAGCTCATGCCACGACCGGCTGAGCCTCCACACGACGATGTCATAGCTGCGTGCGGGCATCTTCTCCGTCTCAAAGGTGCTGCCATCACCGCCTCATCGCTTTCCCTGGTGTCCCTCTACTTGAGGATGATGCGGGTCTTCCTCTTTGTCGGGTGGGACTCACTAGTCACTGGCAGCCCGATGAACTTCACATCTGGCCGCATCTCAATCACCAGGAAGTTGAGCTCGTGCCACGACCGGCTGAGCCTCCACACGACGATGTCATAGGTGCGTGCGGGCATCTTCGCCGTCTCAAAGGTGCCAAGCCAATACCGTCGGCCGTCACACTGAAAGTCGACATTGAAATGGCCGAACGCCGCGGTAGCCGAACTTGCTCTTCACACGTTTCGACGGCATCCGACAGATGCGGCGCAACGGTAGTGCAAATTCGTCAGTGGGGCGATGCGGCGTGACAGCGGGTGGAAATGGGTGTTGTGGCGACGGTGCGGCCAATTGAAGGAGGGGAACGGCGGATCCGGGCAACATGGTATTGCAAGTGTCTGGATTGGGTGGGGGTGATGGCGGCGCGGGAGGGGAATCGGCTACAGGAATGTTCCAGATGGCAGCAGTTGGGTTGCGGCAGCTGTCAGCATACACATCCAGCGCTGCCCTTTTTTTGGGCTGCACATAAAACATTTTGCAAAAAATTCCAACAAGAGCAGCTTTGGAGGTTTTTTTTGGGGGGTGGGGGGTCCAAAAGCTCATAAAACGGTAACACCCTAAAATAGGGCTGCTGTTGGAGATGCTCTTACTTCCCATGTTGCCATCAACCCTATGGCGTAGAGACCAGTAAAGACAGAAGAACAGGCAGAAGTTGCGTTCTGTCTGATAAAGAACACAATAATTCTAGTTGCAAAGATGTTATCTACCAATGATTTAACAAAAATGGAAAAGGTACTACTAGTGAATTTACATATGGGTCGCCTATAGCTAAAAAATGCCCTCGGAGCTAAAAAAAGAAGCAGCAGAATCATTCTTTCCTAAGTGCTTCTTGCTGCTTCTCCATGACCCCCGTTGGTATTGCCCTGCAAAAGATGGTTAGAAACAATTGATATTACTCACTGCAAGTCTGCAAAAAACGTTGAATTGCAAAAGGCAAAATAAATCAGCCAACGCTCTGCATTTGTCTAAAGAATCATTACTCACAGCATTTGACACTTTGCCCCTGATTGGGTATACATCGTTGAGCATTTTGTCTAAAGAATCCTTAGCTAACGGGAGCTTCCCTTCTTTCTCTCCTGATTCAGAAGATAGCTTTGCTGATGATGTACCACAGTGAATCTGCAGGGAACACGAATTACACCTTTCATCAAATATATCTTGATTGCACCCCCAAAAGCACTGAAATGGTTTTCTTAACGGAGAGCTTTACAGACCAATCAATGAACTCCTCTCAAATACAAAAGGACAATAAGCATCTCACAGATCAAGTAACTTCCAGCAAAATGGCAAGGCTTTTATGCAGAAGCACATGATAGCAATTGTTTGAACTAACCTGTGTAGTAGCTGGTTGCTCTGACGCGTCTTGATTTTTACTCAAATGGCCTTTTGTTGTTCCCGAATTCGCCGCGGATGCCTACAAAATAACGCATCACACTAAACTGAGACCGCAGATCCTTCAGACAATAACAATCAGATACAAACACTACGAAAAGGATAAAGCTAAAAACATGCTAACTATTGACCTCAGCACTGGATCAATTGCATTGTTTTCAGATTAAATGTTCATAAGACAGCCCCTCGTTGCTGCTCAGGTCTGCGTTACCTGATCCTTTAAGGTGTCCTCTTGCCACTCCGGCTGAAACTTCTGCAGGAGCAAAGTGAGCAGCCTTTGCAGCTCGGGCAGCACCTCTGCAGGGAAAAGCTTCAGAATCTCCTCCTTCGCGATGTTGTCATGGACGCACCTGCGGATCAGTATCCGGAGGCACACCAAGAGCTGCAACAGAGAGAAGTATAGGCATTGAGCACAGGGCCAAGCTGCTTTTGCAAAAATGCCTCGCACCTGGCGCAAGCAGCGGCGCGGAAGGCGGAGAGGGAGCAGAGATGAGAAGTGGGTAGGTACGGACGGGGTCGAGCTCGGAGTCGGAGGGGAGCTGGAGGATGTCGCGGACGATGGCGCGGTCGGCGGCGTCGAGGCCGGTGCGGCGGGTGCGCCAAAGGGCCTGCAGGATGTACTCTACCGAGTCCTTGGAGCGCGCGCGGGCCAGCAGCGGGAGGTGCTCGTGCCCCCAGAGCGCCGCCGCCGATGACGTCCCGTGCTCCATCGCCGGCCGTGTTCTGCCGCCGCGAGCGGGGGAGACTATGGCCTTGTGGGCTAAGACAGAAGACATGACTGCGTAGCAGCGAAGGCAATGTCGATTGCTAGCGGGCTGAAAGTAGTCCATGGGCCTTAACTGAGGAGCTCGAAGATCAGTCAAAGAAGGGCCATTTCGCGCACCAGGCCCATCCACTAGTAGCATGGCTGGCTCATCGAAATCACTGAAAAAAACTAGTACCCCTAAAAAAACTACATATAACTAGTTCTTTTTAGGAAAAACACGCTTTATTTATTTTATTACTCAATAGCACACATGCCCGTACGTTGCAATGGGATAATAAAATTACATGCCTCTAGCTCAATATAAGAATGGATCAAGACCTTCACATGTCTGTATTCTTTAGTTCAACATGGCACCCTTTAATTAGAGCCAAACCAGTATATTCTTTTTTATTGGCACGTGCCCATAATTTTTTCAATTATAATTAACCAGCATATTCTCTTTTATTGGCACATGAAAGCTACCACTGTTAATAATTTATGGTGTCCCTTATTCTGAACAAGCCGACTTAGCTCAATGCGCCGGATGCGGAGCAGGCCCAATATGAAAGTGATCAAACTCACGACTTCAAAGACCCGACCATATGTTGCTAGCCACTCAAACAAATGCGTTATGTTAACCAATGGTCAGCGTGAATATCAAAAAATATAATGCAACGTCAGATTCAATTTTTTTTCAACTTTTAAAAAACTGAGAACTATGAAATGCCAAATATACTTGGCACCGTGAACAATTTTCCAAATTAAGATTTTTTCTGAAAATTCCACACATTTTATAAAAGACGAACAAAAAATTTGAACGGAACATTTGTTGAAATTCACAAACATTTCTTAAAAGCATGAACATTTTATAAAAATACTTTTCAATTTTTGGAAATGGGAACATGTTTTGAACAATATAGAAGAAATTTAGAAAATGTGTCTTTTAGTGCAAAAATTATTTTCAATTTTTAAAAATATCACTAGAACAAGAATATTTTTCAAATTTGTATCATTTTTTAAATCTTCAACAAATTTGGAAAAACCCAACATTTTTCAGAAAATGCAAATAATTTTTGAAATTATGAAAAAAATCGGAATGGCAAAAATTTAAAATTTCAAACATTTTTTAAATAGGAACCCAATTCTGGAATTCATAACATGAACTATGTGGCAACATGGACAAGTTTCCAAATTATGAACAATTTTTCTGAAAATTCCATACATTTTTGGACAAAGCAAGAACAAAAAATTTGAACAGAACATTTCCTGAAATTCACATACATCTATACCTACTAACAAATCAAACATTCTTTTAAATTTTTAAACATATGCTACAACAAGAATATCATTGCGAGAGAATGAGCATCAAAATTAAAGTTTCTATGCTCATAAACAAAATTACATTTGTCGAAATGATTTTGTAACGTACCCTTGGGGATCGGATCTGGGAAGAAGGAGGAGGAGGGAATAGAACCGCAGAGAAGGGGAATTGGATAATTGACGGAGAGGCCGAGGAAGGTCAGCTTCCGGTCCAAGTCATGTACGATAATCGATACCCCAACTCACACCACACGCACCGTGCTTATACCACCCGCACACGCACGACTTGGTCTTGTGGTTTCGTTACCCAGCCTTCCCGCCGCCACCTTGTCTCTGACTCTGGGACCCACTAGCCTTCCAGATCCTTCTGGCTCGGTGCGGCACTCCCAGGTGACGTGACAATCTCCCCCCCTTGAGGCGCGGCTTGCCCCCAAGCGATGATGTGAGAACATTGTTGAAGCTCCTCTGGTTCCTCCCAAGTGGCAAGAGACCTGGGCAAATCTGACCAACGAATCAAGTATCGCGAATGGTTACCTGTGCTGGTTCGTACCTCTTTACTTGCCAGGACCTGGAGCGGTTCGTGCTGCATTTGCAGTATCGCCGGCTCTGGTGGAAGATCGGCTTTTACGGTGGTGTCCACTCCCAAGGCTTGTTTCAGTTGCGAAATGTGCACGACAGGATGTATCTGGCTTGCTTCTGGCAGTGCGAGACGATATGCTACCTTCCGCACTCTCGCAGTCACCTGATACAGACCATAGTATCGAAAGGCAAGTTTCTGGAATGGCCTCCGCGCCACTGAGCTCTGTATGAATGGTTTGCAGTTTGAGGTAAACCCAGTCACCTACAGCAAATTCCTTGTCGGTGCGCTTCTTGTCTGCTTGTCTCTTCATCCTGTCTTGGGCATTCTTGAGCTGCTGCTGGAGCAGATCCAGCATGATCTCCCTTTCTTTTAGCCATGTCTCTAAGTCTGGGACAGTGCACTGATCTACTTGAGTTACCCCAAACTCCCGTGGTAGTGTGCCGTAGATGACTTCAAAAGGTGTTCGTCCTAGTGCTGAGTGGAAAGTGGTATTGTACCAGTACTCTACAAGGAACAGCCATTTGCACCGATTCTTGCGAGCACGAGTGAACCGAAAGGCGCAGTAGGTCTCAAGACACTGATTCACGCGTTCCGTCTGTCCATCCGCCTGGGGGTGGTACGAAGAGCTCATTCGCAGCTGTGTCTGAGAGAGGCGAAACAGCTCCTGCCACCAGTTGCTTGTAAAAATCCCAATCTGATATCAATGCCAATGGAAGCCCGTGCAATTTGAAGACCTGCTGCATGTATATCTGGGCGACTGTCAGTGCTGTGTAAGGGTGCTTCATGGGTATAAAGTGTGCATATTTGGAGAATTTATCCACCACCACCAATATCACATCATCTCCTCCTGATTTGGGTAACCCTTCGATGAAATCCAACGACACGACCGCCCATGGTCGTTTGGGAATGGGCAGTGGCTGGAGTAGCCCTGCCGGAGACACCCGTTCTGTTTTTGCTCTCTGACACGTGCTGCACTGACGTACGAACTGTTGCACCATGTTTTTCAAGTTCTTCCAAGCAAATAGTTGGCGCACTCTATTATAAGTGGCGTGAAATCCGGAGTGCCCTCCTGTTGCGCTATCGTGCAACGCCTTGATCAGAGAAGTCTGGATTTCGGTATCGTTGCCAATCCAAATCTTATCGTTGTATCTGATCACACCATCTTGAATGGAGTATCCTTCATCGCTGGTTGGATCTAACGACAGCCTGGTGAGCAGTTGTTGCTTATTTGTAGTGTCTGTCGATAACTCTCGATGTGGCTTCCGACCACGCTGGTTTGCAAACTGCCACGGCTGCTAACTCCTCTGGTATGTCATGCACTCGATGTGACAATTACATCACCGCTCGATTGATTGCCCTGCTTTGTAATCGAATCTTGAATTGCAGCCCTACCAACTTGGTAAATGCCCTTTGTTGTATAGGTGTGTTCGGTCTTTGATCGACCAAATTCAGAAGCTCTTTTGGTCTGCATTCGAATGGTGAATTCGAGTCTTTGGAGGTATGGGCGCGATGATCGATCATGATAGTAAGGCCAGGCACTCTTTCTCATAAGCAGACAGCCCTAGGTTGCGGGGGGCGAGAGATCTGCTCAAATACGCCACTGGATGATCATTCTGCATCAACACAACGCCAATGCCTGTAGCACTCGCATCGGTTTCCACCACAAACCGTTTGGAAAAGTCCGGTAATGCCAGCACGGGGGCCTCGATGAGTGCTTTTTTCAGAGCCGTGAAAGCTGCCTCCGTGGTGTTGGTCCAGACAAATGGCACATTCTTCCTCAAGAGGTCGTTGAGAGGCCAGCTGAGGATGCCAAAGTTGCGCACAAACTTGCGGTAGTACCCCGCCAATCCCAAGAATCCACAGAGTTCTTTCACTGTTGCTGGCTGTTTCCAGGTTCTCACCGACTGTACATGCTCGTTCAGAGTCGCCACTCCTGCTCCACTAATTGTGTGCCCCAAATAGCTGATCTCTCGTTGGGCAAAGGAACATTTAGAGCGTTTTGCGAATAGATCATTCTCCTTCAGGAGTTGAAGCACTTGACGAAGGGTATCCAGATGCTGTGAGTACGTCTTCGTGTGGACCAAAATGTCGTCCATGAATGCAAGCACTCCATGCCTGTTTAGTGGCCGAAAGACTGTGTTGATGACACCTTGGAACGTAGCGGGCCCACCTGTTACTCCATACGGCAACACCTTAAACTGAAACCGACCTTGGTGCGTCTTGAAGGCTGTCTTAGGCTCGTCTTGCTCTGCTAGCCTGATCTGGTGGTACCCTGCCTTTAGGTCTAATTTCGAGAACCATTCTGACCCCGCTAGCTCATCCAACAGCTCGTCAATGATCGGCAGTGGATAGGCATTTTTGACTGTAATCGCATTTAAGTGCCGAAAATCCACACAAAACCGCCAAGTCTGATCTTTCTTCTTGACCAACAGGACTGGCGATGAAAATGTGCTTGTACTAGGCATGATCAGCCCTGCGCGAAGCATCTCCTGAACTTGCTTTTCGATCTCCGTCTTCTGTTCTAGAGTATATCTGTAGGGACGAATGTTCACTGGTTTTGCTCCGGGTATTAGGGGAATGGTGTGGTCCCACGGCTTGCTTTTGGGTAGTCCTTGGGGTTCTGAGAAGACCACCTCATACTCTTTCAATAGCTGTTCCACTTCTGGTGTCTCGGCTGTTTTGTGCTGCTTGTGCTCTTGATCAGTAACTGGGTAGAGCGTAACCACACACGCAACTGCATGATCATCTACTAGCTCCTGTAACTGAGCCATGGAAATTTGGGGAACAGGCTGAAGTTTGCTTTGCACTCCTTGCAATATCACTGTCTGGCCATCCTTTTCGAATTGTAGCATCTTCTGTTCCCAATCTACCCACATTGGTCCACAGCCTTGGAGCCAATCCATGCCCACTATCATGTCATAACAGCCGAGTGACAAGATGCGCAAGTCCGTCTTGAAGCTATGTTCCCGCGTCGTCCACTCACCGCTCGGAATGACGCCCTTGCAATGCAACACTCCTCCATCTGCAATTTTCACCGTGATAGGATCGACCCGCTGCACTTGATCTTGCAGATGCTCAGCCACTGCTTCACTGACAAATGAATGCGAGCTCCCCGAGTCCACCAGTATGAGCACTGACTTGCCGGCTATCCTGCCCAGTAATCTGATGGTGTGTGGCATTGTTTGTCCTGTGGTCGCGACCTTGGGAATACACATCAAGAACTCGTCATCCGACTCGTCGTCCTGCATCTGGGGTGCTTGGTTCAACGCTTGTAAGAGTTCCAGTAACTCCTCAACAACGTGCAGCTGAACCGTGGCTGCGCATTGGTGGCCTTGACCCCAGCGCTCGCCACACTTGAAGCACGATCCTCGCGGCGCGGTAATTCGCGCAGGCGCGACTCTGTCTTCGCCGCATGCCCCTCTGTCTGCACGCTCGCCTCGATCTGCACCACGGGCTGCATCCAAGCACCGACGGTCCTCTGCTGCGGCCGGCGGTGCTGGCAGCAGTTGACGAGCCGGAGGTGCGCCCAGTGCCAACAATGGGCGCGGCGGAGCGCGTTGTTGTGGCACATCTTGTCATCGAAATTCCTTCCAAGGCAACGCCTCCAGTAGCTCCTCCTGCATGGTAGCCAGAGAAAAAGCAGCATCCAGATCCTTCGGCTGATGTAACATAACACCTACTCGAATATCAGTGTGAAGCCCTTCTAGAAAGTGTGTGGTAAAATACAATGAATCAAAACCCGGATTATGTGCTAGCATCTGATGCATCAGTTCCTCAAATCTACCCATGTATTCGTGGACTGAACTTGTTTGCCTAAGACTGTGGAATTGCCGCAAGTGAGTTTGATATTGTTCTCTGCCAAATTTGCCACACAATGCTGCGCACAAAGCCTCCCAGGTGAAGGATGCGCTCTGTGATTCTTGCAACTGCAGCTAACGTGCTGCGTTCCCTGTGAAATGCAGTGTTGCTACCCGCACCCAAAGCTCAGATTGAACCCCATAGACATCAAAGTACTTCTCACACCTACTCTTCCAAAATTGCGGATTCTCCCCATCAAAGGATGGGAAATCCAATTTTGGCAAAGCCCAGTTGTGCTGGACGTATTGCCGCTATTCAGCCTCACGCCCTTCTTCCCCTGATGTGCTTGGAATTAGAGAGGAGGGTGGAGATTTGGACGCACCGTTGGCCGGAGGCGACACTAGGGTGGTGACCACCCCATGAGCCAGACCCCCGAGATCGTGGATGTCGCCGTGGCCACTTGGCCCGTGGTGCCCCGGGTCGACCGCTCGGTGCGGCGCGACGGTTCGTGGCACCGGATCTGGTGCAGCGGCTTCAGGATCTGCGATGGCGGCTGCCGGATCCGTGAGCGCGGGGGAGCGTGATGCGGCCCACCTGGGTACGCAGCTCGTTCAGTTGTCCTTGAAGGTTGGACACCGCTGGTCGCCAGAGCTCGCCGATGTCTGGATGGCCTCCAATCTGGCGTCGGTGGCCGCGCGGCCGTCTTTGACCGTCTGGATCAAGGCCGCCAGCTGCTCCTCCATGGCTGCCGTGCGCTGGACTTGTTTGGTGATGTAGCGTGGCTTTCGTAGGTAATCCGGTGGCTCCAGATCGCCGGGGATCGGCCGGACCTCTGATACCAAGTGTAACGTACCCTTGGGGATCGGATCTGGCAGGAAGGAGGAGGAGGGAATAGAACTGCAGAGAAGGGGAATTGGATAATTGACGGAGAGGCCGAGGAAGGTCAGCTTCCGGTCCAAGTCATGTACAATAATCGATACCCCAACTCACACCACACGCACCGTGCTTATACCACCCGCACACGCACGCTACAGCTGTCACGCACGACTTGGTCTTGTGGTTTTGTTACCCAGCCTTCCCGCCGCCACCTTGTCTCTGACTCTGGGACCCACTAGCCTTCCAGATCCTTCTGGCTCGGTGCGGCACTCCCAGGTGACGTGACAGATTTCTACGCTCCTTTACTTCTCTGATGATTGCACCATATGCCCCGGTTGAACCTTGCTCTATGTCATTCATCACAACCTGACAATCAGAAGCAACAATTATTCTTTAGAGAGAGGGAAAGATCATCGGCTAGTGCAAGGCCCTCTCGGCAAGCGAGTGCTTCTAGGCTTGATGGGTCGCTGATACTCTGCACCACAATCACTGAGGCTCCAACATAAACTCCTTGATTTGTTCTACATATAGCAGTAGCAGCAGCAGTGCCCTTGCCGTTGTTCTGATTGAAAGCTCCATCTACGTTATTTTTCTCGTTGCTTGTTGATATTTGCGAACTGCGTTGGGATTTCCCCGAAGAGGGGATGATGCAGTACCACATAGATAACTATTTCCTTCAGTTAAGAACCAACATTATCAATATAGTAGGAGAACCAAGCAACACCTCGTTAGCAGCACTTGCACACAAACAACAAATCCTTGCAACCCAGCACAAACAAGGGGTTGTTAATCCCTTGACGATTATGAGCAAGATTAAATCATATGGTGTTTGATAGATAGACTGAACGAAAATACAAAATAAAATAAATAAAGTAAAAACGCAACAAGGTATTTGATAAAAGATAGACCTGGGGGGGGGGGCATAGTTTTCACTAGAGGTGTCTCTCTTGAAAATAGCATACGGTGGGTAAACAAATTACTCTTGGGCAATTGATAGAAAATAAAACAATTATGACGATGTCGAAGGCAATGATCCTATTGTTGGAGATATGCCCTAGAGGAAATCATGTGATGATGATATTTCCATATGTATTCACGAGTGTGACGTCCCCGATTCAATCGTACACTAATCATGCACGCAAACGTGTACGATCAAGATCAGGGACTCACGGGAAGATATCAGAACACAACTCTAAAAACATAAATAAGTCATGCAAGCATCATAATACAAGCCAGGGGCCTCGAGGGCTCGAATACAAGTGCTCGATCATAGACGAGTTAGCGGAAGCAACAATATCTGAGTACGACATAAGTTAAACAAGTTTGCCTTAATAAGGCTAGCACAAAGCGGGATCTGAGATCGAAGAGGCGCAGGCCTCCTGCTCGATCCTCCTAAACTACTCCCGGTCGCCGCCAACAGGCCTGCACGTAGTATTGGCACCTCCGATGTAGTAGGAGTCATCGTCGACGGTGGCGTCTGCTCCTGGCTCCGAGATCTGGTTGCGACAACCGTAGAATGGAAAGGGGGAAAAGAGGGAGAAAAGCAACCATGAGTACTCATCCAAAATACTCGCAAGCAAGGATCTACACTACATATGCATGGGTATCAGTGTAAAGGGGGGATATCGGTGGACTGAACTGCAGAATGCCAGAATAAGAGGGTGATAGCTAGTCCTGTCGAAGACTACGCTTCTGGCAGCCTCCATCTTGCAGCATGTAGAAGAGAGTAGATGGTAAGTTCACCAAGTAGCATCGCATAGCATAATCCTACCCGACGATCCTCTCCTCGTCGACCTGTGAGAGAGCGATCACCGGGTTGTATCTGGCACTTGGAAGGGTGTGTTTTATTAAGTATCCGGTTCTAGTTGTCATAAGGTAAAGGTACAACTCCGGGTCGTCCTTTTACCGAGGGACACGGCTATTTGAATAGATAAACTTCCCTGCAGGGGTGCACCACATAACCCAACACGCTCGATCCCATTTGGCCGGACACACTTTCCTGGGTCATGCCCGGCCTCGGAAGATCAACACGTCGCAGCCCCACCTAGGCACAACAGAGAGGTCAGCACGCCGGTCTAAATCCTATGGCGCAGGGGTCTGGGCCCATCGCCCATTGCACACCTGCACGTTGCGTGGGCGGCCGGAAGCAGACCTAGCCTAGCAGGCGTTCCAGTCCAATCCGGCGCGCGCCGCTCAGTCGCTGATGTCACGAAGGCTTTGGCTGATACCCCGACATCGAGTGCCCATAACTATTCCCGCGTAGTTGGTTAGTGCGTATAGGCCAGTGGCCGTACTCAGATCAAATACCAAGATCTCGTTAAGCGTGTTATTATGAAGTAACATGAACGCCTACGAGGCCAGGCCCACCTCTCTCTAGGTGGTCTCAACCTGCCTGTCGCCCCGCCACAAAGTAACAATCGGGGCTGTCGGGAACCCAGCCCACCTCTACGGGATGGAGCCACCTGCCCCTTCAGCCCCCATCTCGAACAGTATCATAAGTAATGTAACAATATAAAGTATATAGCATATGCCCGTGATCACCTCCCGAAGTGATCACGGCCCAGTAGTATAGCATGGCAGACGGACAAGAGTGTAGGGCCACTGATGGAATACTAGCATCCTATACTAAGCATTTAGGATTGCGTAAGGGTAACAAGCAGTAGTAACAATGACAAGCTATGCAGCAGAATAGGATTAACCGAAGCAGAACATGCTACGCTATTCTAATGCAAGCAGATAGAGAAGGAATAGGCGATATCTGGTGATCAAGGGGGGGCTTGCTGGTTGCTCACAGCAAGGAGGGGTCGTCGGTGAGGTAGTCGTACTCAGTGGCATCAGCGCCGGTCTCGAGGTCTACCGAAGAAGAAGAGGGGGGAGAAACAGTAAATACAGAGGAAACTGATGCATATCAATGCATGACAAGACAAGTAACAGTGCCAGGTTTGCCCTAACGCGGTAGGAGGTGATACCGGCGAACGGGGGAACATCCGGGAAAGTATCCCCGGTGTTTCACGTTTTCGGACAAATGAACCAGAGGGGAAAGTTGCGTGTTCGCTATGCTAGGGATGTGTGGTGGACGAACGGGCTACGTATTCGGATTCGTCTCGTCGTTCTGAGCAACTTTCATGTACAAAGTATTTTCATCTGACTTAAGGTTTATTTTATATTAATTTTCAAAGTTTTTAAACATTTTTTGGAATTATTTTAATTTGATTTAAATAGTAAAAGGCTATGTGTACACAATAGAGGTCAGCCATAGCCTATGACCTGTGGGGCCAGGGGACCCTGTTGACCCAGTCAACTGTTGACTGGTCAACAGTGTGAACAGTGCACACGGGACCCGCCTGTCATTCTCTCTAGTAATTCCAACACTAATTTAACATTTATACTAAGAAGTGGACCCCATCTGTCATTGATACAACAGGGTAATAAGCAGGGGATTTAATGATAACCCACAAGTATACATGATCAATTGTAGCCTCCTTCGATAAGTAAGAGTGTCGAACTCAACGAGGAGCTAAAGGTAGAACAAATATTCCCTCAAATTCTATCGACCACCGATACAACTCTATGCACGCTTGACGTTCGCTTTACGTAGAACAAGTATGAAACTAGAAGTACTTTGTAGGTGTTTTTGGATAAGTTTGCAAGATAATAAAGAGCGCGTAAATAAAAAGTAGGGGCTGTTTAGATAAAGACACAACTAAATTAGTTTTAGTAGAGAGCTTTTTGTCACGAGAAAGTTATTTGTCCCTAGGCAATCGATAACTAGACCGGTAATCATTACTGCAATTTTTACTTGAGGGAGAGGCATAAGCTAATATACTTTCTCTACTTGGATCATATACACTTATGATTGGAACTCTAGCAAGCGTCCGCAACTACTAAAGATCATTAAGGTAAAACCCAACCATAGCATTATAAGGCACCAAGTCGTCTTTACTCCCATACGCAAACAACCTACTTACTCGGTTATGTGCTTCTGTCACTCACGCCACCCACCATAAGCAAATCATGAATATATTGCAAACCCTACAACGGGGATCCCTCACGCTTGCGCGACACGGAGAGCACCATAGGACAACACCAATAATAAAACATGCAACTCAAACCAATCACGATCATCAATTAACCCATAGGACAAAACGGATCTACTCAAACATCATAGGATAGCCATACGTCATTGGGAAATAATATATAGCGTTGAGCACCATGTTTAAGTAGAGATTACAGTGGGTATGAGAGAGGTTACACCGCTGCATAGAGGGGGGAAGGGTTGGTGATGATGGCGGTGAAGTTGTTGGTGAAGATTGCGGTGATGATGATGGCCACAGTGGCGTTCCGGCGCCACCGGAAGAGAAGGGGAGAGGGGGCCCCTTCATCTTCTTCTTCCTTGACCTCCTCCCTAGATGGGAGAAGGGTTTACCCTCTGGTCCTTGGCCTCCAAGGCGTGGGAGGGGCGAGAGCCCCTCCGAGATTGGATCTATCTCTCTGTCTCTCTCTGTTTTTGCGTTCTCTTCTGCTGCCCTTTCACTGTTTCGTAATATATGGAGATCCGTAACTCCGGTTGGACTGAAACCTTCGCCATGATTTTTTTTTCCAAAAATTAGCTTTCTTGCGGCCGAAGAAGGGCATCAACCGCCTTACGGGTGGACCACGAGGGTCAGGGGCGCGCCCTGGGGGTAGGGCACGCCCCCCTACCTCGTGCCCACCTCGGACACCGTTTCGCGTTGATCTTTCTCCCAGCTTTTCCAAATATTCCAAAAAATAAGCTTTGTCCATTTTTATCCTGTTTGGACTCCGTTTGATATGGATATTCTGCGAAACCAAAAAACATGCAACATACAGGAACTGGCACTTGGCACTAGATCAACATGTTAGTCCCAAAAATAGTATAAAAAGTTGCCAAAAAGTATATGAAAGTTGCATAATATTGGCATGGAACAATAAAAAATTATAGATACGACGGAGACGTATCATTTAACTTAAATTTTGTTATCCCCTAAACTAATCCTAACCGCACACACACGCACACAGAACGTACGCACGCTCGCACGCATGGCGCTCGGCCATGGCCAAAGCCATGGCCAGCAGCAGCAGCAGCCGGTGGGGCGTCGGCGAGCGGCGTCGGGTGGAGCTCGCGCGGCGCTTGTGATCTTGAAGCTCATGCGAAGTCGGGATGGACGCGAGGAGGCGCGTGAGCGAGACGGCTGAAGTGGGTGCGGAGCGGGATGCGCCCGGAGCGCGCGCGGGAGCGGCGAGCAGCTGCAGGGAAGCGGCAGCGGCATGCTACGGTGGCGGGGACGCGCGGGGCCGATGGCCAGGGGGTGCGGCCATGGAGCCACGGGCGCGAGCGGAGCAGCGTACGGGTGGCGGAACGGCGCGGCGACGTGGTTAATTTGAGAAGACAAAAAAAGGAGAAAGTCTCACATCAACTAGGCATATCAACGGGCTATGGAGATGCCCATTAATAGATATCAATGTGAGTGAGTAGGGATTGCCATGCAACAGATGCACTAAGAGCTATAAGTGTATGAAAGCTCAAACTGGAAACTAAGTGGGTGTGCATCCAACTTGCTTGCTCATGAAGACCTCGGGCGTTTGAGGAAGCCCATCATCGGAATATATAAGCCAAGTACTATAATGAAAATTCCCATTAGTACATGAAAGTGAAAGCATAGGATACTCTCTCTATAAAGAACATGGTGCTACTCTGAAGCACAAGTGTGGTAAAAGGATAGTAACATTGCCTCTTCTCTCTTTTTCTCTCATTTTTTCTTTCTTTTTTTATTTTTTGGTGGGTTCTTTGGCCTCTTTTTTTTTTACTTGGGCTTCTTTGGCCTCTTTTATTTTTCATAAAGTCCGGAGTCTCATCCCGACTTGTGGGGGAATCATAGTCTCCATCATCCTTTCCTCACTTGGGCAATGCTCTAATAATGATGATCATCACACTTTTATTTACTTACAACTCAATATTACAACTCGATATCTAGAACAAAGATATGACTCTATATGAATGCCTTCGGCGGTGTATCGGGATGTGCAATGATCTAGCGTAGCAATGACATCAAAAAACGGACAAGCCATGAAAACATCATGATAGCTATCTTACGATCATGCAAAGCAATATGACAATAAATGCTCAAGTCATGTATGTGATGATGATGGAAGTTGCATGGCAATATATCTCGGAATGGCTACGGAAATGCCATGATAGGTAGGTATGGTGGCTGTTTTGAGGAAGATATAATGAGGCTTATGTGTGACAGAGCGTATCGTATCACGGGGTTTGGATGCACCGGCGAAGTTTGCACCAACTCTCTCGGTGAGAAAGGGCAATGCGCGGTACCAAAGAGGCTAGCAATGATGGAAGGGTGAGAGTGCGTATAATCCATGGACTCAACATTAGTCATAAAGAACTCACATACTTATTGCAAAAATCTATTAGTCATCGAAACAAAGCACTACACGCATGCTCCTAGGGGGATAGATTGGTAGGAAAAGACCATCGCTCGTCCCCGACCGCCACTCATAAGGAAGACAATCAATAAATAAATCATGCTCCGACTTCATCACATAACGGTTCACCATACGTTCATGCTACAGGAATCACAAACCTCAACACAAGTATTTCTACAATCCACAACTACCCACTAGCATGACTCTAATATCACCATCTTTATATCGCAAAACTATTGCAAGGAATCAAACATACCATATTCAGTGATCTACAAGTTTTATGTAGGATTTTATGACTAACCATGTGAATGACCAGTTCCTGTCATCTCTCTAAATAGATATAAGTGAAGCAAGAGATTTTAATTCTTTCTACAAAAGATATGCCCACGCTCTAACAAATACTCCCTCCGTTCCTAAATAATTGTCTTTCTAGCCATCTCAAATGGACTATAACATACGGATGTATGTAGACATGTTTTAGAGTGTAGATTCACTCATTTTGCTACGTATGTAGTCACTTGTTGAAATCTCTAGAAAGACAATTATTTAGGAATGGAGGGAGTATAAGTGAAGCAAAAGAGCATTCTACAAATGGCGGTTGTCTAAGTGAAGAGAAACAGACAATCCAAACTTCAAATGATATAAGTGAAGCACATGAAGCATTCTATAAAGCCATACTCAAAAGATATAAGTGAAGTGCAATGAGCATTCTATAAATCAACCAAGGACTATCTCATACCAGCATTGTGCATAAAAGAAAAGTGAAAACTAAATGCAAAAGATGCTCCAAGATTTGCACATATCACATGAATGAAACGAATCCGAAAACATACCGATACTTGTCGAAGAAAGAGGGGATGCCTTCCGGGGCATCCCCAAGCTTAGACGCTTGAGTCTCCTTGAATATTTACTTTGCGTGCCTCGGGCATCCCCAAGATTGAGCTCTTGCCTCTCTTCCTTCTTCTCACATCGAAACCTTCTCGATCATCGAACACTTTATCCACACAAAATTTCAATAGAAAACTCGGTAAGATCCGTTAGTATAATAAAACAAATCACTACTCTAAGTACTGTTGCAAACCAATTCATATTTTGTTTTTGCATTGATTCTACTGTAATATAACTTTTTTATGGCTTAATCCACTGATATAAATCGATAGTTTCATCAAAACAAGCAAACTATGCATCAAAAACAGAATCTGTCTAAAACAGAACAGCCTGTAATAATCTGAACATTCGCCATACTTATGATACTTGAAAAATTCTGCCAAAATTAGGAAAAATAAACAATTTTTATAGAAATACAGTGCAAAAAGAGTCAGAACCATTTGACGTTCCAGTAAAAGATGTAAAATCGCGCACTACTGCCAAAGTTTCTGTCTTGCACCGCACAAACCAACAAGCATTGTAATCATCCTAAAGGCAAACCTTGGCACATTATTTTTATAATACAATGGAATTGTACAAGGGGATAATTATTTTTGTTGAAAAGTTTCTGTAATCAAGATTCACAAAGTTTCCGTGAGCATGAACAAAGTTCAAGGAGCTCTCCCACTTCAACAATGCTTGTCTTTTTCACTTTCACTTTCCTTTTGAAAAGTTTTGGGTTTCCTTCTTTATTTTTGTTATTTTTAAACTATATGAAAGCACTCAACAGAAATAAATGACTCTCTAAAACTTATGGGTTGTCTCCCTGGCAGCGCTTTCTTTAAAGCCATTAAGCTAGGCATATAGTGCTCAAGTAGTGAATCCACCCGGATCCCGAGGTATATCAAAGCCAATTTTAATTAGCAATTATTTGTAATTTAGTAGTGAGCACAAAGTGACATATATCAAGTAATGACGAAGTCTAACTCTCTTTCTATGCATTGGCACGTCATAAAAGAACAATTCATGCACACCTAGTAAAGGCCAATGCATAGTATAAATAGTTTCTTGCAATTTTGTCATGTGGGAAACATAGAGAGGTGGAGATATAGTTCCTATCTCATAATAATTGCAAGTAGGAGCAGCAAGCACATGCATATTATATCTATCAAAATCATCGTGTGCAACGGTAAAAGGCAACCCATCAATGTAATCCTTAATAAGAGCAAACTTCTCCGATATAGTATAATCGGGAGAATTCAAAAAGATAATAGGACTATCATGCGTGGGTGCAATAGCAACAATTTCATGTTTAACATAAGGAACTATAGCAAGTTCATCTCCATAAGCATAATTCATATTGGCATCTTGGCCACAAGCATAGCAAGCATCATCAAAAAGGGATATTTCAAGAGAATCAACGGGATCATAACAATCATCATAGCAATCATCCTTCGGTAAGCATGAAGGGAAATTAAACAATGTATGAGTTGAAGAATTACTCTCATTAGAAGGTGGACACGGGTGATCAATCCGCTCTTCCTCCTTTTGTTCTTCGCTCTCCTCCTCATCTTTTTCATCCAATGGGCTCACAGTTTCATCAATTTCTTCTTCCATAGACTCCTGCAAAATATTAGTCTCTTCTTGGACAGCGGAGTAGTCCTCAATATATGGTTCAACATAGGCATTAGAAGCATAATTATCATAGAAATATTGAAGTATGGCAAAATTTTCAGACTTGTGAAAAGTAGCATCATACGTTTCAATCAAAGAAGCAATTTCGTAAGCACCCTTAAAAGCAACAAATTCTTCAATTTGTTGAATACCATAGTAATTATAAACACCCTTAGCATATGAAGATAGGATTCCATTAACAATAAACTCACATTGGTAGGGAAGGTGTTTCTTAGGGTTTTCAGAACAACAAGTAACATAATATATTTCACATAAATTCCAAGCATAGCATTGCAAACGATGAATTTGACCCAATAGAATTTTCCCTTTTTCAGATATTCAGTGTCGCGCATAACAAGCATGCTCATCTAAAGATTTGCCCTCAACTAAGCTAGTTGGGGTTTCAACACAAGCACAAAGGGATCGAAGATGATCCAAGTAAAAAGCTTCAGGAGTGTGATAGATTTTGAGTGGTTCTTCAACCATTGGTTCAGCAGGTACAACTAATTTTTTGGTGTTTTGCGTTTCCTACACATAACTAAAGATAGAAAACAACTAAGAACAGCAAATAAAAATTACTTAGTGATAAAGCAAACAAGCACGCACGAGAATATTCACCCCACGCTATAACTCCCCGGCAACGGCGCCAGAAAAAGGTCTTGATAACCCACAAGTATACGGGATCAATTGTAGCCTCTTTCGATAAGTAAGAGTGTCGAACCCAACGAGGAGCTAAAGGTAGAACAAATATCCCCTCAAGTTCTATCGACCACCGATACAACTCTATGCACGCTTGACGTTCGCTTTACCTAGAACAAGTATGAAACTAGAAGTACTTTGTAGGTGTTTTCGGATAAGTTTGCAAGATAATAAAGAGGGCATAAAAAAAAATAGGGGCTGTTTAGATAAAGACACAACTAAATTAGTTTTAGTAGAGAGCTTTTTGTCACGAGAAAGTTATTTGTCCCTAGGCAATCGATAACTAGACTGGTAATCGTTACTGCAATTTTATTTGAGGGAGAGGCATAAGCTAACATACTTTCTCTACTTGGATCATATGCACTTATGGTTGGAACTCTAGCAACCGTCCGCAACTACTAAAGATCATTAAGGTAAAACCCAACCATAGCATTGTAAGGCATCAAGTCGTCTTTACTCCCATACGCAAGCAACCTACTTACTCGGGTATGTGGTTCTGTCACTCACGCCGCCCACCATAAGCAAATCATGAACATATTGCAAACCCTACAGCGGGGATCCCTCACGCTTGCGCGACACGGAGAGCACCATAGGACAGCACCAATAATAAAACATGCAACTCAAACCAATCACGATCATCAATTAACCCATAGGACAAAACGGATCTACTCAAACATCATAGGATAGCCATACATCATTGGGAAATAATATATAGCGTTGAGCACCATGTTTAAGTAGAGATTATAGCGGGTAAGAGAGAGGTTACACCGCTGCATAGAGGAGGGAAGAGTTGGTGATGATGGCGGTGAAGTTGTTGGTGAAGATTGCGGTGATGATGATGGCCACGGTGGCGTTCCGGCGCCACCGGAAGAGAAGGGGAGAGGAGGCCCCTTCGTCTTCTTCTTCCTTGACCTCCTCCCTAGATGGGAGAAGGGTTTCCCCTCTGGTCCTTGGCCTCCATGGCATGGGAGGGGCGAGAGCCCCTCCGAGATTGGATTTGTCTCTCTCTGTTTTTGCGTTCTCTTCTGCTGCCCTTTCACCGTTTCGTATATATATGGAGATCCGTAACTCCGATTGGACTGAAACCTTCGCCGTGATTTTTCCCCGAAAATTAGCTTTCTTGCGGCCGAAGAAGGGCGTAAACCGCCTTACGGGTGGACCATGAGGGTCAAGGGCGCGCCCCTACCTCGTGCCCACCTCGGACACCGTTTCACGTTGATCTTTCTCCCAGATTTTCGAAATATTCCAAAAATAAGTTCCGTCCATTTTTATCCCATTTGGACTCCGTTTGATATGGATATTCTGTGAAATCAAAAACATGCAACAGACAGGAACTGGCACTGGGCACTGGATCAATATGTTAGTCCCAAAAATAGTATAAAAAGTTACCAAAAAGTATATGAAAGTTGCATAATATTTGCATGGAACAGTCAAAAATTATAGATACGATGGAGACGTACCATTTAACTTTTAATTAAATTTTGTTACCCCCTAAACTAATCCTAACTGCACACACACGCACACCTACACAGCACACACGCACACAGAACGCACGCACGCTCGTAGCATGGCGCTCGGCCATGGCCAAAGCCATGGCCAGCAGCAGCAGCAGCCGGTGGGGGGGGGGGGCGTGTGGCGAGCGGCGTCAGGGTGGAGCTCTGGCGGGAGCGCGGTGCAAAGCTCCGGCGATGGACTCGGGAGGAGGCGTGCGATCGAGATGGCTGAAGTGGGTGCGGGGCGGGATGCGCCCGGAGCGCGCGCGAGAACGGAGAGCAGCTGCAGGGAAGTGGCAGCGGCAGGCTGCGGTGGCGGGGACGCGCGGGGCCGATGGCCAGGGGGTGCGGCCATGGATCTACTGGCGTGAGCGGAGCAGCGTGCGGGCGGTGGAACGACGCGACGACGTGGTTGAGGGCGCGGGCGCGCGCGGAGGCGCTACCGGATGCGGTGATGGGAGAGAGAGGGGGAGGGGAAGATGGCTCACGCGGTCCTATAGATGTGCAAAGGTAAGCTCGGGGAGGGGCCGGGGATGCGTTCCCGACGACGGGGCGGGGCGGCGTCGGCGATGCGTTGAGGAGGCGGAGAGGCGGGCGCCGGCGAGGGATGGCCGGAGGCGCTGGGTGGCGACGTCGTGGTGAAGGGGTCGGGGCCCTCTGCCCCGATCCAGACGGGGGGAAGGGAGGAGTGGACCGTGGGTGGGGGGGGGGGAGTGGGGATCGTGCGATGGGGGCTAGGTCACGGTGGGGGGGTTAAGCAGGGGGAGCCAGCTGGGCCGGCCTGGTCGACGGGGCCTACTGGGCCAAGAGGCCCAGTGGGAAATGGGGGGCGGCCTTTGCCTTTTTATTTGTTTTTCTTTTCCTTTATTTATTTTATTTCTTTTTCTGTTTTAGCTTAGTTTCCTTTTATTTTTGTTTTAGCAAAATACCAAAATGGCACCTAATTTGATGTTATTAATTATGCCACTACCACATTAAATAGCTACCTAATCTAATTTTTTTGTAATTATTTATTATTTAAAAGTATTTACATAATAGTTTTCGCTACTGTTTTATTCATCTTATAGCATTTAAACGTTTTAAAAAAGTATGGTTTCTTCACCATAATCACCTATGGATTATCTGGCACAAACCGAACATTTTAGTTTTAATATTTAAAAGCTTTTGATGTTTGCCTTAATTTTGAATTCGAATTTGAATCGGTTTGGAACTAATGCGAGATTAACAACAGTAATCGAGGTGACGTGGCATCATTTGTAGAGTTTTACTGTCGCATAATTATCCGGGCATCACAATTCTCCTCCACTACAAGAAATCTTGTCCCGAGATTTTAAGAGGCGGAGTAAGGGGAAAAGTTGTGGTTGCGAAATTCTAACGGATCTTCTCAGTCTTGATTGCTCTTCCCGAAGTAGTCGATCCTTTTTGTTGATGTCTTCGGTTCTCTGTTTCAGGGCATCGTGACAAAGTTGTCATTCTTCCTTCATGATCTTCATCGTACTTACGAAAAAAAAAGAGGGGTATTCCGAGAGAACGGACCCTTGCAAGGTTGACTATCTGGTAGATAACATCGGGGAAGGTGGTGGAAAGTAACTCTCGAATTGAAACCTTAGAAATATCGAGAGCAAGGGAAGAAGGTCTCATGAGAAGTTTCGAGCGGGCAGACAATTGTTCGGTGCCTGAAACAGGGCGTGAAAGGGGTTCAAAGCAACGGGGATAAGTATTGTGTTTGATACCAGAATTTGATGATCTAATCGGAAGGTGGCTCGTGAATTACATACGAGACCACGCGCAAGGAATAACTTTGGGAACAGGGGGCGTACATGAGAGTCAGGTTTCGATCTTGTGGAACTGTGGGTTATGGGCCCACCATGTGGGTCAAAAAGTAGAAGGGCGGTGATATTTTGCACAGTCATGATAACAAGGCTTGTCAGAGGATAGCCCATCAGTTATGTTGTCAACACGTTGGTACCAAGGGCGAGGGACGAATAGAACCATTTTCCTGCTCGTTGAACGAGGCGGACCAATAGGCAAGGTTCTCGTCCATCGGTGGCTACCAGAATGTCATCAACAATAGTAACAGGGTCTTGCTGACAAAATTGTTCACCGAGGTGTTTACATAAGCAGGAGAATGTTACTGCTTAGATCATATATATCACAAGAAAGGTTAGTCAAAACAACGGAAAGGAAAAGGTGATCATCAGATTGAATAGAACAATTTTAAATAGAACAATGGAAAGGAGAATGTGTTTAAACACATTATTCAAGGGTATATCCTTCCCAAGGACAAACAGAGCATAATATCCATGACACGATATAATGTAGAAAACCCTGTAGGTAAGGGGAGAGAAATTTCATGACATTACCCATACAATGGTGTTTGGGTAATTGAGCAAGAAACATTTAGCATTGGGATTCAAATGCTCTTGTTGAAAATCGGAGTACCACAGACATGCTTCAAGATAGCATTGACATGGTCATTGGGTAAAGATCGGACTTTGGAAACACAAAGGATCCATCAGGAACAACTTATAGAATAAGTCTTACAATTTCCTTATGGAAGAATGGATAACCTTGCTGAAAAGGAATCTATAACAATAGGGCCTCCGGCCAGGTGTGCTAGGCACGACATCACCTTACCGGGTCACATAAAGACCAATGTTACGACTTTTGGAAAATGTCCCAACCATCATATCTGACCGAGATTCAGTTCGGATTGATGTCAGGATACCTCATACTTAGGATACCTGAGAAGAAAAGGTGCAACACAAATTGACGAGACGACATTGTAAGATTTTTGGTAAATGAACTATGGAAGCAAGTTCCGAATCATGAGTTCATTATTAAATCAAGGAGAGAATGAGGAGGTGGCTGATGAACTCAGCGACAATTCATCGAGATTTCCAAAAGATGGATTTCTAGAATTATGTGAACAAGGAGATAGCTTTTGTCAGTTCAAATGATATAATGAGGTATGCTCGAGGAGACATACACGATTAAACATTGGTTGACGGTGCACCCGAAATATGGACTTAGGTAGCACAAACAATGTTAGAATGGCGGTTCGATAACCAATGGTCTAAGAATGAAATGTTGACCATTAACTTCAAAGCAATAAGGTTGCTAGAAGTTTTAAAATTACTAGTCCATCTGTCAGTATTCCTGTTAGGAACAACACGGGGACCAAGAAAAGAATGTTGATGGTGAAGTATCACTTATATCAAGAATTCTCAAGAGGTGGTGAAATTCTCACAACATCCTTGACAAAAAGGCAGTAATACTTCAAGGTAGATCATAATACGTGCTGGATAGCAAGTTGCATCCATAACATGAACAAGTTTGTGATGAAAGGAAGGTAAGGATGTTGTTGATGGTAACTGAAATTACCAAGGAACGATGATGGCACTTATCATCAAGAATTCCATTGATATCCTGGAAGGAGTCAAAATGTTGATGATGATCACGACAGTTTGTTGTCGAGAGGATCCACGTAGAAGTAATTGAACAACGACTGCATCAAGCAAAAGCACTGATGCAACAAAAGATTATTGGAGCCACAGATACGACACAAACTCAAAATCAAGCTTGCTATTTTTAAGGCGAAATTATATGAGGAGGAAGATCGACGTAAGGTTAGCTCATCGTCAAAGGTTGTGCTCCGGAAAGAAGGACCAGGTAGCACAGTTAAAATTTAGCACAATAATGATATAGCCGACCAGGCTAGGAGTGACTTGAAGGATTATTAAATTCATAAGCAACGAAGATTACTTAGAGTTATCAAACCAGAGTGCGGAATCGGTTCACTTACTGGTGTTCTTGAGCGACTAACAACTTAGAACCCATGAAAAAAATGGAATCAGTGAGAAATAATAGCTGATGAAGACTTATAAGATGCAACACAGTTCTTTGATATTCTCGAGATACCAGAGGGTAATACTCGACGGTAGATCAAGGTAGAGGTTGGACTGGTGTATTGACTTGCAAAAGACAAGTGCTTTAACTTGTCCGAGAAATGGGATCAAAGAGAAAATATGGTCGGAATCACGATTGCATAGGATCAATTCACAGATACCAGATGATATTATATCAACGGAATAGTTATTATTACAAGAAGCTTCTATGGTAGGATCTACATCGTGTCCATGGGCATGAACACAAAGTTCAAGGTCGACTCCCACTTTTTCAATGTATAACCTTCCATTCACCTCTCACTTTCGAAGAAGTTGTAATGTTGAAATTTTATCTAGCAAAATACCAGAAGAGTATGACTCGTGAAAACTTTCGAGTTCACACATATTAAGGAAGGCATAGGTTCAACCCGCCAGGGTATCGTGGAAACATATACCACAAGCTTCAATAGCAAATACCACCAGCTCAAAAACAGAGCATGGTTGAGAAAACAGAGGATACAATTTACCAAAGGCTTTATATATCCCTGGAAAGGCTCACAAGGTTATTTGAATATGAAGGACACTGTCGGATAATAATCCAACAAGAGGTCTGGTGGTCTACAACGGAGCTGATGTGAGTATCGGTACTCTATCAAAGGAAGAAGGAATGCAAGTGCATCGGATTATTGAAAAAAACTGGCAAACTCAAAGCTTAAATGCAAAGGAATTATGAATTCCAAGACAAGGGATCAGAAGCAATGCTCTGATTAGGAATGAATAAGTTGAATAAGCTTAGGGTACAACCGACGACAATTTGATTGGTCGAGATCCTGCATATGTTGAAAATGACGTCTAAGCCGGAAAGATGAATTCTAGGATCTGATTAAGGATTGCAACATTCGCAACATATTGAATCAAGGGACCCAAAATGATATTGACAAGGGATGCCAATAAGATTACCAGACTTATGGGATTAATCATAATGCTAGTAAGCAAGAATTTCAAGAGCATTAGGATGTCAAGGATTTTTAGAAGAACAAATGGTATTTCGAAGACTTTTGGGAAATACAGGAATCAACTGTGGATGAACGGATACTCGATAAGTGTGAGGAATTATCCGTAGGGGTATTCATGTGGCAAGGAACTGCAAGGCAGTAGGCACAAAATATTCTCGGAACAATAGAAAGGATTTCGAGACATCTTGTAATAACAAGATCAACAGGGAATGATTGTATGAATGGCAAGTGTATGCAGTTTTCATAGGGGTTGACGGTGGAAGGAAATCGCAAATGCGATGGCACAAAGACTTGAGAGAACATCGTAGAGTAACTTCGGTATCTTCTAGTGCAGCAGGCGATCATCTGAAGTGAGGGGCTCTCCGGGAGAAAGTACCTTTGAGAACCTAAAGTTAGTTCATTTTTTAGTAAAATCATTTAACCCGAATAGAAGAGAGATCAGAGTCCTAGAGCATAGATGAGGAATAAAAGATCCTAATACCACCCAATGGCGACGTGGGCCCGTAAGACACACAGCCATGTTAGTAAAAAGTTTTGCAATGTCTAGACTCGACTTCTGCCAAGGAGATAGGAAGGGGGATTCCTACAGGCAGTCGGCTCTGATACCAACTTGTGATGCCCCCGATTCAATCATACACTAATCATGCATGCAAACGTGTATGATCAAGATCAGGGACTCACGGGAAGATACCACAACACAACTCTAAGAACATAAATAAGTCATACAAGCATCATAATACAAGCCAGGGGCCTCGAGGGCTCGAATACAAGTGCTCGATCATAGACGAGTCTGCGGAAGCAACAATATCTAAGTACAGACATAAGTTAAACAAGTTTGACTTAAGAAGGCTAGCACAAACTGGGATACAGATCAAAGAGGCGCAGCCTCCTGCACGGGATCCTCCTAAACTACTCCCGGTCGCCGCCGCCGCCTGCACGTAGTATTGGCACCTCCGATTAGTAGTAGGAGTCGCCGCGTCGACGAAGGCGTCGCCCTGGGCTCCAACATTTGGTTGCGACAACCGTAGAATGGAAACGGGGAAAAGAGGGAGAAAAGCAAGCGTGAGTACTCATCCAAAGTACTCGCAAGCAAGGATCTACACTACATATGCATGGGTATCAGTGTAAAGGGGGGATATCGGTGGACCGAATCTGCGTAATGCCGAATAAGAGGGGGATAGCTAGTCCTGTCGAAGACTACGCTCCTGGCAGCCTCCATCTTGCAGCATGTAGAAGAGAGTAGATGGTAAGTTCACCAAGTAGCATCGCATAGCATAATCCTACCCGACGATCCTCTCCTCGTCGACCTGTGAGAGAGCGATCACCGGGTTGTATCTGGCACTTGGAAGGGTGTGTTTTATTAAGTATCCGGTTCTAGTTGTCATAAGGTAAAGGTACAACTCCGGGTCGTCCTTTTATCGAGGGACACAGCTATTTGAATAGATAAACTTCCCTGCAGGGGTGCACCACATAACCCAACACGCTCGATCCCATTTGGCCGGACACACTTTCCTGGGTCATGCCCGGCCTCGGAAGATCAACACGTCGCAGCCCCACCTAGGCACAACAGAGAGGTCAGCACGCCGGTCTAAATCCTATGGCGCAGGGGTCTGGGCCCATCGCCCATTGCACACCTGCACGTTGCATGGGCGGCCGGAAGCAGACCTAGCCTAGCGAGCGCCCATCCAATCCGCGCGCGCCACTCGATCGGCCGACGTCAAGAAGGCTTCGGCTGATACCACGACGTCGAGTGCCCATAACTGTTCCCGCGTAGTTGGTTAGTGCGTATAGGCCAGTGGCCATACTCAGATCAAATACCAAGATCTCGTTAAGCGTGTTATTATGAAGTAACCGCGAACGCCTACCAGGGCCAGGCCCACCTCTCTCCTAGATGGTCTCAACCTGCCCTGTCGCTCCGCCACAAAGTAACAGTCGGGGGCCGTCGGGAACCCAGGCTCACCTCTACCGGGATGGAGCCACCTGCCCCTTCAGCCCCCATCTTCGAACAGTATCATAAGTAATGTAACATTATAAAGTATATAGCATATGCCCGTGATCACCTCCCAAGTGATCACGGCCCGAGTATAGCATGGCGCATTTGACAAGAGTGTAGGGCCACTGATGGAATACTAGCATCCTATACTAAGCATTTAGGATTGCAGGTAAGGGTAACAACTGTAGCAACAATGACAGGCTATGCAGCAGAATAGGATTAACCGAAAGCAGTAACATGCTACGCTATTCTATGCAAGCAGTATAGAGAACGAATAGGCGATATCTGGTGGTCAAGGGGGGGGGGGGAGCTTGCCTGGTTGCTCTAGCAAGGAGGGGTCGTCGGTGAGGTAGTCGTACTCAGTGACATTAGCGCCGGTCTCGAGGTCTACTGGAGAAGAAGAGGGGGGGGAGAAATAGTAAATACAGAGCAAACTGATGCATATCGATGCATGACAAGACAAGTAACGGTGCCAGGTTTGCCCTAACGTGGTAGGAGGTGATACCGGCGAAGGGGGGAACATCCGGGAAAGTATCCCCGGTGTTTCACGTTTTCGGACAGATGAACCGGAGGGGAAAGTTGCGTGTTCGCTATGCTAGGGATGTGTGGCGGACGAACGGCTACATATTCGGATTCGTCTCGTCGTTCTGAGCAACTTTCATGTACAAAGTATTTTCATCTGACTTACAGTTTATTTTATATTAATTTTCAAAGTTTTTAAACATTTTCTGAAATTATTTTAATTCGATTTAAATAGTAAAAGGCTATGTGTACACAGCAGAGGTCAGCCATAGCCTATGACCTGTGGGGCCAGGGGACCCTGTTGACCCGATCAATCTGTTGGTCGTCAACAGTGTGAATAAAGGCACACCGGACCCGGCTGTCATTCTCTCTAGTAATTCCAACACTAATTTAACATTTATACTAAGCAGTGGACCCCATTTGTCATTGATACAACAGGGTAATAAGCAGGGGGTTTAACTTTTAATTACATTTTGTTATCCCCTAAACTAATCCTAACCGCACACACACACCTACACAGCACACACGCACACAGAATGCACGCACGCTCGCACGCATGGCGCTCGACCATGGCCAGCAGCAGCAGCAGCCGGTGGGGGAGGGGGGCGTGCAGCGAGCGGCGTCGGGGTGGAGCTCCGGTGAGCGTCGGCGATGGACGCGGGAGGAGGCGCGCGAGCGTGATTTGCTCTGATGGAGTGCGGGCGGGATGCCCGAGCATGTGCGTGAGCGACGAGCAGCTGCAGGGAAGCGGCAGCAGCAGGCTGCGGTGGCAGGGACGCGCGGGGCCGATGGCCAGGGGGTGCGGCCATGGAGCCACGGGCGCGAGCAGAGCAGTGTGCGGGCGGCGGAACGATGCGGCGACACGGTTGAGGGCGCGGGCGCGCGAGCGGAGGCACGACCGGATGCGGTGATGGGAGAGAGAGGGGGAGGGGAAGAGGGCTCACGAGGCCCTGTAGATGTGCAAAGGTAAGCCCGGGGAGGGGCCGTAGATGCGTTCCCAGCGACCGGGCGGGGCGGCGTCGGCGATGCGTTGAGGAGGCGGAGAGGCGGGCGCCGGCGAGGGGTGGCCGGAGAAGCCAGGTGGCGACATCGTGGTGAAGGGGTCGGGGCCCTCTGCCCCGATCCAGACAGGGGGTGGGGGAAGGAAGGAGTGGACCGGGGGGGGGGGAGTGGGGATCGTGCGATGGGGGCTAGGTCACGGTGGGGGGGGGGGGGTTTAGCGGGGAGCTAGCTGGGCCGGCCTGGTCGACGGGGCCTACTGGGCCAAGAGGCCCAATGGGGAAAGGGGGGGCGGCCTTTGCCTTTTTATTTGTTTTTCTTTTCTTTTATTTATTTTATTTCTTTTTCTGTTTTAGCTTAGTTTCCTTTTATTTTTGTTTTAGCAAAATACCAAAATGGCACCTAATTTGATGTTATTAATTATGCCACTTCCACATTAACTAGCTACCTAATCTAAAATAGTTTTGTAATTATTTATTATTTAAAAGTATTTAAATAATAGTTTTCGCCATCGCTTTTATTCATCTTATAGCATTTAAACGTTTTAAAAAAGTATGGTTTCTTCACCATAATTACCTATGCATTATCTGGCACAAACCGAACATTTTAGTTTTAATATTTAAAAGCTTTTGATGTTTACTTTAATTTTGAATTTGAATTTGAATCGATTTCGAACTAATGCGAGATTAACAATAGTAATCGAGGTGACGTGGCATCATTTGCAGAGTTTTACCGTCGCATAATTATCCAGGCGTCACAATGAGTCCTTTGAATTGTCCTTGAACATCATCAATGATATGTATCAATGAGTATGTGACTTGTTTGTGGAACTATGTATTGTATGATGATTGTTCTAATGGTCCCTAGTTGATAAGGTTATCTAGTTGATAAGGTTATGCGGACACATATCCTTGACTAGGATACCACTCGGTTGATGACTATGTTTCACAAGTCATGTGCATGGAGATGCTAAACCGATAGTATGTGCTCGGGGATGGAGATCACCGAGCCGGACAGACCCACTTTGAGACACATCGAGATATTGTCATCTGTTAGTCTCAAGTACAATGTCTATGCCATGTCCTTGACCTGAGGTCCTCGCATGTTCTTGGGATGAGGATCGACTCACTTAGGGTCTATCAAACGCTACTCCGTAACTGGGTAGTTATAAAGGTAGCTTTCGGGTGAGTCACGAGACATGCCGCGAGACATGGTTGACCAAGATGGGATTTGCACCTCCTATTTGGAGAGATATTCTCTAGGCCCTCTCGAGTGATCAGATTCGAAAAGCATGGCCATGCATCTTGGGTTAAGTGTTAACCCAGTTCGTGAATCTGTATCACGGTTTCGAGAAGAGAGGTCGAGCTATCACAAGGGTGACAAGTACTCGCCTTGAGCTCGACAACAAATATCATGAGGCAAAAGGAATGATGCATATGACACACTGTCAAGGTTCATCAAACGACTTTACGCACACATGGGAGTTGGCATGTTCTGCTAGGAGCCTCTACCAACTATCGACTTGGTCGTGTCCATGTGTACGTGAACCTATAGGGTCGCACAATTAAGGGGCTGCAGCCCATTCAGATTGGATCCGAGTGGAAAATGGACGCAGACTCCTAGTGGGCTCAAGTGTTGAGCCCACCTCGGAGGTCTATATAAAGGGGAGTGGGTGCACCACTTAGGGTTGATCTTGATCCAACCCTCGATAGCCGCTGCCACTCCCCACGGCCATGACGTGCGACCAAACCTAGCAGTCCGCTGCCCGCCGCTGCACCCCGCACGTGTGGATACCTTGGAGGCATTGCATCTGCGGTGCTTGGATGAACCGTTCGAGGGAACCGCGAGGCGCCGTTCGCGGGAGATCACCGTTCACGGGTCTTCGCTGTTCTCGAGAGATCGATGACGCGAGGAGGAGATGGCTCGGGAGATCGGCTACACACATCACCAACTCTACTTCCGCTGCGGTGACTGCGCGTCTAGTGGTAAACCCGACCCCGTGATCTATTTCCAGCAGCATGATCTTGGGTGCGCGGTAGAAAATTTTATTTGGCGCTAGCGTAGCGTACCGCGTGTTCCAACAGTGGTATCAGAGCCTCCGCTGTGTGGTGATAGACTCGATGATATGCGTATGAGATATGTAGATCGGTTCAAGTGCGGGTCGATGAGATCGGTTGCGCACGCCAGTGTTGAAGGTTGGTTTCATGATCTTGTTTCCGTGATCGTGACGCAGAGGTCGTGACACAACTTACCCCTACCGGTCGGTTTCCGCCATCGGGGTAGACAGTGGAACATAAATCCGTATGCAACACGCGAAGATCAATGAGATTGATCGAATCGAACATAGATCAACACCTTGGAAATGTGATTTCCGCGATGTTGAAATCTGTTGGAGCGGTCTCGGTAAACGGCTGTAACTTTTGCATACGAACTCCGATTTTGCTCCACGACCTGTCAAACTGAAGCTAACAAAAAGTTGGATTAGCAGGGAAATTCGGAATGAGATTTTGGCACTTCTGTCTTGGCCAAAATCCGCTTGGAATATAGAGTTTCAGGAGGTTTTATCTTCAGCGGTAGAACGTCTGACTCGTTTTTGCAGGGAATGACTGTGATTTGGTATAGCCCATGTATGTTGCTTGTATATTATTGTTTTATGACCTGCATTTCATGAGTGTGGCAACTGGCAGGAGCCATATGGTTTTCCTATTATTGTATTAATGACCTGCGTTTCAACATGAGAAGCCATGTAATGTAATTTACTTTCAGTAGCTATTAGTTTTTAATAGCATAGTACCTTACGTAACACTTGGCTGTTGACACCATGGCGTGGAGATGGAGATCACCATGAGGACAACCATGCATGGGCAGACAACGCACGTGGAGATGGAGATCACCATGTGCAGTGAAAAGGGGCTATACCATATCACACATATATAAACTGCCTGTGAAAGTTTATCCCTTTTATGCACCCTTCTTTTGCATGGTAGATGTCTTAAGTAGGGTGATCTCTCAAAGAATGTCAAGTACAAATGCCTTCCCAATTGCTGCACCTTCACATGTCAAGTATATTTAGTGGCGGGCCTATGAAATTAAGGTGCCACTAGATCTCCTTGAAGTGATGGGTTTGTGTCGGACACTTACACGCAAAGCATTGGTGGACTTGTCGTGGCTATCAAAACAGTTTTGGGCCACGAGGCATAGGAGTTGGCGAGGCATGAGATGTCCCCAACAACAAGAGTCGTATGGAGATACGATTAGCAAGAGTTGCTTACGGAGTGATCTTGTCCTATAACGGTGATGCAAAAGCTCACTAGTTGACATGTTGATCTTGGATCTTGAATCACTAAGTATCAACTGAGGGATGTTGATTTTAGTGGGAGTAATGATCTTATTAAAATGTTTAATATGAATTACTCTTCATGAATGCATGTCTTAGTGTTTTGCATATTTCTGTTGTAGATCAATGGCACCACCTGCTCAAGTTACCCCTTTTGCGTTGAAATAAATCCTGGAAAAAGATAAATTGAATGGAACAAACTTTACCACCTGGTCTAGAAACCTGAGAATTGTTCTTAGGCATGAGAAAAAGGAACAAGTTCTAGAGAATCCTCTTCCAAAGGAACCTGGCGATAATGCTAATGCCACAACCATAAATGCCTACCAGAAACTCGTTGATGAATCAAACGAGATCAGCTGTCTCATGCTGGCTTCTATGGAGCCCGATCTGCAGTAGCAGTTCGAAAATATTGAGGCTTTCGATATGATCGAGAACCTTAAGAGCATGTTTCAAATGCAGGCTAGCACTACAAAAAAATACACTTCCGTGATGATATGTGTTCGTCATAGTAGGTCACGTTTTCTGTCATGCATGTACATCCATGACAAATTTATGATAGAATCAAGATAGGCATACCTGTGCTGTCGTAGAAATGTTCCATGACATTACAAAAATTATCATCACGGAAGTGTCCACTTCCATGACGATAAATCGCACGTCACAGAAGTGCTTTCGTCAAGGGTGACCGACACGTGGCATCCACCGTAACGGAACGCCGTTAAGCTATCGGGTCTGGTTTTGGATCCGATAATCCGTTAACAGCTCGGACCAATGGGGATTTTCGATGTGTAAAATCATCATTGGCCGGAGGAAACACGTGTTGACTCACCGTTGGCACAGATGCCATCCACTCATTGGACAGGAGGCGCCTATGATAGGTTGACATGTGGCACGGCCCAACAGTGGCCCATTCCGATGAAAAAGGCTGGCCCAGTAAAAAAATAGCAGGCCGGCCCGTATAAGGCCTACTTGTGTCAGGTCCATTTAAGCCCACGGCCCATACGAGATGTGTCAATTCGGCCCATCAACGGCCCGTTAAAGATTTGACACCATTGCAGCCCATTGTCAGTTCGAGCCTGTTAACAGCCCGCTATATATTTGGGCTCAATATCGGCCCGATGAGATTTCGCTCGTTAACGCCCATTCAAAGGCATGGGCCAATTTTCACAATGTACATCTTTCGGCCTTTTAGCGACCCATTTAAATATTGGGCTAATTTCTGGCCCGGTGTGTCTTTCAGCCTGTTGACGGCCCATAAATCAGTTGGGCCATTTGTAGTCGGACCTGAGTTTCGGCCTTTTAGCGACCCATTTAAGTGTTCGGCCAATTTCCGGCCCGGTGTGTCATTCAGCCTGGTGACGGCCCATATATCTGTTGGGCCATTTGTAGTCAGACCTGAGTTTTGGCCTTTTAGCGACCCATTTAATTTTGGGCCAATTCCGCCTGTGTGCCTTCACCTGTTAACGGACCATAAATGAGTTGGGCCATTTGTAGTCAGACCTGAGTTTTGGCCTTTTAACGGCCCATGCCCTTCATGGTCCAATACCAGCCCGGTTTCTCTTCGGCCTGCTAATGGCCCACAACACAGTTGGGCCATTTACAATACGACCTAACTTTCGGCCTCTTAGCGGCCCATGCTCTTCATGGTCCAGTACAAGCCCGCTGTCTCTTTCGGCCTGCTAAAGGCCCACAATATAGTTGGGCAATATGTAGCCCGAACTTAGTAACGGCCTGTTAACGGCCCGTTAAATTAATTGGGCCCACCTGTTGCCCGCTTGATGTCACCGTTAACGACCGGGAGTTAAGAGGGCGGACCATTAACTTCGGCACAGTAACGCCCATTAACTTAATGGGCCCACTAAAGTTCGTACATGTATTTAGGCCAAATTAGATAATTTGAGCCCATTACGACGAGCAATTATGCACATGACCAAAACCGATCAACCAAAGGTACGGCATACAGGGAAAAACGTTGCACATCCAGCATATATTACAGGAAATTACATCCACTGGGCAATCAAAGATTGATGCCAGTGCAAATAAATGAACAGAACCTAACGATCTACAACGTCACAATGTGCAACCTCAGCACGGATGATGCCCATAAGCATGTGGGCAAGTTCTTGCTGCTTTGATACACTCTCTCTGAAAACATTGATCAGTTGTTGTGTCGCACGACTCCGCATCTCTGATTCCTCCACCATTTCCATCATTCCTTCAGCCATTAATTGGTTCACAAACATACATTTTTTCTGTTGCATTCGAGACAGAGGATACTGAACAGATTCAGATGGCGATTTTGGCAGGCTTGTATTATTGATAGTGGAGAGTGTCTCGACCACTGCATCATAACATAAATTAGGAGGGGAACCAAACAGATTAATCATGAGTTATTGGCATATTACCTGGCCTAGATTTATTGGAAAGAAATGCTACCTCTTGAGCACTGCGTTGGATTTCCCCGAAGAGGAGAGGATGATGCAGCAAAGTAGCGTAAGTATTTCCCTCAGTTTTTGAGAACCAAGGTATAAATCTAGTAGGAGGCTACGCGCGAGTCCCTCGTACCTACACAAAACGACAGCTCCTCGCAACCAATGCGATTAGGGGTTGTCAATCCCTTCACGGTCACTTACGAGAGTGGGATCTGATAGAGAAGATAGATAATATTTTTGGTATTTTTGGTATAGAGATGCAAAGTGAAAAGTAAAAGGCAAAGCAATAATAAAGCGATGGAGATTGATATGATGAGAATAGACCCGGGGCCATAGATTTCACTAGTGGCTTCTCTCAAGAGCATAAGTATTTCTACAGTGGGTGAACAAATTACTGTTGAGCAATTGACATAATGAGCATAGTTATGAGAATATCTAGGTATGATCATGTATATAGGCATCACGTCCGAGACAAGTAGACCGACTCCTGCCTGCATCTACTACTATTACTCCACCCATCGACCGCTATCCAACATGCATCTAGAGTATTAAGTTAAAAACAGAGTAACGCCTTAAGCAAGATGACATGATGTAGAGGGATAGTTTCATGCAATATGATAAAAACCCCATCTTGTTATCCTCGATGGCAACAATACAATACGTGCCTTGCTGCCCTTTCTGTCACTGGGAAAGGACACCGTAAGATTGAACCCAAAGCTAAGCACTTCTCCCATTGCAAGAAAAACCAATCTAGTAGGCCAAACCAAACTGATAATTCGAAGAGACTTGCAAAGATAACCAATCATACATAAAAGAATTCAGAGAAGATTCAAATTTTATTCATAGATAGACTTGATTATAAACCCACAATTCATCGATCTCAACAAACACACCGCAAAAAGAAGATTACATCGAATAGATCTCCAAGAGAGAGGGGGAGAACATTGTATTCAGATCCAAAAAGAGAGAAGAAGCCATCTAGCTACTAACTATGGACCCGAAGGTCTGAGGTAAACCACTCACACTTCATCGGAGAGGCTATGATGATGTAGAAGCCCTCCGTGATGATGGCCCTCTCCGGCGGAGCTCAGGAATAGGCCCCAAGATGGGATCTCATGGATACAGAAAGTTACGGCGGTGGAATTAGGTTTTGGCCCGTGTCGATCGTTTGAAGTGCGTGAGGTATATATAGGAGGAAGGAGTGCGTCGGTGGAGCTTGGGGCGCGCGCTCCACCCTCGTGACCGCCTCGTGGCTTTCTTGACGGAGGGTCCAAGTCTCCTGGGTCTTATCTGATGAGAAAATCACGTTCCCGAAGGTTTCATTCCGTTTGGACTCCGTTTGATATTCTGTTCTCCGAAACACTGAAATAGGCAAAAAATAGCAATTCTGGGCTGGGCCTCCGGTTAATAGGTTAGTCCCAAAAATAATATAGAAGTGGAAAATAAAGCCCAATATAGTCCAAAACAGTAGATAATATAGCATGGAGCAATCAAAAATTATAGATACGTTGGAGACGTATCAAGAAACAATGGGGCTGCCTTGCTGTTTTCAGAGTTTGTCTTCTTATCTTCAGCAGCCTGCACCAAATTAAGACACTAGCATTGCTATCATTGGCCAAGTCAGATAATAGGAAACCAACATTGGCGCAAAGAACGTTTGGGAAACTAGCCAACACCAAATTAACACAATATGGCACGACTATCATCAGCTAGGTAAGGTAATACGAAAGCAACATTGACACAATGAATGAATGGGCAACCAGAGCGACACTACAATTCAGTAATGTGCATGATATGAGATAGTACACTCATGCAGCTCAGTATGCAAAACTACCAGGCAATTTTCTTTACAGAAATCAACATTGGCACCTTTAACATTTTGCTACAACTAATTTTAGATCAGGCAAAGGTTGGATTCCCGCCGATTAACAAAATACATGCTGATGTAAAAATATCGTGATATACAACAGGTACTTACATTAGCATTGGAGCACAGAGAATTAGCGCAAGATGTTTTCCTCGAATACAATCCCAATGAAGGAAATCTTCTTTCATTTAATCTTATTTTCTAAAAGAGAGATGGGTAAGAAACATGTAGAAAATATGATCAGAATGCTATAAAATTTCATGATGCGAGGATACGCACACGCTTCTTAGAACGGAGTTGACATTCTTTTGCTGGACTGGAGCGGACTAGTTCTTTGGCCACTAGAATCTACTTATTATCAGTGGGAGTTGGGTTTCTCTGTGCTGGAGAAGTATCTATGAAAAATGGAGTTGGTTTATTATCTCCTGGCGTTTGGATCTTTTGCAAAGACCTGGTTTGTAACCCTTCAGATTCTAACATAGCCGTCTTCCCCTTGCATGCCTTATATAGAAGAATGGTGCTTCAATTATAAAACATGCTACAACAGATATGGAATAGGTACTGAAGAATAGAAAGGCATGACATATTGACATGTATTCCCTCCATCCGGAAATAAATGGATGGGTCTAGCCGTATTTCAGTTCTAGATACATCCAGTTTTATCCATTTCTGCGTCATGTAATCCAGACGGAGGGAGTATGATGTAAGAGCTAGGGATACGACAGGACAACACAGTAAAAAAACACTGAAAACCCACTGCAGAACCAAAGTAATCAGACCCACTGATATGAGATAGTACACTCATGCAGCTCAGGGTGCAAAACTACCAGGCAGTTTTCCTTTCAAAAATCAACATTGTGGCCTTTAATCATACATTTTGCTACAACTAAATTTAGATCAGATAAAGGTTGGATTCATGCCGATTAACAAAATACATGCTGACGTAAAAATATAGTGATATACAACAGGTACTTACATCTGCATTGGAGTACAGAGAATTCCTGCAAGAATCTTTCCTCACTGCATTTATACCAAAGCAGAAATTCTTCTATCCGTTAAGCTTATTTTCTAAAAGAAAGATGGGTAAGAAACATGTAGAAAATATGGTCAGTATGCTATTAAATTTCATGACGCAAGGATACACACACGCTTCTTAGAATGGAGTTGACATATTTTTGCTAGACTGGAGCGGACTAGTTCTTTGGCCACTGGAATCTGCTTATTATCAGTAGGAGTTGGATTTCTCTGTCTTTGGAGCAAGATCTATAAAAACTGGAGTTGGTTTATTATGTCTGGCGTTTGGATCTTTTGCAAAGACCTGGTTTGCAACCCTTCAGATTCTAACATAGTCGTCTTCCCCTTGCATGCCTTGTATAGAAGAATGGTGCTTCAGTTATAAAACATGCTACAACAGAGAGATGGAATAGGTCTTGAAGAATAGAAAGGCATGACATATTGACATGTATTCCTCCATCCGGAAAAAATGGATGGGTCTAGGCGTATTTCAGTTCTAGATACATCCTTTTTATCCATTTCGCAACATGTAATCCGGACGGAGGGAGTATGGTGTAAGAGCTAGGGATACGACATGACAACACGATAAAAAAACACTAGTTGAATGTAAAACTATATGCTAGCGAGAATACGATAGAAAAACTAAGGCAGCATACACGTATGATTGGGAAACTAAGATGGCATTGCAGCAGAGCACTAGAACAACACTTCACCGTAAAAAACATGGTATGGTAGATGATGAAGTACGTCTTGATGAATAACAATGCATAAGATATTCGAAGCATGATGTCCAAATTAAGCAGATGGCATTGCGATAGAGTAGAATGACAGCACTTGAATTTGAGAACATGTTATCATGAATGGAATAGGTGCTGAAAAACAGGAAGGCATGACATATTTACATGCATGGTCAACATGCTAAGCACATGGCATTGCAACCGAGTAGATACACTCCAGGACATTATATGCATGTTGTACCCATATCACGGGCCAAGTTAGAGCAAGGACCTTGTGGGGTGAAGAGGATTCAACATCTTTCTGCAAGTCTTCTAAAGAACTGCCTTTACATGTTCCATCATATTGGGTATCATTGACATCAAGTTTATTGGCCTTTACATTGCTCTGTGAGGTTCTTGTGGATATATCAGTGTGTGCAATTATATCTGACATGCATGGAAGACAACTAGTAGTTAGATTTATGTAATGAGTGCCTGTAGGAGACGACATAAATAGTAGGACTGGGGTTAACTAGCAGCAACAGGTCTAAAAAACTAAAGGGAGAACACAGAGGAAAGCTACAGAATATGTATCGTTTGTACTCGAGATTAACTAGATGGCACACAAAAGTATTAAAGAATAACATAGGTAATACTAGAAGTGGTATAATACTATAATCACCAGCCTGTGGGATAGCATTGGCTGATGGATGATAGCTATGGAACATCGTTACCTAAAGAACAAGTATCTTAGCTGAACTATGGAACAACGTTAACTCCTGAACAAGACCCATAAGAGATCAGCATGAATATACAGTGAAATGTGATAATCTATTTTCCATGCTTAGATGAATAACAAAGCCGTAAATGTTGCACATAAGTAAGATGAGGGTACAAGCTATCTGGCCGCCATCCATAGGAGTGAGCATCATGTGCTGACTTGTCGATGGTCCTGCAGTTGTTGTGGTTGTCCATGTCGGGCATGCGCATTCGATGCAGGGAACTATTGAGTGGGGACTATAGCTCCCTTCTGGTGTATGCTTCCCTTGTTGGAGCAGCTGCGGTGAGTCGGAAGACGGTGTGGCCGAAGATGCAGATAACGCATAATGTTAAGAACGACACATCTCTTTGATCTGAAGAAATACACTAAGAGATCAACAACAAGGTAAGAGAGTGGTCACACGTCTGTTGACTGATACTAAATTGGGGTAACACGATTTTATTTTATTTTGGTTACCCCGGGAGGCACAAGACGGCCATCAAGCCGTCGTTGAGGCAGCTCCAGCAACACGGAGTAAGAGGCACATGACCCAGTGCATGACGGCAAATGGACAGCGTCTCCGGCATTAAGGAGGAGGGCGGCTGTGAAATTGGTGCGGTGGGGGGCGCCATGGAGGAGGGGCTGAGGTTTCGCGGCTCGGGGAAGGGAGCTTCCGGGGAGAAGGTGATTTGGCGCCCACAAAGTCTGAATGGGGGGGGGGATTGGGAGGTGAGTGGAACCATGTTTTACGGACGCATTTGTCTAAAATGTGAGGGGGAGTTACAGTTCTACCCCTGCGTTTAGGCTTCTCGGCTAGGGTCTGTGTACTGAGGGTCGGGGATAGTAGAGTAACTTTGCTTCTCCCCAAATAGTGGGCGGGAGCGATTTCGGGCGAGGAGGGCGTGTTTTGAAATATAGTGGGCGCGAGCGATTTCGGGCGAGGAGAGCGTGTTTTGAAAAAGTGGGCGCGAGCTATTTTGGGCGAGGAGAGCGTGTTTTGCCGACCATGGCTTATGAATTATTCGGCACATGTCATTTCGGCCGAGAAGAAGGCACGCTTGGATGAAGTTACGAACCTACCCTCGATGCACAAAGGGCCAATTAATGCGTCTCCCACATAGGACGGTAATTTCGCGTCTCCCATTTATTTGCTCGGGCGAATTCCACCGAGCAGAGGATGTTTAACGGTTCGTTCAAAATTTGGGAGACGACCATCCATGTCTACCTTACCAAGTCGATTCAAAACAAATTTAGAAATATTAGCTTGCCACTTCTTTGATATACGCATATATCCGTTCATGTGTGGATTGCAGACAACATGTTCTCCAATTTAAATATTTGAATGCAAGTTTATATCGAAACATGGTTTATATCAATCTTTGATGCATAAAACGCGACCTCCCCCTCTCCCGGACTCCTGCTCTCTCTCTCTCTCTCTCTCTCTCTCTCTCTCTCTCTCTCTCTCTCTCTCTCTCTCTCTCAATCTTCAATTCTCTCTTTTACATCCAACACACAAACCTTGTTGGTCCTCTCTCTTTCTCTCCATCTCTCTCTCTTTGTGTGTGTGCGTGGGGGAGGGGGGGGGGTCTTTCTAGTTCGCATGCATATATACTCCATCTATAGGTCTGTCTCGCACACTATGTATAATTCTCTAGTCCAAGCTAGATATCTTGGGTGCACTCATCGTACGCACACAAATTCCTTGGCTCGTTGCCAGTAACTCTCTCATGCACCACTCTGTCGTCTCAGAGCTCTTCCCCCCTCTCTCAAACTCTCCATCTACCTGGGTCACACATACACATGCATATCTCACTCGCACTCGATAGGCCCATCTAAAACTCTATCTCTATCCCTCGTTCTCTCTCCATCTCACACGCACACACACACACAATCTCATGCCTAGCTAGCCAAGTATGATGGTCTCTCACTCAATTGTAGGCACACGCAGTCCCCCCTATATGTATATTACTAGCTAATCTTAGTCTCCATCACAAACATGTGCATGGTCTATCTCGATTTCTCTCGGGACATCTTTCTATTGCGCACGCACCTCCCTCGATCTCCCACCCATATAGTCCCCTCACGATCTCGAGGGGGCATCTCTATCACAAACACACCCTCTCGCCCTCCCCATGTGTCCATGTTCTCCATGTGTCCCTCTCGACCTTTGTTCCTTGTTGGCCAGACCTCTGTTGGACATGTGCTATAGGGGTGTCTCTCTCCGTTGTAAACAATCACACACTAGCTATCTTCATGTATCTCCTCGCCTCGCTTTTCTATCTCGGAGATGCATGCGTGATAAGTTCGCCTAAGAAACGAAAAAACACGCACTCTCTCTAATTTATCGCTTTCTCTTTCACACACATACTATTTTTGCACACTTATTCATTCTCCTTCACACGCACTTGATCCCTCTCGACTTAGGCACTCTCCTCGGTCCATAGCATATTGATTTACTGAAAAGTCAAACATCACAAGGTTTGACCATGTACGTGGAGAAAAACAATTACATCTGGAACGACAAACATATACCATTAGATTCACCATGAGATGTAGTTTCGTATGATGTATCTTTGGTATTGAAGATATAAATAACATTTGTGTAAACCTGATCAAAGTTTCCAAAGTTTGACTTCTAAAAAAATTACATGCACTACATTATCGAGCGGATGGAATATCTCTTTCCCCCTCTCAACTATCTGACGCGCCACTCAGCCTTATCGGGGCTCCTCAATCTCTCTCAAACTTTATATCTCCCTGGTTCACACATACACATGTCTCGCTCGTGCTACACATATAGACCCATGCAACACTCTCCGCCCTTGTTCTCTCTCTATGTGACACGCACCCCCCTAATAAGTACCATAATCCCTCACTCCATCATAGGCGCAAGCAACCCCCCTAAGTATGATTATCTCTCACTAGCCATCAGGAACACACGTATTGTATCCTTCCATCCATACGTCTATCTCGATATCTCTAGTGGTATCTTCTATCGCGCACACACCTTGTCACTCGATCTCCCACCCATGTAGTTCCATCACGATCTCCAGGGGATCTCCCTATGACAAACATACACTCTCTCCTCCCCATGTCTGCATTTTCTCCGCACGTCTCTCTGGACCTCTCTCCCTTGTTTGTCAGACCCCTCTTGGCCACGTGCTAGGGGTCTTGCTCTCTCAGTTGGAAACAACCACACACTATCTCCTCACCTTGCTTCCGTTGTCGAAGATGCATGTGTGATATGTTTGCATAAGACACACACGTTTTTTCTCGACTTTTATCGAGTGTTGTCCATGTCTCTTTCACACACGCACACACACTTTTTTCACTCACTCTTTCTATTTCACTCTCTCTCTCTCTCTCTCTCTCTAGTTAGGGACTCTCTCACGTCTATAAGCATATGGATGTTTTGAAAAGTCAAACCTCAGAAAAAGTTTGACCAGGTATATGTGGAGAAAAACATTTACATCTGGAAAGATCATTAGATTCATCACAACACGTACTTATTCATACTATCATTTATCTTTGGTATTGTAGATATAAGTAATTTCTTTATAAACTTGGTCAAAGTTTCAAAAGTTTGACTTAAAAAATGTTGGAACTACATTATCGAGCGGAGGAGTAGCTCTTTCTCTCTCTCTCTGCTATCTCTCACGGGCCTCCCTCTCACACGAACACTCTATATCGACGGATTATCGCTCACTCTGTCAGTATAGCTCAGTATATTGTTTAGTTGACGGTCAACCAGTCCACATGCTGCTTTGTCACTCTTGTTCTGTATCTTCGTGTCTGGCCCATGTGGCGATGGGTGAAAATAAGTAAACTAGAGGCCCATCGACACGCGGTGAAGTAAACAAAGTTGAAACCACTCGGGTAGCACCCGCATGCTAGTAAATTGAGGCGCGTTGAGGACACACTTCTTCAGCGTGGAGGACGACTTTCACAAGACAATTCACCACTGCTGGGCGGCATGCATGAAGGGCGACTCACAGCACACCCAAAGCACACAACACACACCAGCACACGTGTACACCTGCGTCGCCGACGGTTGAGATGGACGGTGAGTCAGCCAACAAGCGGAGGCGGCTCGAGCCAAAACCGCATCCGGCGAGCCTGGACTTCATCAGCAACCTCCCCGACAACATGTTGCTCGTCATCATCGGCCTCCTCCCCACCAAATCTGCCATGCGGACCGCCCTGCTCTCCCGGCGGTGGCGCCCCCTCTAGCGCCGCGTCCCCCTCAACCTCACTGTCAACAGCTGCCTCTGCGACGGGGATTACAAACACATGGCCGCAGTATCCAATATCCTTTCGTCGCTCCCTGGGCCAGCCAGACGCCTTGTCATCCGCATGTTCAGTACCAACTGCAAGGTCCAACCCAAGTTCTACGAGTGGTTCTTATCCCCCGCCCTAGATCAGCTCGAGGAGCTCAGCTTTGAAGCTGGACGATGTCGCTCTTTGCCGCCGTCCGCGCTCCGCCTCGCGCCAACGCTGCGCTGTTCCAGCTTCAGCTCCTGCTATCTTCCCCAGATTAATGCCGCGCCCGCTGAGGGAGTCCTGGACTAAGGGGTCCTCGGGCGTTCGGCCTGTTATCTATGGGCTGGACTGATGGGCTGTCAAGACACGAAGACCGAAGACTATACCCGTGTCCGGATTGGACTCTCCTTGGCATGGAAGGCAAGCTAGGTGACCAACTATGAAGATTCCCTCTTATGTAAACCGACCTCATGTAACCCTAGATCTCTCCGGTGTCTATATAAACCGGAGAGCATAGTACGGATAGGAAAGATTCATTACCATATACTCATAGGCTAGACTTCTAGGGTTTAGCCATTACGATCTCGTGGTAGATCAACTCTTGTAACACTCATATTCATCAAGATCAATCAAGCAGGAAGTAGTATATTACCTCCATAGAGAGGGCCCGAACCTGGGTAAACATCGTGTCCCCTGTCTCTTGTTACCATCGATCCTAGACGCACAGTTCGGGACCCCCTACCCGAGATCCCCCGGTTTTGACACCGTCATTGGTCCTTTCATAGAGAGTTCCTCTTTGTCGTCGCTAAGAGGGTTGATGGCTCGCCTTGTTGTCAAGGATAATATAATCTCCGGAGGAGCCCTGGCCCCAAGTCAGACCCTTCGTCTCGGCGGCTTCCTCATGGCCGCTGGCTCGGCCCTTAAGCCGATGATGACCTATCAAGTCATCAAAAATCACCTCCGCATTGATCCTGAATATTCCGCCCGCATGGACCTAGTGGAGTTGTCGTTGTTGAAAAAACTCCTGGATTGCATGGCCGCCTTGGGGGTCACTACAGACTACGATCGGGTCGGCCTTAAACCCGACCAGAGAGAAATTAAAATTCCACCAATCACCCATCAGATAGCAGTAGTCGAGGAGCGGAGCAACTCTTCCACTATATTGAAGACGAACTATGTTCGGATCGCCGATCTTGAAGAGCCAGATACTTTCCGGCAGAAGGTCATGTCTTTTCCTCCGAACATAAAGGCGGATGACGAGCCTAAAAAATCAGTCGATATCCCAGAGCCCGAACTATCCGGCCTGGTAGACCTCCAAACTCTGGATCCAAAACCAGGTCAGGGTTCGGATTCAATTCCACCCACCCACCCGGACATAGATGCTCTCAGAAGCATCAAACAACAGCCTCAGGAAACGGTCCACCACTTCTGGGGCAGATTCCTCCTTGTCAAAAACAAGGTAAAAGGCTGCCGCGACGAAGACGCGATAGTAGCATTCTGCAACAACTGCGCGGACGAAGGTATCCTTAACACCATCAATCGCCGCCGCATACTAAACTTCGCTGACCTAGAAACCATTGTACAAAAGTACAATGCGATGGAAAGCGCCTGGTAAACTCAAGCAGCTGGCCGGGAACCATCCCGGCTCCCCTTACAGGCGAAAAGGACACACCCCCGTGGCACGCCAAGAGGAACAGTCTAAAAACATAAACCTATTGCGGTGCACGGCACCATTCTGGAGGGATGGCTCAATGGCCCGTGCAAAATACACACGACGCCAGATACCATGGCAACCCACAGCCTTAGAGCATGTTGGATACTCCGGCAGGTAGCCAAGACCGGCGAGGATATCCTTACCAAAGACACCCCAGAACAACACCCTCTAGCAGACGACGACAATAGAGTACTGGCAGTCTTCGAGACATTCGCTTCAAACAACAAGCGTAAAAGGGCCCTGCGCGATCTCGCCGAAGTTTGCCAGGTCACTGCAGTCGACCCATGGAACAACACGGCCATAACCTTCAACGCCAGTGACGAACCTCAATACAGAACAGTCCGAGCACCAGCTGCCCTAGTCCTCAGTCCCATCGTGGACGACTTTCGACTTACAAAACTCCTTATGGATGGCGGCAGCGAGCTAAACCTCATTTACGAGGGCACGCTCCACAAGATGGAAATAGACAGGAGCTGCATCGAGAAAAGCAGCACAACCTTTTGAGGTATCATTCCCAGCCGGGAAGCTCGGTGTGCAGGAAAAATTACACTTGATGTGGTGTTCGGCACGCCGGAGAATTATCGAACCGAAGAAATAACTTTCCAGGTGGCCCCTTTCAACAGTGGGTACCACGCCCTGTTAGGGCGAGAGGCCTTCACACGCTTTCAAGCCATACCTCATTATGGGTATATGAAGCTAAAAATGCCTGGGCCTAAAGGAATAATCACCCTCATCAGTGATCCAGACATAGCCCTCCGCGCCGAGAATAAAACCGCATCCTTGGCCCTCGAGGCATTGTTTGAGGCCCTTGCGGCCGAAGAACTAAGCGCACTACGCTCCACCATGGATAAGGACGTTGTGATCCTGGACAAACGACCCAAATCCACTTCCTTCAAGCCAGCAGAAGAAATAGTCAAATTTTAGGTCCATCCAACAGACCAGAAGAAGACAACGTCTATCGGAGCACAACTCAGCCCTGCAGTCGACGCCGCACTACGAGACTTCCTGCGTGAAAACTGGGATATATTCGCCTGACATCCTTTCGATATGCCAGGAATCCCGCGCGAGTTGGCCAAACATAGCCTCAACATACTAAAGGGATATAAGCCAGTCAAGCAAGCTCTGCGGCGCTTTTCCGAACCCAAACGACAAGCTATGGGGGAGGAGCTAGCCAAACTCATCGAGGCCAGATTCATCAAAGACATTAAACATCCAGACTGGCTGGCAAACTTGGTAACGGTACCAAAGAAGGATAAATCCTGGCGCCTATGCATCGATTTCAAAGACCTTAACAAGGCCTGCCCTAAGGATCCCTTCCCTCTTCCCTGCATTGATCAAATCATTGACGCCACCGTAGGTCATGACTCGCTATGCTTCCTTGATGCATATTCCGGATACCATCAAATCAAAATGAAGGAGTCCGATCAAGCCGCAACAACATTCATTACACCATACGGGCCGTTTTGCTTCAACACCATGCCTTTCGGGCTCAAGAACACAAGTGCCACCTACCAGTGCATGATCCAAACATGCCTCGAGAAACAGATCGGCAAAACAGTGGAGGCCTACATGGACGACGTCGTCATCAAAACCAGAGACGTCGAAACACTAATAGACGACTTGCGTCTCACATTCGACAACCTCCGCACATACGACATCAAGCTTAACCCGGAAAAGTGCGTCTTCGGCGTACCCGCCGGTAAACTATTGGGCTTCATCGTTTCCAATAGAGGAATTGAAGCAAATCCATCCAAAATCCGAGCTCTGTCACAACTGGCCACGCCAACCGAACTCAAGCAGGTCCAGAAACTCGCTGGGTGTGTGGCAGCTTTAAGCCGCTTCATCTCCAGGTTGGGAGAAAAGGCGCTGCCGTTCTATCGCCTTCTACGGTGCACCGACAACTTCGAGTGGACAGACGCGGCGATGGCTGGACTGGAAGAAATAAAAGCCCTTTTGGCGAGCAACCCAATCCTGGCCGCGCCAAACGCCGGTGAGCCAATGCTCTTATACATATCAGCAACACACCAGGTGGTGAGCACCGTACTCGTCGTCGAACGAGAATAGGACGAACACAAATTCCCGCTCCAGAAGCCGGTATACTACGTATCCACCGTCCTCACACCATGCAAATCCCGGTACCCTCATTATCAAAAAATAACATATGCAGTCTTCATGGCTTCCCAAAAATTGCGACACTACTTTCAGGAGTGCTCTATCACGGTGGCCTCCGAAGTGCCCCTCAATGATATAATTAACAACCAGGATGCAACGGGCCGGATTGCCAAATGGGCCATTGAGCTCCTGCCATTCGACAACACGTACAAACCACATAGAGCCATCAAATCCCAGGTACCGGCCGACTTTGTCACCGAATGGACAGAAGCCGAACTCCCTAATGAGTACGACGTGTATTCCAACTGGGTGATGCATTTTGACGGCTCCAAGATGTTGGCAGGGCTAGGCGGGCGCGTCAGACAACGACCCCACAGAAACATCGTCCAGTACGTACTCCAAATATTATACACAGACTCCAACAACACAGCCGAATACGAGGCCTTGCTACATGGCCTCCGGATGGCCGTATCAATGGGCATACAACGCCTGGAGGTGCGCGGGGACTCAAACCTCGCAATATCCCAAATTAATGGAGACTTTGATGCCAAAGATGCAAAAATGGCAGCTTATCGCAGCGCCGTTTTGAAGATGTCGGCCCGGTTCGAGGGACTCGAATTTCATCACATCGCCCGCGAAAGTAACCAGGCGGCAGACGTCCTTGCTCGCATCGGTGCTAAGCGCTACCCCGTCCCACCTAACATCTTCCTCGAAAGGCTCTTTAAGCCATCCGTGGTATGGCAAGGGGGAGATAGCAACGACAGTCCCGTTCTGAACACAAACACAGATAACGAACACACCGATATCATCGGAGGCTCAACCACCGAAGTAACACCATCGGCCAACTTCATCATGGCAGTAATTGCCCCGTGGACCGAACCATTCTTGGCCTACTTTATTAGGAAGGAGCTCCCAAAAGATCAAAACGAGGCTCACCGCATAGTCCGGCGCTTGAAGGCCTATAAAGTTCACGAAGGAGAGCTCTACAAGAAAAGCACTACCGGAGTCCTTCAAAGGTGTATCTCCGAGGAGGAGGGGCGGCAACTTTTGGCAGAAATTCACGCGGGTCTCGGTAGACACCACGCCGCAGCCCGGGCACTTGTCAGCAAGGCCTTCCGTACAAGATTTTACTGGCCCACGGCCCGCGCAGACGCACAGGACCTCGTCCAACGCTGTGTTGGATGCCAACTCTTCGCCAACCAAAGCCATATGCCCCCAACCGCACTACAAACAATCCCCATTACATGGCCCTTTGCCGTCTGGGGCTTGGACAAGGTCGGACCCCTTAAAGGGGGAAGCCATAAGAAAAAATATCTTTTGGTCATGGTGGACAAATTCACCAAGTGGATAGAGGCTAGACTGGTTAAAACGGCCGAGTTCGGACCGGTGATTGCATTTATATCGGATGTGGTACACCGTTACAGTGTACCGCATAGCATCATCACCGATAATGGTTCGAATTTCACAGCCGATGAGGTGAAAACCTGGTGTGCTAATCTGGGCATTAAGCTCGATTACGCCTCTGTCTACCACCCGCAAACAAACGGTCAAGTCGAGCGAGCCAATGATCTTATTATGAGCGGCATCAAACCCAGACTAGTGCGTTCTTTAAAAGAATCAGACAAACACTAGGTCGAGGAGCTCGACTCCATACTCTGGGGGCTGCGGACCACGCCCAACCGTACTACCGGATACACACCTTTTTTCATGGTGTACGGTGCAGTGGCCGTGTTGCCCTGCGATATTATACACGACTCACCTCGAGTGCGTATGTACGAGGAGAAAGAGGCCGAGTTGGATCGGCAGGACAGCCTAGATGCCCTGGAGGAAGAGCGCGACGTCGCCAAAGCCCGTTCAGCATTTTATCAACAGTAGGCTCAAAGATATCAAAGCAGAGAGGTACGGGCCAAGACTTACAATGTTGGCGAACTCGTTCTACGCTTACCGGAGAAGAAAAAGGACAAACTCAAGCCCAAATGGGAGGGTCCCTTCATAATCGACAAAGTTCTCACCGAAGGAGCGTACCGTCTTCGTGACGCATCAAACAATCGCCTAGAGCCGAACCCTTGGAACGCGGCTAGACTCCGAAGGTTCTATGCCTAGTGCCGAACTCTTCGTTAGTATCCTTCTCCCCTATAGTTTCCATTACGCTTCCTCCCTTTTACACAATTCTTTTCGCTTTAAAGCACTCATTCGGCTTGACCGAACACTGCTGACGTACACATCTTTACATATGTACGCCCATTATACCTGGGGGCTTCTCTAACAGAAGCTTGTTAATATTATTTTCCGAGCATCAAGCTCATCACACATGCGCGTTTTCCCGCATGTCTTTTCTTCGCCATTATATGCATCGATATGACTTAAGTTTTGGCCAAGTTGGGTTGCTGGCTCTGTGCTTACCCCCGTTCCCGATTGTTCGACTAGGTGGTAAAGGAGCACCTCTGTGATTATTACTGCGGGTCATCCGGATGTGTACCTCGGACTGGGTGAAGCCGAAATCTAGCGTTCTTAAGGGAATATTCGGTCGGTGGATGAAAAAGTCTCTTTTGCACTCACTCTATTGTGAACCCGCAGAAGCTATACATACTGTGTTTTTCACATCACAATTCGGACATGTCTACTAATGTATGCACACCCAGGGAAAGGAACCCTTAACGAAACTATTCTCTCTGGAAGATGTTTCTTACGAATCAAATGTAATATAACATAACTAGCAGAATACAACTTGTCTGTTCAAGCAATTATGACCCCTACGCCTAGTTTTCCAGGCATGCCCCGGCCTATTCGGCCGTGAGGGTATCCGGAAACACTCCGTACCCTTGAGTCCGGAGGTTGAAGCGAAAAGGTCTGCCATGACAAATGATATACAGTTCAGCTAGAACTCCACATGGTGAGGAAAGTACATAGTCACTTGGACTCAAACACTTCCTCCTCTATACCGTCCAACAGGCGATCTGACTTACAATCCCGTTGGGAATATTTGGCGGCCACCTCTACTTGGTCATACACTAAACTAACGGGAATTTCTTCCCCATTCGGCCCTACCGGTCTGACATGCGCCATGTGATTAGGATCAAGCTTGGTATACCGAGTCTTCACCATGGCCCAAGCCTCTTGCGCACCCTCTCGACAGGTTGATATCTTCCATAGCCGGATACGCCGCCGCGCTCCTTTGAATCGCTCTACAAGCTCCTCCATACTTCCTAGAGGGGAGGAGGAGGGCCATACAGCCTTGGCAACACTCCGCGTTGCCAGCCTCACCTATTCATGCACTTGTGATAGCTTACGCAGCAGATCACTTGATGATCCAGACACCTCCTCTTCAGGACGGCCCGTCAATATACCTGCAAGCATGGCTATATCAGTTTCATTTCTCTCCGAACTACTAAAAACAAAGAAGTTCAGAAACATACTGAACATGCCGCCCCGCAGTTTCTTGTTCTCCTTTACGGAGTCGGATAGCTGGGCCCACACATCCTTCAATTCTTCACCCAACTTAGTGTTGGAGTCCTGCAGCTTGTTTTTCTCATCCCTGACGCGGGTCAGCACACGTTCGCCTGCGGCGTGTTGCCTCTTTGCCTCTTTTTCTCCCTCTTGGGTGGTCTTCAGCTCCTTCACAAATTGATCAGGCGACCCTATTATGCGATCAGTGGCAGTATTAGCACAGTTGGTATACATTCACTATTCCTCACTAGAGGGGAACGTTACCAGTGGACAACTTCTTCAAATTTTCCAGTTCGGCGACATTGTTCCAGCTCTTGGGATAGCAGGTTGTTCTTCTCTGTAAGAACCTGGCTATACAACGGTCCTTAAGTCAGTTGTACCAACTGCTTTCAGTCCCGGGGGCTACTGGCATATGGTTATCCTATTCGGACAAAGGAAACTTCCCGCACATCTGTTAAATACTGCTTCGTGGCTCTACTAAGCCCGTTTCGAGCAGTTCGGATGTATGCATCGGCCGAGCTGAAGGCATTGAATGCCTCTTCCGAAAACTCAGGGTCTCGGAAAACAGCACTGCAGCGCCGATGATCAATGGCACTCTCCACTTCCGAGCTGGTAACGGACATATTCTCCAAACCATCGGCCGAAGGACCGTCCGACACTGTTCATATGTTGGCTCCCGCCTTTCCAACGGGGTCTAAATCCCGGGCGCTGGGAGTACGGCTGGCCGGACCGTCGGATTTAGTCCGATGAACCTTTTTCCTGGTGTCAAACAAGCGTACAACTTACAGTTGGATGTGACTGTTGAAGTATGCCTTTAAATTCTTACCTCTTTGACGAGGGACCGGTCGTGACTTCACCGACCTTCCTTTTAGAAGCCTTGCTCGGCGCCAGAGCCGCTCTCTTTGGAGCCGCCCCTGGAGTAATGTGACGCGTCGAACGTCTCCCCCGTGGAGCACGATACAGTGCAATGGGTGAGGTAGTGCGAGGAAGCTCTTTTGAGAGAGGTTTTTTCTCAACAACTTACGTGGGAAGCAGGAAGAAGACCAGGGTAATCGGAGATAATGGCCACTTCCATGCCATCATAGCTCGCCTGGTAAAACACCCCTTCCACGAGTACCACGAATATATCCGGATCTTCTTCATACCCGGGATCCAGCTCCCGGTTGTGGTCCTCAGGCTGTGGGGCGGAATTGTGAAACCCCTCGGTGATTCTTCGCCAATGCTGTTATAAGCGGATTAGAAATTTGTCAAAGGTAATCCGGGAAGCGAAATGAGTAAAGCAGAAGGATTGGGGCTTACACAACTGGGAGGATTATACATAGAATATCCATCTCTGCGATTTATTCGATGAAATTCTTCTTCCTCCCCTTTGAACAGCTCGGCCAGTATTTTGGCCAGAGCGGCGGGTGCCTGGACCTTTTCGACCACAACGGGAGGCGTCGTCCTCCCCGTTGTAATGCCACATTGGGAGCCCTCTGTATTGAAGCGGCTGAACCCCTCGCATTATGGAGGTCGCCATTACCTCAACCATTGTTAGTCCGGATTGGGCGAGCGTCTTTATCTCGCCCAAGAGCTGACGAACCTCCGCACTGTCATCCTCCTCAAGGCTCCGGGGGTGCTAACTGTGGTGTTTCTTTAGCGGAACCCTTGCAAATTCAGGGAGACCCTTTCGAACTGGGTCGGGAAGTGCAACGTCCTCGATGTAGAACCACTCAGAAAGCCATTCTTCAGATGCCTTCTTTGGTGTGCCAGACGGGTATCCGGTATCAGCGATGCGCCACACTTCGGCTCCGCCCACTTCAAATATTGACCCCTCATGGTTATGCGGGACAAGAACGAACAATTTTCTCCACAGTTTGAAATGGGCTTCAACGCCCAGAAATAGCTCGCATAAAGCAACATAACCTGCAATGTGCAGGATAGAGGCGGGAGTGAAGTTATGCAGCTGAAGGCCACAATACTCCAGAAGCCCTCGGAGGAACGGGTGGACTGGAAATCCGACACCTCTTATCAGATAGGGGACGAGGCACACACGCTCCCCCCCGGACGGATTGGGGGAGTCCTCCGCCTAAGTCACATCATTGAAGGAAGCCAGCCCTGCTCGAACAGGGACCAGATCCGTGGGAGGAAGAAATCCCTGCGTCTGCAACTTTGCTAACTGACTATGAGACACATAGCACTTCTCCCACTTGCTTTTCTTTGGGCTGGAACGGGAGGAGGAGCCGGGAATGCTAGCCATGTTGGAATGGTTTCTCCTAGCAGTCTCCGGGGATCTTCTCGGTGTGGTGTCGCATGGATCTGAGATCCAATATCTTTAATAGGTGCGCCCCCTGGCATGGACGGGGTGTTATTTGCAAAAATACCCTGACTTTCCGCATTCGCTCGACATGTGGAAGACGAAGTTATTAGCGCGCATAAGCCGAGGGGAACAATATTGAGTCAACAGCCGAATACATTACTTGGAGAAGGGAACCCGCCTTGCTATGCCGAAGACAATCCGAACACCGAACACCTCGTCATTGAAGCCTGATTCGGGGGCTACTGAGGGAGTCCTGGACAAAGGGATCCTCGGGCGTCCGGATTGATGGGCTGTGAAGACACGAAGACCGAAGACTATACCCGTGTCCGGATTGGACTCTCCTTGGCGTGGAAGGCAAGCTAGGCGACCGACTATGAAGATTCCCTCCTATGTAAACCGACCTCGTGTAACCCTAGATCTCTCCGGTGTCTATATAAATCGGAGAGCATAGTCCGGATAGGACAAATTCATTACCATATACTCATATGCTAGACTTCTAGGGTTTAGCCATTACGATCTCGTGGTAGATCAACTCTTGTAACACTCATATTCATCAAGATCAATCAAGCAGGAAGTAGGGTATTACCTCCATGGAGAGGGCCAGAACCTGGGTAAACATCGTCTCCCCCATCTCCTGTTACCATCGATCCTAGACGCACAACTCGGGACCCCCTACCCGAGATCCGCTGGTTTTGACACGGACACCCGCCCTTCTTCTCCCTCAACTCAAGCAGCTCGACCTCTTCGACGTTGTCATCTCGAAGAAGGCTATGGAGCACCTGCTCCGCAGCTGTACTGCGCTTGAGTACCTTCGCCTTGAGTAGATCCACGGGTTCATTAGCCTCCACATGGCCTCGACGAATCTCCGATGGATTTATGTGTCTTGCTGGCCCCGCAACAAGACATCAATTGGGAAGAGATCACTCCAGCTGTTCCACGTTATGGTCATTGAGAATGCGCCTTTCCTTGAGAGATTGCTTGTATCGGATATAGAAGGTCCAACAAAAATCAAGGTCATTGACACGTCAAAATTGACAGCGTTGGTGCACTCGTCTACCAAATTCTCCGAACTCTTTATTGGATCCGTAATCGTTCAGGTACATCACTCATCTTCTTCCCCGTCTTCTTGAAATTCACATTTTTAAATTTCTTCTTGATGTATTATCGACCGTCTTCCAGAAAATGATTCCCACAAGCTTGACCAAGTCTATGCGCGCATTGAAGATATTGGCAATAAAATCTATCAGCCCCAATCTGGATCAAGTTGTTGGATTCCTTACATGCTTTCCGTGCACGGAGAAGCTACTAATCGAGGTGAAACTTCTTTCCTATTAGTAAACGGTAATCATAACGTAGCTCAAATTTTTTGTAATTTTCCCAAATTACGATGACAAGTGTAGTGTTCAAAACTGCATCTACGCACTGCACCGAAAGAAATGTTTTTAGTATTTTTTCTCACGTGATCACCTGCATCGTTTTTTGTTGTACTACTATAGTAGCCTTGGTTAGTCATAGTGGAAAGTAACTTAGACTACTCCAGTAACTCTATGGTTACCCTAAGAGCAAGTACTACAGCCGTCCTGGTTTACTCTTCCTATTTTGTAGTATCAAAATTTGACCATAGATTTAACTGACAAAATGTTAATGCATGTCACTAAGAACTATATCGTTGGATTCGTATTTGAACATAATTTCAAATGGTGTAATTTTAAGTGACATGCATTGGCATTTTCTTACATAAATATATGGTCAAAATTTTATACTAAATAAGAGGTAGTACAAAAGTGGGCTATAACGGCCCTCTGAAAGTGCAACTATCCCTAGGTGGTTTTGGTAATTCATAACAACATATAGCTCATTGAGCTAATGCTATTCCAAGACAAATATTTCAGGAAATCTCAATGAATAGCATGTCATGGATGATGAAAGTGGATCCCTCAAAATATTGAGGACAAAGGATTGGCTCAAGCTCAAAAGCTCAAGACTCTACATTTTACATTTTAGCGATCGAAGATCACATTGGGTCTATAGGAAAAGCCAATACTATCAAGGAGGGATGAGGTGTTTCTTAATGAGTTTCTTGCTCTACAGTGCTTAGTGATATGCTCCAAAACCCTCAACTACTTTCTCACATCCACATATGACCTAATCCTAAAGTCAAACTCGGCCCTACCGATTCTTTCTATCCGGCGCCACCGAGTTCAAATGTCATAGCCACTGCCACAAACCCTAGGCAAATCGGTCTCACCGATAGGGATCTCGGTCTCACCGAGATGGGATTGGAATCTCTCTGTTTCCCTTCGTAACGTTTCGATCTAACTGAAGTGAGCGATCGGTCCCACCGAGATTGCAATGTAAATTCTCTGTTTCCCTTTCGTAACATTTCGGTCTCCCCGAAAAGAGCGAATAGGTCCCACCGAGTTTACCTGACCAACTATCTGGTTAGCTAATTACCAAAATCTGTCTCACCGAGTTTGTGTAATCGGTCTCACCGAGATTACGTTATGCCCTAACCCTAACCATATCGGTCCTACCGAGTTGCATGTCGATCCACGAAAACCCTAACGGTCACTAGGTTTACTAAATTGGTCTGACCGAGTTTTATGATTCGGTCCCACCGAGTTTGGTAAATTGTGTGTAGCAGTTAGATTTTGTGTGGAGGCTATATATACCCTCCACCTCCTCTTCATTCGTGGAGAGAGCCATCGAACAAACCTACACTTCCAACTTACCAGTTCTGAGAGAGAACCACCTACTCATGTGTTGAGGCCAAGATATCCCATTCCAACCATATGAATCTTGATCTCTAGCCTTCCCAAGTTGCTTTCCACTCAAATATTCTTTCCACCAAATCCAAATCCTGTGAGAGAGAGTTGAGTGTTGGGGAGACTATCATTTGAAGCACAAGAGCAAGGAGTTCATCATCAACACACCATTTGTTACTTCTTGGAGAGTGGTGTCTCCTAGATTGGCTAGGTGTCACTTGGGAGCCTCAGACAAGATTGTGGAGTTGAACCAAGGAGTTTGTAAGGGCAAGGAGATCGCCTACTTGTGAAGATCTACCGCTAGTGAGGCAAGTCCTTCGTGGGCGACGGCCATGGTGGGATAGACAAGGTTGCTTCTTCATGGACCCTTCGTGGGTGGAGCCCTCCGTGGACTCATGCAACTGTTACCCTCGTGGGTTGAAGTCTCCATCAACGTGGATGTACGATAGCACCACCTATCGGAACCACGACAAAAACATCCGTGTCTCCAATTGCGTTTGAATCCTCCAAACCCTTCCTTTACATTCTTGCAAGTTGCATGCTTTGTTTTCCGCTGCCTATATACTCTTTGCATGCTTGCTTGAATTGCGTGATGATTGCTTGAATTGTTCAAAGTTAGCTAAAATCTGCCAAAGTCTAAAATTGGGAAAAGGTTAAGTTTTTAATTGGTCAAGTAGTCTAATCACCCCCCCTCTAGACATACTTCAAGGTCCTACAAGTGGTATCAGAGCTTTGGTCTCCATTTTCTTTCTTCTCCCTCAACTCAAGCAGCTCGACCTCTTCGACGTTGTCATCTCGAAGAAGGCTATGGAGCACCTGCTCCCGCGGTATCTGCATCAAGGCCGAGTACCTTCGCCTTGAGCAGATCCACGGGTTCATTAGCCTCCACATGGCCTCGATGAATCTCCGATGGATTTATGTGTCTTGCTGGCCCCGCAACAAGACATCAATTGGGAAGAGATCACTCCAGCTGTTCCACGTTATGGTCATTGAGAATGCGCCTTTCCTTGAGAGATTGCTTGTATCGGATCTAAAAGGTCCAACAAAAATCAGGGTCATTGACGCGTCGAAATTGACAGTGTTGGTGCACTCGTCTACCAAATTCTCCGAACTCTTTATTGGATCCATAATCGTTCAGGTACATCACTCATCTTCTTCTCCGTCTTCTTGAAATTCACATTTTTAAATTTCTTCTTGATGTATTATCGATCGTCTTCAAGAAAATGATTCCCACAAGCTTGACCCAGTCTATGCGCGCATTGAAGATATTGGCAATAAAATCTATCGGCCCCAATCTGGATCAAGTTGTTGGATTCCTTACATGCTTTCCGTGCACGGAGAAGCTACTCATCGAGGTGAAACTTCTTTCCTATTAGTAAACGGTAATCACAACGTAGCTCAATTTTTTTGTAATTTTCCCAAATTACGATGACAAGTGTAGTGTTCAAAATTGCATCTACGCACTTGTAACGCCCTCGATGCGGCTATATCTCCCACGTGTCGAGGCACGACTTAGAGGCATAACCGCATTGAAAGCAATGTCGCAAGTGAGGTAATCTTCACACAACCCATGTAATAAATAAGGGAAAAGATACATAGTTGGCTTACGATGCCACTTCACACAATACATAAATAAACATCCATCATTCAAAGTACACTCAAGGTCCGCTCACGGAACCAAAATAAAAGAAGATACCCCAAATGCTACAGATCCCGGATCGTCCCAACTGGCACCACTACGATCATCGGGAAAAGACACATAGTAACGACCACGTTCCTCGTCGAACTCCCACTTGAGCTCGGTTGAGTCACCTGCCGCATCGTCGGAACCTGCAACTGTTTTGGAAGTATCTGTGAGTCACGGGACTCAGCAATCTCACACCGCGAGATCAAGACTATTTAAGCTTATAGGAAGGACAGAGTAGTAAAGTGGAGCTGCAGCAAGCGACTAGCGATATGGTGGCTACATCGCAAAAGAGAGCGAGGAGAGAAGCAAAGCACGGACGTGAAACTAGTAGCGATCAAGAAGTGATCCTGAACTACTTACGTCGACATAACTCCAACACGTGTTCACTTCCCGGACTCCGCCGAGAAGAGACCATCACGGTTACACACGCGTTGATGTGTATTTTATTTGAGGTCAACTTTGGGTTTTCTACAACCGACATTAACAAATTCCCATCTGCCTCATAACATGGGCACGGCTTTGAAAGATATTACCTGCAGGGTGTCCCAACTTAGCCCATTATAAGCTCTCACGGTCAACGAAGGATATTCCTTCTACCGGAAGACCCGATCAATCTCGGAATCCCGGACTACAAGACATTTCGACAGCAATAAAACAAGACCAGCAAAGCCGCCCGAATGTGCCGACAAATCCCGATAGGAGCTGCACATATCTCGTTCTCGTGGCACACGGATTGTCCAAACTTCCGATAGGCCAGCTCGAGTTGCCTGATGGCCACCGGCGGTCGACAGTTTGGACCAGCACTCGAGAGGAGAACTGGCCCGGGGTTAAAATAAAGATGACCCTCGGGCTCGCGAAAACCGGGGAAAAGGCTTAGGTGGCAAATGGTAAAACCAAAGTTGGGCCTTGCTGGGCGAGTCTTATTCAAAGCGAACTGTCAAGGGGTCCCATAAATCACCCAACCGTAAGGAACGCGAAATCAAGGAACATAACACCGGTATGACGGAAACTAGGGTGGCAAGAGTGGAACAAAACACCAGGCATAAGGCCGAGCCTTCCACCCTTTACCAAATATATAGATGTATTAAATAGAGCAGATATATATATTGTGATATCCCCAACAAGTAAACATGTTCCAAAAAGGAATAACATCTCCATTTTCCAACAAGGAACAAACTTCGGCTTCACCTGCAACTAGCAACGCTATAAGAGGGCTGAGCAAAGCGGTAACATAGCCAATCAACGGTTTGCTAGGACAGGATGGTTAGGGGCTGACATGGCAATATGGGTGACATGATATAGCAAGTGGTAGGCATCGCAACATAGGCATAGCAAAAGAGCGAGCAACTAGCATAGCAAAGATAGAAGTGATTTCGAGGGTATGGTCATCTTGCCTGCAATGTTCTCAGAGTTGTCGAAAGCTTGATCCTCGTAAGCGTTCTCAACAGGTTCCTCGTTCACGTACTCGTCTCCCGGCTCTACCCAAAGCAACACAAACAAAGGAACCACAATAAATCACGGTGCAATGCACAATCAACATGATGCAAAACATGACATGATATGCGAGATGTGATATGCAATGCGTATGTGCGCTCCGGAAGGTAAATGATGAACCAGGCATCAACTTGGCAAACCAAGTATGCCACTGGAAATAAGAGATGATTTCGGTTGAAATCGATATAAAGATCACCGGAATCGGATGCACGGTTTGCAAATGACAAGCAAAACAAGAATGGCACAAATCTGCCATTAACAGCATGATGCCACTTAGCAAGCAACAATTAATTAAGCTACTGCACCCAAACGTATCAACAAGGCACATGGCAGTTATCTACACAAGATGCTCGACAAAAGATGAGCACTGAGCTACGGCTAGTTCACATCATAACAGGTTCAAACAAGCATGGAAAAAGTGCACAAAATATCAGGCTGGACATGGTAAAAATAGCATCAGGTTGCAATGTTCAGAGCAACAAAACTACATGCTACAGGAACTTAAAATAGCAAAACATGGCATGGCATGAATCTACTCAAAGCATAGAACAAAAGTCCCTTACTGACCATAAGCCAAAAAGGATCAGAAAACATAGTAACACCCATGTCAATATTGAAAGTTTCGTTAACAGATTCAGCAACATGACATGTCAAAAACTGATAACGAGTAGGCATGTTTACAAGCTCAATGCACTCACTACAGAGCCTTATATGGTAAACTAAGCATACATACATCAAGAAGACATGGCATAGAAGATATACATGGCAAGAACAATAACATAGCATATATGGATCAACCACAACAACCTAGGCAAAATTGAATAACATGTAAACAATCTGCCAGGAAACATTTGATAGCAAAAGTAGAGCTCAATTGACTCAAGCTATGGCACTCCATAATTGCAAACAAGGGCATGGATGGATAGAGCAAGACATGCTTTACAAAACATCATTACTGAAGTATCTCAAAATATGCATGGATCTCTCGGTAGCATCAAGTTAACATGGCATCAAAATATCAGCTAAACAGGGCTGAAAACAGCAACATCAGGACACCTACTTTGCATGCTTGTGCTAGTCACCACATAGATCACAAAAATACATGGCATACACCCCTGGAAATATGGCATGGCATATTTCAAAACACATGTAGGACTCAAATTCATAGGGTGCACACAATAATCATGGCAAAAATAACAAAAGTGCAAGTTCTGTTAAGAAACAGAAACTAACATCACATAGCACTCTTCCAATAGCATTTCGGGCATCAATATGAGCTCAAATGAAAATGATGCAATGAGATGAAATGATCTACTCTTCGAGACGAACATTTTGACATATTATACGTGCAAAATGGAGCTACGATGACAAAGATATAGCACGTTGAAAATGACACAAAATATCACTTGGAGGAAAAACTTAGAAGAAAAGAGGGGGAGAAGAAAGTCAGCAGGCGGCTCGGTCAATCCGATCGGGATCCGCCCGATCGGCGACGGCGGCGGGCGGGCGCTGCTCCTCGCCGGAGAGGGAGAGGAGGCGGGCCGGCGGTGAGGAAGGCGCGCCGGAGGAGGCGGTCCGTGCGGCGTGGAGGTGGCGATGGCGGCCGGGCGGCGATGGCGGCAGCGGGCGGCCGGCGGCGGCGGGCGCGGGCGCGCGCCGGCCAGGCGCCCGCGTGGCGGCGAAGCGGGCGGGCGGAGGCGCGGTCGGCTGGATCGGCCGGGCGCGGCTGGCCGTGGGCCTCATCAAGGCGCAAGGCCCATGGCGGCGGCTGCCACATGTCGCGTCCCCGAGTGGCTTGGCCAGGCGGCGGCCAGCGGGCGGACGTGTCCGGCGGAAGCGGACGCTTCGTCCGGTGCGAGGTAGGGGAAGGCTAGGGTTAGACCCGAGATTTGGAGGGTTTGCTTAAATAGGCATAGAGGGAGCTAGGAGAGTCCAAATGAGGTGTAGTTTTCGCCCACGATCGTGATCGAACGACGGAGAGCATGGAAGTGACTTAGATGGGTTATTGGGCTGTTTTGAAGGGGTGTTGGGCTGCAACTTAAAAGAGGCCTTTGCGAGAGTCTGTTAACCGTTGGAGTACCAAACGAGCTCCAAATGACCCAAAACTTGACCGGTGGTTTATGGGTTGGTATACCAAGGCCACTAGACAAACCTCGGTACATTTCGAGAAGGTTTAGTACCCTTTACGGAAAAACGTAAAAGGGCCGCCGGGGAGATAGGAGTGCCGGATTGCAAAACGGACAAAGGGAAAAATGCTCGGAATCATGAGACGAACACGTATGCAAATGCGATGCACATGATGACATGATATAAAATGCATGACATGGACAAAATGCAAAATGAAGAAAACCCAACCACGGAGGGAATATCATATATCAATGCGAAAATGGCAAGAGTTGGAGTTACAAATGGAAAGTTACTTCCGGGTGTTACAACACTCCACCACTACAAGAGGATCTCGTCCGAGATCTAGGACTGAAAGAACTCCGGATATTCAGAACGGAGGTGATCCTCGCGCTCCCAGGTAGCTTCTCGGTCGGAATGGTGTGACCACTTCACTTTCAGGAATTTGATTGACTTGTTGCGAGTCTTGCGCTCGGTTTCTACAAGAATAGCAGCGGGTGCTCATGATAAGAGATCTTCTTGAAGGTCAATCTCTTGAAGTTGATAGTGCGTTCAGGGGTCTTGAAGCACTTGCGAAGCTGTGACACGTGAAACACATCGTGCACGTTTGCAAAGTTGGATGGAAGCTCAAGTTGATAGGCGAGATCGCCTCTTTTCCCAATGATCTTGAAAGGACCCACGTATCTAGGGGCAAGCTTCCCTTTGATACCAAAGCGACGAGTGCCTTTCATTGGAGAGACGCGGAGGTAGACATGGTCTCCGATTTCAAAAGCCACATCACGGTGCTTATCATCATAATAGCTCTTCTGGCGTGATTGCGCGGCTTTGAGATTCTCACGAATGACTTGGCACATTTCTTCTGCTTCTGTGATCAAGTCGTTGCCAAGAAGTTGGCGTTCACATCTCTCGCACCAATTGAGAGGAGTACGGCACTTTCGCCATAGAGAATTTCGAATGGGGCCTTGCCGAACTCGCTTGGAAGCTGTTGTTGTAGGAGAATTCGGCATATGGAAGACAATCTTCCCACTTCATACCGAAAGAAATGACACAAGCCCCGAGCATATCTTCAAGGATTTGATTAACTCGCTCAACTTGGCCACTTGTTTGAGGATGGAAAGCTGTCTTTGAAACGAATGTTGGTGCCCATGGCCTTCAAAAGAATCCCAAAACTTGGAGGTAAAAATGCTGCCACGGTCTGAAGAGATCACTTGTGGAATGCCGTGCAAAGAGACAATCCTGGAGGTGTATAGCTCTGCCAACTGAGCTGCTGTGATGGATTCTTTGATAGGAAGAAAATGAGCCACTTTAGTAAGCTTGTCAATGACAACGAAGATAGCATCATTTCCACGCTTGGACTTAGGAAAACCAGTCACGAAGTCCATTTCAATATGATCAAACTTCCATTCAGGAATAGCAAGAGGTTGGAGGAGACCAGCTGGTCTTTGGTGTTCTGCTTTCACTCTTCTGCAGACATCACACTCATTCACGAATTGAGCAATTTCTCGCTTCATTCGAGTCCACCAATATGACTGCTTGAGGTCATGGTACATCTTCGTACTTCCAGGATGAATGGATAAAAGCGAATTGTGAGCCTCCTTCATAATGACTTTTCTCAGATCACCCTTAGGAACCACAATCCGGTCCTCAAAGAAAAGAGTGTCTTTGTCATCGACGTGGAAGCACTTGTACTTGGAAATGCCCTTGTCGATACCACGTTTCACCTTTTTCACCATGGCATCCAGAAGTTGAGCCTCACGAATCTGATCTTCCAAAGTAGGAGAGACTATGAGGTTGGCAAGAAAGCCTTGAGGAACAACTTGAAGATTCAGCTATGGAAAGCTTCACGAGATCCGGTGAAAGGGCTTGAGGATTAGACTGTTGCAGTAAGCCTTCCTGCTCAAAGCATCTGCAATGACATTGGCTTTGCCCGGAGTATATTCAATACTTGGGTTATACTCTTGAATCATTTTGACCCAACGAGTCTGCCTGAGGTTGAGGTTGGGTTGAGTGAAGATGTACTTGAGACTCTTGTGATCGGTGAAAATGTCCACTTTCCTTCCCAACAAGAGATGTCTCCACGTTATCAAAGCATGGACAACTGCCGCCAACTCAAGATCGTGAGTGGGGTAGTTCTTCTCGTTGGGCTTCAACTGGCGAGAGGTATAAGCCACAACTCTCTTCTCTTGCATTAACACAGCACCGAGACCTTGAAGAGAAGCATCACGAGAAAACTTCAAATGGCTTGGATTCATCGGAGGAGTCAAGACAGGGAGCTGTGACGAGTTTCCTTTGAGAGTATTGAAAGCAACGTCACACTCGGGAGACCGGACATACTTCACATGCTTCGGAGAAGGTTGGAAAGAGGCTTTGCAATCTTGGAGAAGTTCTCAACGAATCTTGACAATAGCTTGCAAGACCAAGAAAATCTGGAGCTGCTTGACATTCGAGGAGGTTCCCAATTCACAATTGCGGACACCTTCTCGGGATTAACAGCGATGCCCTTGGCGGAGATGATATGACCAAGATAAAGCACTTCATCAAGCCAAAATTCACATTTGGAGAACTTAGCATAGAATTGATACTCTCTGAGCTTGTCTAGCACCAATCGCAAATGTTTGGCATGATCCTTCTTATTCTTGGAGAAGACCAAGATATCATCAAGATAGACCAAGACGAATTCATTGGTGTAGGGGTTGAAAATGAAGTTCATCATCCGAGAGAATGTTGGAGGAGCATTGACGAGGCCGAAAGACATGACAGTATATTCATAAGAACCAAAGCTTGTTCTGAATGCTGTCTTGGGAATATCTTGTTCACGAATGCGAATCTGATGATAACCCATACGAAGGTCAAGCTTGGGAGACACTTGTAGCACCTTTGAGTTGCTCGAAAAGCTCATTGATGTTGGGAAGTGGATACTTGTTCTTGATTGTCTTCTTATTCAATGGACGGTAATCGACGCAAAGTCGGTCCGTGCCATCCTTCTTCCGGACAAAAGAACACCACAACCCCAAGGAGATGAACTCGGTCCGATCAAACCAGACGCTCTTGTTCATCGAGCTGCTTCTTCAATTCCTTCAGCTCATCGGGTCCAAGCTTGTATGGACGCTTGCAAGCGGGTTCGATGCGGTGCTCAAGATCGATAACGAACTCAATCGGCCGATGAGGAGGCATACCGGAAGCTCTTCGGAAAGACATCTTGGTACTCACAAACGATCGAATCGAGAGATAGCATTCAGTTCGCCCTTCTCATTGAGAGAAAACAACCGAATGGTTTCATCACGAGCGGCATAGATGATCACATCATTAGAAGAGTGAGTCAATTGAATTTCCTCGGCAGCACAATCAAGCTGAGCTTTGTGCTTGATAAAGCCATCCATTCCGAGAATAAGATCAATATCCGAGTCACCGAGAACAACTGGTTTAGACAGAAATCTATAATCGCCCATCTTGATAGAGACATCCGGAACCATGTAGCTTGCATTCATGCATTTACCCGGAGAGACAACTGCTAATGGTCTAGGCAAATCTTGGAAAGACAAGTCATGCTTAGATGCAAATGGTTTAGAGATGAAACTAAGCGATGCACCAGTGTCAAAGAGAACTTTTGCAGGAATATCATTAACAAGAAGATTACCCATTAACACATCAGAAGATTCCTCTGCTTGAGCTGCATTCATCATATTGACCTTTGCAAACTTGGGATTATGCTTGACCACTGCATTGCTGGAAGATTTCATAGGAGGAGGAGGCGGAAGGCGCCTTTGGTTGAAGCACTTGTTCGCATAGTGACCTTTCTGCTGACATTTATTGCAAGTCACCTCAGAGAGCGGACGGTGGTAAGGAGCACTTGACCTTGGAGCTTGAGAATTAGACTTGTTACGATAGCTTGGGTTGGGTGGGTGGGAAGATCCACGGCCACCTGAGTTCTTCTGCTGATAAGGCTGACGGAACGGAGGAGGAGGAAGGTAGAACTTCTGCTGCTTAGCTGCCACTTGAGAGGAAGAAGAAGACTGAACTGCATCCCCGATTCTCTTCTTAGAAGCCTCACATTTGAGCTGGGCAGCTTCTTGCTTGATGCCATGTTGTAGAAATCATCATACTTATCTCGCTCAAAAAGCACAAGATCTAATTGCAGATCTTCTCTCGCACCACCTCTGAATTGATAGATCATACTCTTTTCATCGTGCACGTCTTGCTTAGCAAAACGAAGCGAGCTTCGAACTGGATATTGTATTGATAGACGACATGTTGCCCTGCTTGAGATTGCGGAACTCCTCACGCTTGCTCTCAACAACACTTTTGGAATGTGATGAGCTCAAAATCACGGCGGAACTCATCCTGTAATGACACGACCTCCTCTGGAATCTTTGTATTGTTGGTACCACTCAGCAGCTTGATCCTTGAGTTGAAGCGATGCAAACTTGACAAAGTCCTCGGTCCGACATTGCTACAATCAAAATGCTTGCAGATGTCCACTAACCAATCGTCGTCGTCGTGGCTTCGACACGTAAACCGAAAGACTTTGGCTGATTAGCGAGGAACCGATCGAGAGTAGCAAAGTGCGGCTGATTGTTGCCTTGACCTTGATTTCCTTGATTGCCTTGCCCTCGAGTACGTTCTTGCAAGAGCTGCAAAATCATCGAGCATTGGCATTGGTGGCTGCCATGATAGCTTGCCGAGGCCTCGGAGGCGGAGGTGGAGGTGGAGGTGGAGGTTCGACCGATCCCCATCATTGCGATCCGGATTCGTGCCGTTGGCGGAGCCATCTGAAGAGGGTGACATCCGTTAGTCCTTTGATAGACAAATAGATAAGTAGAATCAACGGATAGAAATTGCAACATATAGTCTTCACAATAAACATTCGAACAAGAATGAGCGGATGAATTCAAAGTTAAACATCACACGTCCATTAAGGTGAGAAGCCACTTAGATAAAGATATGGAAACAACATCATCTTAGAAACAATTCAATATCACAACTGAAAACAAAAGATTGACTGCTAGAATGAGCGGAACAAACACATGATAGAGATTTACGCCCAAAGTGTTAGTGGTGGGGCCCACACGGACACGACGTATAGCGGACGTCACGAATGACAAACAAGACGTCCCGAATCAGCATAGCCAAGGATTCTTTAAGGCGTCTCGCGACCACTCAGAATCGACCGTGAATGGGCGGACCACTAGACGTTGAACCCCAATCTCAAATCATACATCCGTCGGAAAGAATATCCTGTAAGCTACTAGAATTCCCACCTATAAACTCCCAAACTTTCTGGTTATGCAATCTGGTGTTGGGGATACAGGGGACACAAAATATATCACCCAAACTAACAATACCTAGATCCATTTGTATCCATCCGTCAACACATAACCAAGAAATCCTCGAAATCGTGTACCTCGACCTTGAAAAACATCCGTTATACAAGTCATGGCAATACTCCCTTTTCGCCTCGATCTTGGGCTATCGGGTTATCTCACCAACAACTGCACAAAAGAGATTTCGATGTCGGCAAAACTCGGGTATTCGAGAATCGCAACGATAAAATTGTGACGACAACACCTCGGAGCTCAACTCCCGGGACACCGCCACAACCCCTAAATGTCGAGGCACCAAGAACAATGTTCTCGTCACAAAACCATCGGACGATTCCAAGATACCCACGTGATCCTAAATTTTTTTAGTGAAATTTGAGGAGAGAAGAGTCAAAACTCTCGTCGGGATACCTCACCGGAGCGATTTAAGGACTGGGAAGTAAAAAGAATCCTACTCTCGATATATATAATCCTAAGACTCAAAACATTTTCCATTCTAGACTCAACAACGCCAGAAACAATCAAGTAGGGGGCTCCTAAGTCGGGAAGGCTCGATTACCAACTTAGCGCCTCGATGCGGCTATATCTCCCACGTGTCGAGGCACGACTTAGAGGCATAACCGCATTGAAAGCAATGTCGCAAGTGAGGTAATCTTCACACAACCCATGTAATAAATAAGGAAAAGATACATAGTTGGCTTACGATGCCACTTCACACAATACATAAATAAACATCCATCATTCAAAGTACACTCAAGGTCCGCTCACGGAACCAAAATAAAAGAAGATACCCCAAATGCTACACAGATCCTCGGATCGTCCCAACTGGGCACCACTACTGATCATCAGGAAAAGACACATAGTAACGACCACGTTCCTCGTCGAACTCCCACTTGAGCTCGGTTGAGTCACCTGCACCGCATCGTCGGAACCTGCAACTGTTTTGAAGTATCTCGTGAGTCACGGGACTCAGCAATCTCACACCAGCGAGATCAAGACTATTTAAGCTTATAGGAAGGACATAGTAGTAAAGTGGAGCTGCAGCAGCGACTAGCGATATGGTGGCTACATCGCAAAAGAGAGCGAGGAGAGAAGCAAAGCATGGACGTGAAACTAGTAGCGATCAAGAAGTGATCCTGAACTACTTACGTCGACATAACTCCAACACCGTGTTCACTTCCCGGACTCCGCGAGAAGAGACCATCACGGTTACACACGCGGTTGATGTGTATTTTATTTGAGTTCAACTTTGGGTTTTCTACAACCGGACATTAACAAATTCCCATCTGCCTCATAACCGCGGGCACGGCTTTGAAAGATATTACCTGCAGGGTGTCCCAACTTAGCCCATTATAAGCTCTCACGGTCAACGAAGGATATTCCTTCTACGGGAAGACCCGATCAATCTCGAATCCCGGACTACAAGACATTTCGACAGCAATAAAACAAGACCAGCAAAGCCGCCCGAATGTGCCGACAAATCCGATAGGAGCTGCACATATCTCGTTCTCGTGGCACACCGGATTGTCCAAACTTCCGATAGGCCAGCTCGAGTTGCCCCCGATGGCCACCGGCGGTGACAGGTTTGGACCAGCACTCGAGGAGAACTGGCCCGGGGGTTAAAATAAAGATGACCCTCGGGCTCGCGAAAACCCGGGGGAAAAGGCTTAGGCGGCAAATGGTAAAACCAAAGTTGGGCCTTGCTGGACGAGTCTTATTCAAAGCGAACTGTCAAGGGGGTCCCATAAATCACCCAACCGTGTAAGGAACGCGAAATCAAGGAACATAACACCGGTATGATGGAAACTAGGGTGGCAAGAGTGGAACAAAACACCAGGCATAAGGCCGAGCCTTCCACCCTTTACCAAATATATAGATGTATTAAATAGAGCAGATATATATATTGTGATATCCCCAACAAGTAAACATGTTCCAAAAAGGAACAACATCTCCATGTTCCAACAAGGAACAAACTTCACTTCACTCGCAACTAGCAACGCTATAAGAGGGCTGAGCAAAGCGGTAACATAGCCAATCAACGGTTTGCTAGGAAAGGATGGTTAGGGGCTGACATGGCAATATGGGTGGCATGATATAGCAAGTGGTAGGCATCGCAGCATAGGCATAGCAAAAGAGCGAGCAACTAGCATAGCAAAGATAGAAGTGATTTCGAGGGTATGGTCATCTTGCCTGCAATGTTCTCAGAGTTGTCGAAAGCTTGATCCTCGTAAGCGTTCTCAACAGGTTCCTCGTTCACATACTCGTCTCCCGGCTCTACCCAAAGCAACACAAACAAAGGAACCACAATAAATCACGGTGCAATGCACAATCAACATGATGCAAAACATGACATGATATGCGAGATGTGATATGCAATGCGTATGTGCGCTCCGGAAGGTAAATGATGAACCAGGTATCAACTTGGCAAACCAAGTATGCCACTGGAAAGAAGAGATGATTTCGGTTGAAATCGATATAAAGATCACCGGAATCGGATGCACGGTTTGCAAATGACAAGCAAAACAAGAATGGCACAAATCTGCCATTAACAGCATGATGCCACTTAGCAAGCAACAATTAATTAAGCTACTGCACCCAAACGTATCAACAAGGCACATGGCAGTGATCTACACAAGATGCTCGACAAAAGATGAGCACTGAGCTACGGCTAGTTCACATCATAACAGGTTCAAACAAGCATGGCAAAAGTGTACAAAATATCAGGCTGGACATGGTAAAAACAGCATCAGGTTGCAATGTTCAGAGCAACAAAACTACATGCTACAGGAACTTAAAATAGCATAACATGGCATGGCATGAATCTACTCAAAGCATAGAACAAAAGTCCCTTACTGACCATAAGCCAAAAAGGATCAGAAAATATAGTAACACCTATGTCAATATTGAAAGTTTCGTTAACAGATTCAGCAACATGACATGTCAAAAACTGATAACGAGTAGGCATGTTTACAAGCTCAATGCACTCACTACAGAGACTTATATGGTAAACTAAGCATACATACATCAAGAAGACATGGCATAGAAGACATACATGGCAAGAACAATAACATAGCATATATGGATCAACCACAACAACCTAGGCAAAATTGAATAACATGTAAACAATCTGCCAGGAAACATTTGATAGCAAAAGTAGAGCTCGATTGACTCAAGCTATGGCACTCCATAATTGCAGACAAGGGCATGGATGGATAGAGCAAGACATGCTTTACAAAACATCCTTACTGAAGTATCTCAAAATATGCATGGATCTCTCGGTAGCATCAAGTTAACATGGCATCAAAATATCAGCTAAACAGGGCTGAAAACAGCAACATCAGGACACCTACTTTGCATGCTTGTGCTAGTCACCACATAGATCACAAAAATACATGGCATACACCCCTGGAAAGATGGCATGGCATATTTCAAAACACATGTAGGACTCAAATTCATAGGGTGCACACAATAACCATGGCAAAAATAACAAAAGTGCAAGTTCTGTTAAGAAACAGAAACTAACATCACATAGCACTCTTCCAATAGCATTTCGGGCATCAAGATGAGCTCAAATGAAAATGATGCAATGAGATGAAATTATCTACTCTTCGAGACGAACATTTTGACATATTATACATGCAAAATGGAGCTACGATAACAGAGATATAGCACGTTGAAATTGACACAAAATATCACTTGGAGGAAAAAACTTAGAAGAAAAGAGGGGGGAGAAGAAAGTCAACGGGCGGCTCGGTCGATCCGATCGGGATCCGGCCCGATCGGCGACGGCGGCGGCGGCGGCTGCTCCTCGCCGGAGAGGGAGAGGAGGCGGGGCCGGCGGTGAGGAAGGCGGGCGCGGAGGGAGGCGATCCCGCGGCGCGGAGGGTGGCGATGGCGATAAGCGGCGGCGACGGCGGCGCGATGGCGGCCGGGCGGCGGGGGCGGCGGCGGGGCGCTGGCCGGCGCCATGCGGCGGCGAAGCGCGGGCGGGGCGCGGGTCGGCCGGATCGGCCGGGCGGGCGGCCGTGGGCCTCATGGGCTCATGGGCATGCATGGCGGCGGCTGCCACATGTCGCGTCCCGAGTGGCGGCGGGCGGCGGCGGCGGGCGGACGTGTCCGGCGGAGCGGACGCTTCGTCCGGCGCGAGGTAGGGGAAGGCTAGGGTTAGACCCAGATTTGGAGGGTTTGCTTAAATAGGCATAGAGGGAGCTAGGAGAGTCCAAATGAGGTGTAGTTTTACCACACGATCGTGATCGAACGACGGAGAGCATGGAAGTGACTTAGATGGGTTATTGGGCTGTTTTGAAGGGGTGTTAGGCTGCAACTTAAAAGAGGCCTTTGCGAGAGTGCGGTTAACCGTTGGAGTACCAAACGAGCTCCAAATGACCCGAAACTTGACCGGTGGTTTGCGGTTGGTATACCAAGGCCACTAGACAAACCTCGGTACATTTCGAGAAGGTTTAGTACCCGCTTTGCGGAAAAAGCGTAAAAGGGCCGCCGGGGAGATAGGAGTGCCGGATTGCAAGACGGACAACGGGAAAAATGCTCGAAATCATGAGACGAACACGTATGCAAATGCGATGCACATGATGACATGATATAAAATGCATGACATGGACAAAATGCAAAATGAAGAAAAACCCAACCACGGAGGGAATATCATATATCAATGCCGAAAATGGCAAGAGTTGGAGTTACAAATGGAAAGTTACTTCCGGGGTGTTACAGCACTGCACCGAAAGAAATGTTTTTAGTATTTTTTTCTCACGTGATCACCTGCATCGTTTTTTTTGTTGTACTACTATAGTAGCCTTGGCTAGTCATAGTGGAAAGTAACTTAGACTAATCCAGTAACTCTATGGTTACCCTAAGAGCAAGTACTACCGCCGTCCTGGTTTACTCTTCCTATTTTGTAGTATCAAAATTTGACCATAGATTTAACTGACAAAATCTTAATGCATGTCACTAAGAACTATATCGTTGGATTCGTATTTGAACATAATTTCAAATGGTGTAATTTTTAGTGACATGCATTGGCATTTTCTTACATAAATATATGGTCAAAATTTTATACTAAATAAGAGGTAGTACAAAAGTGGGCTATAACGGCCCACTGAAAGTGCAACTATCCCTAGGTGGTTTTGGTAATTCATAACAACATATAGCTCATTGAGCTAATGCTATTCCAAGACAAATATTTCAGGAAAGCTTAATGAATGGCATGTCATGGATGATGAAAGTGGATCCCTCAAAATATTAAGGACAAAGGATTGGCTCAAGCTCAAAAGCTCAAGACTCTACATTTTACATTTTAGTGATCCAAGATCACATTGAGTCTATAGGAAAAGCCAATACTATCAAGGAGGGATGAGGTGTTTCTTAATGAGTTTCTTGCTCTACAGTGCTTAGTGATATGCTCCAAAACCGTCAACTACTTTCTCACATCCACATATGACCTAAACCTAAAGTCAAACTCGGCCCTACCGATTCTTTCTATCCGGCGCCACCGAGTTCTAATGTCATAGCCACTGCCACAAACCCTAGGCAAATCGGTCTCACCGATAGGGATCTCAGTCTCACCGAGATGGGATTGGAATCTCTCTGTTTCCCTTCGTAACGTTTCGGTCTAACCGAAGTGAGCGATCGGTCCCACCGAGATTGCAATGTCCTACAAGTGGTATCAGAGCTTTGGTCTCCATTTGCTTTGATTTCCATAGCTTTTGATGGTCATAGCCTTGGTTTCACAACCTAGGAGAGTATGGCGTCTGGCGAGGGAAATTATCACCATAGAGGTCCTTACTTTGATGGCGCTAATTTTGCTAGTTGGAAGCATAAGATGAAAATGCATATTCTCGGACATAACCCTGCCGTTTGGGCTATTGTGTGTATTGGTTTGCAAGGTGAATTCTTTGATGGGAGAGAACCGAACCGTGAAGCTAGTGCGGAAGAGTTGAAGATGTTGCAATACAAGGCTCAAGCTTGTGATATCCTCTTCAATGGCTTGTGCCCCGAAGAATTCAACAAAATCACCCGTCTTGAGAATGCAAAGGAAATTTGGGATACTTTGATTGATATGCATGAAGGTACCGACTCCGTCAAGGAATCCAAGTTGGATGTGATCCAAAGTCAGCTTGGCAAGTTCAAAATGAAGGATGTTACTCTAGGCTTGCTCTTATCACAAATGAGATTGCCGGCTTAGGAAGTGAAGAAATGACCGACAGATTCATCATCAAGAAGATCCTAAGAGCATTGGATGGAAAATATGAGACCGTGTGCACATTGATCCAAGTGATGCCAAATTACAAAGATCTCAAGCCAACGGAAGTCATTGGAAGAATTGTTGCTCATGAGATGTCACTCAAGGATAAGGAGGAACTTCACAACAAGTCAAGTGGTGATTACAAAGCCTCATGTGAAGCCCCCACATCATCAAGTGAGAAACAAACGTTCAATGAAGAATTGAGCTTAATGGTGAAAAACTTCAACAAATTCTACAAGAGTAGAAGCAAAGAAAGAAGCTCCAAGTCAAGGTCCTACAATGACAAAAGATCTTCTAGTCGAGAGCGCAATTGCTACAATTGTGGGAGACCCAGACACTATTCCAATGAGTGTACGGCACCCTACAAAAGAAGAGAAGATTCTCCCAAGAGAAGAAGTAGAAGAGAAGAATCACCACCAAGAGAGAGAAGGAGAAGGGATGATCGTTATGAACGAAGACCCTCACGGAGAAGCAAGGATTCGTAAAGGAAGGATAAGTCATCAAAGAGCTACACAAAACGAAGACATCAAGCTCATGTTGGTGAATGGGTATCCGGCTCCGACTCCGACAATCACTCCGAGAGAAGCTATCACTCCGACTCCGAATACACTCAAGATGAAAGTGTTTCTGGTTTAGCACTTGTGTCAACCAACTCCTACGACATATTTGAATCACCAAATGAAGGAATTGGAAGATGCTTCATGGCCAAAGGTCCTAAGGTAACACACCCCGAGTATGTTGATTTTAATAGTGATGAAGATGACTTGCTAGGTGACGATGATTTACTTATTGACAACTCTAGTGATGAATACTATGATGAAACGTCAATTAATCATGCTAATCAAGATGAAACGAAAGACAATGATAAGGAGAAGATTGGGCGTCTAACTAAAGAACTAAACACTCTTAAGTTAGCTCATGAAACTATCTTCGAAGATCATAGAGAACTTTTAAGGGCTCATGAAAAGTTACGCTTTGAAAAGCTCAACCTTGAGCAAGAGCATGAGTTCCTAAAAGCGATCAATGATGATCTCCGTAAGAAAAGTTCTTCTTATATTGCCAAGTGTTTACTCTTATCTACTTACATGCCTCAAGTCAAGTCTAGCAACAAGAACAAGAAAGATTCCTCTTCTAGTAGTAACAATAACAATGCTAAATCCAATATTGTTGCTTCTAGTAGCTCTCTTGATTCCACTAATGATTCTCATAGCCAAGTTACACTTGAGCAAGAAAACAGCTTATGAAGGGAATTATAGAGAAAGGTGTATACAAGAGCCTTGCCGGGAGTAAGCAATTTGAGGAAATTGTATAAGCAAGGAAGGCACCGAAGAATCAAGGTGTTGGTTTTGAGCGAAAGTTCAATGCCAATGGAGTTGAGTGGGAAGAATATCAATACCCCAAGATGAAGTTTGTTCCTCAACAAGAGAAGTATGATCCTACTTCCTTCAAGGGAACACAAGCACAAGATGATCTTCCACCACAAGACCACAAGAACAAAGGAAAGGACAAGCTTCAAGAGGAGATTGATGCATTTGAAGAAGCACCTAAGGCCTTGGTCAAGTGGGTTCCCAAGACTACGTCAAGTTCTACTTCATCAAGCACAACTACTACACCAAGGATTCCCATCAAGATGATGTGGATCCCGAAGAAGAAGAACTAGAGAGTTCTTGAGGGTGACTCCGCCAACATTTTTCACTCATATCATTATGGCAAAGAAAAGTGCAATCAACTTCCATATCTTGCACTAGTTCAAGGAGTCACAAAACCCTAATGTTAGTAAGGCAAGGGACAAGGTAACCTAAAGTTTTCATGGACATCATTTTGTGTGTGCATCACTCTATGTCTATGGATATTCTTGTTTGTTCCTTGTGGGACTAACCCATGTAGGTATTGAAAGTGCAACTCACTCCAAAGGATTGCTCCAAAAGATCTACATCAACATTGAGCATCCACATCTTCAACACCTGCATGAAGTCATCATCGACAAAACCCAAGGTTAGTTTATCCCTCTAAGGGGGGGGGGATCTCACATCTAGGGGGAGCTTAACTCTAAGAATTGAGTCAAAGCAACTCTAATGATGTGAACACATAAATGCTTTATGTAAAAGTGGTAACCCCACTTGAGCTTAAACGATTAGTATGACCTATGATCAAATGTTCTCATTTGACTCCTAAGTCAATTTACTCATATATAGATGACCTAGTCATCGCCAATTGTTTGATAGATGCTAGAATTGGTTGTGCATGCTTTGGCACATACTTCATTTGTCATTTTATTGTGTGAGCATGTTGGTTGCATATTTTACTCATTCGAGGACATCCACTTGTTGTTTTGATTGTTTGGCTTCTCTTTCTTTGGCCAAGTGGATGGACAAGAATGCCTAAGGTCCTTCTCTAGCTATCTATGCTTTTCTCGTCTCAAACTCTATTCATGCTACATCACAAAATTTGATCAAGTCGATTCGAACCACTCGTGTGAGGAGCACTTTCGAGTCCCGATTCGTCATAGACTTAAACTTCCAAAACTTCTTTGTGATTTTCGGTCTGACCGATTCCTCCATTTCGGTCATACCGAGATCACTAAGTCGATCTAGGTTTTCAATCTCGGTGCAACCGATTTTAACTTTTCGGTCACACCGAGTTGTCAGAATCATATCAGTTATACATCTCGTGCCACCGAGTTGTTCAACTCGGTCACACCGACAGTGTCGGGCTATGTATTCACACGGGCAAATTTTGGAAAACTTTCTCTAAAACTCCTCGCCCGCACATAGTTCGCTCTACCTACTAGGTCTACGGATCGTCGACTTCGTCGCCAGCCGCCTCCAGCCGCTCTCCGCCGCCGTCAACGGAATTCTCCTCCGTCGTTGCCGCCGTAGCGAGTTCACCGCCAAACTAGGGTATGAACTCGATCATAGTGCTATCCTCGTCTGATTCTCAGCACATTGTGTTCATAATGCATCTTGCCACAATTGAAACACTCCTATCCAGTCAAAACAATCCTTAGAATAGTTGTGATTCGAAAATTTAGGGTTAGGTTTCCGCCGAAACCATCTCGGACCCACCGAGTTGAAAAACTCGGTCCCACCGATTTGGCTAATGCCATTGCACTAGTAAGTCTCGGTCTGACCGAGAATTACAAATCGGTATGACCGATTTTAGGACTTTGTGAAACCCTAGCAGACTCGGTGCCACCAAACTGTGACTCGGTCTGACCGACTTCTCTAGTTTAGGTTCCAAAACTGCTTCGGTATCACCGGGTTTGAAAATCGGTAGATCCGAAATGCTTTCTGTGGAAAACTAAAACTAAGTTTTTTGATTCATTCTTTTTTAAAAATCTCTGCATTTTGTGATGCTCATCCACTCTACCTCATCCATAACCATTCACAGGGTCAGTAGTCAGTGAGTGCAGCATGTCAGACCAAAGTGACAGCCAAAATAGGTCAGAAGAGCAGATTCACGTGAGTGAGGGTACTAGTCCCTCAAGCAGCTCAGATGAGGGGAGCAGAAGCACTCCCAGTAATTTGCCCAAGGCTGCCACAAGAACAAGGAAGAAGAAGACCTCAGAGTCTGAGGATGAAGATTATGTGGCAGTTGAGGATGAGGCCAGTTCAAAGAAGAAAGTGCTCAAGAAGGAGTACAACTCAACAACAGTTAAGCCTGGAATGAAGATCAAAAGGCCAGCAGGAAAACAACCAGTGTCCAAAGCGAGAGTCTCCACTCAAGCTTCTTTGGAATCCCAACCCAAAGAGCCTGCTGCTGCTGAAGGAAATAAAAGGAAAGAAAGGGTCAAGAAGACCATGGCCAGAGTGATTGGGAAGCCTTCTATGATGGAGGAAGAGGAAGAAGAAGAGGTTGCTGAGCCAGCACCCAAGGCACAAAAGCGATGGGTGATGCCATAAAATCAGGGCTGCAACTTCAAAGCCCAAAGCTGCCCCTAAGCCCAAGAGTTCACCAAAGAGGAATACCAGGAGTATACCAAAGAATGAGAAGAACAAGGCTCCAATGCTTGAAGTTGATGCTGAGGAAGATGAAGAAGGGCAGGTCCTAAGGAAGCTCAAGCCCAAGATTCCAGACCACAATGATGCTCATCCTATGGCTGAGAACATGAGGATCAGGAGAGATCAAGGGTTGAGACTATGGAGAGAGTCAGATCCATATGCCACCAGGAGAAGGACTGCTGTAGATTACAGGTTCCACACCAAGGAGCAGCAGGACTTCTATGAGACCATCTTATTGGATAAGAAGCCCATAGTTTGTGATATGAGGTGGGTCGACTGGACCTACATTCAGGAGAACGCAGAACACTATCCTGGAGTATATCACAGCTTCAGTGCGTGTGGAGTTGCAGATTTTGTTGGGCGAAGCTCACAAACCGGAATGACGAGCTCATTATGCAATTCTACTCCACAAGACATTTCTATCCGGATGGCGGGATAGTTTGGATGTCTGAAGGAACGAGATATCAGTCAACCATAGAGGAATGGGCAAGACTGATCAATGCCCCCAAGGAAAGTGAAGATGACTTGGACATTTATGCCAAGAAGAAGATGGATCACAACTCAATGTCACAGATGTACAAGGAGATCCCAGATGATGCACTTGAGATTTTCAAGTTTGGATCAGTTCATTATCTTCTGTCAGGGCTGCCTACGATCAACTAGATCCTAAGGCACACTCTGTTGCCCAAATCAGGTGACCACAACATGATTAGAGGGCATGCAATCAATTTGCTTCACATATTTGATGTGCCTCAGATATTCAAAGTCATGAGCCTCATAGTTGAAACTATCAAGAGGACATCAGCAGACCAGAAGAGGAGCTGTGGATATGCCCCACAGATTCAGGAGTTGATAAACTCAAAGATGGGCACAGGGAAGTATCTGTTGGATAAGGAACACATGGTTCTCTATCCTGAATTTGAGGACAATCAAGTTGTCGTGACTGAGAATGAACCATCATCAGTGCAAGCACAAGAGAAGAAGGAGAAGGCAAGGAAAGAGAAGGCTGCCAAGATGCCAACTCAAGTAGAGGCATCTGATTACTTTCTGAAGAACAAGCAGGAGCAGCTTGGTTACTTGATAGCATCAACTCTACGGATTGAGAAGGGGTTGACCACCCTAACTCAAAACCAGGAGAGCCTGGAAAGAATCATGGAACAAAAATTCTATGATCTTGATGTCAAGATAGCTGAGATTCGATCACCGTGGAGCAGCTCTGAGGATGACATGCAGGAGAGGAAGGGCAGAACTACGACTGATGCATTTGCCAGAGTGCCACGAGCTTAGAGATCAGCTGCAGAGCCAGTCACCAGAGTCACTTCATCAGCTCCAGCTACAGCTCCAGCGCAACCAGCTCCAACACCAACTCCTTCAGCTCCTTCCACATCTACTGATGCCTTCGTCCTTGGAGTCCTATCTACACCACCACCAGAAGACCAAGCCTGAGAGACGATATAGTCCTATGCTTTTTCTAGGAACTTTTTGGTAACTTGTTGCCAAAGGGGGAGAAAAATCTATAGATCATAGGCTTCGAGAGAGAGAGATTTGCTTTTGTTCTCTCTTGTCTTCTTGGTTGAACTTCGTTTGCTTTGATTGCTTGAGATACTATGCTTTTACCTGTGAGACATTGATGATCATGTGTTTGATCATAAGCTACACTTATGCTTGTTATGATATTATCTTACTTATCCTTATATGATCATTCACTGTGCTTGGTGATGAGTGCATGTATTCAATCTTTATTATTTTGAGCGCTCCACCAAGATGTATGTGACATGGAAGAGTAACCCATGAGCCTAATTCCTTGTGCATTTGCAGTCCAAAGAAAATCTTAAAATATGCACAAATTTAGGGGGAGCTCTTTCTTATCACATACTTCTCAAAGCGACGATGTTTTTCAGTTTTATTATCATTTTTTGAAGCTTTGATCTACATGTTGTCATCAATTACCAAAAAGGGGGAGATTGAAAGTGCAACTATCCCTAGGTGGTTTTGGTAATTCATAACAACATATAGTTCATTGAGCTAATGCTATTCCAAGACAAATATTTCAGGAAAGCTCAATGAATGGCATGGCATGGATGATGAAAGTGGATCCCTCAAAATATTAAGGACAAAGGATTGGCTCAAGCTCAAAAGCTCAAGACTCTACATTTTACATTTTAGTGATCCAAGATCACATTGAGTCTATAGGAAAAGCCAATACTATCCAGGAGGGATGAGGTGTTGCTTAATGAGTTTCTTGCTCTACAATGCTTAGTGATATGCTCCAAAACCCTCAACTACTTTCTCACATCCACATATGACCTAAACCTAAAGTCAAACTCGCCCTAACGATTCTTCTATCCGCGCCACCGAAGTTCAAATGTCATAGCCACCGCCACAAACCCTAGGCAAATCGGTCTCACCGATAGGGATCTCGGTCTCACCGAGATGGGATTGAATCTCTCTGTTTCCTTCAGTAACATTTCGGTCTAACCAAGTGAGCGATCGGTCCCACCGAGATTGCAATGTAAACTCTCTGTTTCCCGTTCAGTAACATTCGGTCTCACCGAAAAGAGCGAATCGGTCCCACCGAAGTTTACGATCAACTCTCGGTTAGCTAATTACCAAAATCGGTCTCACCGAGTTTGTGTAATCGGTCTCACCGAGATTACATTATGACCTAACCCTAACCATATCGGTCCTACCGAGTTGCTTGTCGATCCACGAAAACCCTAACGGTCACTTGGTTTACTAAATCGGTCGACCGAGTTTTATGATTCGGTCCCACCGAGTTTGGTAAATTCTGTGTAACGGTTAGATTTTGTGTGGAGGCTATATATAACCCTCCACCTCCTCTTCATTCGTGGAGAGAGCCATCAGAACAAACCTACACTTCCAACTTACCAGTTCTGAGAGAGAACCACCTACTCATGTGTTGAGGCCAAGATATCCCATTCCAACCATATGAATCTTGATCTCTAACCTTCCCCAAGTTTCTTTCCACTCAAATCTTCTTTCCACCAAATCCAAATCCTGTGAGAGAGAGTTGAGTGTTGGGGAGACTATCATTTGAAGCACAAGAGCAAGGAGTTCATCATCAACACACCATTTGTTACTTCTTGGAGAGTGGTGTCTCCTAGATTGCCTAGGTGTCACTTGGGAGCCTCCGACAAGATTGTGGAGTTGAACCAAGGAGTTTGTAAGGGCAAGGAGATCGCCTACTTCGTGAAGATCTACCGCTAGTGAGGCAAGTCCTTCGTGGGCGACGGCCATGGTGGGATAGACAAGGTTGCTTCTTCGTGGACCCTTCATGGATGGAGCCCTCCGTGGACTCGTGCAACCGTTACCCTACGTGGGTTGAAGTCTCCATCAACGTGGATGTACTATAGCACCACCTATCGGAACCACGACAAAAACATTCGTGTCTCCAATTGCGTTTGAATCCTCCAAACCCTTCCCTTTACATTCTTGCAAGTTGCATGCTTTATTTTCCGCTGCCTATATACTCTTTGCATGCTTGCTTGAATTGCGTGATGATTGCTTGAATTTCTCAAAGTTAGCTAAAATCTGCCAAAGTCTAAAATTGGGAAAAGGTTAAGTTTTTAATTGGTCAAGTAGTCTAATCACCCCCCCTCTAGACATACTTCAAGATCCCACACCCTCCACTATGTAGGCCAAAAAATGTGCCAAATTCACTTGTGATGCATTTGACATCGATGCCCCTCCATTGCTCACCTGGTGCCCCAATCTGATCACCTACTTTGCTCCGGTGCCAAATTACCTCACGCAATGAAAAAACACTTGCGTGGGAGAGAGAGAGAGAGGACTGAGGCAATAAAAACACTTGTTTGGGAGAGTGAGAGGCTGGTGTAGTTGGTTTGATTGATTTGTTTATACATGTGGGTCTGTGTGCACAGCGGTGCAACCTGTCTCACATCACGAGAGAGGTGCCAAAATCTTTTGATTTGACATCGATGCGTATTATGGCATCGGCCACATAGTGGAAGGCAACAAATGCCCAAGCTCTTCACGTACTCCTCGGTAAGTGAGAGGAAAGAGAAAGAGAGAGAGAGAGTGAAAAAATATCACTATCCAGCCAACCCTATCGTATGAGCGAATGATATTGGTACCTCTTGATGACACGACAATCTTATACAACCAGCTGCTCTGATATGTTCTCTTCTTTTGCAGATAAAAAAGGACCCGAAAGTGAAAAATGTGCTGCACTATAACAATATCATCGAATGCCTTGATCTCCATCTTACAGAAATTGATTTGATTGACTACCGAGGCAGCACATCTGAGATTAAATTGGCCAGGTTCTTTGTTCTGGAGGCAAGTGTGCTCAAGGTAATGAGGTTTGGCATTCTCTGGCGCAACAATGAATGGCGTCTCATCACATAGCGTCTAAGCCTAAATGACAAAGTCTCTGCGCAAGCTGAATTTGTTTTGAAACATCAAGTGGCGGAGACTCGAAAACTTATTTGCCCATTAGTGACTTGTCAGGGCGGTGGATTTTAGTTTGTACGATAATGTTGCATCCACCTAAAGTAACAAAAGTTCTTACGTAAACTTCCTAGTAATTCCCTCTTCGTAGGTGCAGCATTACTCCTAACATTTGTAATATCAGTTTGAAACTTGTAATATTGTCGTGTCCTATTCCTGCGTTTTCAACAGGTCCTGAGTTGGTGATGATGTTGTGCCTGGCATCTTTCACCAATAGCCGTCGGATCTAGATCTGACGCATACAAACCAAACTTCTCCAGTTTTGCAAAAAGATGGCCGCACTTGTTCCCTATTTACAAACAACTCCTTGTCTCTCACAATCAGCCTTATCTCCTCCCCACCACATCTAGAAGGCCATGGAAAAATCTGGCGCGATGGCCGCCGCTGGCGCTATCCACCCCTCAATCTTGGTGTTTCGTGCAATGCACGAGCATCTACGCACGGGAAATTATGCTGAACATGGCTAGTTGTAAGCAGGCTAGGTCTACAGCCATGATGATAGTGACTGCAGACGGTGAGGCTGACTATGGTATGCCGAACACGGTGCCTATACTCAGGTGTCATCTCCGGCGTAGGGTCTTGTCACTTCACTGTGAGGAGCAGCACGTAATAATTTGACCAAAGGGTAGTACAGTGCTACTACATTGGTAGTACTACTACTACTAGTACTAGTAAGGTACACGTGCATTGCACACATGAGATTTGGTAACCAAATTATGAATAAATACCACGCTATAGCATGTAAGCTTTGAGTCATATATGCATGATGTAGATGTTCGTTTAATTCTTATAGTTCATCTCATCCAAGATCACTTAGTTTTATAAAAAACATTTTAAGATTCATGGAATTTTTCATTGTAAAGCATAAACTGAAAACAAAAAGTGAGAATTCATTTAGAAAAAAAAGTTTGGGCAATTAAGATATGGAAGATTCTAGAGAAGAAAGGAGAAGTGCTTGTGTTTTGAGGTTTGTGCATTATGCTTAAGTTTGGCCATGGAGTCTTCTAGATTGTACACGTGGCAGAATCTGGTGGAATGTAGATGATATCCAATGGCCAGTAGTGCTCGGATTTGCCATCTCTGTACCGTCAGATTGGCTTCATCCAACTAACTACTTTCAAAGTTATTCGCACACTATATAGGGGTATAGACTAGCACCACCGTCTGGATTAGTAGTACTACCACGTCCATCTGGATTTAGTATTTGACTAGCAATATCTAGTAATGCATGTCACAAAAAATGTACTACTCCCTCTGTAAACAAGTACACGGTGTATTGTTTTATTCCTATCGGCGAGGTAACTTAATGTATTTTTGCTACTTAATAGGATTACATGCAATGAACTAACCACCGCATGTGATGTTTGGTAGTCTCAAGTCATTGAAAGCATGCACGAGCACGGAGGGGGACGCAGCTTCATTGACTTACTACACCTGCCTTTGGGTGTATGACACGTGGGTCCAACGGGTGGCTGGCCAACCTGTCATACAGCCAAAGGCATGTGCAGTAGAGGGGCGAGGAGTAGATGGCCAACACGCACGTGAATTCAACGCAGTCTACACTTCTCATATAAAGGCTCCCGCCAGTCCAATCTACGAAATCCTACGCACCTACGCACCCAAGGGCAAGAGTGATCACTCTAATCGCAAGATCAGTTGACTAGAAGCTAGACCCATGGAGGCGATGAGTGCGAGCATTAGACGGTTGTGCCAGATGGTCCACGACGCCGGCCTGCGGCTCGGCACCGAGGAACGTCTCCAGGTAGTGCTTGAGGCCGCCAGGGCAAGGTGCCGCTTGGACGACAACTTCGTCTCCTTGTTCGACGGGGTCCTCATCGGCTTCCTCGACAAGTTCACCGTCGTCAAGAAGCTCGCGGACGACCTTGACGTACGCCTCCAGCCCACGCGCCCAGGCTCTGCGATGCCTGCCACCCTCAACGGCCTCTATGGTGACAGCCTCTTCGACGCACTAGTGGCCCTGCGACTGCCCGCCGTCGTGCCGGAGAATGTCCACCTCGAGGTCGCGCTCGCCGCGCAGCGCCTGGCGCAACAAGACACCATCGACATAATCACCCACGTCTACGCGCAAATCGTCCACAAGGACTACTACATGCAAGAGGAGGACGATAGGACGCGGGCCTTCTTGGACCGCAGGGCAACCTTGGACGGCATTGTTCAGAAGCACGTTGAGCTTGCCGCCAACGCCGCTGCTCCTCACACATCGGTTGGTGACCCGGTGCACTAGGGTGTGAGGGTGTCGTTGATGGATCCGTATGTATCTTTATCTTTCCGTCAAATCCATGTAGTAGTATATGGTACTACTAGTAATTATCTTACCTTTCACATCAACTTCATAATTTTCCTACGTACTCCATGCATGAACCGCGCCAGAACCAAACTTCTCATTACTCTAGGGAAAATCGTTATTTCTATCTATCGGTCGCCCCATGGAGCAGAACCAAATTTTACAAGCTACAAGTTCAAAAGGAAAAGCCTGCTGTGTTCGCGTCGCACCCCCACACGGTTTGTCTGGCACGCCGCTCAAGGGGGAATGTGTGCTATGTTGCATTTTCACTTACAAGTGGGACCGCAGTTGAGCAAACCGACTATCGGCAAACCCCCACCCCGCCCACCGCGTGATGGCTGAGAAAACAGGAGGGAGAAGAGATGGCTTTAGCTAGCACGGACTCCAAGAAAATTGGTGTCGGATGGGACTCGTGTGGGTGGCGTGTGCCGTACTGCTAGACATGAATGCTAGTTATGGCCCATGCCACCCCACTATGTCGAGGTGCTGGTTACTCCAGTATATCGAGTACGTAGAACAAATTTCCTGGAGTCCATGCTCAACCCTCCTCTATCTCTCTTCTCAGCCAGCCAGCAGACGCGCGGAGCCTATCGTCTGTTTGCTCATATGCGGTCCTACATGTCGGTGAAAATGCAAGAGGACCCACTGAACCTGCACATCTTTCACCTCAACATGCTGGTGATGAAAAACAAATCCAATAAAGATCTTCGGTGGCCGCTTTTGGAGTTACTCAAGAGTAGTAAGATTCTATTTACAGTTTATCCCAAGATGCACATCACGTGGCTTCACCTACCACTCTATTTTCATGCATGACACGACCTGGATGCTGGATGTCCCACGTGTCGGCGAAAGGAGGAAGAACTCGACCAAATCTTCGTTTGTGCTCTCGGATTAGACTAGTTGTGCTAACTTAAAATTTTATTGTGTAGAATGGATGCAAGTTTTGGTATTGGGAAGAATAGTACAACGATATATTGATAGAGCGCAATTTAGTAGATGTTCTAGCACTTTTAGCTAGCATAGAGGCTAGAGATGAGACTAGTGCACTTGTTGATAGAATAGAGGCTAGACACGTCTACTTCTTTACACTCGAAGAAGAAAGAAGCACGCAAGATCGAGCCTCCGCAGATTAACATTGAATGCATCGAGAAGGCACTAATCCAACTTACAGGAGCAGTTATGGAACTTGGATATCTTCTAAAATGTATTCTTGTGGTTCTTGTTTTCTTTGGTATTGCTTTTCTAGTCAAAATTTTGGTGATGTATTTCCATGTACCAAAAAATCAATGATGAAAAAAAGATATGTGTTTGCAAAGAAAAATGTACGCGGCCGGGATGCGGTCGTGCGATCGGCGCACGACCACCGCATCCGAGAAATGGCCCGGCACGACCCCATTGCCCTACCCAAACGGACAGAATCCGGGCAAAACGGAGGTCCATTTGGGGTCGTGCGTTGGAGTTGGCCTTACAAGTGGGACCGCAGTTGAGGAAACCGACTATCGGTAAACCCCCACCTCACCCGCCGCGCGATGGCTGAGTTAGAGAAACGACGAGGTTGAAGAGATTGCTGTAGCACGAACTCCAAGAAATATGGTGTTAGATGGAAGTCGTGCTGGCGGCGTGTGCCGTACTCCTGCACATGAATGCTTGTTCTGGCCCATGCCACCCTACTACTCCTACTACTACTCCTACTACTCCTATCAAGGATTCGAGGTGCTGGTTACGTACAGCGAACACATTAACATATGCCCCACCTCACACTGTGGCCAAATTTCCCGGAGTCTATGCTAGGTTAAAAAGTGTTCTTTGTGAGGATGAGTGGCTGGTCTCAAGTTCAAAACTTGTTGTATTACGTACGTAGATGTAGAGATAGTGCAGCATGTGAAGCTAGTACAAATAGTGTACTATTGTTGATTGGCCTCGTTCGATAACCTGTTGCAATGCACGTACAATTATGTATTCGGAAATTATTTTTTTGCCTCGTCGCAGCACCCACTCAGAGAAGCGACTCGATAGCCATTCATAAATTTAGTAAGTTTATCACAGGCATATCATTTTATTACATACAACAAGTCATCAACCCACAACGACAACGAGGATACATTATAAATACTAAAGTTTTCATCACACAAAAAATAACAAGCAATGAAATGAACTTCAACTCAACCAATCCTCAGCGTTGGAAACGCTTGCTTTGAACCACAAGCGATTCTCTCAGAAGAGCCAGCTACTGTCAATCTCGAGACCAAAGCAGGACTGATCATCCAGGCTGAAGCAGCCTACTATATCACAACCAGGGTAGGGAACCAACGCAATGTCCCACGTATAGATATAGTTGCTTCTCATAAATGGTAGTAACGTTGTGTCAACAGCAGTTGGATCGCCTTTCACCATCATTGGATAGTTTTGTCCAAGGAAGAGCGAGTTTTCTCCAAGATTATCAATACTGTACCAGGGAGAAGGTGTTGGCGCTAGCACACTTGATGTGGACTGAACCCCGTGACGAGATCCGATCCGTTTTGCGGCCCGACCTCTCACGACACTCCACCTTCAGCAGAAGTAGCCTCTCGCCCGCGCACGCGATATGCACGAAATAGAGGGTTTGAACCTTGCGGCCCAGCACGAGAAAATCAATCTCGACGATGATACTCACGCGCTTAAACAATTTCTACCAAGAAATCTCAACACAGAGTTTTCTAAAGATCCCTCTAAAACTTGATACGAGTGTCTACCCTTGAAAACACATCGTGTCTATTTTATCCAAATATAACCTCCTCTTGAAACGAACACACCTAAACTATATATAATGGTTGTGGAAACAACCGACTCAAACTTGTAGTTGCCTTTTACATCTCGGCAAGAAAATACTAACTACCTAAAATAACTAAACTGTAGATATGATGGACTCTTAACTTGTGGCGTGTGACCAGTATCTTCTATGTAGTCCGGAGGCCCCCAGCCTGTTGCACATAAGGATAGGTAATCCCACGATCCAGCCATCTTGATTACGTCTTTAATATTTTCCTTACGAGGCAGGTGTAACAATAAAAAGTCTATCTGCATCTCCTCCTCTTTAAACCAATATGGACTCTCCATATCTAATTTCCTCTCATAAGACATGTGATCGAAACTAGCAAATTTGGCATTTTCTTTCTGAATAAACATCGGAAAATTATCTATTCTTCCTCCTGAATGAAATGTGCTAGTGTACGTCCCAGCATGCACACGCATGTAACTCTTGCTAGGAACATGCACGTTCAACATCCTCAATTCCTCTTCCTTGTATGAGTACGTCTCCATCAAAGCCCTGGTATGCATGTATGTAATTTGTACTAGAGCTGCGACCTTCTCTGGGTAATTCTCGCGAAAACTAATATATTTTGGTACATACACGTCTCTGCCCTCTAAACCATCGACCCGCGCAACAATTCCAATGGAAACACTAACATTAGTCGTGGCCATATCAACACTAGTATCCATCCCGAATACCATGCAACGGGTGTTGGAATAGGTCCGGAGAGTGCGACCATGGGAGACAACACCTGCTCCCTCAGTAGTAACATCAGCAGTGGGCTGTATATAGACAAGAAGGGGTGATCCATCAGAAGTTGCCAGGCGCCACTGAGTATATGGGCCCTTCTCGTCCTCATGCTCGTGATCATCACCATCTTCATCTCTCCCTTGGTTATAAAAATTTTCAAGTATAGGCGGTGGAATGTTCACGGGACCTTGGAAACACAAGAAGAAGGTTAATTAGTAGAGAAGGGAAAATTGCTAACTCGCATGCATGTGGATGAAACAATTATAATTACGGTGGAAGACAAACGTACCGAAACTACGAGGATCCCATGCAAAAATAGTGCCATGAGTGGTGGCAGCAAACACAAGACCCTCGTAATCAATTGCATCACAATACACATCCGTGTATAGAAACTGATTTTTGAGCAATATCCATCCAGTCGAACCACAAAGGACGGCAACAAGCTTGTCGAAGATAGCAACAACTTGATAGTTCTTGTAATTCCAAGAGCGGTTGGGAACTCGAGAAATTGCTATCTTCCGTAGACGACAGTCACCATGACCATATTTGAACATACGTAGATCATCTGTGTGCTCAACCTCAGGGCACTCGGAGATTTTTGGAAATGGAATCCGCTGACGAGTGTACACATTCACAAGTTCCCACTCGCAATTGTACCCAATATAAACAACCCAATCTCCATTTGCGCCTGCCCAAGCCTTGCCCTCAAGCGATGGCATCTTAACATCATATGTATCATTATCAAGCGGCATCAACTTGCACAAGGCGAGGCTTCCCTCGTCCCCGTGCCAGTCAGCAGGATCACGGCGAAGAACATAGGGGAGATCAAACCGCTCCTGGACCCTTGGGTTCCTTGTAATGATGTTATTAGTTGAGTCGAGAATGTTCTTGAACGAACCTGCCATGCTAGCCGAGGTGATGACGTCGCACCGATCAATGAGTTTCCCCACGATGTCATCTTTCAGATCGGGGCAAGAATAACGGGGTCGTTTCCGGCTTGTTCCCTCCATGGAGAAGACGATCAAACAATGGCAGAAGGAAGGGTGAAGGAAAATGGAGGAGGGAGGAAGAGCGTGCGACAACAGTTCCAAATCGAGAGGGAAAGGCGAAGAGTCAGTGGACGGTTGCCAGTTTGACATGGTACACAAAGAGGTGCCCCGGCCTACACGTCCTTTCGGAAATTGTACAAAAGGACTCGTCGTCTTCTCACTGACATGTTGGAACGGGACCACATGTCAACGAAACATGGTGTGTAATTTCTCGTGCAAAATGTGATCTGGCCGCGTTGGCCCGAGGTGCCGCATTAGTTATCGACCATTATTTTTTAACATACAATCTGAGTGGATAGCTCCTGTGGTCATCACGCATGAGCGGATATATATGTGGGCTAGGTGGGCAGGCGGCAACAATCTAAGTGCTAAAAGAGTTGATCTCGAAAAAAGAGTTGATCCAATGCTTGGTTTTGTTTGGATTTTCCAACTATGACCATTGGATAGAGTGTATCAATGGCTTACGTTGAAAGTTATTCTCATACTATAGAATGGTATAGGAACATGGAGAGATTTGGTTGATTTTATATCGCTGAATAATATAAAATATTATGAGTGCAGACGCTCCACCCCGAGGTTTGTTGCTCCTTCTCGGTCGTCGGGAATCTATATTCTTCCACTCTTTCGTTTAAGACATGAGTTTTGTTCATCATGTTGCCAACACGCGGGACATCTATATGCCTCCATTTTACAAAACCATACTATATGCCTCCATGACACGTGGGACATCTAGCATCAAGGTGGCGTGCCATGCAAGAAAATGGAGACATGAGGTGCGTAAGTGAGTCGTGCACTTCGATGGCACCTAGTACTACGCAATATTTTTTTCTCCTCGATGGCACGTGAATAGTGCACGTACTCAATGACAGAGCACGGGATGGTAGCCATGGACATGGTCGGCCCTTTTTGAAGAGAGTACTAATAAATAACTTTGACGTGTCCCGTCAACTCGCAGAACGACGAGAAGCTTGCTTACTACGCCTTCTCCCTCGCCAACGCATGCGCGGTGGCTCGCAGCACGAGGAGAAACTTTTGCTTACAAGCGGTGGACGTGCAGCAGTTCATTTGGTGTCAGATTTCCAGAAGTACTACTTTAGTACCATCATTATTGTTCGACTTTCGGAAGAGGAGAAGAGCCAAGCGCAAGGTCACCTACTAACCTAGTACTATACTACTATAGCCAAAGCTGGTCCACGTTTTTAGAGCATGGTTAATAAATATAGGCGGCTCTCGCAGCGACACATCATTTAGAGCAAGTACTCTCTTCGTAGGAACAAAGGAAGTGAAACAAAAGTTGGAGTGGATGCTAGATTGCCAATTAAAACATGATTACATAGGGAAAAAAAATCCTATAGCATTCTATCCTATGAATCAAACGACCAATGTAGGAAAATTATGAGGGGGATCTCTCCAACAGTGTTCCTTGGCTCGCACCTAGCATCATGGTGGTCGAACTTGGAGTCATTCATTTGGTACACGTGGCATCTCAGATCCGGACACAAGGTGACGCGACCTCTCACTTCCTCCGCATTTGAAGTGGCGCGCCGGTGGAGGGCTAGCATACTCCAATATTAGGTTGGCTCTATGTGATGTGGCAACTTCATATACTAACCGGATGTTGGCTATACTACTACGGTACTTACACTCCAAGAAGTGACTCAAAAACATTCATAAATTGAGTCTATGACATGCATTTGCAACTGAAATGTACCATTCATTAAATACAACAAGTCATCAACACACAACGACAGCGAGGATACATGTTGGATTATAGATTATTTCCAACAAAACATTCTAGCAAATACTAAAGTTTCCATCACATAACAAATAACAAGCAATGAAATGAACTTCAAGTCAACCAATCCTCGGCGTTGGAAACACTTGCTTTGAACCATAGGTGCTCTGGGAAGGGCCAGCTATTGTCAATATCGAGAGCAACGCAGGACTGATCGTCCAGGCTGAAGCGACATATATTAGGACCAGGGTAGGGAACCACCGAAATTTCCGAGGTATAGATACAGTTGCTTCTCATAAATGGTAGTAACGTTGTGTCAACAGCAGCTGAATCGCCTTTCACCATCATTGGATTGTTTGGTCCAAGGAAGAGCGAGTTTGCTCCAAGACTATCAATACTAAACCAGGGAGAAGGTGTTGGCGCTAGCACACTAGTATCCGTCCTGAATACCATGCAATGGGTGTTGGAATAGGTCAAGGGCGACCATGGGAGACAACACCTGCTTCCTCAGTAGTAACAGTCTGAGTGCACTGTATATAGACAAGAAGAGGTGATCCATCGGAATTAGTTGCCAGGCGCTACTGAGTATATAAGTTCTGCTCCTCCTCATGCTCGTGATCATCACTATCGTCATCTCCCCCTTGCTTATAAAATTTTTCAAGTATAGGTGGTGGAATGTTCACAGGACCTTGGAAACACAAGAAGAAGGTTAATTAGTAAAGGGAAACTTGCTAACCCGCATGCATGTTGATGAAACAATTATAATTACGGTGGAAGACAAACGTACCGAAACTACGAGGATCCCATGCAAAAACAGTGCCACGAGTGGTGGAAGCAAACACAAGATCCTCGTATTCAATTGCATCACAATACGCATCCGTGTATAGAAACTGATTTTTGAGCAATATCCATCCATTCGAACCACGAAGGACGACAACAAGCTTGTTGAAGATAGCAATAACTTGATAGTTCTTGTAATTCCAAGAGCGGTTGGGAACTCGACAAATTGCTATCTTCAGTAGACGACAGTCACCATGATCGTATTTGAACGTACATAGATCATCTGTGTGCTCAACCTCAGGGCACTCGAAGATTTTTGGAAGTGGAATCCGCTGACGACTGTACACATTCACAAGTTCCCACTCGCAATTGTACCCAATATAAAAAACCCAATCTCCATTTGCGCCAGCCCAGGACTTACCCTTAAGCGATGGCATCTTGACATCACATGTATCATTATCAAGCGGCATCAACTTGCACAAGGCGAGGCCTTCGTCGTCCGCGCCCATGCGAACATGCTTATAGAGAAGAAGATAAGGGAGATCAAACTGCTCCTGGACCCTTGGGTTCCTTGTAATGATGTTATTAGTTGAGTCGAGAATGGGCTTGAACAAACCTGCCATGCTAGCCGAGGTGATGACGTTGCACCGATCAGTGAGTTCCCCCACCACGTCATCTTTCAGATTGGGGCAAGAATAACGGGGTCGTTTTCGGCTTGTTCCCACCATGGAGAAGACGATCGAACAATGGCAGAAGGAAGGGTGAAGGAAAATGGAGAAGGGAGGAAGAGCGTGCGACAACAGTCCCAAATTGAGAGGGAAAGGCGAAGAGTAGGTGGACGGTTGCCAGTTTGCCACGGTACACGAAGAGGCGCCCCGGCCTACACGTCCTTTCAGAAATTGTACAAAAGGACTCGCCATCGTCTCACTTACATGTTGGAACGGGACCATGATACGTCTCCAACGTATCTATAATTTTTGATTGCTCCATGCTATATTATCTACTGTTTCGGGCAATATTGGGCTTTATTATCCACTTTTATATTATTTTGGGACTAAACTATTAACCGGAGGCCCAGCCCAGAATTGTTGTTATTTTGCCTATTTCAGTGTTTCGAAGAAAAGGAATGTCAAACGGAGTCGAAACGGAACGAAATCAACTGGAGAAGTTATTTTTGGAAGGAAAGCTACCGGATGGACTTGGACCCAATGTCAGGAGATAAGGGAGGTGTTCACGAGGGTGGGGGGCGCGCCCCCTGCCTCGTGGGCCCCCTGAAGCTCCACCGACGTACTTCCTGCACCCATATATACTCTCGTACCCTAAAACTTCCAGAACGGAGATTAGATCAGAAGTTCCACCGCCGCAAGCCTCTGTAGCCACGAGAAATCAATCTAGGCCCTCTTCGGCACCCTGCCGGAGGGGGCCATCATCATCGGTGGCCATGGAGGAGTATCCTGGAGGGGCCATCGTCATCATGAAGGCCAAGGACCAGAGGGTGGAGGCCATGGAGGAGGAAGCACAAGGGGGATAACCTCTCCTCCTCTCTTCCGGTGACGCCGGAGTGCCATCGGGAGGGCAATCATCGCCACGGTGATCGTCTTCATCAACATCACCATCATCATCACCATCCTCATCTCTTTTATGAGGTCCACTCTCCCGCACCCCGCTCATATCCCTACTTGAACATGGTGCTTTATGCCACATATTATGATCCAATGATGTGTTGCCATCCTATGATGTTTTGAGTATATATCTTTTGTCTTTGGGTTGATTGATGATCTAGATTGGTATGAGTTGTATGTTTTACTTTGGTGCTGTCCTATGGTGCCCTCCGTGTCGCGCAAGCATGAGGGATTCCCGCTGTAGGGTGTTGCAATACGTTAATGATTCGCTTATAGTGGGTTGCTAGAGTGACAGAAGCTTAAACCCGAGTAAGAGGGATTGTTGCGTATGGGAATAAAGAGGACTTGATGCTTTAATGCTATGGTTGGGTTTTATCATAATGATCTTTAGTAGTTGCGGATGCTTGCTAGAGTTCCAATCATAAGTGCATATTATCCAAGTAGACAAAGTATGTTAGCTTATACCTCTCCCTCATATGAAACTACAATAGTGATTACCGGTCTTGTTAACAATTGCCTAGGAAAATTCCGCACACCGATCCATCATTATTCCACACTCACTATTTATATTATTTAGTAATTTATTCTAACTTTATGATAACGGCACCTACTTTTATATTTTAGCTCTCCAATGCCATACAAAGTTATCCTCTTCATACCCACAACGTAGTTTTATTTCTCGTTTCTAGTTGGAAGTAAACGTTCGGTGCACGTAGAGTCGTATCAGTGGCAGATAGGGCTTGAGAGAATATTGATCTTAACTTTAGCTCCTTGTGGGTTCGACACTCCATACTTATCACTTCCACCTTTGGAAAGTGGTACGATGATTCCTTGCACTTGGGGATTATCAAGCTCTTTTCTGGCGCCGTTGCCGGGGAGCAATAGCGTGTGGTTGATATTCTCGTGTGTGCTTGTTTGCTTTCTTCACTAAGTAGATTTTGTTTTTCCTTTTTTGTTTCTATTTAGTTGTGGGTGAAACATACAATTTTTTTTAAATAATGATAATACAAAAAATTATTACTTGCCTCTCATGCCTAAAAAGTTTTTCAAAAAGAGAAGCGATTGGAAAGTGATGCATTGAACAAGTGAGGGTCGACCTTGAGCACTTGTGCTCATGCTCACGGAAACAATGTAGAATTTTTCATGGAAATTTCTCTGTAAATAATTATCCCCTTGTATATATTCATTGTATCATAAAAATAAATGTGCCAAGCTTTGGTTTTAGGATGATTAGATTGCTTGTTTGCTATGTGCAAAACAAAAACAGAAACTTTGCCTGTAGTGCATGAATTTACATTTTTTACTGTAAGTCAAATGGGTCTGAAACTTTTTGCACATTACTTCTGTACAAATTTTTCAAATTTTCAAATTTAGTTCATAATTTTAGGAGTTACAGAAGTTTACCAAACTTCCAGATTACTACAGACTGTTCTGTTTTTAACAGATTCTGTTTTGCGTGTGTTGTTTGCTTATTTCGATGAATCTATGGCTAGTATCAGAGGGTATGAACCATAGAGAAGTTGGAACACAGTAGGTTTAACACCAATATAAATAAAGAATGAGTTCATTACAATACTTAAAGGTAGTGATTTGCTTTGTTATACTAACGAATCTCACAAGGTTTTTGTGGATGAAGTGTTCAAAGAATGATGAGTTACCGATGTGAGAAGAATAAAGAGAGGCAAGAGTTCAAGCTTGGGGATGCCCAAGGCACCCCAAGTAAATGTTTCAAAGGATACTCAAGAATCTAAGCTTGGGGATGCCCCGGTTGGCATCCCATCTTTCTTCTTCAACAATTATCGGTATACCTCGGTTTTTGTTTTGTTCACATGATTTGTGTCCTTTGTGTTTTTGTTTTTCCTTTAAGAACCATGCTAGCATGAGATAGCCCTTCATTGATTTTTAAGAATACTTCATGTGCTTCACTTATATCTTTTAAGTATGATCTTATAGAATTGCTCTTTGTGCTTCACTTAAATCTTTTGAGTATGGTTTTATAGAATGCTTCATGTGCTTCACTTATACATTTTGAGCTTGGATATTGGTCAGTTGTAGAATGCTCCATGAACTTCACTTATATATTTTTGAGTATGAATAATACTATCATTCAAACTGGGTTTGGAAGAGTGTCAACTTTAGGAATTAGTGATCCCACTATTTTGGAGGATGTTGAATCTTAGTGTGATATTTATGAAAGTGGATTTGGAAGAGTGTCAACTTTAGCTAGTAATGATTCCACTATTTCGGAAGAGGTTCCAATTGAGTATGAGAACAAATTTGCTATCCATGATACTACTGAAAATTATTATGAGGGAGGAATACATGCTTGTAGGAGTTGCAATAATATTAAGTTTCCTCTCTATGTGCTTAAAGTTTTGAAATTATACTTGTTTTGCCTTTCTATGCTAGTTGATTCTTGTTCCCATAAGTTGTGTGCTCACAAAATACCTAGGCATAGGAAGTAGGTTATATTTAAATGTGCTAGTCATATTCTTCAAGATGCTCTCTTTGTGCTTCAATTCCTATCTTTTATGTGAGCATCATTGAAATCATCATGCCTAGCTAAAAGGCATTAAAGAAAAGCGCTTGTTGGGAGACAACCAAATATTTACCCTTACTGTTTTTGTGTGTCTACATGATTAAGCTACTGTATTAATCATGTTTTATAGCTTTTGTTTCAATAAAGTGCCAAGTAAGACCTTTGGGAAGACTTGGGTGAAAGTTAATGTGATCTTGCTGTAAAAAACAGAAACTTTGCGCTCACGAGAATAGATGTCATTTTTTACAGAAGAGTGCTATTGAGTTGATTCTTTTTTCAGAAGATTAATAGACAAATTCCTCACGTCCAACAATTTATTTCATAATTTCTTAAGTAGCAGAAGTATGGTTATTGTTCAGATCATTACAGACTGTTCTGTTTCTGACAGATTCTGTTTTTATTGCATAGTTTGCTTGTTTTCTAGTTTCTATGACTTATATTCCTCAATATAAATTGTAGAAATGATATGGTACAGTAGGCATTGTGTGAAAACAATTATGAACCTTGTCTTTGACAGTACCAAAGTGAATGGTTTGCTCTTTATCATACTAACCTATCTCACGAAGTTTGGTTAAGTTTTGTGTGATTGAAGTTTTCATGTTTTGGGTGAGATATCGATATAAGGAGAATAAGGAGTGGAAAGACCCTAAGCTTGGGGATGCCCAAGGAACCCCAAGGTAATATTCAAGGAGGACTCAAGCGCCTAAGCTTGGGGATGCCCGGAAGGCATCCCCTCTTTCGTCTTCAAAACTATCGGTATACTTTACTCGGAGCTATATTTTTATTCATCACATGATATGTGTTTTGCTTGGAGCGTGTTTTAGATTTTACTTGCTGTTTGAATAAAATCATTGGATCTGAAATATTGAATGAAAAGAATCCTCCCATGGCTAGTTAATTATTTGACTACTCAGTGTTCTTCACTCATATCTTTTGGAGTAGTTTGTCATTTGCTCATGTGCTTCATGTATATCCTATGAGTAAATGGTTGAATAAATTGAATGTCATAAACATGAATTTGTATATGATTCATATGCTTATAACATGGGGAGTAATGACTTCACACATAATAAGTATAGGTAGTAAACTTATTGAAAGTTGGCAAACATAGAATTGGTCACTTGAACAATTCATGAAAGAATATTGAAGGAAGAGAGGTTTCATATATAAATATACTATCCTGGACATCTTTTATGATTGGGAGCACTCATTAAAATATGACATGCTAAAAAGTTGATGTTGGACAAGGAAGACAACGTAATGAGTTATGTTTTCTTATGTCTGAGATAAAGTATGTTGTCATGGATCCTCTAACATGTTGAGCTTGCCTTTCCCCCTCATGCTAGCCAAAATTCTCAGCACCAAGTAGAGATACTACTTGTGCTTCCAAAATCCTTGAACCAGTTTTGCCATGAGAGTCCACCATATCTACCTATGGATTGGGTAAGATCCTTCAAGTAAGTTGTTATCGGTGCAAAGCAATAAAAATTGCTCTAAACATGTATGATTGACTGGTGCGGGAGAAATAAGCTTTATACGATCTTGTGATGTGGAAGTAATAAAAGCAACGGACTGCATAATAAAGGTTCATATCACAAGGGGCAATATAAAGTGATGTTCTTTCGCATTGAGATTTTTTGCATCCAACCATAAAAGCGCATGGCAACCTCTGCTTCCCTCTGCGATGGGCCTATCTTTTATTATTATCTTCTACCTTATGCAAGAGTCACGGTGATCATCACCTTTCCTTTTTCATTTTATCCTTTGGCAAGCCCAGCATGTTGGAAAGAACCTGATATATATATCTAATTGGATGTAGGGGAGCATGAGTTATTATTGTTGACATTACCCTTGAGGTAAAAGGTTGGGGGCAAAACTATAAGCCCCTATCTTTCTCTGTGTCCGATTAAAACTCCATAACCACAAGTATTGCGTGAGTGTTAGCAATTGTGAAAGATTAAATGATAGTTGAGTATGTGAAGTTTGCTGAATCAAAGATCTGACATAGACTCTTCCTGAAAATAGGATGAATTGCAATTGTTTGATGACTGAGAATATCGTTTGTTAGTTTTCAAGAAAGTTTATGATCCATACTTTAAACTTGTGACTTGCTTGTTACTTGATCATGAAATGTTTTATGAGATGAGCTATTGTTATGATATGTAATGATGCTAGAAAAAGTGATTGGAATTATCATTGGTCAAACTTAAGCACTTACTAGCATTCCACATCAAAAATTATCTTTTTTATCATTTACCTACTCGAGGACGACCATGAATTAAGCTTGGGGATGCCTGATACGTCTCCAACGTATCTATAATTTTTGATTGATCCATGCTATATTATCTACTGTTTCGGGCAAAATTGGGCTTTATTAGCCACTTCTATATTATTTTTGGGACTAACCTATTAACCGGAGGCCCAGCCCAGAATTGTTGTTTTTTGCCTATTTCAGTGTTTCGAAGAAAAGGAATATCAAACGGAGTCGAAACGGAACGAAATCAACTGGAGAAGTTATTTTTGGAAGGAAAGCTACCGGATGGACTTGGACCCAACGAGATAAGGGAGGTGCTCATGAGGGTGGGGGCGCCCCCCCCCTAGGGTGCGCCCCCCTGCCTCGTGGGGCCCCCGGAGCTCCACCGACGTACTTCCGGCACCCATATATACTCTCGTACCCTAAAACTTCCAGAACGGAGATTGGATTAGAAGTTCCGCCACCGCAAGCCTCTGTAGCCACGATAAATTAATCTAAGCCCTCTCCGGCACCCTGCCGGAGGGGGCCATCATCACCGGTGGCCATGGAGGAGTATCCCGGAGGGGCCATCATCATCATGAAGGCCAAGGACCAAAGGGTGGAGGCCATGGAGGAGGAAGCACAAGGGGGAGAACCTCTCCTCCCTTCTGGTGGCGCCGGAGTGCCATCGGGAGGGGAATCATCGCCACGGTGATCGTCTTCATCAACATCACCATCCTCATCTCTTTTACGTGGTCCACTCTCCCGCACCCCGCTGTAATCCCTACTTGAACATGGTGCTTTATGCCACATATCATGATCCAATGATGTGTTGCCATCCTATGATGTTTTGAGTAGATATCTTTTGTCTTTGGGTTGATTGATGATCTAGATTGGTATGAGTTGTATGTTTTACTTTGGTGCTGGCCTATGGTGCCCTCCGTGTCACGCAAGCGTGAGGGATTCCCGCTGTAGGGTGTTGCAATACGTTAATGATTCGCTTATAGTGGGTTGCTAGAGTGACAGAAGCTTAAACCCAAGTAAGAGGGATTGTTGCGTATGGGAATAAAGAGGACTTGATGCTTTAATGCTATGGTTGGGTTTTACCTTAATGATCTTTAGTAGTTGCGGATGCTTGCTAGAGTTCCAATCATAAGTGCATATGATCCAGGTAGAGAAAGTATGTTAGCTTATGCCTCTCCCTCATATGAAACTGCAATAGTGATTACCGGTCTTGTTAACAATTGCCTAGGACAATTCCGCACACCGATCCATCATTATTCCACACTTGCTATTTATATTATTTAGTAATTTATTCTAACTTTATGATAACAACACCTACTTTTATATTTTAGCTCTCCGATACCATACAAAGTTATCCTCTTCATACCCACAACGTAGTTTTATTTCTCGTTTCTAGTTGGAAGTAAACGTTCGGTGCATGTAGAGTCGTATCAGTGGCAGATAGGGCTTGAGAGAATATTTTTCTTACCTTTAGCTCCTTGTGGGCTCGACACTCCATACTTATCACTTCCACCTTTGGAAAGTGCTACGATGATTCCTCGCACTTGGGGATTATCAGACCACATGTCAACGAAACATGGTGTGTAATTTCTCGTGCAAAATGCGATCTGGCCGCGTTGGCCCGAGGTGCCGCATTATTTCTCGACTTTATTTTTTTTAATTGCATGCCATTCAGTTTTGAAGCACGACTAACTGGTACTGTTTGCAGAGAAAATATAAACTACTCTACCACTACTCCACCTCTAGTACTAGTAGTATAAAAAAGATATATAGGCTGGAGCTTCAGAGCTTTCTTGCTAAGGGCTGCCCACTTGCTTCTCACACTATCACCCTCTCCAGATCTAAAAAAGACGGCCTCTCTCTCCCTCCTCACCGGTGGTCACAGATCCACCGGGAAAGAAAAGGACGTGCAGCGTTGACGCACTCGTCATCGGCGAGCGAGGTCACGCACTGACGACAACGTCGTCCTCTCAGACCTAGCGCCCGTGCGGGATGGCCTCCGTCCCCAAGCTCGCTACCGTAGTGCGTGCGGAGGACGACGACCACGAGCGAAGCCACTTCCCGCCGACCCTCAGGTATGCTACCTCTTTTCAAACCATACCCTTGTTCTATTGGCCCATCTACCATGTCGCTGCATGTGGATCTTTTTCCACTCCACCATCTTCCCAATTTGCTATCCTCTGCTCTGCTGGTCATGCAGACGAAAATATTAATTTGCACTATTAAAGGAAACACTACTTCATGAGACTGTACTGTCCAAGAGAGTAGGCATCGAACCCGCATCTAGGTTGAAAAGGGGAAAATCAGTAGCTAAGGAATGATTCTCGTGTCTCTTGGCTGAAGAAGGGTACAAAGGCATGACAATGTAATAGAGAATGACCAGGTGGCTAAACATAACAAAAATGGGACGTAATCCACATATGCTTCCTGGATATTTGTTGCTCTGGGCAACCATACCTCCCTCACCACTCTATGCGTCCATGGAGGTACATCGTACTGGTGCGCCCACTGTCTGAATGGGCCTCCCATCCTCTTAGTGTCACTTTTTTGCTGTTAGTATAACGCCAGCAGACAAGTCAAGCAATGCTACTGCTAAAGTGATGCCACATTTAACTAATGCCGCACTCATTCTAATGCCACCGATAAATTTAAGCAATGCCATTTAATGTCACTAGATTATTTCAGGGTTAGTTGTTGATTGTGGATGTATTAAAGATTTTCCAGCTAAGGCATTCTAATGCTGTTGCATAGCCAATATACCAACGATGAAACTTGTTACTACCTTCAGATTTTTGCACTGTTAATGCTTATAGATTACATACCTCACTTTCATGAGATAAGTTAATTTTTTTCTACAGTGTCACCAAAATGCCAAGGCGCTGATGTCATTTTATTTTGGTTAAACTGCACAAAAAATTATGAAGACAAGAGGAAAGCTCAAGAATGGGCACCTCCTCCAACGGCTGTTCTCTTGATTCGTTCGATCAAGTTTTTATGTTTGATCGGTTATCAAGATTGGGATAGAAATTTTTAAGGTCCCCCCGAGTTCGAAATGATATTTACCTTGGAGGTACATGGTTTGCAATTTTTTTATACTTTCATTAGTTAATAATGCTAGTTACCTTAAGACTTTTGTATTTGCTTTAATGCTCATGCACAACTAGTATACCAATGCTGAAACGTGTTACCTTTACATTTTGTATTGTTAATTCTTATAGAAATCTTCCAGTGCTAGAGTTTATTGAAATCTGTTCAAGAAAACCATTGTACTGCACTCGTAATAAAATAACTACTCTCTTGTTGCACTAGCCATTTGGATTAGTGTATATTTGTAGTATTCGAAATTTCGAATGGTGTTGCATTAGCGTATGGACATAAATAAAGTGTGGAAAGCTTTCCCAGATATGTGCTCAAGAAAACTACCACCTGTTTTTCTAAATACTAGTAGACTTTTGGGTACTTTAAACTGAACCGCGAAAATGTCTTATATTAAGGAACAGAGGGTGTAGAGTTCACTCAAATTATCCCGGTAAAGCTAGTCACACCTTTGTTAAAATTAATGTTCATTATGTTATCGGAGGAGGTCTGTAAGTTTGTCTCTAATGCCTGTCGACTACATACCTGACATCATGATGTAATGTTAAGTCATTTCCTTTTGTATAGTGTCACTGAATTGTCAGGCGGTGATGGCATTTTATTTTAGTTCAACTGCACAAAATATGCTTAAAAGAAGAGGAAAGGTCAAGAATCGATCATTCTTTCAGAAAGAACTATATATGCCTTTCTGACATCAGCCTTTGTTGCCTTATTTATTCCTTCAAACAGGTGGTTAGAAACAGTCTTGCTACCTTTTCCCATTAAGAAATCGGAATGCTTATATTTGTGAGTCTATGCTTCAACTAGTGCCACTTTTATAGTAATCACACTTTCAATATCTATGCAAACAGGGATGCTCGATTTTAGTGGAACTGCACAAAAAGTCCAACTGGTTCAACATTAGGAGCATGTTTTCTTTCAAACCTTTATATCCAACTGGTGGCACTATGAGCTGTTCATTAAGAAGGTACATGGTTTGCTACTATCTTGCTACTCTTTTTGTACTGTCATTAGATAGTAATACTAGTGGTTTGCATGTGAATTTATTGGCAGGGTGGACCTACATTGGAGGTGCAGGACAGGATTCAATGATTGGATGCTCAATTTCGGTTGTATTGATTTCACCTCTTCCATCACTGCGAACATGGATATCCTTGGTCTAATGAAGAATAGGCGCTATATTTCTGCTCTAAACAAACAAACCAATTCAGTATGAAATTGTCCAGGGCAAAACATGACTGTATCAAATTGTCCAGTGCAAAACATGATAGATGCTAAGCAGAAGAGACATGTTTAAACCGAAAATACAAGGTGGGGTATATGTTTACTAGCTGGTTGATATTTGTGCGAGAGAGATGTCTGCCGTTGCTATTGGCAAACACACAAAGTGACCGCAATTTTGGTTGAACTGCACAAGAGAATAGTATAGTCACTACATGCAAGGCCATTTGAAAATAGACACGTAAAGATCGGATAGTCACTTCATGGACTACGTAAAAGTAGTAATTGTACTATTTATTGGCCAACACTAGGTGCTTCATTGCTTTGGTCTGATTATACAATGGGCATCATTTTGCCTAAGTTAAAGTTTGTATTCCGAAAATAGTCTCGCCGTGTGATCAAGAGAAGACCAAATCATATTGCAGTGGATGTTCCTCCATCATGTGTGGTTCATTCTCATGGTTCCAGCTGTTGGTGAAATCAATTACGTTTGCAAGAGGAATTGTAGAATTCACAAACAAATTTGTCTTTCAGTTTGTACTGAATGTAGGCCAAGAGAAGCATCCATGTTAGTAGGAAGAACATATGTTTTTTCTAGATCTTTTCTTTTGGACCTACATATTTGTATATGATCCGTGAATCATTGAGATGCATTAACATGTTGATCTTATGTATGGGAATAGTACTAGTTGGTTTTAGTTGTGGCTGATCTTTGCTTTTGGAGCCACATATTTGTATATGATCTGTGAATCATTGAGATGCATTAACAGTTCCTTATATTTGTTCGCTCAGTGTTTACAAGTTATTGATCGATCACTAGCTAGCTTACTAATGCGCTCCTCGCTGTTTTAGTTGCGACGCAAGATCCGAAGTGGCAGTTTTTTGAATAAAAATGCCTACCTCTGAAGAAACTGACAAGCTGCTCTGAAGAAAATGCCATGCGAATCTGAAGAAACTGCCAGCAAAAACATTCGCAAATGCCTTATCTCCCAGCTAAAGTTCATCAACTAATGCCCTCGGCTGCGACTCATTGCATGCTGCTCCGCATACTGGCTGCGGGCAATTTTGAGTGCCTGCATGCAGCCGGCCGTAATTAAGGCAGCTAACTGATGCGAAAAAGATGCGCTTTAATTGTTGTGGGCCTTTTAAATCCATGGAATCATTATTGATAAGAAGGGAGATGATTCGAGTGCACTCGTTTGACCCTCAATCCAGCGTGCGACCCAGCACAGACGGGACGGGACGACACAGTCAGAATTTCAGTTTCTCTAGTTTTCCACGGCAAGCTGGCGCGATAAGCCATGCCTGCTTAATTATGCATTGAATTTCGATGACCGTCGCGCTACCTTCCGCCTATAAGTACTGTTTCCCGGCCTTCTATGGTGGCACCGTGACCCAACTCTCCCTATCCTCATAAGCCCCCACCGGCCCGACGTCGCTCGCCACTTATCCTCACTCTCGCCACGTCCGCCATGCCCCCGCCCGTCCGTGATAGGCGAGGCCGGAGGCGGTCACCGCCGGAACTAGTGTTTGGTTTTTCACCGGAAGGCAGACGGAGGGAGGAGGCATTCTATCGGTCTTTAGATGGCAATGCAGAGATCGAGGACTTGTTGGAGCGCGACCGCCTGGCGGAGGAGCAGGAGTTGTTGGAGCGCGACCGCTTGGTGGAGGAGCAGCGTATCGCCGATTTGCGCCGCCAGTGGGACATGGAGCAGCAACGCACTGACGCTCTGAGTCGCGAGCAGAGAGCCCTCACCTGGGCCGACTATGTGGAGGTCGGCGCCCGCCAAATAGCCCTGGAGGCTCTCGGGCAAGCACGCGTTTGCGACGCTGATTTTTACTACCAGCTCGTCAAGTGGGTTTCCCGCTTAGAAGCCGAAGCTTCGGTGGACCACGCCGACATGGAAAGGGCCAACGCGCGCGAGAAACGCGCCCTATCGCACCTCTGGCAAGTCCGAGGCGAGGCGGAGGACGTCGGTGCCGATGTTTAGCGTGTTCCGCAAATGGCGGCCGACATCGTCTAGTTAGCTAAGAGTAAGTTAGTACTTGTACGCTACTAGAGTATTAGTGGGAGTAGATAGTTAACTTGGCTATGATGGTTGTCAACGTGGAAGTTCAGTACTCTATATGTGGATCAGACCTGTTACTTTGCTCTGAATGTTGAACTTTCCATTTGAACATATGGAATGGGCTGTTAGTTTTTTAAATGGGCTGTATTTGTCCTCCACGGGTTTAGAGGCTGACTTGTGGGCCTACCAAGTTGACGCGTACACAATCAGGAGATAATTGTACGTGGAGAGGATGACAGCAGGGACCCGCCAAGGTCATGGCAGCACGCAATCAAGTGCCTCCTTATTTCAATCCAATAAAAAAATGGCTCCTCCTAATGGATTTCTGACATCTGGGTCCCATGCCATTGTCAACGTAGTTAATAAACGAGAGAGTTCCACAACGAGCGGCTGACACCAGGGACCCAGCAGCTCGCCCAGTTATTTTTGTTTTGGGTTAATTTGATAAATGCCATTCCAAATCTAGTGTTTCTGAGAAATGCCACTGCAATTTCCAAACTTTGAAAAATGCCATTTCATGCCATTTCCAGTGGCAATTTTTCGAAGTCTACAGTGGCGTTTTTCAAAGTTTGCAAATTGTAGTGGCTTTTTCCAAAGTTTGCAAAAATTGCAGTGGCATTTTTCAAAGTTTGGAAATTGCAGTGGCATTTTTATGAATCACCATTTTTGTTGTGGCATTTATATAATTTGTTTTTGAGACGGGCGGTGGTGTCAAGCTGGGCATGCAGGGGCACTCTGCCTGTCTAGACAGCCTTCTCTTTTATGTTTACCACAGACCAACCCAGTAGTTTTTTTTCTTTCTGAAAATGGCTAGCCCAGTTTTTTTGTGATTTGCCAAGTAAGTCACTTTGTCAGGCTTGTTGGGCTGCAAATCTTTCAAGACGAGGAGAGCTTCATTCGGCTGGACGAGAAAATGGCCTATCTGTAATGAGAAATGGGCTGTAGATTTTTAAAACACATCAAACCGACAATTACTTTCAAATTTCTTTTTTTTTTTCATTTCAAGATTTTAAATTGCATTTATTTTATGCATGGACAATTTGTTGGATTTTATATTGATATACATTTATTTTTAAAATCATTGAATGTGACTCGAAATTTCGGGATTAAAAACAGTTCGGACCGCACCAAATATGCAACATTTCAGTATAATTTTTAACCGTGGCCACAATATGGGCTGTAATGCTAACAAAAAGAATATGGGCTCAAAAAAACCTTAAGAATTAGCAAATGGGCTGTAAATTATTAGAAATAATGGCAGATGGGATGTATGCTGTTTTCCACAGATTTGAGGCTTTCCTAAAAAAAGGTTGACGCACAAGCAGTGACTATTGGATGTCCATCCAATGCCCGTTGTGCTTCTTCAATCTATGTTCTACCTGCTCCAGCCGCTCAAACAAGCGCGGGCGGGACTGCCTGCTTCCTCCTCCCCGCGGCTGGCTGTGCTGCCGCGCAAGCCTCACCGCCCCACCGTACTCCCATCGCTGGCCTAGCCATCCCTCTACTCACCCACACTTGCTGTTATTCTTCGGCGACGGCAGACGAACCAGTAAACCCTCGTATAGTCGTACTCCCCTTCGCGTGGGAAACAACTGCCGAGTCTTCCCTGCCTCCGTGTCGTTCCCTTCCTAGGCCTCTCCGTCGTCCACCGCCCTGGTGCTCTCGGCGCGGCCTGGTCAACATGGTCAACGACCGGCATGCATTTGAAGTGGACTGTACGTGGAGAGGCTGACAGCTGTGTCCACGGCCGCACGCAAGGAAATGCCTCCTTATTACGCGCAAAATAATGATTCCTCCACCTGACATCTGGGACCCACCGAAAGGGCCTCTGTATTTCGCGAAAAAAACATTACCGCCGCTGACAGCTCGGACCCACCAGCTATATCTTCGCACGCAAGGAAGTGCGTCCTTATTACGCACAAAAAAATGAATACTCCCCTGCTAGCTGGGACCCAGTATAGTGGCAGGATGACTTGTGGGCCTACTAAGTTGACAGGGACGGAGGGCTTTGTCACCTTAGTCAATATGCACGATTCTAGCTCCAGTGACCGTACGATGTCCATCCAACGGCCGTAGTGCTTCTTCAACCTCTGGTCTTCTTGCTCCAAATTACCAAACCAGCGCCGGTCGTGTCTCGTGCTCCTGCCTCCTGTGGCGGCTGCGATCGGCGGAGGCCTCACCGCCTTACTACTCGCACCGCTGGCAGGCCATCCTCTACTCACCCACAGCCCTGTTATTCTGCGGCGACGGCAACCTTACACCGCAGCGAACGGTGAACCCTCATCTCGCTCTAGCGCGGGCATCCATCGCCGCGTCTTCCACAGCTCGCGTCGTCCCCTTCCTAGGCCTCGCCGTCTTCCACCGCCTGGTGCTCTCGGCGCGCGTGGTCAACGTGGTCAAGGCGGCTTCCATCGGACGTGGATCAGACGTGGAGAGGCCGACACCGGGTCGAGGGCTGCAGCAAGGAAGTGCCTCCTTATTACGCGCAAAATAATTATTCCTCCACCTAACAGAAGGGACCCACCGGACGGGCCACCGTATTTCGTGAAAAAAATGTTTCCCCATGACTGCTGGGACCCGCCAGCTACATCTTCGCACGCAAGGAAGTGCGTCCGGGCAAAAAAACGACTCGCCCCCTGACTACTGGGACCCACCAGCTACATCTTCGCAGGCAAGGAAGTGCCTGACACTCGGGACCCACCTGGTCGAAGCGTATGTAGCATTGTCATTCTGGTCACGAACGTGTACGTACATATTGGTCGATGTAGAGGCGCGCACGTGTCGTAGTAGAGGCGCGCACGTAGCATGTACATGTATGTACAGCGGCCAGTGTGTAAGAAAGAAAATACGGCCACGTACGTACATATGGGCAGGGTCTTGAATGCCTACTCGCGCATACGTACGGCCAGGGCTCGTGTACATGGCTGGGTTGGAACGGAGAAACAACATCGTCATCGTGTTCATGGGGAGCCAACCGGCTGGGTCGGAACGAAATGCGTCGTCGTGTTCATCGGGAGGGCTTGGACGGAACATCCGATGGAAACGAGGCCCGGCGTACCGCAGAACAGAGGAAACGGCCTTGTGTTCGACCGGCCATGTTCGAAACGGGATCCTGTTCATCGGGAGGGGTCTGGCGTACCGCAAAACAGAGGAAACAGACCTCCTACGGTCGAAACAGGGGTCCTGTTGATCGGGAGGGGTGTGGCGTACCGCAAAACGGAGGAAACGGACTTGTGTTGGAGCGCTATGGTCGAAACGGGGGTCCTGTTCATTGGGAGGGGTGTGGCGACCACAAAACAGGACTCCACGGGATACTGTTCATCTCCATCGTCGACCCCCTCCAGCCTCCACGGGCTACTATTCATCCACCGTCGACCTCCTCCAGCCTCCACCTGCGTCTGTTCATCCACGGGCTACTGTTCATCCACCGTCGACCTCCTCCAGCCTCCACCTGCGACTATTCATCCAGGGGCTCCTGTTCATCTAGCCTCCACCACACGCTACTCCACTGGCTACTGTTCAACCAGCCCTTTCCACGGGATCCTATTCAACCACCCCTCCACGGGCTACTATTCATGTAGCCCTCCACCGTCTACTGTTCATCCTGCCCTCCACGGGGTGGTCCTGTTCATCCTGCCCTCCACGGGGTCCTGTTCATCCAGCCCCAACCGGCTCGAACGATCGGGGTCCTGTTCATCCACCCCACCGGAACTGTTCATCGAAACCCCCAACAACGCCATTTGTTCATCCAGAGGCAACGCCACGGGTCCTGTTCATCCACCCCACCGGAACTGTTCATCCAAACCCCCAAAGAACGCTCCTTTGTTCATCCAGAGGCAGCATCGATCGGCTTCGTTAGCGCGATGGCGAAGAATCGCTCGATCGGGTTCGATTAACGACCACCGATCGATCGCTCGGGTTCGATGTCGTAGCTTGCGGTCAATCGCCGAGTTCGATTAGAGCCCAACGCCTTGCTCGGGTTCAGTTAGAGCCCAACGCCTCACACCCACGCGCGTGCGTGTACGAGAGAAATGCGCATCGCTCGGCCCCGACCACCCACCATAACCGGGAACACCCCGATATTTTCCTCGCCCTTGCTTCTACCACGGTTTTTTCCGTCATGGACGGCCCAAAGAATGTCATGCAGCTGCGTCTCCGGCCCGCCCTAGACGAAAAGCCCAATTTCTGTCATGATTTTTTGTCATGGAAGTAGGACCCCACCACATCTATGATGATACCGGGTTTTGTCACAATTATCATCATAGAAGTGTCATAAGTATGACACAAAAGATTTTCGTTCGGCCCAAAATGTCACGGATGTGTCTTTTTGTATTGTAGGACCGAAAGGTTCAACGTCTGGCGACCCTTGATGGATTGTAAGCTGAAAGAGGGTGATCCACTGAGCCCGCATGTGATCAAGATGATCGGGTACATGCAAGCTCTGGATAGACTAGGCTTCCCACTTGGGGATGAGTTGTCCACAGATACAATTTTGGGTTCTCTTCCGGATAGCTATGGGCCGTTCATCTCGAACTACCATATGCATGGGATGGAAAAGAAGCTCACTAAATTGCATGGGATGCTCAAAGTGGCAGAGCAGGATATTGAGAAAGGTACCCATCGTCAAGTGTTGATGGTGCAGAACTCGGCTAAGTTCAAGAAGAGCTGGTCCAAGAAAAAGGCTAAGGCAAAGGGCAAGGAGAAGGAGGCAATTCCAACTACCGCCGCTGCTCCTAAGTCAGGGACAACCCGGGGGAGTATTTGCATTCATTGCAAGGAACCCAGACACTAGAAAAGGAACTGCAGCAAGTGGCTTGCCGAGAAGGGCAAGAAGACTGGAAGTATGACTTCTTCTTCAGGTACACTTGTTGTATATGTTATAGACATTTATCTTGCTGATGTTTCTAGTAGCTCTTGGGAATATGATACCAGATCGGTTGTTCACATATGCAACTCGATGCAGGGGCTAAGCAGAACTAGGAATGTCACAAGAGGAGAAGTCGACATACGCGTCGGGAATAAAGCAAGAGTTGCTGCATTGGCCGTCGGTACTATGCAACTTAATTTACCTTCAGGATTTGTAATGGAACTTGATAATTGTTATTATGTTCCTACTTTGAGTCAAAACACTATTTCTGCCTCATGTTTGATGAGACAAGGTTATGAATTCAGTATTAAGGACAATGATTGTTCTATTTACTTGAATAATATGTTTCATGGATTTGCACCCGTTGTGAATGGGTTATTTATCCTAGATCTTCAAGGTGAATCAGTCTATAACATAAATGTCAAGAGGCATAAGCCTAATGAGATAAATATGACTTACATCTGGCATTGTCTACTAGGACACATTAGTCAAAAGCGCATGAAGAAGCTCCATGATGATGGAATTCTAACTTCGTTTGAGTTTGAATCATTCGAGACATGCGAGTCTTGCCTACTCGATAAGATGACTAAGACTCCTTTTGCAAGGAGTTGCGAGAGGGCGTCCGAGCTGTTGGAACTTATACATAGTGATGTATGTGGACCAATGAGCACGACAGCCAGAGGTGGTTTCCAATACTTTGTGACTTTTACCGATGACTTGAGTAGACATGGATATGTCTACTTGATGAGGCACAAGTCAGAAACTTTTGAAAAGTTCAAGGAGTTTCAGAACGAAGTGGAAAATCAACTCGGCAAGAAAATCAAACTTCTACGATCTGATCGTGGAGGTGAGTATATGAGGCAGGAGTTTGATTATCATCTGAAGAGTCGTGAATAGTTCCACAACTGACTCCTCCGGGTACGCCATAGAGAAATGGTGTGTCGAAACGGAGGAATCGGACCCTATTGGACATGGTCTGATCGATGATGAGTTAGTGGCATAAACATCTCTATCATCCTCAGCCTCTTCAGGGGCATTGATCAGCTTGGCCCATTCTGCAATGGATGATTGATATCTTGTGCCTTCAGTCATCAAGACTATCTTGCCATCCGGGTAAAATTGTGTCATTGAATAAAATATCATGCCCATCTCATCATTCCATTTAGTCAGCTTCTGACCAACAAAAGTGTCTACTCCATTCATTATGAAGCTCTCATGAACTTCTGGGAAGTAATCTTCATTCTCATCAAATCCTTTCATCATGGAAGGTTTTCCAATCACTCTAGACATGGTCTTCTTGGCCCTTTCCTTCCTTTTCCTTCCTCCAGCAGCCTCTTCCTCTTTTGATTTCAAGGTTGCAAGAGTGGATGCTCTAGATTTGGACATGGGCTTCCTCTGAGCAGGAGCCTTCTTGTGCATGCCAGGCTTGATGGCAGCAGCAGTAGCTTGCTCTTTCTTGATCACTTTCTTCTTTGAGGTGACCTCCTCATCAACAACAAAATCCTCATCTTTAGATTCTGAGGTTCTCTTCCTCCTTTGCCTAGTTGCAGCCATAGGAAGATTGCTTGGGGTGCTTCTGCTACCCTCATCATAGCTGCTATTTGAGGGACTAGTGCCCTCACTGAGATTTTCCTGCTCCTCTGATCTGTTCTGGCTGTCACTGTTGTCTGACATGGCTCACACTGACCCTGTGAATAGATAGGTATAGGTAGAGTAGATGAGCATCACAAAGCACAACTATTTTGGCAAAAAGTTGACTCAAAAACCTAATTTTAGTTTTCTACAGAAAGCATTTCGGAGCTACCGATATGACAAACTTGGTGACACCGAAGCAACTTTAGAGTCTAAACATGTGATTTCGGTCAGACCGTGACACACTTCGGTGACTCCGAGATGCTAGGGTTTCACGGAGAAAGTGAACTCGATCACACCAATTTATACACTTCGGTCAGACTGAGTAGTTGATGTCTATTGCGCAAGTTTATTCTTGTAGACACGTGTTGGGCCTCCAAGCACAGAGTTTTTAGGACAGTAGCAATTTTCCCTCAAGTCGATGACCTAAGGTTTATCAATCCGTGGGAGGTATAGGATGAAGATGGTATCTCTCAAAAAACCCTGCAACCAAATAATAAAAAGTCTCTTGTGTCCCCAACACACCAAATACAATAGTAATTTGTATAGGTTCACTAGTTTGGCGAAGATATGGTGATAAAAGTGTAATATTGATGGTAGAATTATAATCTTAATAAATAAAAGCAGCAAGGTAGCAAATAGTAAACGGGCACAAAAACGGTATTGCAATGCTTGAAAATGAGGCCTAGGGTCTGTACTTTCGCTAGTGCAATCTCTCAACGGTGTTAATATAATTGGATTATATAACCATCCCTCAACGTGCAACGAAGAATTACTCCAAAGTTCCTATCTAGCGGAGAACATAAGAAGAAATCGTTTGTAGGGCACGAAACCACCTCGAAGCTATTCTTTCCGACCGATCTATCCAAGAGTTCATACTAAAATAACACCAAATAATTTCAGATTCATAATAATCAATCCAACACAAAGAACTTCAAAGAGTGCCCCAAGATTTCTACCTTAGAAACAAAGACAAGAACGTGCATCAACCCCTATGCGTAGATTACCCTAATGTCACATCGGGAATCCGTGAGTTGAGTGCCAAAACATATATCAAGTGAATCAAAATAATACCCCATTGTCACCAAGAGTATTCATTTGCAAGAGATATATCAAGTGATCTCAAATCCATAAAAGTATTCAAGCCGATAAAATGAAATCTCAAAGGGAAAACTCAATTCATCACAAGATAGAGAGGGGAAAAGACCATATGATCCGACAATATTAACAAAGCCCGTGATACATTAAGATCGTGACATCTCAAGAACACGAGAGAGATTAAACAGATAGCTACTGGTACAAACCCTCAGCCCCGAGGGTGGACTACTCCCTCCTCATCGTGGTGGCCGCCGGGATGATGAAGATGGCCACCGGAGATGATTTCCCCTTCCGGCATGGTGCCGGAATGGGGTCTAGATTGGTTTTCGGTGGCTACAGAGGCCTGCAGCGGCGGAACTTATGATCCAGGTTAACCTCGAGGGTTTTCGGAATATTTGTGAATTTATAGGGTAAAGAGGGGGTGCGGGAGGCCACCGAGGTGGGCACAATCCACCTGGGCACGCTTGGGCCCCTAGGCGCGCCCTGGTGGGTTGTGCCCCCCTCGAGGCACCCCCGGGTGCTGCTCTGGCCTATTGGTGGTTTTCTGGTCCATAAAAAATCCACAAAAAGTTTCGCGGTGTTTAGATTCCGTTGGATATTGATTTCCTGCGATGTCAAAACATGCAAAAAACAGCAACTGGCACTTGGCACTATGTCAACAGGTTAGTCCCAGAAAATGATATAAAATGACTATAAAATGATTATAAAACCTCCAAGGATGATAATATAACAACATGGAACAATAAAAAATTATAGATACGTTGGAGATGTATCAGCATCCCCAAGCTTAATTCCTGCTCATCCTCGAGTAGGTAAATGATAAAAACAGAATTTTTGATGTGGAATGCTGCCTAACATGTCATCTCATATTCTTTTCTTTATAGCATGGACATTTGGACTTTTACGTGATTCAAAGCAATAGTCTAGTTTTGACATGATAACTTAAATACTCAAGCATACCAACAAGCAACCATGTCTTTAAAAATATCAAGGCTAAACACTACAAAAAAAATACACTTCCGTGATGATACGTGTTTGTCACAGTAGGTCGCGTTTTTTGTCATGCATGTACATCCATGACAAATTTATGACAGAATCAAGATAGTCATACATGTGTTGTCGTAGAAGTGTTCCATGACATTACCAAAATTATCATCACGGAAGTGTCCACTTCCATGACGATAAATCGCGCGTCACAGAAGTGCTTTCGTCAAGGGTGACCGACACGTGGCATCCACCGTAACGGAACACCGTTAAGCTATCGGGTCGGGTTTTGGATCCGATAACCCGTTAACAGCCCCGACCAATGGGAAATTTCCACGTGTAAAATTCTTATTGGCCGGACGAAACACGGGCTCGTCGATGGGTCGATAGGCGCCTATGATACGTCGACACGTGGCACGGCCCAATAGAGGCCCATTCCTATGAAAAGGCCGGCCCGTTTGACTTGGTGAAAAGGTGGCGGGCCGGCCCATGGAAAGCTTGTTAACGGCTTGTTCGCATATAGCCCATTTACAGCCCGCTAACCCAAGGCCCGTTACGCCCTATCCGAATTAGGCCCAGTAGCATCATCTGGGCCATCCAATATGATTCCAACCCGTTTTCACTTGTGGCCCATGTATGGCCCATGACGTCTTTCGGCCCATATGAGGCCCTAGTAACTCTTGGCCTATTAACGACCCGTGGTGAAACTGGCCCGTAATGAACAGTGTATTACTTTACACCCATTAACGGCCCGTGGTGAAACTGGCCCGTAATGAATAGTGTATCACTTTATACCCATTAACGGCCCGTTATTCCGTTGGGTCGTTTCCAGCCCATGTTATCTTTTGGCCTTCTCAGAGCCTATTTATTCTTGGGCTCATTTCCAGCATTCGTTTACTTACGGCCCGTTCTCGTCATTTTACGCTTGGGGCCAAATTCAGCCCGTGGTTCTGATCGGCCCGTTTGTGGTCCGTTAATACATTGGGTCGTTTTCATAGCGTCATCAAATACGGCCTATTAATGATGGCCCGTTATGGTCGGCCCATGAACGGACGATTCCAACTCTAGCCCGTTTACGGCCATAACGTGGTCTGTTATTGGCCCATGTTTGGCTAATCGATCATACGGCCCGTATAAGGCCCATTGATGATACGGCCCGTAGAAGGCCCATTGTTTCTACGGCCCGTAGAAGGCCCATTGTTTCTATGGCCCGTAGAAGGCCTCTTGTTTCTCTGACCCGTAGAAGGCCCACTTTTCTCTGACCCGTAGGAGGCCCAGTGTCACTACAGTAAATATTAGCCCATGGTTATTGTGGCCTAGTTTAAAAAAATAGGTTATTGCAGCCACTAGGAAACCATGGAAAAAGAACTGCACTGACTACAAGCAAATAAATAAACAAGACAACAAGGAAATAAATAAGCAAGCAACTTATGCTAGGCTATCACGGCTATTACACATATTACATCCACTGGGCATCAAAGTTCGCCACCAGTGCAAATATAGGGAACAAAGCAGCATATAAACGCCACAACAAAACAAGTCCAGAACTGAAGCCACTTCAGAAGAGTTCAAGAAACAATATCCTGGGTACCCATAATGCTGGCAAGATGCTTAGCAAGCTTATTAACTTTCTCTTGTTTGGCGCTTAAATCCTCTAGCGCTTGCTGTTGCACAAGAAAGTACGCATCTGAATTCTGCAGGGACTTCCTCAGTCCTTCGGCTTCTTGCCGCAGCACAACTGACTGGTGCCTTTCAGCTTGTAGCTGAGACTGAAGAAGCCGAAGTGATTCAGGAAGCAAGTTCGAAGAGCTTGTGCCGTGATCTTGCCAAGAACTCGAACACTACATCAACGCAGGATGTGGGGTTTTCTCATTGTCTACAAGATCGTTTTATCACCTTTCTTGGAGACCAACAGGTTGTCTCACTATCTTGAACCTTATCTGCATTACTTTCTCTACCATTGCATAGTGGGGTGCTCTTCTCCAATATTCTGCTTGCATACTACAAGAGAAACAAGCAAACACATCACAGGTTTAGCTTGTAGTATACTGAAACTCATTTTGGTAAACTGTTCAGAGTAAGGTGGACAGGATAACAAATGAAACAAACATATATATATATATATATATATATATATATATATATATATATATATATGTGTGTGTGTGTGTGTGTGTGTGTGTGTGTGTGTGTGTGTACTATGGTCACCGATTGTCCATATCATTCTAGTTTATGTTCCGTAATCAAGATAGAGACACAGTTCAACTCATATATTTTTAAGACACAACAGCATAGACAGAATATAAGTCTGAGAAACTACACAGCATTGGCAGCACTTGTAATGTGCATCACATGAGAACATAACTGTTTATACAACTTAAACTGAAATCAACATAGAGCAAGAAGTTAGAACAGCAATCCAGTTAAAGAAATAGGTTTAAAACATACCTGTTGCGCCATGAGTTTCAGTTGGTTCCTTCAAATTCTAAAGTAGTTGGTATGAGTAAATACAGTGATGCAACAACAAAGGAGTATGGACCATAGCTACGGAATCTGACCTGAGAACAGTTGCTCTTCTGCTTTAAACGTGGAGTTTGGGTTAGCTGTGGTGGTCTTTGTGCTTTGGGCACTGCAGTAGCTTTACAAACTGCTCGTGTGGGGGTACTCTGTGGTGGACATGGTTCTTTGTCAACTATAAGTGGGTTACTATCTGCTGGGGTTGTGCTTAGATGGGTTGTAGCTGGTTCTCTGCCCAACGGTGTAAGTGTGCAATCTGGAAGAGTCTCGATTATGTGTGGTGGGGCTAGTTTGTGGGCCAGTACAACCATGGTTCTATCTACATCAACGGGTAGCACTGTCTTTTGCGAAGAATGGGTTTTTGCTCCCTTAGATACTGCCATCACCCCCTCCAATTCAAATGGCTGATAAACAAGAAAAGAAATTGAACGTATAGACATTGTATGATAGACAGATGTGGTAATTCACATATATGTTGTCTAACCAAACATGACAGCATGACACAATTTCACATATATGATGCCTAACTAAACAGGATAGCATGACACAGTTTCAGATATGTGATGGATAACTTAACAGGATATAATGGCATAATTCAACATATGATGAGTACCTAAACAGGATGACATGACAAAACTATATGATGTCTTTCTAAAATAGGTTGGGATGAAATTATTCACATACATGTTGTCTAAGTATACTGGATCGCATGATATAATTGACATAATTGATTCATATACTAAGCAGCTGGCACTCGCATGTATGATCTCTAAACTAAGCAGATAGAATTCAATATTGTGCATATGATGTCTAAACTAAGCAATGCAAGACACCATATGCATCATATGAGAAATATAAACATTGCAACTTAGAGCATACACCTCGGTGGGATATAGGACTGGTCATCTGTCTCTGAATCCTCCTCCGAGGAGCTCCTCAGAACAATCGAGATATATGCTTCAACAGTACCATTGCCTGCTCAAGACCTTGTTTTCACCCAGATTTTTCCATAACCGCTCAAATGGCTGATACACATGAAGAGTAGTTCAATATACAGATTATGTCGACAAATGGAATACGTAATGAAAAAAAAGATGGCATGAGATAATTCACATATATGATGCCTGGCTCCATGGCGGTGCATAATTCACATATATGATAACTGGTTGAAAAACATGGCATTGCATAATTCACATATCGATATAGAAAGCAAACAGAGGCATTCACACAAAGCATGTCTAATCTAAGCGGATGGCATGGCAATGCAAGACACCATATGCATGATATGAGCAATATAACCCAGCCAAGTTAGAGCATGCACCTCGGGGAATACGACTGGTCATCTCTCTCTGAATCCTCCTCCGAGGAGCTATTCGCAACCAAAGAAGAAATCTGCATCGACGGTAGCAGCTGACTGCTCGAAGACCTTGTTTTCACTCCAGATTTTCCCATGACCGACTCAAATGGCTGATGCACAGGAAGAGTAGATGAATGTATAAACATTGTTGACAAATGGAATACATTACGGAAAAAAATATGGCACGATACAATTCACATATACGATGACTGGCTAAACAGGATGGCATTGCATGATTGACATATATGATGCCTGGCTAAAGAAGATGGCATTGCATAATTCCCATATACTCCCTCCGTTCCTAAATATTTGTCTTTTTAGAGATTTCAAATGGACTACCACATATGGATGTATATAGACATATTTTAGAGTGTAGATTCACTCATTTTGTTCCGTATGTAGTCACTTGTTGAAATCTCTAAAAAGACAAATATTTAGGAATGGTGGGAGTATGATATAGAAACCAAACAGGTGGCATTCACACAAAGAAAATCTAAACTAAGCTGATGACATATAAGATGTAAAATGTAAGCAATGCAAGGCGCCATATGCATGATATGACCAACATCAGCATGCCAGGTTAGAGCAAACACCTCAGGTGGTAAACAGGCGTGGTCAGCTCCTTATGAATCTCCATCTGAAACAGTTATCTTCCTCTGGAATACAATCTGGAAATGCAGGAGGGGGGGGGGGGCACTTCGCCCACCATGGAGTGGTGTCTGCATGACATTATATTCGCACGCAATGGTCTTCTCTTTTTCTCTACATGTTTAGTACGATTGTGTACAATATCTGACATGCATAATAATAAAAAATAGTTAGATTTTGTAAGGCCTAAGGGGTGCATGCAAAAATCAAGACTGATGGTAGAAAACAAGTGGATGGATGCAAAACTAATGATAGCAGGTAGATTATAGCTTCAGTTTAAAAAGATAGACAATGGATCATCTATTTTTTGTTGCCCACCAAACATGAACCACATAGAAGGACCCCAGATGAACCAGATAGTAGACAGATACTATTCGTTGCTGGCTCGATATGAGACCCATGGGCAATTCAAAACTCAAGATTGAACGATAAAGTAGCAGGTAATAATAACCGATGTATAACGTAAGCAAACACGAAAGATCTGCGACCTCTCTTCCGAACTGTAGTCCTCGTGTTCATCTCGCCATCGATGATGGTAATGCAGTTAGCGTGGCTGCCGCAACGGGAAGATGATCTGAGGCGGCGAAAGGAAGTCTGCAAGGGGGATCTCTGCTGCAGTGAACGCTTCTGTCGATGGTGCACCTCAGGTGGGGTGGATGACGGCACGGCAGGAGCAGGACATAACACACAGAGTTTTCTTTGACGCCTATCTGAAAATAAAGTAAATCTGTAAGGGCTCCTTAGAATTGGAGGATTCTATAAACGCAGGGCCAGGAAAAACGCAGGAATAGGATAGGAATGCACGTGCAAAACAGAGCATTTGGAAACATAGGATTTCAATCAACCTGGGTGTTTGGATCACATGAATTGGAAGAACAGAGGAATGGAGAAACAAAGTGGTGCGACGAGTGTACAACCTCTTTGGCATAGCCTTGTGGACCTCAGCCTCATTGGGTTGGACGTGGAGGATGGTGATGATGCTGGTGTGACTGTCAGAGGCGGGGAAGAAGATCCGAGGCCACTGGAAACGGCGCCGAGGGTACTGCTCCGATGTGATGGACAGTTCCGTTGTTGGAGCAGCTCCACTAAGGTGTACGGCGACGAGGCTGAAGCATGACAAGACAAACAACGTTAATCTAAAGTGGGACCCTAATATCATCTGCAATAGATGATGTAAAATACATCACCAAAAAGTGCTAGATGTAAAACGCATCAGTCGCGCCACGGCCGCTCCGACAGATGCTGTAAGTACTGTTCACTCTGAACTTAACTGAAGAAAATGAACTTCACAGTCGAAACTAAATTTTACAGTCGAAACTGATTGAACTAGTAACGGAGCATTGCAGTAGATGTTTAGGGAGTTCAAGCACTAGTAGCAGAGAAGCAGTGATCTAAATCAGTAGACTCTCGAGCAGGGAACGCACTAGCAGAGAGCAAGTCGTGCAGTAGCACCGCGAGCGAGTGCTAAAGCAGCAACTCCTGTAGCTGCCGGAGGTCGTGCAGCAGCAGCAGCAGCGCAAGCGAGAGCAAGAGCAGAGCAGCAGCACGAACGAAAGCAGGAGCAGTGTAGCAGCGCGACCGACAGCAAGAACAGAGCCGCAGCGCGAGCGAGAGCCGGAGCAGCTGCAGCTAGTGCCGTTGTGGAAGTCGCTGCCGAGGAAGCAACGACATGGGGGAGAGACGCCGTGGATGATGTGGCCGGCGACGGCGCCGTCGATGGAGACACGCCATGTCTGCTCGGTATCGAGCACCGGCAGCCCCGTGAGATCGAATAAAAGATGAAATGCAGCGGTGAGTGCAGAACCTCCTTGGTGGCGCCGAGTTGGTCTCGGCTTCATCGGAGGAATTGGTGAGGGTGCTGCGGTTCCGGTGGGGCAGGTCAAGACGACGCTGTGGGGATTGAGGTGGCGCGATAGACGAGGCGAATGTCGGGGCATCTCCTTGGAGGTGGAGGACGGGGCGGCTGATCCGGCTGGACGAAGAGATCGACAACGGATCCTCATCCGGTGCGGCGGATGAGGGACGGCGAGCTGTTGCGGTGGACGACGTAGTCAGGGAAGAGTCTCCGGCTGGGCGGCGGTCGGGAGGCTGACGGAGGAGCGTGGGGTTTCACGGGTTTTGGCGGCCTCGGTGTACGAATGGGGGGGCCGAAGGGGGAGTGGGAGCCAAGCTTAGGGATGCGCTTGTCCGAAATGTAGGGTAAGTTACCAGCGTACCCCCACCGGTTTTGACACCGCGACGTGGAGCTTCATTTTCGGCTGAGGGTAGAAGGGGATTTCATGATGCAGGCTGCGGGAGCGATTTCCGGATGAGGAGGGAGTTCTCGCACGCATCCAAATTTCGGGATAATAAGGCGCGGCGCGGGTTGAAGAAGCGGGAGTTTCAAAGCAGGTGAGACAAAAGATACTCGAGCTTGAAAATTTCGGGATAACAAGGCGCGGCGCGGGTAGAAGAAGTGGGAGTTTCAAAGCAGGTTAGACAAAAGATACTCGAGCTTGAAAATTTCGAGATAACAAGGTGCGGATTCCTTGTTCGGCAGAACAAACTTAACGTGTAAAAAAACAATTCATATAAGACACAAGAGAGTCATGTCCCCTTTTACTATATTGCTATAGATGCCATTGAAAAAACTACAAGAAAAATGTAAAAAAATCGGAGAACAAGATTACCTGCACAAGTACCAAATCGATTCGCACTTCCTCAACAACAACAAAAACAAATCAATTCCCACCAAAGAAAGATTAATGTCCCTTTTATATGATTACGGATGCCATGATCTCGAATTTCAATTTTGAATCCACGTTATGTTGAATTGAATATATCGTTAGGTGACCTTGCGGTTTATAATTGATGTAGTCGTACATTTTGATCTTCCATCATATATGAACATTTTACTCCACCATGTGAACATATATATTGTCGCTCTACCATATGGACTAAATTTGAATCAATTTTCCTTATTTGAATATGATTGTTGTCAAGTTATACAATAATTTAAATATTATCTTGATAACAAAAAACATACATATAGCAGTAATCATATTTCACTATGAACTACATGTACCATACGCCTCCAATTCAAATATTGGTATCCATTTTATGTTGAATTCAAATCATAGTACATTATTGGTCTAGGTAGCGAGATGTTTGGGATAATCTAAACCCTGTTTTCATACGTATAATTTTTGGCTGAATTGGGACAAGTTTTGGTATAAGCCTCTTGCAAAACCGGAGATTCTCTCAACAAGCCTCGTGGTTCCGAGAGGAACGTGTCACCTTTGTGTGCTAAACGATATCGCTGCCTCCCCTGATTTTATTTACAGAGGCAACATAGAACTATATGAGTGCCCTGTTAAATTTTGGAATTATTTCGGGTTCATTTGGCCTTTTATACATTAATTGAGTTTCGGACTTTTAATGTGCATAATCTAAATATGAATTGCATGCACATGCTCCGGTGCACCAAAGTGGGTTGAAAAATCACATGTGTGTCCTTGGTTGAATTTCTAGGTCCCATGGAAGAAATGAGAATGAAATTCAAACATCTGGGTGTCATGACTCGGCCGAGAACATCGAGAAACTTTGATTTTAAATTCATGTAAATCCTAAACTCGCCTGGAAATCATGAAACTTGGCATGGTGTCATGTCATGGCACTAACATGTTGTGGTAAAAATTGGGCGATTTGGAAGCTCGTGGTTCTAAGAGGAACGTGCCACCTTTGAGTGTGAAACGATATCGCTGCCCCCCTTGAGTTTCTTAACAAAGGCAACATAGAACTACATTAGTGCCCTATTAAATTTTGGAATTATTCCGGTTCATTTGTGGTTTTTATACATTAATTGAGTTTCGGTCATTTAATGTGCATAAGTCAAATTTGAACTACAAGCACATGCTCTCGTGCACCAAAGTTGGTTGAAAAATCACATTTGTGTCCTCGGTGAATTTCTAGGTCCCATGCAAGAAATGAGAATAAAATTAAACATCTGGGCATCGTGGCTCGCCGAGAACATTGAGAAACTTGGTTTTAAAATTCTTGTAAATCCAAAACACGTCTGAAAATCATGAAACTTGGCATGGATGTCATGTCATGGTACTACCATGTTGTGGTAAAAAATGGCGAATAGGAACAAATTTTGGTATAAGCTTCTTGCAAACCAAGCTTCTCTCAAGAAGGCTCGTGGTTACGAGAGGAACGTGCCACCTTTTAGTGCTAAACGATATCGTTGTCCCCTTGAGTTTATTTAAAAGGCAACATATAACTACATGAGTGCCTGTTAAATTTTGGAATTATTCCGCTTCGTTTGGCCTTATTTACACATTAATTGAGTTTTGGTCATTTAATGTGCATAATTCAAATTTGAACTACAAGCACATGCTCCGTGCACCAAAGTTGGTTGAAAATCACATTTGTGTCCTCGGGTGAATTTCTACATTTGAAAAATCACATTTGTGTCCTCGAGTAGGTCCCATGCAAAAAATGAGAATAAAATTCAAACATCTGGGCATCGTGGCTCGGTCGAGAACATTGAGAAACTTGGTTTTAAAATCATGAAACTTGGCATGGTGTTATGTCATGGTAGTACCACGCCGTGGTAAAGAAAATTGGCCGAATAGGAACAAATTTCGGTATAAGCTTCTTGCAAATCGGAGCTTCTCTCAAGAAGGCTCGTGGTTCTGGGAGGGAACGTGTCACCTTTGTGTGCATAATTCAAATTTGAAATACAAGCACATGTTCCAGTGCACCAAAGTTGGTTGAAAAATCACATGTGTGTCCTCGGGTAAATTTATAGGTTCCATGCAAGAAATGGGAATGAAATTCAAAATTCTAGGCGTCGTGGCTGGGTTGGAAACATTGAGAAACTTATTTTTTTAATTCCTGTAAATCCAAAACACGCATGAAAATAATGAAACTTGGCTTGGTGCCATGACATGGCACCAACATGCTGTGGTAAATTTGCAGTCCGATTTGCAAAGGCGCACACATTAACAATCAACAAAGTCATTTTGGAACAAGTGTTGTCACGTTACAATCGGAAACACAAGTATTATTGAAACCGTGGGCATTCTACTTACTAGTACCATTTACGTGCCGCCACGAGTCCCCATTTTTTATTAGCTAGGAGGCGCCGTGCAGGGTAGCTATTTGAGTACGAGAGGCCCCTGCGTGTGCTTATCGGAAGGAGAGCCCTTTGACCTCCATCTGCCATCCACCTCTCTCCCAAGGTCTCCATTAATGGCGCCTGAGCCTCTGTTTAATGGCGTGGCTATGTCTCACTCGACTGAGATTTAAGAGAGAAAAAAGAAAATCTGAAAGCACGGATCTTGATGTAAGATCCGACAGACCTATATAGCATCTACTACGACTTATAGCAAGACTAATGAATATGTAAGGACAATTAATTTTTTTTTGATCAAAGAAGGGCTTGCCCCTTCCAATTTTCATTACTGAAAACCACCACAATTCACAAGAAGTTCAGCACAACTCCAGCCTAACACGAAGGACTAAAAGCTACCAGATTGAAATCGCAACATCCAAAGAGGCCAACAAAGGCCAAACATCCGCGCTAGAACCCAACATTTCACAACCGACGACACAATCCACATCCTAAACCGATTATTACATCAAAAGAAACCAGGAAACTGAAGGAAGCCCAAGAAGAACTAGAAGAACAACAACGCCGTGGTCGCTACAAGAAGAGTTTTCTTCATTCCAGCCTCGCAACATTGCTCTTCCACGTAAAGATAAGCACGATTAATTGTCTTACATAATTAGAAAGATAATTAAAAAAGCCACAAGAGGCTACGCCCGAATACACAAGGGCAAAAGAAGAAGGAAGACAAGGATCCGCTCGCGATCTCTACTTTCTTGATGCGTTCTTTGCAGGCAGCGGAACTAGTCTCCGCGGCGAAGCGCGGCGATGAGCTCTTCGTTTCCTCAATACGCTGCTTGAGAACATCCACGAATTCCTCCACCAGCCTTTGGCGCTCGTTGCGTAGCATGTCATTCTCGCCCATAAGTTTCTTGACGATGACGCTGGTCCTCTTCAACAAGGCACCGGGTCTCCTCCTCGCTGGTCTGCACTTGGACGATCTTCTCCCTCGGCAGTCGCGCTCGCCCGAGCCTCTCATTGCCCTCCCTTAGTACGCCGATAACCTGTTCAAACAAGGCTTTCATGTTGTCCTGCAACCTCGCACAGCCGGAGATCTGATCCATCTGGCTATGGACGATCGCATGCATGCGCCTCTAACAGTCGTCGCCTGCCTGCGAGAAATTTTCCCCAAACGCGCGCGCGGCGTGAGACATCTCTCGCTGCATTCGTGGCGCGGCGGGACATCTCTGCTGCTTCATGGCGCGGCGGACCATCTGCTACATCGACGGCGCGACGGGACCTCCGTGCTGCTTCAGCGGCGCGGCGGGACCTCTGTGCTGCTACTTCCGCGTGGCGGGACATGTCGGCTGCTCTCGCAGCGAGGCGGGACATCTCTCTGTGACGCCCCCGATTTAATCGTACACTAATCATGCACGCAAATGTGTACGATCAAGCTCAGGGACTCACGGGAAGATATCACAACACAACTCTACAAATAAAATAAGTCATACAAGCATCATAATACAAGCCAGGGGCCTCGAGGGCTCGAATACAAGTGCTCGATCATAGACGAGTCAGCGGAAGCAACAATATCTGAGTACAGACATAAGTTAAACAAGTTTGCCTTAAGAAGGCTAGCACAAACCGGGATCAGATCGAAGAGGAGCAGGCCTCCGCCTCGGGATCCTCCTAGGTTACTCCCGGTCGCCGCCGCCGGGCTGCACGTAGTAGTAGGCACCTCCGAATAGTAGTCGCCATAGGCGGTGGCGTCGGCTCCTGGCTCCATCGTCTGATTGCAGCAATCGAGTAGAGATAGGGGAAAAGGGGAACAAGGCAACCGTGAGTACTCATCCAAAGTACTACGCAAGCAAGGAGCTACACTACATATGCATGGATATATGTGTAAAGGGCCATATCGATGGACCGAACTGCAGAATGCCGTAATAAGAGGGGATAGCTAGTCTTATCAAAGACTACGCTCGACACCGGTCTTGCAATGCATGAGAGGGACAATCAAGTCCACCAAGTAACATCATATAGCAATAATCCTACCCGGCAATCCCTGCTCATATCCCCGAGCGAGAGCGACCACCGTTGTATCCGCACTTGGAAGGGTGTGTTTTATCAAGTATCCGGTTCTAGTTGTCATAAGCTCAAGGTACAACTCCAAGTCGCCCTGTTATCAAGATCACGGCTATTCAATAGATTAACTTCCCGCAGGGTGCACCATCTTACCCAAAGACGCTTGATCCCATTTGGCGGACACACTTTCTGGGTCATGCCCGCCGGAAGATCAACACGCCGCAGCCCCACCTAGGCACAACAGAGAGGCCAACACGCCGGTCTAAACCTAAGCGCAGGGTCAGGCCCCATCGCCTACGAGCACACACCTGACGCTATGTCTGTGGCGGAAGCAGACCTAGCTCATCGAGCGTTCCAGTCCAATCCGGTAGCGCCGCCGTCGTGACGTCTGAAGTACTTTGGCGATACCACGGCCGGATACCCATAACTACTCCCGCGTAGATGGTTAGTGCGTATAAGCTCAGAGCCAACCCAGATCAAATACCAAGACCTCGTTAAGCGTGTTAAGTAACCGCGAACGCCCGAACAGGCCAGGCCCACCTCTCTCTAGGCGGTCTCAACCTGCCTGCCGCTCGCCTCAAAGATCCACTCATGGGTGCTCCATCACCGACCCGACTTTAGTCTCACATGTATCATGTATAAGTATATAGTATATACCGTGATCAACTCCCGAGTGATCACGGCCCGATAGTATAGCACGGCAGACGGACAAGAATGAAGGGCCACAGATGAAAGTACTAGCATCCTATACTAAGCATATAGGATTGCGGTAAGGTAACAATGAAGTTACAAGGACAAAGCTATGCAAAGCGGTATAGGAGTATCTCAAAACAAGAATATGCTATACTACTCTAATGCAAGCAGATAGAGAAGAGTAGGCGATATCCGGTGATCAAGGGGGGCTTGCCTGGTTGCTCGGGCAAGAGAGAGGGTCGTCAACACCGTAGTCGAACCGCCACCGCAGCTGCTGTCGGTCTCGTAGTCTACCGGAGAGAAGAGGGGAAGAAACAATGAATACAAAGTAAACAGATGCATATCGATGCATGACATGCCAAGAAGCGATGCTAGGCGTGCCCTAACGTGGTATGGGGGTATTGGTTAAGGGGAAACATCCGGAAAGTAATCCGGTGTTTTGGGTTTTCAGCGAGGAGCCGGAGGAAAAGTTGCAGGTTCGATAGGTTAGGGGTGTGTGGCGGACGAACGGATCGCGTATCCGGATTCGTCCGTCGCTCGAGCAACTCTCATGTTGAAAATATTTTAATCCGAAGTTACGGATTAAAAGATATGATTTTAAAAGATTTTAATAATTTCGGAATTTAATTAATTATTTAATTAATTCGAAAATGTATTTATGACGTCAAGATGATGTCATGCCGACGTCAAGAATCAACAGGTTGACTGAGTCAACCCCGACAGTGGGTCCTGTTAAACATACCTCATTATCTAATTACCTAATCAAATTTAATTAACAAGAGTTAATTAAGTTAATTAGTTATTAGGTTTAATTAATCAGATTAATTAGATTAACTAATTACTTAATTAATTAATTAATTAATTAATTAATTAATTAGTTTTAATTAATTTCCATTTTTCTGCTTATTATTAAAACATTACATGGGGTGGGGCCCCATGTCATAGGCCCCACGGGCCAAACGCAGGCGTCTTGAGCGTCAAGGGTGGCCTGTTCGGGCGCGACCTGGGGACGCAGGCGTGGCGCCCGCCCGATCCCAGGCCGGCGTGGAGGGGGGCCTGACGAGGAGCCGGCGAGGCGGTCCCAGTGGGAGCTTGGCCAGGTCCGAAGTCGCCGAGGCGGCGGAGGTAGACGGAGGGTGCGGACACACACCTGGCGCTGCCGGCCAAGGCCGGGGGTGCGTCTGGAAGGGCCGGGTTGATGGCGGGGCGAGGGCGCCGTCGGACAGTGGGTCGGTCGGAGGCGTCCGACGGCGGGGGAGGGGTGAGGCCTAGGCGGAGGCCGGGCGGTAGGCACGGGTGAGGGAGGAGCCCTTCAGCGAGGGGAGAGGGAAGCGGGCGTGGCGGCTGGACGGCGGTCCGGCAGCGACGGGGCTCGAGCTCTGATGGCGTCGGAAGAAGGCGAGGGGAGCGACGGGGGAGAGGTGAAGCTCACAGGGGGCCCGTGGGGTCTAGGAGGCGGGCGCGGTGGAGTTTGATGGCGTCCGGCGAGGAGGGAGTCGGGGAGGCGGTCGCCGGCGTCGGGGAGGGGATCCGGTGAGGCGGGGGAGGTCGGGGACGATCCAGCGGCGCCTCGGCCAGGCGTGGGGCGACAATGGGGAGGAGGTCCCGGGCGGAGAGGGGCAGGGGAGCGGAGGCGACCGGTTGGGGCGGCGGGGTCGTCGGCGGCGAGGGGCGCGACGGGCCCCGATCTGGATCGGGGCGGGTGGAGAGAGAAGTGGATCGGGGGGAGGGGGCGAGTGAGGCGTGGGGGGTCGGCTAGGGTTAGCCGATCCGGGGGAGGGGGGATAAGTGGGGTGGGGGCCGGTTGGGCCGGGCCTTGGGATGGCCGACCGGGCAGGTGGGGAGGGCTGGCCAGGTTGGGCGATGGGGATTCCTTCCCCCACTCCTTTTGTTTTTATTATTTTTTTCTCTTTTCTTATTTTCTTCTTTTCTGTTTTAGCTTATTTAAAATGTCAAAGCACTTTACAAAATTTTGTGCACCCCACCATAATTAGGTTTGTTATTTTAGACAACCCCCGAACATTTTAGTTTTAGTTTTTGAAACTTTTTATCGTTTGCTTTTATTTTGAATTTGTTTTAGACCGGGTTCGAATCAACGTGAGGTTAGTCACAGTAACCGAGGTGATTACGGTTGCTTAATAATCCGGGTGTTACAAATCTCCTCCACTACAAGAAATCTCGTCCCGAGATTTAGGAGGTAGAAGGAAAGAGTGCGGGATATTCATCTCGAAGACAATCCTCGCGTTCCCAGGTGGCTTCGTCTTCAGAGTGATTCGACCACTGGACTTTGAGGAACTTGATCGCCTTCTGACGTGTGCGGCGTTCAGCTTGGTCGAGAATGCGGACGGATGCTCTTTATAGGAGAGGTCTGTTGCAATTCGAGCACTTCATGGTCCATTGCTCGGATTGGGTCCTTGAAACAGCGTCGGAGTTGTGACACGTGGAACACACCGTGAACTCGAGAAAGGTTCAACGGAAGCTCCAGATTGATATGCCACTTTTCCACGCCTTTCGAGAATAGTGAATGGGCCAATATAGCGAGGAGCTAACTTGCCCTTGATCCCGCGGTGAGCACCCTTCATTGGTGTAACGGAAGATAGGCCTTTTCGCCAAAGTTGATAGACCATGTCTTTGTGATGACGGTCATAATTACTCTTTTAGGATCGAAAGCGGTCTTGAGATTCTCGCGAATAATGCGGACTTGTTCTTCGCATGTTGGATAATATCCGGACCAAGAGTGGGCGTTCCCGCTTTCGACCAGTTCGGAGGGTTCGCACTTTCGTCCATATAACACTTCAAGGGGGCCATCTTCGACTAGCTTGGTAGCTATTATTATAAGAGAACTCAGCATACGGAGAGATTCCTCCCATTTCTTACGAAGGAAGCGACACAAGCTCAAGCATGTCTTGAGAATTTGGTTGACACATTCAACTTGCCCTTGAGATCATGGATGAAACGCAAAGGTTGAAAGATAAATGAGTTCCCATAGCTTCTTGAAAACTTGCCCGAATCTTGAAGTGAATAAGCTGCCACGGTCCGAATCGATAACCAATGGGATACCGTGAAGTGAAACAATTCGGACATATAGAGCATTGCAAGCTGGCTAGCGGTGATCGTTTCTTTGACCGCCGTAAAATGTGCAACTTTAGAAAGCCGGTCAATGACGACAAGAATTGCATCATTACCTTTCTGCGATTTGGGAAAACCAAAGGTGGCGAAGTCCATTTCAACATGGTCCCATTTCCATTCAGGAATAGAGATAGGTTGCAGAGTTCCAGCAGGCCTTTGATGTGTTCGCTTTGATCTGACGGCAAACGTCACACTCAGCAACAAAGCGAGCAATGTCTTGCTTCATATTAGACCACCAGAATCTCTGACGAATGTCTTGATACATCTTTGTACTACCAGGATGGATACATAGAGGCGTATCATGAGCTTCTTCCATAACCTTCTCGAGTCATATTCAGGTTTTCCTTCTTACGGCACCACTAGGCGGCCTTTGAAGTACAAGGCGCCATCATCGGCAATAGTGAAGGATGAGGATTTCCCTTTTGATGTCTTGCTTAATCTTGTAGACTTGAGTCAAATCCTGCATTGTCTTTATGGTGCTCACGAGATCGGGTTCAACAGCCGTGGTATAGAGGAACCTGGGGAACAACACGGAGATTCATCTTGCGGAACTCCGGAGGAGGGGAGCGAAAAGCCGGAGGAACAATATGGAGGTTCAGCTTTCTGAATTCTTCAACAAGTGGGGCTGAACTTTGTGAACTCAAGGTGGTTGCAGAAAGACTTGCGGCTCAAGGCATCAGCCATTACATTAGCCTTGCTCGGCGTATAGGAAATACCCAAATCAAAGTCTGCAGCAGTCTCCATCCATCTCTGCCGACGGAGGTTCAGGTCTGGCTGAGTGAATGATACTTCAGACTTTGGTGGTCGGTGAAGATCTCGCAACGATTACGAGAAGGTAATGTCGCCATTTGCTTGATGCATGTATGACAGCAGCAAGTTCGAGGTCGTGAACTGGATAGTTCTCTTCGTGAGGGCGCAATCGTCGAGAGGCATAAGCAACCACTTTGCGCTCTTGCATTAGGACACCGCCTAATCCTTGACGGAAGCGTCGCGATAAATGACGAAGTCCTTCTTAGTATCGGGAGGAGCTAGCATCGGGCAGAAGTCAACTTGTCCTTGAGTGCTGGAAACTTTCCCGACACTTATCATCCCATTGGAATTTGACGCCTTATGCAACAGGTTAGTCGAGGCTCGGCAATCTTGGAGAAGTTCTCGGCGAATCGACGGCAATAGTCAAGCGAGACCGAGAAAACTTCGACTTGCTTAACGTTCTTGGAGGGTCCAATCGAGAATAGCCTGAACTCTTTCGGGGTTGACGGCAATACCATCCTTAGAGATGACATGCCCAAGATAGGTTACTTGGGAAGCCGAATTCACATTTGGAGAACTTGGCATAGAGTTGATGCTCTCGTAGCTTTTCCAAAGACAAGACGAAGATGTTCAGATGTTCTTCTTCATTCTTGGAAAAGATCGGGATATCATCCAGATAAACCACGACGAACTTGTCGAGGTAATCCATGAATATATAGTTCATCAAAGAGAGAAGGTGGCTGGAGCATTGGTTAAGCCGAAGACATGACGGTGTACTCGTATGAACCATAACGAGTCACGAATGCGGTCTTGGGGATATCCTCCTCACGAACACGGATCTGGTGGTAACCCAACCTCAAGTCGAGTTTCGAGAACACTGACGAACCAGCCAGTTGATCATAAAGATCATTGATCCGAGGAAGAGGATACTTATTCTGAATGGTAGCTTGATTTATGGGACGGTAGTCTTGGACCAATCGGTTTGTCCCATCCTTCTTCTTGACAAAGAGAGAAGGTGCTCCCCAAGGTGAGCAACTTGGGCGAATGAAGCCGCTTTGAAGAGATTTGTCGATTTCCTCCTTGAGCTCAAGAAGTTCATGCGGCGGCATCTTGTATGGTCGTTTGGCTATAGGAGTGGTGCCTGGTTTCAAGTCGATGACGAATTCGACAGCTCTAGCAGTCTTCAGGAAAGACGTCTTGGAAATCGCAAACGACAGGAATGTTTTCAATTCCCTCGAGGGGTGCGGCGTTCAATGCATTCAATGCATAGAGCCTTGCCTCGCATCTTGGACCGCATTTAGCATTGTAGCTTACTATTTCATCGAAGGGTGTAGCAGATGGACGGTCTTAGTGGCGCAAACGATTGACGCCAGATCGCTTTCAACCAATCCATCCCCAAAATGAGGTCGATGTTAGACGTCTTGAGGATAATGGGGAGGCATAGAATTCCAGCCCTTCGATTTCCACGGGACGCCGGCGCCAACCATGGAGGTTTGACATTGTCCCAATGGGGTTTTTACCACTACCGAAGAGTTCATCTCTTCACACTTAACGTCGTGCTTGTATGCAAAGTCTTCAGACATGAATGAATGTGATGCTCCTGAATCGAATAAAACAGATGCAGGTATTGAATTTACGAGGAGTGTACCCATCACAGTAGCAGGCTGGTCTTGAGCTTCGTTCAGATCAACGTGGTTGGCCTGAGCTTGCCCATAAGACTTGGCGGTGTTGTTGCGGTTCAGGTGTTTCCACGGCCACCTTTGGAAGGGCCACTGATTCTGGTTCTGGTTGCATTCTCTAGCACGGTGCCCTGTTTGTCCGCACCAAGCACAAGCCATTATTGGGAGTGGGAACATGAGCTTGGGGTGGTGGAGCTGGAAGCTTGGCTGCTTAGTTGTAGGCGGGGCGAGGTGTAGCATAGTTCTGCCTTGAAGCGTGTGCATTCGGCTGGTACATACCGTTGGGAATCCATATCTTGCGCTTCTGCGAGGACGGGCCGAAGATGAGCCCGTGTCACAGTTGCGCTTGTTAGAGCTCTGGTATTCCTGCGCACCAGTTTCGACATTGATAGCTTTGTTCACCAAGGTGGCGAAATCAGCAAAGTCGTGCACTAGAAGTGCGAGCTTGATGTCGACTTGAAGACCGTCACGGAACTTCTCCGTCTGCGTGCATCGCTTGCAATGTCCTCTTGACATAGCGAGACAAGTCCAAGAACTCTCGCCGATAGGCTTCAACAGTCTTGTTGCCTTGGGTGAGGTTGCGAACTCACGCTTCTTCCGTCCATGACCCTTGAGGGATGAAGCGGCACGGAAGGCAGCCCGGAAGTCCGCCAGTGATGAGTGTTCCAAGCTGGCAGAGTACGCGGTGGCTGTCCCACCATTGAGCTGCGGGTCCCTTCAGAAGAAGGAAGCAAAGGTGACATAGCTGGCAGGGGCTACATCAGCAGACTCCATCTCATAGGTGATGTCACGGAGCCACCATCGACATCTAGTGGCTGGGTTGAGCTGCGGTACACGCCGGGTTCAGCGTATGAAATCCTGCGAGTTGTTCCGTTTGGGTGCGGGTTCATATTGGGCGAGGCGAGCCATCATGTTCTCCATGAACTGGCGATTCATCTCGAGCTGTTGGATCATACCAGCCATGTACTCAAAGCGGTGGTGGGAAGTTGGCACCACGACCACGACACTGCTGGCCTAACCATCCCGCTATTATATAACAGGGTAGTTCAAGATTTGAGAAATTAAGCAAGAGACAGGAATCATTCATGATGAAACATGCATAATGAAAGCGGCATGATGGGAACTACATAGTAGTTGGCATATCTTACAAAAGGAATCATGCATAGAGTTCGATACATAGAGTCCAATACATAGACTACTACATCATAGGCGGCACAGGCTCATGGCGAATACATCAAACACTAACAAGCAAGTCTACATCAGGTCCCACGCGATCTGCGGAGGTAGTCAGAGCTCGAAAGCTGGTAGTGCGGCAGCGGATAGTCCTCCACGTCGGTGACACAGGGGCCGCGGATACTCGGTGCTGAATCCGGCGTCCGGTGGCGAAAAAAGGGCCAAGTCGGAGAGTAGCCTCCCACGCCCGCCAACCGACACCACAGGGCATCACGGTCTGGCTGGGTAGATCGCAGAACGCGGCAGCTCTCGGATCGGACAAATGGGTGCATCAGCGTCGAGCACGAGAGAGGTGCTTGACGGGTGATGTACAACTCATGGCGAAGAGCTCGGTTAGCTCGATCCAGCCCATCGATATGCGTAACAAAGTTACGATGGTGGAAGGGCTCTCTGGTGACAATGGAGTAGGCAGCGGTGTAGTAACCCTCCTCACCAACATCGACGCGATAGCAATGTGCTCAAGGGGAGGTGTCCAACTCTTGATACTCGCGCGAAGACGTGTCGAGCAGCATAAGCAGCATCGTGGACTGCCATATCGATAGTCACTCCAACACCATGTGCGGTGTGCAGCCACAGAGTGGACTCGTACTCCGAGTAGAGGTGGGCGATGGCGCATCGCTCCTGGTTGTAGTCCCGGTACTCCTCATAGGCGGTGTACTCGGGTGCCAGCGATAACCCAGATAGGTCATCATCTCGGCTAGCACCGCAGGTGATCCCGAGGCACCAATGGCCGTCGTGTGGCGCACGACCTGCCTCGTGGGTTCCATCTGAAAACAAAGACGTTTCAAAGGAGTCAAATGACAGTGTGGAAATTGCTCAAATACAATTCCAAGAACAACTAGGGCTATATCCAACTTTGGGGTGCACGAGGTCACGGGATCCTAGTGTTAGTTGGTAAAATCGTTTAACCCGAGTAGAAGAGAGTTCAGAGCCCCAGAGTAAAGGTCGAGGAGTAAAAGATCCTAGTACCACCCGATGGCGACGTGGGCCCGTAAGGCACACAGCCAAGTTAGTAAAAGTTTTTGCAATGTCTAGACTCGACTTCGGCCAAGGAGTGTGGAAGGGGGGATTCCTACAGGCAGTCGGCTCTTATACCAACTTGTGACGCCCCCGATTTAATCGTACACTAATCATGCACGCAAATGTGTACGATCAAGCTCAGGGACTCACGGGAAGATATCACAACACAACTCTACAAATAAAATAAGTCATACAAGCATCATAATACAAGCCAGGGGCCTCGAGGGCTCGAATACAAGTGCTCGATCATAGACGAGTCAGCGGAAGCAACAATATCTGAGTACGGACATAAGTTAAACAAGTTTGCCTTAAGAAGGCTAGCACAAACCGGGATCTGAGATCGAAGAGGAGCAGGCCCCCGCAGGGATCCTCCTAGGTTACTCCCGGTCGCCGCCGGTGGGCTGCACGTAGTAGTAGGCACCTCCAGAATAGTAATCGTCATAGGCGGTGGCGTCTGGCTCCTGGGCTCCATCGTCTGATTGCAGCAATCGAGTAGAGATAGGGGGAAAGGGGGGAACAAGGCAACCGTGAGTACTCATCCAAAGTACTCGCAAGCAAGGAGCTACACTACATATGCATGGATATATGTGTAAAGGGCCATATCAGTGGACTGAATCTGCAGAATGCCGAATAAGAGGGGATAGCTAGTCTTATCGAAGACTACGCTCGGACACCGGTCTTGCAATGCAGGAGGGGACAATCAAAGTCCACCAAGTAACATCATATAGCAATAATCCTACCCGCAATCCCTGCTCATATCCCCGAGCGAGAGCGACCACTTGTTGTATCGGCACTTGGAAGGGTGTGTTTTATCAAGTATCCGGTTCTAGTTGTCATAAGCTCAAGGTACAACTCCAAGTCGTCTTGTTACGAAGATCACGGCTATTCAATAGATTAACTTCCTGCGGGGTGCACCATCTTACCCAAAGACGCTTGATCCCATTTGGCGGACACACTTTCTGGGTCATGCCCGCCGCGGAAGATCAACACGTCGCAGCCCCACCTAGGCACAACAGAGAGCCAACACGCGGTCTAAACCTAAGCGCCAGGGTGCAGGCCCATCGCCTCGAGCACACCACACGTTCGTCTGTGACGCCGCAAGACACTAGCCCATCGAGCGTTCCAGTCCAATCCGGCCAGCGCCGCCGTCGTCCGACGTCTGAAGTGCCGGTGATACCACGGCGCGGGATACCCATAACTACTCCCGCGTAGATGGTTAGTGCGTATAAGCTCGTAGCCAACCCAGATCAAATACCAAGACCTCGTTAAGCGTGTTAAGTAACCGCGAACGCCGAACAGGCCAGGCCCACCTCTCTCCTAGGCGGTCTCAACCTGCCTGTCGCGCTCCGCCTCAAAGATCCACTCATGGGTGCTCCATCACCCGACCGACTTTAGTCTCACATGTATCATGTATAAGTATATAGTATATACCGTGATCAACTCCCGAGTGATCACGGCCCGATAGTATAACATGGTAGACGGACAAGAATGAAGGGCCACAGATGAAAGTACTAGCATCCTATACTAAGCATATAGGATTGCGTAAGGTAACAACGAAGTTACAAGGACAAAGCTATGCAAAGCGGTATAGGAGTATCTCGAAAACAAGAACATGCTATACTACTCTAATGCAAGCAGATAGAGAAGAGTAGGCGATATCTGGTGATCAAGGGGGCTTGCCTGGTTGCTCGCAAGAGAGAGGGTCGTCAACACCGTAGTCGAACCGGCACCGCAGCGTCGGTCTCGTAGTCTACCGGAGAGAAGAGGGGAAGAAACAATGAATACAAAGTAAACAGATGCATATCGATGCATGACATGCCAAGAAGCGATGCTAGGCGTGCCCTAACGTGGTATGGGGGTCTTGGTTAAGAAACATCCGGAAAGTAATCCGGTGTTTTGGGTTTTCGCGAGGAGCCGAAGGGAAAAGTTGCAGGTTCGATAGGTTAGGGGTGTGTGGCGGACAAACGGATCATGTGTCCGGATTCGTCCGTCGTTACGAGAACCTCTCATGTTGAAAATATTTTAATCGATTTACGGATTAAAAGATATGATTTTAAAAGATTTTAATAATTTCGGAATTTAATTAATTATTTAATTAATTGAAAATGTATTTATGACGTCGGCATGATGTCATCTTGACGTCAAGATCAACAGGGTTGGTGAGTCAACCACAACAGTGGGTCCTGTTAATCATACCATGTTATCTAATTACCTAATCAAATTTAATTAATGTAGTTAATTAAGTTAATTAGTTATTAGGTTTAATTAATCAGATTAATTAGATTAACTAATTACTTAATTAATTAATTAATTAATTAATTAGTTTTAATTAATTTCCATTTTCTGTTTATTATTAAAACATTACTGGGGTGGGGCCCCCATGTCATAGGCCCTGTGGGGCCAAGCAGGCGTCTTGAGCGTGCGGGGTGGCCTGTTCGGGCGCGACCTGAGGGACTTGGCGTGGCGCCCACCCGATCCCAGCCAAGGCGTGGCGGGGGCCCGACGAGGCCGGGCGGTCCCAGTGGGAGCTTGGCGGTGTCCGGTCGCCGAGGCGGCGGGTAGACGGAGGGGTGCGGACACGGCCATGGCGGGCTGCCGGCGCCGCGTCGCCGGGGTCGGGAAGGGCCGGGGTTCGGTGGCAGGCGGGCGCCGTCGGCAGTGGGTCCGGGTCGCCGAGGCGTCAGCACGGGAGAGAGGGGGTGAGGCCAAGGCGGAGGCAGGGCGGTAAACGCAGGGGAGGCGCCGCTCAGGAGGAGGAGAGGGAAGCGGGGCGTGGCGCAGGCGGTCGAGCCAGCGGCGACGGGCAGACGACGGGGCTCGAACTCGGATGGCGCGTCGGAAGAAGGGGGCGAGGGCGCGCGGGGAGAGGTGAAGCTCACGGGGGCCCGTGGGGTCTAGGAGGCGGGCGCGGTGGAGTTTGATGGCGTCCGCGAGGAGGGACTCGGGAGGCGGTCGCCCGGCGTCGGGAGGGATCCGGTGAGGCGGGGAGGTCGGGGGCGATCCAGCGGCGGTGGCGCCTCAGCGTGGGGCGACGGCGGGGAGGAGGGGTCCGGGGCGGAGAGGCGCAGGGGGGGGAGGCGACGGTTGGGGGGGGCGGTCGTCGTGCGGGGCGACGGGCCCCGATCTGGATCGGGGCGGGGGGAGAGAGAAGTGGATTGGGGGGAAGGGGGCGAGTGAGGCGCGGGGGGTCGGCTAGGGTTAGCCGATCCGGGGGAGGGGGGATAAGTGGGGTGGGGGCCGGTTGGGCCGGGCCTTGGGGATGGCCGACTGGGCCAGGTGGGGAGGGGCTGGCCCAGTTGGGCCAGTGGGGATTCCTTCCCCCACTCCTTTTGTTTTTATTTTTTTCTCTTTTCTTATTTTCTTCTTTTCTGTTTTAGCTTATTTAAAATGTCAAAGCACTTTACAAAATTTTGTGCACCCCACCATAATTAGGTTTGTTATTTTAGACAACCCCCGAACATTTTAGTTTTAGTTTTTGAAACTTTTTATCGTTTGCTTTTATTTTGAATTTGTTTTAGACCGGGTTCGAATCAACGTGAGGTTAGTCACAGTAACCGAGGTGATTACGGTTGCTTAATCATCCGGGTGTTACACTCTCGTGCTTCCGCTTCCATGCTCGCCTCTCCCTGGTGGCAATCTCTCGACCCAGAACTCATGCTGGCCATGGCAGACGCAAGGGAAGGATGCTGAATGACTTGTTTGTTTTTGTGGATGAGGAGTTGAGGAGGAATGTGCAGTCATCTTGGCATACTAGTATTTATAACCGAGTACTAGTACGCTCCTAAGTGGGAAACCATTTAGGTTGTGATCGGTGTGAATAGGTTTGCAATTCAATATAGCGTGGAGTAATTTGGAATGTGACGAGACGCAAACTCAAAATTTATTGACGGTTCTAGTTTCGAACTGCGGCACTATTCCCGGATGGAGTACTTCTTTTTCTACTCCCTTTTTCCGGTTTTATAGGGCTTATCTCAAAATTTTAGTTTTTCCATTTTATAAGGCTCAATTTGGTTTTTCCCCAACACATGTTCAGATTCCAAGGTGCATTAAATCATTGCATGCAATTATTAAGAGAAAATTGACCAATGCATGTAGTTTATGCATGCATGCATTGCAATTAATGCATTGACAAACATAATTTTTTGAGTACTTCTTACCCAAAGGAACTTTATATCCAACAGACACAAAATATCCGTTCCACTGTTGGAAATTACTGATCTGATGTCGAAGTAATTACCGCATCGCCATCAAAACCCACCATTTCTTAAGCTAAAGTAGACCAAGGTAATCCCTATATTATCATATTACTAAGATAAACAGAAGGCACTGTAGAAACATTTAGGACGTGAGCTTGTCAATCTGAATGTGGAGGGACACAAGCTTAGTCCCGGCCAGCAGCTTGGGCGGAACTGTCAAGAAGGTCAGCTCCTGCACGTCGACGTCGCCGGGATCCTTGCTGCTTGTCACCTCCATTTCCACCTCGACGGCGTCGTTCGTGCCTTCGGGCTCCCCCGGCGGGCCGTTCACCCATAGTTTGGCCACGTAGTGCGGCAGTGGGGACGCCCCCGCTCTGATGTAGACGACCTACACGGCGATAGGCGCGCCGATGTCGAGCACGCCGCCGACCAAGAAAAACATGCGGCGGTCCTCCTCCACGAACAGCAATAGCCGTGGCTCTGACAGTGGCACTTGCAGCTCGAGCACCTTGCCGTACTGGATCCTGTGCACGGGCATGGGATGCGCGGTGCTGATGTGGTGGTAGAGCGCCGGCGGCGGGCCTTCGTAGCCGCAGACGGGCACGGGGCATTTGCAGGGCGCGAGCGGACACACGCTCTTGTGATCGGCGAGCTTGTGGTAAGTGACGTAGAGCCCACAGGCTTCATGCGGGCACTCCACCCTCACCGACGAAAGGACGGAGTCCACCGCCATGTTCCGCACGTCGAAGCCACCGCCGCGCACACACTTCTGGCACTGCCGCTAGTTCCCGGGGCGCTCGACGCGGCAGTCCGCGCAGGACAGGTGCCCTCCCTTGCACTTTAGAAATCAATCGATCAACACATCAATCAAGAAACCTGCACCTTGCTCAATCAGCCGAATGGACGAGGTGTATCCGAACCTCATACACTGGAGGCGTCAAGGGGAGGAGGCACAAGGGGCAGTGGAGCACGGTGAGGTCCATCGAGACCTTAGAGAGCTCCATCGTCGGGTCCTGTTCGGTCTGCATGATCTCGCCCTCCTCGTGCACAACCATCTCTCGACTTGGGCCGGGGTATTACAAAGCAAGTATCAAAAGGAGAGTCACGGCATGCATGCATGCGTTGTAATTAATGCATCGGTAAACGCAATTATTGAAATATATCGAGTGCAGTGCTTTGATGTGTCGCGTCAACTCGTACATCAACGAGAAGTTTGATTATCCTCTCCCTCGCGGACTTAACTGCACCTGCCTTTGGCTGTATGACAGGTTGGCCACACACCTGTCGGGCCCACCTGTCATACATGCAAAGGCAGGAGCGTCCCTCCCTCACCCATGAGCGTGGTGGCTGGCAAGACTAGGAGAAGCTTTCGCTACACGCTCTCCCTCCCGCACGCGGTGGACATGCAGCAGTTCAATCGGTGTCATATGGCCAGAAGCGTACTGTAGTACTCCTCCAGTGCAGTACTAGTACTCCATCATTGTTCGACTTCCTAAAGAGGCGAAGAGCCAAGCGCAGCCCGGACGCTCGTGTGGCAGTTTCATGTGTAGAGTAGTCTAGGATAGCGTGTACCGTGCCTGTAAGCTTAAAATCGTTGGGGTCGGCTCCATGCTTTGTGGTCGTCTCGAAGTTATTTTAAAAAATAAAATAGTCTTCTAGCCCTACCTGACACCCTGGTGATTGTAGTTTGCACGCTCATTTGGTCAAGACAGGAATATATATTTTAATTTGTTTTTTTTTCGAAAAGGGGGGGACTTCCCGGCCTCTGCATCAGAACGATGCATATGGCCACATATATTTTAATTTGTGGTGGGTAAATGTTAGAGATTGTAGCAAATATATTGTACACTGCGGGTCTTTTAGCCAAGTTTAGAGGCAAGCATGTGGGGCCAGTGCTATGATGTGTCGCGTCAACTCGTACAATGAGGAGAAGCTTGATTTTACTACACGCCTTCTCCCTCACCCATGCGCGTGGTTGCTGGCAAATGAGGACAGGCTTTTGCTTAGTAGTACTTCTACAACAAGCTATCCGTCCCGCTCGTGGTGGATGGACATGCAGCAGTGGATTCGACACTGTAGAAGCAGTAGTAGTAACATCATTGTTCGTCTTCTCGAAGAGGCGAAGAACCAAGCGCAAACCGAACGTTGCGATTATGAACATTGAGCACGATATAGCCAGGCTCTTGCATGAGACAAAATTGCTATGTGAGCCCACTATTATACTAGTACGTACAACTACTTGCTAGTATAGCCCTGTAAACGAGAAAGGAGTATTTGCCCTTCTAGAGAATTCAAAAAGTGACTAAACTACACCGAGACAGAGTACATATGGAGAAAAATGAGTGAATCTGCACCATAAATAGATACGTACTAGTTCTACCGTTTTCCTCTCCGAGGTGCACAATATTGAGTATACTGACTAGTCTCTTTTTGACACGCATTTACGTTTTTTACACAAGATGAGGCATAGCGCTCATATACATGCGCATACACTCACCCCTATGAACGCACACACGCACGGCACTATCATCTTGAAATTTACGAAGTCACCATAGGCACCTCGTCGTCGACGGGTCCATAGGTGCTTGAATGCCACGGAGGGAGAGGGTAGCGGTTCCCGAGATGTTGAACGGTCAATGATGCATCCTCAATTACATGCAGAGGGAAATTAATCGGAGAAGCAGAATAGAGCCAGCACGATGTGAATGCAACAGAGTTTGGACTCTCATATAATAAAGGCTCCCCACCACTCCAATCCATCTACTCCCAAGTCTCTGCGCAACACTGCTCCAATCCAAGACCAAGTGACCAGAAGCCACAAGCACCTATGGAGGCGATGGACGCGAGCGGTAGTCGGTTGTGCCAAATCATCCAAGGCGTCGGCCTGCGGCCCCACATCGTGCAGCGTTTCCAGACGGTGCTGGCGACCGCAGGCATCGTAGCCCTCGCCGATGCCGGCTTCGCCTCTCGCATGGACGACATGATGGTCAACTCCATCCGCAAGTTCACCGCCGTCAAGAAGCGCGCAGACGACCTTGCCGTACTGCTCCAGCCCGCGCGCCCAGTTCCTCATTGCTGCCACCTCATCGGCCTCCATGGTGACGAACTCTTTCAAGCCACTCGTGGCCTGCAGGTGCCGGAGGTCACGACGAAGAATGTGCACCTCGAAGCCGCGCTCGCCGTGCAGCGCCTCGCCATGCAAGAAACCGTCGACCTGCACATCCACGTCTGCGAGGAAATCGTCTACATAGGCCACTACAAGGCAAGCGAGGACAGAAAGACGTTGGCCTTCTTCCAGCGGCTGGAATCTTTGGACGCCATTGTTCAAAAGCATGTCGATCTGGCCATGAAAGCCGCTGCTACTTAGGCGCCGTTCGGTGGGCCGGCGCCCTGAGTCGAAGAGGTGGACGTCATCGATGGATGCATCTCTTCTTCTTACCTCCTGTAACCAGCATTGCATCGCCTCGTGGCCTTAATGTTTTATTAGTATAGTACTCCCTCCGTTCCCAAAAATAAGTCTTTCTAAAGATTCCAGCAAGTGACTACTACATACGGAGCAAAATGAGTGAATCTACACTCTAAACTATGTCTACATACATCTGTATGCTGTATTCCATTTGAATAGTATCTAAAAAGGCTTATATTTATGAATGGAGGGAGTATATGGCATTTTATTCCAACAGTAACGCTTTCACCGTGAGGTGGGGCCATAGCTGAGCAAACCCACCCGCCCACCGGGCGTCGGCGAGTTTAGAATTAGAAGAGAGAAACGAGGAGGAGAGCTAGCTGTAGCACGACGCCGCTTGTCGATGGGACTCGTGTTTATAGAATAGGAGTATTGAGCACTCATGCCTCTTTTTTGAGGGAAAATTAGTCGTATGTCTAGTACCACTAGTTGGGTGCGTCGCGACCTATAGCTGTCATCACTTTAGGTCTCCTTATCGAACCATGACTCACGCTTCACAAGACATATTATTTCACGCATTTATCCTCCTATATGTACTCCTAGGCTATTTCCACGTGCTCTGATTCGCCGACATGTGGGACATAGAGCATCTGGGTCGTAGTGCATGCACGACTCGGAGCATATGCTGGGGTACTTTACATTTCAGACCTCACGAATTACATGCAAACCCCTCGCAGAAGAATAAATAAATGAATGAATTACTACATGAAACCGGATTATTTTCGTGGAAACCAGAGCACGCTCATTAAATTTTGGACATAACACGTTTATAAAAAATGACCGGACCGAAACCAGACTAAGGGCTTCTTTGATTTTTCCCGCAAAAAAAGGGCCTCTTTGATTCGCATGATGCTGAAAGCACAGGAATGGGGAAAGTATGATGGCGATGAACCGAGACGACGAGAACTCTAACTCAGTTAGAGGTTAGAGTTAGATTCTAACCCTAAACTAACTCTAAACAAAAGAGGTGTATGGATGGCAGGGTTAGATTGACAATAAATGCTCTATCTCAATCATTTGACTACTTTGGACCCTATTTCCTACCGGATTTGGAGGGGGCTTGGATACATTTTAGTTCCATGACTAAAAGTAGTGGGACTTAAACTTGCTAGCCTCACCCATGCTTGGATCCAAATACTAAAGAGAATAAAATCAAGTTAATGAGCATTTATTATCCTCCAAACCCTCCAATCCAGAACTCGCATGTGTTAAAGGAGAGGAGTTAAATGAGGATAGAGAGGACTAATCCACATTTTAGTAGGGGTACCCCTGACTAAATTTTTTTAGTCTCAAGACTAGTTTTAGCCCCTCTTTAGTCAGGGGTGCTTGGAACTTTAGCCTCTTAAAGAGACTATTTTTAGTCAGACTAAAATAAGTCCCTTGGATCCAAGCACCCTCTTGGTGTGGCCGGCTCTTCTGTGGCCTCCTCCCGCTCAAAATTGACATAAACGAACCATCTATAGAAATAAAGCATGCAAAACATGATGATTTTTTACTTTGTCCATACAAATGAGATATCCCACTTAAACATACAAGTCTTCAATCACGCTTCACAAAATCAAAAAACACTTCATGTGTAACATCCCAAAATTCTAATTTTGGAATGTTATAAACATATAGATAGTTTTGATTGATTGTTTGATTGATTGACTGAAAGTGAGTGAATGAATTCGAAACTTTTTGAAAGTTAAATGAGAGGGAATAAAAGGACTTTCCCAAACTTTCATTTTTGCTTTTATGCTTATCGTGAATTCAAGTACTCTTCATCACAAAACCCTGGAGAGAAAATGACATGACTTCTTCCATTTATTTAATGAAAAGGGGTGTTGAAAATATTTGAATTTCATTTGGAAAATATTTCCAATTCTGAAACTTTATGCAACTCAATGATTTTCACGAGCGAAGATAAAATGACTTCTTCAAAACATATGAAATATGAGTTGGGAGTTCAAAGAATTAAATTCAAAGTTCTTTTGAAATTATTTTTCAATTTGGAGTTATTTGAGTTTTATTCAAATTATTTTTCTCCAAAAATAAAATACATGGAAAATAGGGTAACATGATTCCCTACAACCTAAAATTGGAGAGGAATAAATTTGAATTCATTTTGGTATTTTTAAAATAATTTTATTGGATTTTATTAGAGCTGAAGCACTCTTTGCTTTATTTAAATTTGTGTGTATTTTATTTAATGCTATAATAATGTCCATGTTGTAGAAAATATTTTTTGCAAATTTTGGTATATTATATGCCTATATAAAAGTTTTAGTCATTTTGTTTTTTTTATTTTAGTTCTCTGAAAATTTTGTTTAAAAAAATCCATGGCGCTTGGGCCAAAGGCCCAAGCCGCCCGACCAGCCGGGCCGCCGAGGCCAAGGCCATCGCTAGCACGCCACACACCTAGGGAGCCAGGAGCCAAGGTTTCCTATTCTTTTACAAATCCTAGTAGGATTTGATCCCGTTCGTTATTCGATTTGTTTCTAGATCTTTTCCTCTTTGTTTCCTAATCCCAGTCTATTTCTTGTCCCCTACCCCCAGCAAAACCCTCCCTCCCCAATATAAATACCCAAGCACCCCCTCCAACACATCAAACCAACACCTCTCCTCTCCTCTCCTCTCCTCTCAAGAAGAGAAGAAGCAGCAGACCACCACTTGCCACTTGCCGCCGCCGCCAAGTCTTGCCGCTTGGCCGCCTCGACCTCTCCCCGAGGTTTATATGATCTCCTCTCCACCGTCCCGTGATCTCCTTTCCTCTAGGAGCAACCGCAACATCGGATCCGATCTTCTTCCCCAACTCCGACGACTACTCCGGTGAGATCCACGAAATCCCGTAATTCATTTTTTTCAGAAAATAGCAATCTTAGAAAATTCATATCTTTTACAGTTTTTAGTATTTTTGAGTGATTCCAATTGCTATGTGTCACAAATTTGCTGAAGTTTCTGTTAGTGTCTCTGGATTTCAAATTTGAGTAGCTTAAATTTGAATTTGATAAATTTTGTTCAGATTAGTATTTTGGCCATAACTTGAGTTTAAAAATAGGTTTTTAATTAATTCTTTTTGCTCCTGGTCACTTGTGATATTTTTTAGCTGTAGGATTTAGTTTGGTAATTTTGGAGTATTTTAAATTAGATTTTTAGTAAAAACAGTACTGTTTTGCTTATATAGTTGTTTCAGTTATGTAATTATTGTTTTAATTATTTTTAGTTCATTCCTTTTGTAGATTTTCACTTGTTGTTATATGTTTATGTTTAGCTACAGTAGATAAATTTTTGTAGTTATTTATTAGTGTTTAGCTACTGTCTTTGTAATTGCTTGTTTAGTTCATAGTGATAGTGGATAAAAATAGTTTTATTAGTTTTAAAAGTAATTCTTTTTCCACTTCAAGTTATATTGTTTTTGTTTCTGTTATTTGTGAACACATTAGTTGTTATATTTATTTAGTATAGTTTATTAATGTTTTAATAAATGATTTGCTGTTATAGTTGTCTTAGTGTTTTGCTAGTTGCTATATTTGTTCTAGTATTAACTAGATGGTTATAGTAGTTTTATATTAGTTCTTTTTGTTAGTTATTAAATTAGTAATTTATTTTCTGTTATTTTATTAGATTTATATTTTCTTTGCTGTAGAAAAATATTAGAGTAATTTAGTGATGTTATGTTAACATTTGTGTGAGTTGGTCACCACTAGTTTTTCCTTGAATTTTTCTTTCGAAGTTTTTCCTTTGGTTTTCGACTTGGTTTTCTTTGTTGCTTTTATTTTGATTGAGTATTGTTATGATTGATAGAATTGTTTGCTAGGATGATTGCTTATATGATTGTCTATTTAATATAGATTTTCAACGGAGTGATGAATATTTCTACCAAGTCTTTATTCTGAGAGCGTTATTATCTTCATCAAGTAATACCAGGCAAGTTCACTTTGACCATGCTTTCATACCTATGTTTTATTGCATTCAGTGGCATCTTTGCAACAATCCTCCAGTAGTGATATTGAATTCTTGTAGTTGAGTAGTATGCATGAGGTAGGAACCCATCACCCTGTTACCAAGCCCGGGACGTTATTTATTTTAATGCTACGCTATAGTAGACGGGGTTTGGTATGAGTGCACGAGAGTGGTGTGAAGAAGGAGGACTCTACGTCAATGACGACAACTCCATGATGGCATCTACAAGGACTGCATCTTCAAGGCCTCAAGACTTCAAGACTCGAGACAAGAATTCAATACACACCATTGGGTGAAGGATTTTGTGACGGCACCTGGAGAAACCAAGGGTTGGCGGATGCATGGAGAAGCGCCATGACATCTTGCGGAAAGCTTCACCCAGACTCAAAGAGACGGAAGAATACTTCATGCCCGGAAGCTTACCTGCAACCGCAAGTCACTATGGGCTCGCTTGGTTGACCTTAGTTGTGACTCTGGCTGGGACGGTGCTAGCAGATGTAGAACTACGGTAGGATTGAATGAGCACCGGACAGTGGTCAGGGGAACTCTTCGGAAGACCATGTTTCGGTCATCTTGTTCTCAAACACCCTGAAGTGCGAGCACGTAAAAAGAGGGATCGAATCTTGCGGGTAAAGTGTACAAACCTCTGCAGAGGGTTAAAACCTAATCGATTAGTTGTGTCCCCGGTTACGGACAATTTGAGCATCTGGACTTGGATCTATCTCGGAACTCTCAACACCGGATTGATAACTTAATTGTGGGCAACTTATGATGATTTTGGGCTATGAGACATCGGTTGGCGGAACCATGTCATGATAGAAAACTCCATAGTACAGACTTCATTTATTCCTTTGATGTAGGGAAAATAAAACCAGCTTTTACGCAAACAAAACTCGAGATCTGAGCCACAAAGCCATACTGCATATAGTATAGTTTATCATCTGTTTTCTCTTATTGTGATCTTGCCGGTACATTCAATGTACTGACCTACACGGCTGCAACGTATCATGTTGCAGATACTTTCTTCCGACGAGTAAGAGTACGGTACAGGGTTACGGTCTACACTCAACTTGTCGATGGCGTTGATGGGATTCCACACCCGATTGTTTGTTTCCGCTGAGACTTATGAGGTATATATCAATTTTACGTTATTTATACATGTGATTGCACTTTGATATATACATGTACTGTGTGTGCCAGCATACTGATCCAGGGATGGCACAGACACACAGAGGCTTGACCGTCTGAGGTCGGGTCGCTACATCAGGAAACAAAGAATGAGATAACTCATCACGGAAGTCATTCACGATAGGGAGGGAGCCCGGAGCCCCTCACGCACCGAGGGAGGAGCTCGCCATCGCCGCCTCTGGAGGAAGGCTCTATAGAGCCCAAGCCCCGAACCCCTCCGACGCCAAGGCCCTTGCGAGTTGAGGTCGACACCGCATGGGTAGCAGGGCCGCTGCCACCGATCGGGAACTTAATCTTTGGGCCTCTAGAAATAATGCAAGCCTGTAACTAAAATACCTAGAAAGGTGAACTGAATCTTTGGGCCACTAGAAATAATGCAAGCCTGAAACTGAAATACCTAGAAAGGTGAACTGAATCTTTGGGCCTCTAGAAATAATGCAAGCCTGAAAGTGAAATACCTAGAAAGGTGGACTGAATCTTTGGGCCTCTAGAAATAATGCAAGCCTGAAACTGAAATACCTAGAAAGGTGAACCGAATCTTTGGGCCTCTAGAATAATGCAAGCCTGAAATTGAAATACCTAGAAAGGTGAACTGAATCTTTGGGCCTCTAGAAATAATGCAAGCCTTAAACTGAAATACCTAGAAAGGTGACCTGAATCTTTGCGCCTCTAAAAAGATTTATTACCTCCTCAAGCAGCATCAAACAATTCCATGTGTGCACCACAAATCTATACCATGTTTGATCAGGATCTACTTTTCCAAATCAGAATTAGCGCTAGAGCAAGCAAGATCAATGATATGGTCGTGAGACAGAGAAGGAACGAACAAACTCACCCCTCTCGCGACCTCCCTGGTAGATGCACCGCCACAAGCACGACAGAGGGAGAAAAACGACTGGTGAAGGGGGAGCGGGGCGACCTTCGAAGGCCGGAGGGAGAGGGCGGCCGGAGTACGGCGACGGAGGCCGGAAGGAGAGGGCGACCGGAGGAGAGAAAGGGCGAGCGGCCCTATGGGGAACAGAGAGGAGTCGTCAAGAGAGGGGGAGCGATCCAGTGCGGGCAGGGAGATTTTTAGTTCTCTTTTAGTGGGCCCGAGGATAACTAACCCAATTAGAACCTCTCCACCGGCTAGTTTTTTAGCTGGTTTAGAGCAAACTAGCTCAAACTAACCCTCTTGTTTCGATAATTTGAGGCTATTTCAACCCAAACTAGCTCTAACTCGTGGATCCAAACAAAGAGGAGTGTTATTGTACATGCTACAATGTGGACCGTAGCACATTGTTTTTATGGCCATATCACCACATTGTTTTCTCTGCTAGTTCACTGGCTACCGTGGTTCGCACTTGCTGGTTCACTGGCTGCCGTGGTTCACACTCCTCCGGCCTGAGTAGTACTCCTCCGTTCCTAAATATAAGTCTTCGTAGATATTTCACTTTGTGGACCACATACGGATGTATATAGATGCATTTTATGTGTAGATTCACTAAATTTTCTCCGTATGTGGTCCATAGTGAAATCTCCAAAGACTTATATTTAGGAACGGAGGGAGTAGTATAGTACTAGTATATACCGCATCATTCTTTGCTCCTTCTTACTACTCCGACATGTGGGAGAGCCAGCATCCGGGTCGACGTGTCATGCACCAGATTAGAGCGTGGAACGGAAGGGGGGCATCACCCCGGTCGGAGCACCAGTAATTCATGACTATAGTGAGTGGTCATATCACAAGTCTTTCCAGCAGTAACGCGTCGTCATCGCACAGCCCCACTCGCTCACCCTCCTCGCCTCTCTGTCAAACCGCCTACCCGAAAACTGCCGCGCGTACTGCCCGGGAAAAGCCCCGCCCTCAACTTTTAACTACGCGAAAATAGTTCAAGCTTGTTCGTTCTACATAAATACAGTACTTACTGTATGTTTATTCACCCGTGGGATTGTTCAATGAATGGAGGGGCGGGGAGCACAAGTGGACAATACTGCAGTACTACTAGTAGTAAGTAGGAGTCGTACAGTAGTCACCTTAAACAGAGAGTTTCTTTTCTTTAAAGCCACGTACACAAATTGAAACGCTTGTTGTGCAGAGAAAAAAGATAATCACTCCACTATATATGGACGCAGGGTCCTGAGCGCTTTCTTTACTAGGGTTGCTCTCTTCATTCTCTCATCCTCTCCAGATATAAACAAGACAGCGGTAGCGACATTTTCTCTCTGCTCACCGCTGGTCACAGATCCGGCCGGATCCCTTCAGCCGGTGTGTGTAGAGGACTAAAATGTGCATCGTTCACGCGGTCATCGCCGCCGAGGGAGGAAACCCATAGCTGCCGGAGGGGACCGATCCTCTGCCCGTGCCGTTCTCTCCGACACAGCGCCGGCTCGGGAGGTCCTCCGACCCTTCTTCCTCCCTGCCGTATTGTCCGCAGATCCGACCTGCCGCCGCCGACATCCCGGTGACCCTCGGGTATAAGTTCTTAGAAAGCGGCCTTGCTCTACTGCCCCAGCTCCCCACGTGTCTGCATGTGCATCTTTTTCTACTCCCATCAGCTCTTCCAAAGCCACCTAAATTTTTAGTATTATTAGAGGTAAAGCTACTTCATGCATTCGAATCTAGGGCTTTGTTCAAACAACGAAGAAAGGGGGAAAGTTGTAGCATGAATCTAGGACTTGATTCAAAGAGGAAATAATATGGTGAAAGTAGTAGAGACCGGATACCCAACCGGTCTCTTGGTTGAAAAGGGAAATAATGGGAAAACACAGTACAAATTGGATAAGGAACATATCTATTATTGGTTGAAAAAAGGATAGAAAGTGGCGGCTGGTGGACAAGTCAACATAGTATGTCCAGGATTAGATTTGTTGCCATCACATAGTAAAAGGTCTCCGGGATTAGATTTGCTGCCCTCACATAGTAAAAGGTCTCCGGATTAGATTTGCTGCCCTCGCATAGTAAAAGGTCTCAGGATTAGATTTGCTGCCCTCACATAGTAAAAGGTCTCCAGGATTAGATTTGCTGCCCTCACATAGTAAAAGGTCTCCAGGATTAGATTTGCTGCCCTCACATAATAAAAGGTCTTCAGGATTAGATTTGCTACCCTCACATAGTACAAGGTCTCCAAGATTAGGTTTGCTGCCCTCACATAGCATGAACAAACTCGGCATCACCACTTTATGCCTCCTTGTAGGTACATTGTGCGGATGCATCCACTGTCGCATGTCCTTATACCAACCTTTTGCTGTTGTTAATGTAAGGGCGCATGTAAAATGAAGCGATCACACTGTCACCTTAGGGACATGTCTAACCAGTGTTATTGTTAATCTAATGCCTCCAGTGATAAGATGCAATTAAACTGTGTTACAAATGGCACTCCTGCTGTTTTCCCCGGTATGATAAGTAAGTTGCACCTTTACGCTGCTGAGTGTCCTGGTGTCCCCACGGTCCCATGCCCTTAAACCAACTCTTTAGCTGCTGTTGATTTACTGTGTCTGGTAAATAAGCAATGCCACCATTAAAGTAATCCCATATTTGAGGAATCTCATTGTTGATCGTAATGCTGCTGGTAACATGAAGCATTGTTGACGTTTTAAAATTTCTACTGTCCTTGCGTGATTGCCATGAACATAATTAAGATGCTTCTTTTCATTTTGTATATGTTTCGTATATTCTTATTGACCAGCAACTGTTTACTTTCTATCTTTTTGTGTAGATAGGGATATCCATTTCACCTTGTTGCTATTGTGACCTTTTGGTGAACTGCACAAAACACTTTTTTTTGGAATGAGTGTCTTGTGCGGTTCAACTAAAATGTCACGTGGGCAACATCTCTCAATTTTGGTGGAACTGCACAAAATGGTGATTGGAGTTTCCAAAATCTCCGTCAAGTTTCTGCTGGTAATCTCGTGCAACATTTTATTAGCCTTTGCAAGATGGAGCCGTCACTATCACCACAATGGCACTTTATTTTACTGGAACTGCACAAAAGGATAAGAAAATTATAGTTGCACCTTACATGAGCCGGGCAGCCAACCTTAATGTTCCTCGATTTTAGTGCAACTACTAAAGAAGAACTTGCCAGCTCACAAGAGCAAGTACTTCTTGCTAGCTGAATGATGCAATCTTTGCTTCATTTTAGGTGAACTGCAGAAAAAGGCGCATGAATTGAATCATGGAACTCCAGGCCGACCTCGTCCAAGTAGAGCTGGAGGTTAAGTTCAAGGAGGCCGCTATTAAAGCGAAATCATGCTCTCCTGTCTCCTTGTTTGTGATGTGCAAACATGCTGTGCAAACAGGAATACTCAACTACAGATGTTGTGACGGTCAAGAGCATTCGCCAAGTTCTTCGATTGTATGACATGGCTAGCGAAGATGGATTTAATCCCGATATTCACTTTATCAAAAGGCTCTAATGGGTTGGTTCTGAATCTTGCAAGCTGGGAATCAGTGAGATGTGTAGGCATCTTTGTTGTACTTATTATTTGAATCTTATTTGTTGGTTCTGAATCTTGCAAGCTGGGAATCAATGAGAGGTGTAGGCATCTTTGTTGTACTTATTATTTGGATCTTATTTGTTGGTTCTGAATCTTGCAAGCTAGGAATCAATGAGATGTGTAGGCATCTTTGTTGTACTTATTATTTGGATCTTATTTGTTGGTTCTGAATCTTGCAAGCTGGGAAACATGGCATGATGATGCAGAGGACAACAACCATAACAAACAGTTCAAACTTCATAGTATTATCTTTGTGAAAGTGCGACAAATGTGCTGATCGTGTGCATCCTGAGAATAATAATTCTAATTGTTGTGCGTGTTGATCCTGTGGCACTGATAGAACGAGCGAATGCATTGCTTGTTTTAAGTATAAATTTCTATTAAAGCTAATTAAATTTAAGTAAAGTGGCCACTAACTCCTGTTATTACAGTACCAATACAGACCCGCTCGTGAACCGACGTGTGGCCGAGGGTGCATCTTCTGCCGGGCATGCAGCGGACGAGGGAGGGGTAGTAACTGTTGTCGCATGTACACACTCAGCTTACTATTGAATCCAGTTCCCCAAGAGCTGAAAAACAAACTGCTGCCGCCGCCTACACACTCGTTCACTCGAAGAGACTCCAATGGCGATCCGAGGGGTGAGCCTGCTAGATATGGACTTCAGCAAGGAGTTCCCCTTTGAGTTCGCCGTTCAGTCCTATGGCTGCACCAAGTTGAATGTGATGTACACCAACGATACGGACTTGGTGAAGCTCTGCCTCGCCTCAGTCCTATGGCTGCACCAGGTTCTGGAGCATTCGCCCGTTTCATTGGCAGCGCCGACTGCACCTTCGCTACGGTTTGAGAGAAGGAAGAACGCGACGATTTGGCCATCTGGTGCAACAAGCTTGTTGACATTCAGAAGCAATACAAGATCATCAGCAATGGGCAAGAGAAGGACTCCGTGGTTGACCTCGCTGAGACCATCATCGACCCCTGATATGCCAACATGAAAGAAGACGACCTGAACACATGGGAGGTACCTCTGAATCTAGCCTACATAACCTACGCGGCCAAGGACGCATACGCATGCTACGACATGTACAGCAGATCTTGGACATGAGGGCGGTTCGCTTCCCGTAATCGACGAGTACACGACAGCCACATCGTCATGATCAAGCGTGCATGAAGGTCTAGATGTTGTACTTTATCTGCTTATAAGCACCTTTATCATCTGAGTGTTTCATGCATTAGCCTCGTGTGTCGTAATTATCTGTTTTGTCCGAAATATTTCTTTTAAGAACCCATTAACCTGATTGCTTTTTAGTGGCTATTTGCTTATGTATGTAAACTAGTTCACTTGTCCGTAAAAAACTAGTTCACTCGGCTGCCGTGCTTTGAATCTCCTTCCTCCCAAAGATATTCTCCTCCTCGGGTGACCCAGCAGGTCTCTGAATTTTCTCCCGCTCTTTTTCGATGTAAACTGAGTTTTCTCCCAGATTTTTCCCATAGAACCAACTCAACTGTCCCACGCCTAGCCTAAAAATAATAATACCCCACGACTATTAACTCATCAAATTAAAATGATATTTTATTTCGTAAGTTGAAAGTTCTTACAAAATAATAATAATAATTGTTTTTATATAACTTGGCAAGTTAACTCCTAGTGATTGCGTACATAAGCTTGCAAAGATTTTACTGATGTGCAATCATGTGTTTATGTTTTTATAACATTTCTCCTTCTAGCCCAACATGATATTTTCACCTAGCCCAGCAAGTCCGTGGATTTCGAGAAAAATGGAAATGGGATTTAAACGGGCTGCATAGATGCTACATCATTGTTTCACCCAGCCCACCAAATGGACTGAAAAAACAAATGGACTGGCTGACATGTGGGCCAGTAGGTCGAAGCCTAAGAAGGCGTTGGATTTACATCCAACGGCCGGCATTCTTCTTCAATCTCTCGTCTTCTTCCTCCAGCGTTGCCGGAACCACCTGCTCCAGCCTTCGGTGTCCAGCAGCGTTGTTTTGCGCTCCTCAGCGAAACGCTACCCCACCGACGGCCAGGCCATCCCTCTGATACGTCTCCAACGTATCTATAATTTTTTATTGCTCCATGCTATATTATCTACTGTTTTGGACTATATTGGGCTTTATTTTCCACTTTTATATTATTTTTGGTACTAACCTATTAACTGGAGGCCCAGCCCAGAATTGTTGTTTTTTGCCTATTTCAGTGTTTCGGAGAAACAGAATATCAAACGGAGTCCAAACGGAATGAAACCTTCGGGAACGTGATTTTCTCATCAGATAAGACCCGGGAGACTTGGACCCTCCATCAAGAAAGCCACGAGGCGGTCACGAGGGTGGAGGGTGCCCCCCTAGGGCGCGCCCCCTGCCTCGTGGGCCCCCTGTTGCTCCACCAACGTACTCCTTCCTCCTATATATACCTACGTAACCCCAAACGATCAAATACGGAGCCAAAAACCTAATTCCATCGCCGCAACTTTCTGTATCCAATAATCTTGGGGCCTGTTCCGGAGCTCCGCATGAGAGGGCCGCCATCACGGAGGGCTTCTACATCATCATAGCCTCTCCGATGAAGTGTGAGTAGTTTACCTCAGACCTTCGGGTCCATAGTTATTAGCTAGATGGCTTCTTCTCTCTTTTTGGATCTCAATACAATGTTCTCCCCCTCTCTCGTGGAGATCTATTCGATGTAATCTTCTTTTTGCGGTGTGTTTGTTGAGACCAATGAATTGTGGGTTTATGATCAAGTCTATCTATGAATAATATTTGAATCTTCTCTGAATTCTTTTATGTATGATTGGTTATCTTTGCAAGTCTCTTTGAATTATCAGTTTGGTTTGGCCTCATAGATTGGTTTTTCCTGCCATAGGAGAAGTGCTTAGCTTTGGGTTCAATCTTGCGGTGTCCTTTCCCAGTGACAGAAGGGGCAGCAAGGCACGTATTGTATTGTTGCCGTCGAGGATAACAAGATGGGGTTTTATCATATTGCATGAAACTATCCTCTACATCATGTCATCTTGCTTAAGGTGTTACTCTGTTTTAACTTAATACTCTAGATGCATGCCGGATAGCGGTCGATGAGTGGAGTAATAGTAGTAGATGCAGGCGAGTCGGTCTACTTGTCTCGGACGTGATGCCTATATACATGATCATACCTAGATATTCTCATAACTATGCTCAATTCATCAATTGCTCAACAAGAATTTGTTCATCCACCGTAGAATACTTATGCTCTTGAGAGAAGCCACTAGTGAAACCTATGGCCCCTGGGTCTATTCTCATCATATCAATCTCCATCACTTTATTATTGCTTTGCTTTTTACTTTGCCTTTTACTTCTCACTCTCGTAAGTGACCGTGAAGGGATTGACAACCCCTAATCGCGTTGGTTGCGAGGAGCTATTGTTTTTGTGTAGGTACGAGGGACTTGCGTGTAGCCTCCTACTGGATTGATACCTTGGTTCTCAAAAACCAAGGGAAATACTTAAGCTACTTTGCTGCATCATCCTCTCCTCTTCGGGGAAATCCAACGCAGTGCTCAAGAGGTAGCACCCTCCACTCCGCACCTCCTGTTATTCTCTGCCGAGTGTAGGCCCACCCCGCACCCGAACCAGTCAAGTTTCCCACTCCTCTCTGTCCGCGACTCCACTGCCGCGTCTTCCCCATCTCTGGGTCGTTCCAGTCTGGGGCCTCACCGTCGTCCACCGCCTCGGTGCGCTCGGCGCGGCGTGGTCAACATACGAGAGTCATCGGAAGATGACTGTACGTGGAGAGCCTGACGGCTGGGACCTACGAGGTCCATGGTCGCACGCAAGGATAGTTCCTCCTTATTACGCACTATACATGCACTGTACATGGGAAGGGCTTCTGTATTTCGCGAAAAAAACGTTCCCCCCGCTGGCAGGTCGGACCCACCACCTATATCTTCGCACGCAAGGAAGTGCCTCCTTATTACACACCAAAAAATGAATACCCCCTGCTAGCTGGGACCCACCATAGTGGGTGGCTGACTTGTGGGCCTACTAAGTTGACAAGGACGGAGGGATTTGTCAACTTAGTCAATATGAATGATTCTAGCTCCAGTGACCGTATGATGTCCGTCCAACGGCCATAGTGCTTCTTCAACCTCTAGTCTTCTTGCTCCAGCCGCCCAAAGCAGCGCCGGTCGTGCCGCGTGCTCCTGCCTCTCGTGGCCGGCTGTGATGCCGCGGAGGCCTCACCTCCCCCTACTACTCCCACCGTTGGCCTAGGGTATCCCTCTACTCACCCACACCCCATGTTATTCTGCGGCGACGGCAGCCTCACGCCGCAGCCGAACCAGAGAACCCTCGTACTCCTCTCCGCGTGGGCATCCATTGCGGCGTCTTCCCCGGCTCCGTGTCGTCCCCTTCCTAGGCCTCGCCGTCGTCCACCGCCTTGATGCTCTCGGCGCGGCGTGGTCAATGTGGTCAACGACCGACTTCCATCGGAAGAGTACTGTACGTGGAGAGGCTGACAGCTGGGTCCACAGCCACAGCCCAATTTTTTTGTGATTTGCCAAGTAAGTCGCTTTGTCAGGCCTGTTGGGCTGCAAATCTTTCAAAACAAGGAGAGCTTCAATCGGCTGGCCGAGAAAATGGCCTATCAGTAATGAGAAATGGGTTGTACATTTTTAAAACACATCAAACCGGAAATTAGTTTCAAAAATCTTTTTTTCATTTCGAGATTTTAAATTACATTAATTTTTATGCGTGGAGAATTTGTTGGATTTTATATTGATATACATTTATTTTTAAAATCAGTTTGAATGTGAGTCGAAATTTCGGGATTAAAAATAGTTCGGACCGCACCGAAATATGTAAAATTTCATACTATAATTTTTTAACCGTGGCCACAATATGGGCTGTAACGCTAAGAAAGAGAATATGGGCTCCAAAAAAACCTTAAGAATTAGCAAATGGGCTGTAAATTATTAGAAATAACGGAGATGGGATGTATGCTGTTTTCCATTGATTTAAGGCTTTCCTAAAAAAAGGTTGACGCACAAGCAGTGACTGTTGGATGTCCATCGAACGGCCGTCGTGCTTCTTCAATCTCTGCTCTTCCTGCTCCAGCCGCTCAAACAAGCGCCGGCGGGACTGCCTGCTCCCTCCTCCCAGGGGCCGGATGTGCTACCGCGCAGGCCTCACTGCCCCATCGTACTCCCATCGCTGGCCTAGCCATCCCTCTACTCACCCACACCTGCTGTTATTCTCCGGTGATGGCAGACGAACCAGTAAACCCTCGTGCACCATACTCCCCTCGCGGGAAACAATCGCCGAGTCTTCCTGCCTTCGTGTCGTTCCTTCCTAGGCCTCGCCGCCCACCGCCTGGTGCTCTCGGCGCTGCCTGGTCAACGTGGTCAACGACCGGCATGCATCTGAAGTGGATTGTACGTGGAGAGGCCGACAGCTGGGTCCACGGCCGCATGCAAGGAAATGCCTCCTTATTACGCGCAAAATAATGATTCCTCCACCTGACATCAGGGACCCACCGAAAGGGCCTCTTTATTTGGCGAAAAAATGTTACCGCCGCTGACAGCTCGGACCCACCAGCTATATCTTCGCACGCAAGGAAGTGCCTCCTTATTACGCACAAAAAAATGAATACTCCCCCTGTTAGCTGGGACCCAGTATAGTGGCAGGCTGACTTGTGGGCCTACTAAGTTGATGGGGACGGAGGGCTTTGTCAACTTAGTCAATATGCATGATTCTAGCTCCAGTGACCGTACGATGTCCATCCAACGGCCGTAGTGCTTCTTCAACCTCTGGTCTTCTTGCTCCAGCCGCCCAAACCAGCGCCGGTCGTGCCTCGTGCTCCTCCCTCCAGTGGCCGGCTGCGATGCGGCGGAGGCCTCACCGCCCCCTACTACTCCCACCGCTGGCCAGGCCATCCCTCTACTCACCCACACTCCCTGTTATTCTGCGGCGACGACAGCCTCACACCGCAGCGAACCAGTGAACCTCGTACTCCTCTCTCACGCTGGGCATCCACTACAGCGTCTTCCCGGCTCCGCGTCGTCCCTTCCCAGTGCTCGCCGTCATCCACCGCCTGGTGCTCTCGGCGCGGCGTGGTCAAGGAACGGCTTCCATCGGACGTGGATCGACGTGGAGAGGTGACGATACCGGGTCCACGGCCGCAGCAAGGAAGTGCCTCCTTATTACGTGCAAAATAATTATTCCTCCACCTGACAGCGGGGACCCACCGGACGGGCCATCGTATTTCGCGAAAAAATGTTTGCCCCTGACTGCTGGGACCCACCAGCTACATCTTCACACGCAAGGAAGTGCCTGACAGTCGGGACCCACCTGGTCGAAGCGTACTAGCGTTTTCATTCTGGTCGCGAACGTGTACATACATATATACTGGTCGATGTAGAGGCGCGCACGTGTCGTAGTAGAGGCACGTAGGTAGCATGTACACGTACGTACAGCGACCAGGGTGCAAGAAAGAAAATACGTCCACGTATGTGTACATACGGGCGGGGTCTCGAACGCCTACTCGCGCATACGTACGACGAGGGCTCGTGTACATGGCTGGGTCGGAAAGGAGAAATAGCGTCGTCTTCGTGTTCATGGGGAGGCAACGGAATGCGTCGTGTTCATGGGGAGGCAACGGAATGCGTCGTGTTCATCGGGAGGGCTTGGACGGAACAGGCGATGGAAACAAGGCCAGGCGTAGCGCAGAACGGAGGAAACCGCCTTGTGTTCGACCGGCCACGTTCGAAACGGGATCCTGTTCATCGGGAGGGGTCTGGCGTACCGCAAAATGGAGGAAACGGACCTCCTACGGTCGAAACAGGGGTCCTGTTGATCGGGAGGGGTGTGGCGTACCGCAAAACGGAGAAACGGACTTGTGTTGGAGCGTTACGGTCGAAAGGGGGGTCCTGTTCATCGGGAGGGGTGTGGCGTACCGCAAAACGGGACTCCACAGGATATCGTTCATCTCCACCGTCGACCTCCTCCAGCCTCCACGGGCTCCTGTTCATCCAGCCTCCACGGGCTCCTGTTCATCCAGCCTCCACCGTGCGCTTACTCCACCGCTCATGCTCAACCACCCTCCACCGCTCACTGCTCATCCAGCCCTCCACACCACGGGTCCTGTTCAACCACCCTCCACGGGCACCCCTCCACCGCCTACTATTCATCCAGCCCTCCACACCACGGGTCCTGTTCAACCCCCTCCACGGGCACCCCTCCACCGCTCATCTGCTCATCCAGCCCTCCACACCACGGGTCCTGTTCATCCACCCTCCATGGGCACCCCTACACCGCTCATCGCTCATCCAGCGCTCCACCACACCACGGGTCCTGTTCATCCAGAGGCAACGCCACCGCCACTGCTCATCCAAAGACCCCGCAACACTCACTGCTCATCCCAGAGGCAGCATCGATCGGCTTCATTAGCAGCATTAGCGAAGAATCGCCGATCGAGTTCGATTAACAGCCATCGATCGATCGCTCGGGTTCGATGAACGCGTAGCTGCAAAGGTAATCGCCGGGTTCGATTAGAGCCCAACGCCTCGCCGGGTTCGATTAGAGCTAACGCCGCACACACGCTGCAGCGTGTACGAGAGAACGCAGCGATCGCCGCCCCGACCTCCCACCGTAACCGGAACTCCCAAAATTTTCCTCCCCTCGCTTCTACAATGGTTTTTACGTCATGGACGGCCCAAAAATGTCATGCAGCTGCGTCTCCGCCCGCCCACGAAAAGCCCATTTTCTGTCATGATTTTTTGTCATAGAAATAGGAGCCCACCACATCTATGATGATACCGGGTTTTGTCACAATTATCGTCATAGAAGTGTCATATGTATGACAGAAATTTTTTTCGTTCGGCCCAAAATGTCACAGATGTGTCTTTTTTTTGTGGTGAAAATAAGTTATCCCTAGCCCATCATACTCAATCATTGATCCATTCATGAAACACACTCACATATTAACTACACCCAATACTCAAGTACGATCATAGTGCCTCCTAGTTGGTGCTTTTATAAGAGAAGATTGAGACTCAAAACAAAAATTGCATAAAGTAAAATAAAGGCCCTTCGCGGAGGGAAGTAGGGATTTGTAGAGGTGACAGAGTTCAAAGCGAAAAACTTAGAGCTGAAAACATTTTGGGAGGTGTGCCTTTCCCACCAATGAAAATGACTTAGAGTTCCCAACACTTTCCATGCTAGATATATCATAGGCGGTCCCAAACCGAAATTAAAGTTTATTCCTTTTTCCACCATACTTTCACTTTCCATGGCTAACGGTATCCACGAGTGCCTTCCATACCAACACTTTCCAACGAATTTATTATTTGACAACATAAAAGTAAATTCATTTTTCATTTCGGGACTGGGCATCCCTAATACATTTGCCTTACTCTCGTGCAATGACAAGGGAATAAACACTCATCATGGGAATAACACATCTAGCTTGGAAAATATCGGCCACCCCTCACCGCCTCGCGAGGGTATGAGCACACAGAAGAGAAATATATTTTGAAAATTAGAGATGGCACATACAAATTTGCTTAAACGGCAAAAGAATACCTCATATAGGTAGGTATAGTGGACTCATGTGGCAAAACTGGTTTAAAGGATTTTGGATGCACAAGTAGTGATCATACTTAGTGCAAAATGAAGGCTAGCAAAAGATTGAGAAGCGACCAACCAAGAAACGAATAATCTCATAAGCGAGCATTAAGCATAATTAACACCGAATAATGCACCATAAGTAGGATGTAATTTCATTGCATAACTATTGACTTTCGTGCTTGCATAGGGAATCACAAACCTTAACACCAATATTCTTACTAAAGCATATTACTCATCAACACGACTCACATATCACATCATCATATCTCAAAACTATTACTAAGAATCAAGTTTATTTTGTCCAATGATCTTCATGAAAGTTTTTATTATATCATTCTTGGATATCTATCACTTTGGAACTAATTTTTGTGTGTTGCTTTTGATAAGCTCATACAAATATAAGTGAAGATCATGAGTATAATATTTGTTTCTCTCAAATTAATTTAAGTGAAGCAAGAGAGAATTTATTCGAAAATTTACTAACTCTCAAATAAATCTAAGTGAAGCAAGAGATCATTTCATCAAAAATACTAAAGCACACCATGCTCAAAAAGATATAAGTGAAGCACTAGAGCAATTCCATAGAAAAGAGCTTCGTTGACGGGATGTGAGTGCCGCTTACCTAGCCTCCCTGGAAACTATTTGAGGACTATATTTTATTTAAAAACTTTCAGATCTAAGCATTTTATTAAAACAGCAAGCAAAAACAAAATAAAATGACATTCTAATAATAGCACACATCATGTGAAGAAGCAAAAAACTTAGGCTCAACCGAGACTAACCGTTAATTGTAGATGAAGAAAGGTGGGATGCCTACCGGGGCATCCCCAAGCTTAGATGCTTAAGACTTCTTGAAATATTATCTTGGGGTGCCTTGGGCATCCCCAAGCTTAGATGCTTGAGAATTCTTGAAATATTATCTTGGGGTGCCTTGGGCATCCCCAAGCTTGAGCTTTTGTGTCTCCTTAATTCCTCTCATATCACGGTTTTCCTAAATCTCAAAAGCTTCATCCACACAAAACTCAACAAGAACTCGTGAGATAAGTTAGTATAAACCAATGCAAAAACTTTATCATTCTCTACTGTAGCAAATCACTAAAATTATTATTCAACATTGCATACTAAATACCTCTACATATTTAATACTCCTATCCTAAAATAGAATCATTAAACAAGAAAACATATGCAAACATAACAGCAATCTGCCAAAACAGTACAGTATGTAAAGAATGCAATATTCATCACACTTACCTAACTCCAAAAATTATGAAAAAATTACCACACATTACAAAATTTAGCATAGCTTATTTTGAAAAAAATTTCAGCATTTTCTCACATTCTAAATTTTCTAGGGAATTTTTGCAACAGTGATAAACTTTCTGTTTTGAAATAGCAACATGTATACTTGTAAAATAAGCATAGTAAAGGCTATCAATGCCACTTTTATTGAAATAGAAGATGCAAAAAATTATTTTAAATAACAGCAAGCAAATCCTAACAAAATAAAATGAAGCTCCAAGCAAAACACATATCATGTGACGAATGAAAACATAGCTCCAAGTGAGGTTACCGACAATGTTGAAGACGAAAGAGGGGATGCCTTCCGGGGCATCCCCAAGCTTAGTTTCTTGGATATTCCTTTGATATTAATGTGGGGTGCCTTGGTAATCCCAAAGCTTAGGTTCTTGTCACTCCTTATTCTCCTCATATCGATATCTCACCCAAAACATGAAAACCTCAATCACACAAAACTTCACGAAACTTCGTGAGATGGGTTAGTATAATAAAGACAAACCATTCACTTTGGTACTGTCAAAGACAAGATTCATAATTGTTTCCATACAATGCCTACTGTAGCATATCATTTCCACAATTTATATTGAGCAATATAAGCCATATAAACTAAGAATCAAGCAAACTATGCATTGAAAACAGAATCTGTCAAAATATGAACAGTCTATGATGCTCTGGATAACTACCATACTTCTACTACTCCAAAAATTCTGAAAAAATAGGAAAACGTAGATAATTTGTATATCAATCATCTGTAAAACATTCAGAATTTTTCGACACTCCAGTGAATTTAAACAATTCTGTCTCTGGAAGCAAAAGTTTCTATTTTTGCACAGAATCAAGTCAACTATCGTCCACACTATCCCAAAGGCTTTACTTGGCACTTTATTGAAACAAAACCTATAAAACATGGTTACTACAGTAGCATAATCATGTGAACACACAAAAATAGTAGGTAAAAGTGTTGGGTTGTCTCCCAACAAGCACTTCTCTTTAGTGCCTTTTAAGCTAGGCATGATGATTTCAACGATGCTCGCATAAAAGATAAGAACTGAAACACAAAGAGAGCATAATGAATCACATGGCAATCATATTTAAGTCCAACCCACTTCCTACGCATAGGGATTTTGTGAGCAAACAACTTATAGTAACAAGAATCAACTAGCATAGGAAGGCAAAACAAGCATAACTTCAAAACTTTCAACACATAGAGAGGAAACTTGATATTATTGCAATTCCTACAATAATAAGTTCCTCCCTCATAATAATTTTCAGTAGCATCATGAAGAAATTCAACAATATAACCATCACATAAGGCACTATTTTCATGATGCATAATCATATAAATTTTGTTACTCTCCACATAAGAAAATTTATTCTCATCAATAGTAGTGGGAGCAAACTCAACAAAATAACTATCATGAGAGTGAAAATTAAAATCATGATGACAAGTTTCATGGTTATCATTATTCTTTATAGCATACATATCATCACCATAATCATCATAGATAGCAACTTTGTTATCATAATGAATTGAAGCCCCATCGAAAATGGTGGATTCGTCACTAAATAAAGTCATGACCTCTCCAAATCCACTTTCATCATTATAATCATCATAAATAGGAGGCATGCAATCATTATAAAAAATTTGCACATAAAATCTTGAGGGACTAAAAATATCATCTTCATCAAACATAGCATCCCAAGCTTATGGCTTTGCATATCATTACCATCGGATATTCAAAGAATTCATACTAACAACATTGCAATCATTATCATCATTTATGCCAAACATTTTATTGACTTCTTCTTCTAACAATTGAGCACAATTTTGCTTTCCATCATTTTCGTGAAATACGTTATAGAGATGAATAATATGATGCAACCTCAATTCCAACTTTTTGTAGTTTTTAGTTTATAAAAAAACTAGTGATAAAACAAGAAACTAAAATATTCAATTGCAAGATCTAAAGATATACCTTCATGCACTCACCTCCCCGGCAACGGCGCCAGAAAAGAGCTTGATGTCTACTACGCAACTTTATTCTTGTAGACACATGTTGGGCCTCCAAGCGCAGAGTTTTGTAGGACAGTAGCAATTTTCCCTCAAGTGGATGACCTAAGGTTTATCAATCCGTGGGAGGTGTAGGATGAAGATGGTCTCTCTCAAACAACTCTGCAACCAAATAATAAAAAGTCTCTTGTGTCCCCGACACACCAAATACAATGGTAATTTGCATAGGTGCACTAGTTTGGCGAAGAGATGGTGATAAAAGTGTAATATTGATGGTATAAATATATTTTTATAATCTGAATAAATAAAAATAGGAAGGTAGCAAATCGTAAACTGGCAGAAAAACGGTATTGCAATGCTTGAAAATGAGGACTAGGGTCCGTACTTTCGCTAGTGCAATCTCTCAACAGTGTTAATATAATTGGATCATATAATCATCCCTCAACGTGCAATGAAGAATCACTCCAAAGTTACTATCTAGCGGAGAACATACGAAGAAATCGTTTGTAGGGTACGAAACCACCTCGAAGCTATTCTTTCCGATCGATCTATCCAAGAGTTCATACTAAAATAACACTAAATAATTTCAGATTCATAATACTCAATCCAACACAAAGAACTTCAAAGAGTGCCCCAAGATTTCTACCGGAGAAACAAAGACAAGAACGTGCATCAACCCCTATGCGTAGATTACCCTAATGTCACATCGGGAATCCGCGAGTTGAGTGCCAAAACATATATCAAGTGAATCAAAATAATACCCCATTGTCACCAAGAGTATTCATTTGCAAGAGATATATCAAGTGATCTCAAATCCATAAAAGTATTCAAGCCGATAAAATGAAATCTCAAAGGGAAAACTCAATTCATCACAAGATAGAGAGGGGAAAAGACCATATGATCTGACAATATTAACAAAGCCTGTGATACATTAAGATCGTGACATCTCAAGAACACGAGAGATAGAGATTAAACACATAGCTACTGGTACAACCCCTCAGCCCCGAGGGTAGGCTACTCCCTCCTCATGGTGGTGGTTGCCAGGATGATGAAGATGGCCACCTGAGATGATCCCCCCTCCGGTAGGGTGCCGAAAGGGGGTCTAGATTGGTTTTCGGTGGCTACAGAGGCCTGCGGCGGCGGAACTTCTGATCTAGGTTAACCCCGAGGGTTTTTGGAATATTTGTGAATTTATAGGGTAAAGAGGGGGTGCGGGAGGCCACCGAGGTGGGCACAACCCGCCTAGGCGCGCCTGGGCCCCCCTCGGGGCACCCCCAGGTGCTGCTCTCGCCCATTCGTGGTCTTCTGGTCCATAAAAAATCCACAAAAAGTTTCGCGGTGTTTGGACTCCATTTGATATTGATTTCCTGCGATGTAAAAACATGCAAAAATAGCAACTGGCACTTGGCACTATGTCAATAGGTTGGTCCCCAAAAAATGATATAAAATGACTATAAAATGATTATAAAACAACCAAGAATGATAATATAACAACATGGAACAATCAAAAATTATAGATACGTTGGAGACGTATTAGTAGTACATGTGCAATGCCCTGAGCCAAATAGGTGGGACCGAATACTTCAAATCGGTCGGTCCGAGATGAGTTCGGCGGAAACCTAACCCTAAGTTTTTGCATCAAAACTAATCTAGAGGAAGTTTTGGTTGGATAGAATTATCTCAATCGTGGCTAGACACATGGCATTAAATTTTGTGCAGGAATGGGAGTTAAAGATTGCACAAGCGAATCGAGTTCGTACGCTAACTTGGTGATGAACTCGCTACGGCGACAACGGCGGAGATGATTCCTGTTGACGGCGGCGGAGACCAGTGGCAGGAGGGTGCTGGCGACGATGAAGACGATCCGGAGACCAGGAGGGGCGGCAGAGCTGGGCAGGCGTGGTTGGAGGTTTGAAGTAATTTCCAAATTTCAACCCATTGATATATATACCCAGTCAGTGTGACCGAGTGGAATGACTCGGTGGCACCGAGATGCAGCATCGCAAGCGGTTACTAAAACTCGGTGGGACCGAACAGTTCTAATCGGTTGCACCGAGGTGAAAACCTAGATCAACTCAATGAGTTCGGTGAGACCAAAAGGAATGAATCGGTCAGACCGAGAACCATTGAGAGGTTTTGGAAGTTTAAGCCCTTGACGGATCGGTGGCTCCGAGTGCTCCTCACCAGAAGGGTCCGAATTCGACTTGATCAAACTTTGTGATGTAGCATGAATAGATTTTGAGACGAGAAAATCATAGATAGCTAGAGGGACTTCTTAGGCATTCTTGTCCATCCATTTGGCAAAAAGAAAAGCCAAACAAACAAAGCAACAAATGGATGTCCTTGAATGGGTAAAAATATGCAACCAACATGGTCACACAATAAGATAGCAAATGAAATATGTGGCTAAGCATGCACAAACACTCTAGCATCTATCAAGCAATTGGCGATGACTAGGTCATCTATATATGAGTATATTGACCGAGGAGTCAAATCAGAACATTTGATCGTAGGTCGTACTCATCGTTGAAGCACAAGTGGGGTTACCACTTTTACATAAAGAATTGTTGTGTTCACACCTTTAGAGTTTCTTTAGCTCAGTTCTTAGATAAAAGCTCCCCCTAGATGTGATACCCCCCCCCCTAAGAGGGGTGAACTACCCTTGGCTTTTTTCGATGATGACTTCATGTAGGTGTTGAAGATGTAGATGCTCAATGTTGATGTAGATCATTTGGAGCAATCCATTGGAGTGAGTTGCACTTTCAATACCTACATGGGTTAGTTCCACAAGGAACATGCCAGGATATCCATAGACATAGAGTGAAATTCACATATGATGTTGTCCATGGAAGCATTAGGTTACCTTGTCCCTTGTCTTACCAATAAGAGGGTTTGTGACTCCTTGAACTAGTGCAAGATGTGAAAGTTGGTTGCACTTGTCCTTGCCAAAATGAATATGAGTGAAGTATGTTGGCGGAGTCACCCTCAAGAACTCTCTAGTTCTTCTTCTTTGGGATCCACATCATCTTGATGGGAATCCTTTTTATTAGAACGAAGACGCCAGATGCGTCCGGCTTTAACTTAATAAAGCCCCCAACATGCAGTGTAGCACACCACATGGTCTTAATACAACACCAACCGAAAGTCTAACCAGCCCTTGCAAGGGTGAGATCTAAACAGAATAGGGCGAGATATAAGCAAGCCACTTGCATATAACAAGGCAAAAGCCCGTATAGAGCACGCAGGCTCGTCAAGCCGCAAAAGGTACCACGTACTTGAAGGAAATATGCCCTAGAGGCAATAATAAAGTTATTATTTATTTCCTCATATCATGATAAATGTTTATTATTCATGCTAGAATTGTATTAACCGGAAACATGATACAAGTGTGAATACATAGACAAACATATTGTCACTAGTATGCCTCTACTTGACTAGCTCATTAATCAAATGGTTATGTTTGCTAACCATAGACATGTGTTGTCATTTGATTAACGAGATCACATCATTAGGAGAATGATGTGATTGACTTGACCCATTCTGTTAGCTTAGCACTTGATCGTTTAGTATGTTGCTTTTGCTTTCTTCATGACTTATACAAGTTGCTATAACTATGAGATTATGCAACTCCCGTTTACCGGAGGAACACTTTGTGTGCTACCAAACATCACAACGTAACTGGGTGATTATAAAGGAGCTCTACAGGTGTCTCCAAAGGTACATGTTGAGTTGGCGTATTTCAAGATTAGGTTTTGTCACTCCGATTGTCGGAGAGGTATCTCTGGCCCTCTCGGTAATGCACATCACTATAAGCCTTGCAAGCAATGTAGCTAATGAGTTAGTTACGGAATGATGCATTACGTAACGAGTAAAGAGACTTGTCGGTAACGAGATTGAACTAGGTATTGGATACCGACGATCGAGTCTCGGGCAAGTAACATACCGATGACAAAGGGAACAACATATGTTGTTATGCATTTTTACCGATAAAGATCTTCGTAGAATATGTAGGAGCCAATATGAGCATCCAGGTTCCGCTATTGGTTATTGACCAGAAATAGTTCTAGGTCATGTCTACATAGTTCTCGAACCCGTAGGGTCCGCACGCTTAAGGTTTCGATGACAGTTATATTATGAGTTTATAAGTTTTGATGTACCGAAGTTTGTTAGGAGTCCCGGATGTAATTACGGACATGACGAGGAGTCTCCAAATGGTCGAGACTTGAAGATTGATATATTGGACGACTATATTCGGACACCGGAAGTGTTCCGGAGAAGTTTCGGATAAAACCGAGTCTTTGGAGGGTTATCGAAACCCTGGGGAACTAATGGGCCTCGATGGGCCTTAGTGGAGAGAGAGAGAGAGAGGGCGGGGGGCAGGCGCGCCCCCTCCGGTCTGAATTGGACTAGGAGAGGGGGCCCTTCCTTCTCCTCTCCCTCTCCTTCCTTCCCCTCTCTCCTTTAGGTGGAAACCTACTAGGACTTGGAGTCCTAGTAGGATTCCCCTCTTGGGGGCGCGCCATAGAGGGCCGGTCGGCCTCCCCCTTGCTCCTTTATATACGGGGGCAGGGGGCACCCCAAAGACACAACAATTGATCCTTGAGATCTCTTAGCCGTGTGCGGTGCCCCCCTCCACCATAATCCTCGATAATATTGTAGCGGTGCTTAGGCGAAGCCCTGCGACGGTAGAACATCAAGATCGTCACCACGCCATCGTGCTGACGGAACTCTTCCCTGACATTCTGCTGGATCGGAGTCCGGGGATCGTCATCGAGCTGAACGTGTGCTAGAACTCGGAGGTGTCGTAGTTTCGGTGCTTGATCGGTCGGGCCGTGAAGACGTGCGACTACATCAACCGCGTTGTTATAACGCTTCTGCTTTTGGCCTACGAGGATACATGGACAACACTCTCCCCTCTCGTTGCTATGCATCACCATGATCTTGCGTGTGCATAGGAAAATTTTGAAATTACTACATTCCCCAACAGTGGCATCCGAGCCAGGTTTTATGCGTAGATGTCATATGCACGAGTAGAACACCAGTGAGTTGTGGGCGATATAAGTCATACTGCTTACCAGCATGTCATACTTTGGTTCGGCGGTATTGTTGGATGAAGCGGCCCGGACCGACATTACGTGTACGCTTACGCGAGACCGGTTCTCCGACGTGCTTTGCACAAAGGTGGCTAGCGGTGTCGGTTTCTCAACTTTAGTTGAACTGAGTGTGGCTACGCCCGTCCTTGCGAAGGTTAAAACAACACCAACTTGAAAAACTATCGCTGTGGTTTTGATGCGTAGGTAAGAACGGTTCTTGCTAAGCCCGTAGCAGCCACGTAAAATTTGCAACAACAAAGTAGATGACGTCTAACTTGTTTTTGCAGGGCATGTTGTGATGTGATATGGTCAAGACGTGATGCTATATTTTATTGTATGAGATGATCATGTTTTGTAACCGAGTTATCGGCAACTGGCATGAGCCATATGGTTGTCGCTTTATTGTATGCAATGCAATCGCCCCATAATGCTTTACTTTATCACTAAGCGGTAGTGATAGTCGTACAAGCATAAGATTGGCGAGACGACAACGATGCTACGATGGAGATCAAGGTGTTGCGCCGGTGACGATGGTGATCATGACGGTGCTTCGGAGATGGAGATCACAAACACAAGATGATGATGGCCATATCATATCACTTATATTGATTGCATGTGATGTTTATCCTTTATGCATCTTATCTTTCTTTGATTGACGGTAGCATTTTAAGATGATCTCTCACTAATTATCAAGAAGTGTTCTCCCGAGTATGCACCGCTATGAAAGTTCTTCGTCTTTGAGACACCACGTGATGATCGGGTGTGATAGACTCTATGTTCAAATACAACGGGTGCAAAACAGTTGCACACGCGGAATACTCAGGTTAAACTTGACGAGCCTAGCATATACAGATATGGCCTCGGAACACGGAGACCGAAAGGTCCAATGTGAATCATATAGTAGATATGATCAACATAGTGATGTTCACCATTGAAACTACTCCATCTCACGTGATGATGGGACATGGTTTAGTTGATTTGGATCACGTGATCACTTAGATGACTAGAGAGATGTCTGTCTAAGTGGGAGTTCTTAAGTAATATGATTAATTGAACTTAAATTTATCATGAACTTAGTACTTGATAGTATTTTGCTTGTCTATGTTGGTTGTCGAGTTGTTGTTCCGTTGAATTTTAATGTGTTCCTTGAGAAAGCTAAGTTGAAAGATGATGGTAGAAATTACACGGACTGGGTCCGTAACGAGGATTATCCTCATTGCTGCACGTAAGAATTACGCCCCGAAGCACCGCTAGGTGCCGAGCCTGCTGCAGATGCAATCGACGACGTTAAGAACATCTGGCAGAGCAAAGCTGATGACTACTCGATAGTTCAGTGTGCCATGCTTTACGGCTTGGAACTGGGTCTTCAACGACGTTTTGAACGTCATGGAGGATATGAAATGTTCCAGGAGTTAAAGTTAATATTTCAAGCAAATGCCCGGATTGAGAGATATGAAGTCTCCAATAAGTTCTATAGCTGCAAGATGGAGGAGAATAGTTCTGTCAGTGAGCATATACTCAAAATGTCTGGGTATAATAATCACTTGATTCAACTCGGAGTTAATCTTCCGGATGATAGCGTCATTGACAGAATTCTCCAATCACTGCCACCAAGCTACAAGAGCTTCGTGATGAACTATAACATGCAAGGGATGGATAAGACGATTCCGGAGCTCTTCACAATGCTAAAAGCTGCGGAGGTAGAAATCAAGAAGGAGCATCAAGTGTTTATGGTCAACAAGACCACTAGTTTCAAGAAAAAGGGCAAAGGGAAGAAGAAGGGGAAATTCAAGAAGAACAACAAGCAAGTTGCTGCTCAAGAGAAGAAACCCAAGTCTGGACCTAAGCCTGAAACTGAGTGCTTCTACTACAAGCAGACTGGTCAGTGGAAGCGGAACTGCCCCAAGTATTTGGCGGATAAGAAGGATGGCAAGGTGAACAAAGGTATATGTGATATACATGTTATTGATGTGTACCTTACTAATGCTCGCAGAGCACTGGTATTTGATACTGGTTACATTGCTAATATTTGCAACTCGAATCGGGACTATGGATTAAGCAAAGATTGGCTAAGGACGAGGTGACGATGCGCGTGGGAAATGGTTCCAAAGTCGATGTGATCGCGGTCGGCACGCTACCTCTACATCTACCATCGGGATTAGTTTTAGACCTGAATAATTGTTATTTGGTGCCAGCGTTGAGCATGAACATTATATCTGGATCTTGTTTGATGCGAGACGGTTATTCATTTAAATCAGAGAATAATGGTTGTTCTATTTATATGAGTAATATCTTTTATGGTCATGCACCCTTGAAGAATGGTCTATTTTTATTAAATCTCGATAGTAGTGATACACATATTCATAATGTTGAAGCCAAAAGATGCAGAGTTGATAATGATAGTGCAACTTATTTGTGGCACTGCCGTTTGGGTCATATTGGTGTAAAGCGCATGAAGAAACTCCATACTGATGGACTTTTGGAACCACTTGATTATGAATCACTTGGTACTTGTGAACCGTACCTCATGGGCAAGATGACTAAAACGTCGTTCTCCGGTACTATGGAGAGAGCAACAGATATATTGGAAATCATGCATACAGATGTATGTGGTCCGATGAATGTTGAGGCTCGTGGCGGATATCGTTATTTTCTCACCTTCACAGATGATTTAAGTAGATATGGGTATATCTACTTAATGAAGCATAAGTCTAAAACATTTGAAAATTTCAAAGAATTTCAGAGTGAAGTTGAAAATCATCGTAACAAGAAAATAAAGTTTCTACGATCTGATCGTGGAGGAGAATATTTGAGTTACGAGTTTGGTCTACATTTAAAACAATGCGGAATAGTTTCGCAACTCACGACACCCGGAACACCACATCGTAATGGTGTGTCCGAACGTCGTAATCGTACTTTACTAGATATGGTGCGATCTATGATGTCTCTTACTGATTTACCGCTATCCTTTTGGGGTTATGCTTTAGAGACGACCACATTCATGTTAAATAGGGCACCATCAAAATCCGTTGAGACGACGCCTTATGAAGTGTGGTTTGGCAAGAAACCAAAGTTGTTGTTTCTTAAAGTTTGGGGTTGCGATGCTTATGTGAAGAAACTTCAACCAGATAAGCTCGAACCCAAATCGGAGAAATGTGTCTTCATAGGATACCCAAAAGAGACTATTGGGTACACCTTCTATCACAGATCTGAGGGCAAGATTTTTGTTGCTAAATTCGGATCCTTTCTAGAGAAGGAGTTTCTCTCGAAAGAAGTGAGTGGGAGGAAAGTAGAACTTGATGAGGTAATCAGTACCTGCTCCCTTATTGAAAGTAGTTCTTCACAAGAACCGGTTCTGTGACAACTACACCAATCAGTGAGGAAGCTAATGATATTGATCATGAAACTTCAGATCAAGTTACTACCGAACCTCGTAGGCCAACCAGAGTAATATCCGCACCAGAGTGGTACGGTAATCCTATTCTGGAAGTCATGTTACTTGACCATGGCGAACCTACGAACTACGAGGAAGCGATGATGAGCCCAGATTCCGCAAAATGGCTTGAGGCCATGAAATCTGAGATGGGATCCATGTATGAAAACAAAGTATGGACTTTGGTTGACTTGCCCGATGATCGGCAAGCCATCGAGAATAAATGGATCTTCAAGAAGAAGACTGACGCTGATGGTAATGTAACTGTCTACAAAGCTCGACTTGTTGCGAAAGGTTTTTGACAAGTTCAAGGAGTTGACTACGATGAGACTTTCTCACCCGTAGTGATGCTTAAGTCTGTCTGAATCATGTTAGCAATTGCCGCATTTTATGATTATAAAATATGGCAAATGGATGTCAAAACTGCATTCCTGAATGGATTTATGGAAGAAGAGTTGTATATGATGCAACCGGAAGGTTTTGTCAATCCAAAAGGTGCTAACAAAGTGTGCAAGCTCCAGCGATCCATTTATGGACTGGTGCAAGCCTCTAGGAGTTGGAATAAACGCTTTTATAGTGTGATCAAGGCATATGGTTTTATACAGACTTTTGGAGAAGCCTGTATTTACAAGAAAGTGAGTGGGAGCTCTGTAGCATTTCTGATATTATATGTAGATGACATATTATTAATTGGAAATGATATAGAATTTCTGGATAGCATAAAAGGATACTTGAATAAAAGTTTTTCAATGAAAGACCTCGGTGAAGCTAGTTACATATTGGGCATCAAGATCTATAGAGATAGATCAAGATGCTTAATTGGACTTTCACAAAGCACATACCTTGATAAAGTTTTGAAAAAGTTCAAAATGGATCAGGCAAAGAAAGGGTTCTTGTTTGTATTACAAGGTGTGAAGTTGAGTCAGACTCAATGCCCGACCACAACAGAAGATAGAGAGAAAATGAAAGATGTTCCCTATGCTTCAGCCATAGGCTCTATCATGTATGCAATGCTGTGTACCAGACCTGATGTATGCTTAGCAATAAGTTTAGCATGGAGGTACCAAAGTAATCCAGGAGTGGATCACTGGACAGCGGTCAAGAATATCCTGAAATACCTGAAAAGGACTAAGGATATGTTTCTCATTTATGGAGGTGACAAAGAGCTAGTCGTAAATGGTTACATCGATGCAAGCTTTGACACTGATCCGGACGATTCTAAATTGAAACCGGATACGTGTTTATATTGAACGGTGGAGCTGTCAGTTGGTGCATTTCTAAACAAAGCATCGTGGCGGGATCTACATGCGAAGCGGAGTACATACCTGCTTCGGAAGCAGCAAATGAAGGAGTCTGGATGAAGGAGTTCATTTCCGATCTAGGTGTCATACCTAGTGCATCGGGACCAATGAAGATCTTCTGTGACAATACTGGTGCAATTGCCTTGGCAAAGGAATCCAGATTTCACAAGAGGGCCAAGCAGATCAAGAGACGCTTCAATTCCATCCGGGACCAAGTCCAGGTGGGAGATATAGATATTTGCAAGATAAATACGGATCTGAATGTTGTAGACCCGTTAACTAAGCCTCTTCCACGAGCAAAACATGATCAGCACCAAGACTCCATGGGTGTTAGAATCATTACTATGTAATCTAGATTATTGACTCTAGTGCAAGTGGGAGACTGAAGGAAATATGCCCTAGAGGCAATTATAAAGTTATTATTTATTTCCTCATATCATGATAAATGTTTATTATTCATGCTAGAATTGTATTAACCGGAAACATGATACATGTGTGAATATATAGACAAACATATTGTCACTAGTATGCCTCTACTTGACTAGCTCATTAATCAAAGATGGTTATGTTTCCTAACCATAGACATGTGTTGTCATTTGATTAACGAGATCACATCATTAGGAGAATGATGTGATTGACTTGACCCATTCCGTTAGCTTAGCACTTGATCGTTTAGTATGTTGCTTTTCATTTCTTCATGACTTATACAAGTTCCTATAACTATGAGATTATGCAACTCCCGTTTACCGGAGGAACACTTTGTGTGCTACCAAACGTCACAACATAACTGGGTGATTATAAAGGATCTCTACAGGTGTCTCCAAAGGTACATGTTGAGTTGGCGTATTTCAAGATTAGGTTTTGTCACTCCGATTGTCGGAGAGGTATCTCTGGGCCCTCTCGGTAATGCACATCACTATAAGCCTTGCAAGCAATGTAGCTAATGAGTTAGTTATGGAATGATGCATTACGTAACGAGTAAAGTGACTTGCCGGTAACGAGATTGAACTAGGTATTGGATACCGACGATCGAATCTCGGGCAAGTAACATATCGATGACAAAGGGAACAACGTATATTGTTATGCGGTTTGACCGATAAAGATCTTCGTAGAATATGTAGGAGCCAATATGAGCATCCAGGTTCCGCTATTGGTTATTGACCGGAAACAGTTCTAGGTCATGTCTACATAGTTCTCGAACCCGTAGGGTCCGCACGCTTAAGGTTTTGATGACAGTTATATTATGAGTATATAAGTTTTGATGTACCGAAGTTTGTTCGGAGTCCCAGATGTGATTACGGACATGACAAGGAGTCTCGAAATGGTCGAGACATGAAGATTGATATATTGGACGACTATATTCGGACACCGGAAGTGTTCCGGAGAAGTTTCGGATAAAACCGGAGTGCCGGAGGGTTATCGGAAACCCCGGGGGAACTAATGGGCCTCGATGGGCCTTAGTGGAGAGAGAGAGGGGTGGCCAGGGCAGGCCGCGCGCCCCCTCCCCCTCTGGTCCAAATTGGACTAGGAGAGGGGAGGCGGCGCCCCCCTTTCCTTCTCCCTCTCCCTCTCCTTCCTTCCCCCTCTCTCCCTTTAGGTGGAAACCTGCTAGGACTTGGAGTCCTAGTAGGATTCCCCTCTTGGGGGCGCGCCATAGAGGGCCGGCCGGCCTCCCCCTTGCTCCTTTATATACAGGGGCAGGGGGGCACCCCAAAGACACAACAATTGATCCTTGAGATCTCTTAGCCATGTGCGGTGCCCCCCTCCCCCATAATCCTCGATAATATTATAGCGGTGCTTAGGCGAAGCCCTGCGACGGTAGAACATCAAGATAGTCACCACGCCGTCGTGCTGACAGAACTCTTCCCCGACATTCTGCTGGATCGGAGTCCGGGGATCGTCATCAAGCTGAACGTGTGTTAGAACTCGGAGGTGCCGTAGTTTCGGTGCTTGATCGGTCGGGCCGTGAAGACGTACGACTACATCAACCGCGTTGTTATAACGCTTCCGCTTTCAGTCTACGAGGGTACGTGACAACACTCTTCCCTCTCGTTGCTATGCATCACCATGATCTTGCGTGTGCGTAGGAAAATTTTGAAATTACTACGTTCCCCAACAGTCCTAGGTTGTGGTTGAAGGCTCCCTATCCTGCACATAAACTTGCATCAGACGGTCTTGGGCAAACTTGAGAGTCTCAACATCCTTGCACCTCCCCAACGGACTCCACTGCTGCAAGAAGAGGTTGCATTTGTATATAATATTAGCCGGATGAGTTGGAAAATAACCCTCGATGGTAAGCTTGTTCCTAGCTAGCCACAGCGCCCAGAGAAGTCCCCCTACACAACTCTACAACACCCGTTTACCAGGCTCCTGAATCGCATCTAGAATCTGAATAAGTTCAGCCGCCGATCTAGGGTCCCATTAGACACCTGCCGCCGCTCGAATGGTGCTCCACGCGAATCTCGCCAGTGGGCACGCAAAGAAGACATGGTTGGCATCTTCTGGTGCACCACACAACACGCACGGACCCGGTGGCCGGGCCATTGCGTTTGGCAACATTCAGGGAGGTGGGAAGTTTATCGCGGAACATTTGCCAGAGGAAGAGTTTGATCTTCAGCGGCAGCCGTGCTTTCCACAATCCCCTGATCACAAGCTGCGTCGGCCCTTGGCACAACTTGTGATACAACAATTTGACCATGAACTTGCCAGAGCTAGTGAGTGCCCAACTCACCGTGTCTGGCTGGTCCAATAGGACTGTTGAGCTAATCAACTGAAGCAAGGCCGCTAGGCTAGCTTGCTCCTGTCCATTTAGTTCACGTTTGAAATGAATTTCCGGAGGTGTAACCGCGAATACCTCCGCCACTGACTTAGCTGGGTCAACAGCAATATCATACAGATCCCGAAATTCGGCCCAAAGAGGCTGGGCGCCAATCCATAAATCTGTCCAAAAGCGGGCAGACCGGCCATTCCCAATCGTAAATTTTGCCCCCATGGCAAATGCTGGCTTGATCAGCTGCAAATCATCCCAGAAGGGGGAACCCCTTGCTCGGCCCTCAAGGAAATTACCGTTAGGGAAGTATTTTTCCCTCAAGAGCTCAACCCAAAGCCCTGATGCACCCTGGACAATTTTCCAAATCCATTTACACATCAACGCGATGTTTATGATCCTCGTGTTGGTAATCCCAAGACCTCCCAAGTCTTTGGGTCGACACACCCATGCCCACTTCACCATATGATATTTGCGGTTAGGGCCCGTTCCTTCCCAAAAGAACTTGGCGCGGGGTGTGTCCATCTTGGCATGGACCCCTTCTGCAAGTGGAAAAAGGCCCATGGCAAACATGGGCAAGGAGGACAGGCTCGAGTTCGTGAGGACGAGCCTAGCTGCTTTCGAAAGAAATTTAACCCTCCAAGGGAAAACCCTTCCCCTCACTTTGCCACACAGAGGTTCCCAATCCTCAATCGTGGGTCGCTTGGTATCCACGGGGAGGCCAAGGTACATAAACATAAATTTACCCACCTTGCAGTTGAGTAAATCAGCTATACGTCGTTCTTCCTCCGGCTCTACTCCCATGGAGAGCACCTCGCACTTGTGAAAATTAATTTTGAGGCCCGACATGAGCTCAAAACTAAGGGGAATCGCCTTGACCGTAGCTATGCTATGATGGTCCGGACGAAGCATCAGCAGCGTGTCATCTGCATACTGCAAGTGTGTCACTCCTCCTGGAATGAGGTGGCCTACCAACCCTTTGATATGGCCCGCCGTAGCTGCCTTCCGCAGCATAGCGGATAGCGTGTCAACTACAAAGTTGAATAGGAGCGGAGACATTGGGTCGCCCTGCCTGAGTCCCCGTTTGTTCCGGAAGAAGTGCCCTACTTCTCCGTTCACCGAGACTGCAGTCTGTCCTCCCGAGACCAGCTGCATAACTCTATGAACCCACACCACCGAAAAGCCACGCATAAGGAGGACCTGCCTCAAGAAGTCCCAATTAACCCGATCGTACGCCTTCTCGAAGTCTAGCTTTAGAAGGATCGCCGGTTCGTTGGTGTGTTTGAGTTCGTGAACGATCTCCTGTAGGGCTAGCGGACCCTCCAGGATGTTGCGGCCGTGAATGAACACGGACTGGTTGCGATGGATCGAGCATTGGGCTATCGGGCCTAATCGTGTGGCACACGGTTTTGCACAAATCTTAAAAGGAACATTGATTAGCGCGATCGGGCGAAATTGTCTAATGTTGTCGGCCCCCTGAACTTTCGGAATAAGAGACAAGACTCCAAAATTAAGACATGCTATATCTACCATCCCTCGCATAAAACCATTATAGATCGCAAAAATTGGGCCTCTAAGAATCGGCCAAAAGCGTTTGAACATGGCCACCGGCACCCATCCGGGCCCGGCGCCGTGTCCGATTTCATGCCCATCAGGGCAGCGTCAATTTATTCTGGGAGGAAAGCTAGCCCCAGCTCGTCATTTTCACCCGCCAGAACGCGTTGAGATTTGTCCCACACATCCGCACGGAGGCCAGCCCCCTGGGCCTCGCACGACCCCATCATGTTGAGGTAAAACTCGTATATGTGGCGCGCAATGTCCTCTTGTCACAACAACAGCCCCTGCTCCGATTGCAACCTGAGGATTGCGCATTTTCTACGGCAGCCGTTTGCGTAAGCGTGGAAATACTTGGTGTTGGCATCACCTTTGAGGGTCCACTTCAGCACCCCGACGACGCCAATATTCTTCCTCGGCCCGCAGCAGCGCCTCCACCTGCCCCTCTAGAGCGTACCGGTGCGCCCACTCCTACTCCGAGAAGGCACGTGCGTTTGCCTCCGCGTCAATCCTCGTAATCTCCTCGAGGATCGACGACTTGAGCACTTTTGCTACCCTCCCTAGGTTGGCGCCCCACCCCTTGAGACTAGCCCTGAGACGTGCCCCGACTGCATTCCAGAACTCCATCGACCCCCTCTGGGCACCGATCTGGTTAGCGCATGCCCACCACTTCTCTTTGAAGATTTCCTCAAATCCTGGTGTTTCAAACCAGGCCGTCTCAAAGAAAAATCGAGGGCTACGATGTTGTCTGTCCTCCCTTGAAGAGTAAAAAAGCGGCACATGATCCGAACCTATACGGGTTTCTGCAATCAACGTACAGAGGGGGTATCCCATTTCCCACTCCGGCGACATAAACACCCGATCCAACACCGAGCGGACCGGGGCTAGCTGCTTGTTTGTCCACGTAAATCTCGCGCCTGACCTGGCCACTTCCCTAAGTGCCATGGAGGCTATTGCAGTGTTAAACATGGTCACCCTTGACCAGTTAATATTATTGTTGTTTTTGTCCGCGCCCGAACGGATCATGTTGAAATCCCCTCCCACGAGGACAAGGATCGCCGCGGCTATCAACGCATTGACCTTGGCTCGGAGTTCCCCCAAGAACTCCACCGATCGCGAGTGATCGGCCGGACCGTAGACCTGAATGACTACTAGCTCACGAAGCGAAGCACGGATGCGAAAGTGGGCTACGATGAAGAAAAGCCCCACATCCCAGGAAATAATCTCATACATGGCACGACTCAAACCCATCAGCATTCCACCCGAGTGCCCAACCGCGGGGACGTGTTGCCATTCAAATCTCTCAAGCGGGTCTATCGAGAGCAGTTCATGAAATCTAAACTCGGCCTTGATTGTCTCTTGTAAACCTATGATATCGACGTCCTCATTGCGCATATATTCCTTAAGCTGAGTACGCCGCCCCTCATGGCCGAAGCCCCGTATATTCCAAAAGAGGACTCGCATCTAAATCACACGATTACGGAGACGGACACCTCTCGAGGTGATCGTTTTTTCCACGCGCCTCGCCTAGCCCCTGCTAGGCGAGGGAGAGGGGGCAATCCCTGTTGCCTGACCCCCCTCATCGGGCACAGAAGGAGCAGCGGCAACCCCGCCCTCGGGGGCCCTTGACCTCTGTTCAGCACTCGCAGCAGCCGCAGCCGCCAGCACTGCCTGCGCCACTTCCTTGGCGCGAACCAGCAAAATCAGCTCGCGAGCTCCTCCCACACAAGAGGAATCAACCCCGCTCGCATCCAACACCTCATGCAAATGCTCGTCAGAAAAGGAGTCTAAAACCATAAAGCGGGGGGAGGGGGTTGATGGGAATCCTTGGAGTTGTAGTCGTACTTGATGAAGTAGAACTTGATGTAGTCTTGGGAACCCACTTGACCAAGGCCTTTGGAGCTTCTTCAAATGCATAAATTTCTTCTTGAAGCTTGTCCTTGCCTTTTAGCTTGTGGTCTTGTGGTGGAAGATCATCTTGAGCTTGTGTTCCCTTGAAAGAAGTGGGATCATACTTCTCTTGTTGAGGAACAAACTTATTCTTGGGGTATCGATCTTCTTCCCACTCAACTCCATTGGCATTGAACTTGCGTTCAAAACAAACACCTTCATTCTTCCGGTGCCTTCCTTGCTTGCGTACAATTTCCTCAAATTGCTTACTTCCGGCAAGGCTCTTCTAAACACCTTTCTCTATAATTCCCTTCAATAAGCTATTTTCTTGCTCAATTGTAACTTGGCTAAGAGAATCATTAGTGGAATCAAGAGAACTACTAGAAGCAACAATATTGGATTTAACATGATTATTGTTACTACTAGAAGAAGAATCTTTCTTGCTCTTGTTGCTAGATTTTACTTGTGGCATGTAAGTAGACAAGACTAAACGCTTGGCAATGTAAGAAGAACTTTTCTTATGAAGATCATTGTTTATTGCTTTTAAGAACCCATGCTCTTGCTCTAGATTGAGCTTTTCAAACGTAGCTTCTCATGAGTCTTTAAAAGATCTCGATGATCTTCTAAGGTAGATTATGAGCTAACTTAAGAGTGTTTAGTTTTTTAGTTAGACGCTCAATCTCCTTCTTATCATTGTCATTCGTTTCATCTTGATTAACATGATTAATAGCAATTTCATCATAGTTTTCATCACTAGAGTTGTCAACAAGTAAATCATCATCACCTAGCAAATCATCTTCATCATTATTGAAATCAACATACTCGGGTGTGATACATTGGGGCCTTTAGCCATGAAGCATCTTCCAATCCCTTCATTTGGTGGCTCGAATATGTCATAGGAGTTGGATGACACAAGTGCAAGACCGGCAACACCTTCATCTTGAGTATATTCGGAATCGAAGTGATAGCTTCTCTCGGAGTAGTTCTTGGAGTCGGAACTGGATACCCATTCACCAATATGAGCTTGATGTCTTCGTCTTGTGTAGATCTTTAATGACTTGTCCTTCCTTTTCGAATCCTTGCTTCTACGAGAGGCTCTTCGTTCATAGCGATCATCTCTACTCCTCTCTCTTGGAGGTGATTCATATCTTTTACTTCTCCTTTTAGGTGAGTCTTCTCTTCTTTTATAGGGAGTCGTACACTCACTAGAGTAGTGCCCGGGTCTTCCACAATTGTAACAAATGCGATCACAACAAAAAGATCTTTTTTCATTGTAGGACCTTGACTTGGAACTTCTCTCTTTGCTTCTACTCTTGTAGAACTTGTTGAAGTTCTTCACCATTATGCTTAATTCTTGATTAAAGGCTTGTTTCTCACTTGATGTTGTAGGAGCATCACATGTAGCTTTGTAAGCACCACTAGACTTGTTGTGAAGCTCTTCTTTATCCTTGAGTGACATCTCATGAGCAACAATTCTACCAATGATTTCTGTTGGCTTGAGATCTTTGTAATTGGGCATCATTTGGATCAAGGTGCACACGGTATCATATTTTTCATCCAAGGCTCTTAGGATCTTCTTGATGATGAATCTGTTAGTCATCTCTTCACTTCCTAAGCCGGCAATCTCATTTGTAATGAGAGCAAGCCTAGAATACATTTTAGCGACTCCTTCACCATCCTTCATTTTGAACTTGTCAAGTTGACTTTGAATCACATCCAATTTGGATTCCTTGACGGCCTCGGTACCTTCGTGCATATCAACCAAAGTATCCCAAATTTCCTTTGCATTCTCAAGGCGGCTGATTTTGTTGAATTCTTCAAGGCACAATCCGTTGAAGAGGATATCGCAAGCTTGAGCACTATGTTGCAACATCTTCAATTCTTCCGCGGTTGCTTCACGATTCGGCTCTCTTCCATCTTCGTAGAATTCACCTTGCAAACCAATACACACAATAGCCCAAACGGCGGGGTTATGTCCAAGAATATGCATTTTCATCTTATGCTTCCAACTAGCAAAACTAGTACCATCAAAGTAAGGACCTCTACGGTGATAATTTCCCTCGCTAGACGCCATACTCTTCTAGGTTGTGAAACCAAGGCTATGATCATCAAAGCTATGGAAATCAAGCCAAATGGAGACCAAAGCTCTGATACCACTTGTAGGATCGAAAGTAGGTCTAGGGGGGTGATTAGACTACTTGACCAAATAAAAATCAAACCTTTTCCCAATTTTAAGTCTTGGCAGATTTTAGGAACTTAGCACAAGTCAAGCAATCAACCTACACATGCAATTTTAAAAGTATAATAGTGAAAAGTAAAACATTGCATATGAAGGTAAAGGGAAGGGTTTGGAGAAGGCAAACACAATGTAGACACGGAGATTTTTGGCGTGGTTCCGATAGGTGGTGCTATCGTACGTCCACGTTGATGGAGACTTCAACCACAAAGGATAACGACTGCGCGAGTCCATGGAGGGCTCCACCCACAAGGGTCCATGAAGAAGCTACCTTGTCTATCCCACCATGGCCATCGCCCACGAAGGACTTGCCTCACTTGGGTAGATCTTCACAGAGTAGGCGATCTCCTTGCCCTTACAAACTCCTTGGTTCAACTCCACAATCTTGTCGGAGGCTCCCAAGTGACACCTAACCAATCTAGGAGATACCACTCTTCAAAAGGTAATAGATGGTGTGATGATGACGAACTCCTTGCTCTTGTGCTTCAAATGATAGTCTCCCCAATACTCAACTCTCTTTCACAGATTTGGCTATGGTGGAAAGATGATTTGAGTGGAAAGCAACTTGGGGAAGGCTAGAGATCAAGATTCTTGTGGTTGGATTGAAATGTCTTGGTCTCAACACATGAGTAGGTGGCTCTCTCTCAGAAAATGAGTAGTGGAAGTGTAGGCACGTTCTGATGGCTCTCTCTTGAATAGAGAAGGGGGTGGAGGGGTATATATAACCTCCACACAAAATCTAACCATTACACATATTTGACCCAACTCGGTCAGACCGAATAGGTGAACTCGGTGAGACCGATTCAGTTCAAAATGTGAACGTTAGGATTCTCGGTGGGACCGACATGATCAAATCGGTGGGACCGATGAGCTAGGGTTAGGGCAAAACCTCATCTCGGTGTGACCGATTGCATGAACTTGGTGAGACCGATTTCAGCAATGAGTAAACAGAGAATTGGTCAGGCAAACTCGGTGGGACCGATCGCTTATTTCGGTAAGACCGAAACATTACGAAAGGGAAATAGAGAGTTTGCATTGCAAACTCGGTGGGACGGATCACTCATTTCCGTGAGACCTAAACATTACGAAGGGAAATAGAGAGTTTGTAATCCCATCTTGGTGAGACCGAAATCCCTATCAGTGAGAATGAACTGATTAGGGTTTCTGGCTATGGCTATGTCAAAGGAACTCGGTGGGGCCAGATGGATCAAATCGGTGTGGCCGAGTTTGACTTTAGGTTAAGGACATATTTGGATTTGAGAAAGTGGTTGAGGGCTTTGGAGCATATCACTAAGCACTTTGAGCAAGTAGATCATTAAGCAACACCTCATCCCATTTTAACAGTATTGGCTTTTCCTATGGACTCAATGTGATCTTGGATCACTAAAATAGAAATGTAGAGTTTTGAGCTTTTGCCAATTTTTGTCCTTAGCATTTTGAGGGGTCCACGTCTCTAGTTCATGCCATGTCAATCATTGAACTTTCTGAAATATTCAACCTGAATGGATATTACTTCAATTAGTTATATGTTGTTATGAATTACCAAAACTACCCGGGAATTAGTTGCACTTTCACCAGCCTACAGGGGGCTGACGCGCCCACCTCCTGGCCGCCGACCCGGAAGGAAAGAGGAGGGGTTGGCCCCCTCCTGCCTTTCTCCACGCAAGGGAGAAGGAAGAGGAAGCGCCATAAGGCACCTGCCCCCCTTTCCTTTCCCCCTACGTGCCAAGAAGGAAGGGGGGGTTGCCTAAGGCAGGCGCCCTAGGGTGGCCGCCGACCCCCTTGGGGTGCGCCTGGGGCTGCCTTTCCTCCCCCAAGCCGTGTGTGGCGCCATTCTCTCCATCTAGTCCGTCCTCCGCTCTAAACTGTTGTGCTTGGCAAAGCCCTGTGGAATAGTTTCATCATCACCGTCATCATGTCGTCGTGCTGCCGGAACTCATCTACTGTTTCACCTCTTTTGCTTAATCGAGAAGGCTAAGTTAAAGTATTCAAATAGGGTCAGGCCTAGTTTGGCAACGCAGTTTTTGCAAAACCATAGTATTACAAAACCTCGGTATTTTAACGTGTGGGCAATAAATACTTTAGTTTCTAAAAGCCGTAGTTTTTCTCAGTTTTGGTAAAACTGTGGAGGTGTTTGGCAAATGGCAGTTTTATTAAATTTCTCTGAATTTGAACGATTGTTCTGTCATTGCATGGATAATCTTGACGATACCTACAGCCGAACCTAACTCAGCTGCACCCACGGTCGGATCAACTCGTGCTAACAACTGTCATATGCATGTTGGGCATGAGCACGTTCTTTGTAGATGCTAGGATACATAGTCTAGTTATCTCTTGTGATCCATCAAAGATGGAGCATTGTGACAGGCACTGAAGGTGCAGCTCGCGTGTCTAAAAGTGATCAGAAGCTACACACCCCCTGTAAGAATCACCTCTGCGTGCACATGTTTCCGGCCGGTGCTAAGTCATCTGTACGTGTACGCACACCTCTGGCCAGATAGATCTATTGTCTAGCAAGTATGGGTCATAAGATGATGGACTCAGAGAGATCAATGAGCCAGCGTGGCGCAGTTCCAGGGGAGAACGGCGACCAATTTCGACCGGCTAGTCTGGAAGGCCTGGGCGCCGGGCAAAATCAAATTTTTTGCCTGGTTGCTTCTTCAGGACCGGCTCTGGTGCAATGACTGACTCCAAGGGCGGGGCTGGCCAAATGCTTACTTTTGCCAGCTCTGCGTCAGAAACCTGGAGTCGTCGCGCCACCTCTTCTGGAGCTACCAGGAAACCGGACGGGTGTGGGCCGAGCTGGGGTTGTGGCACGGCTGCTCGGCTCTCACCCCGGCCGAGAGCTAGCGCCATGACAGTTTCACCACTGTCGTGCAAGGCATCCTGGAGCAGACACCGCACCAATGGCAAAAGGGAGTGCGAACGCTGTGCTGGCTGGCTTGCTGGGAGATTTGGCAGGAGAGAAACAGCAGCATCTTCAGGCAGCAAATGCCGTGTGTGCCGGGAATCATCAAGCGCATCCGAGACAGCTTTGAGCTATGGAGAACCACGTGCGCCGCATGCTTAGAGAGCCCCTTCGGGGACCCCCCTTGAGAGATAAACGCTGCTTTGTTCTTAGGGTTTCCGGCCGTGTGTGGCACTCCCCAAAACCCTAAAACTTTGATTCTAGGATCCTCACCACCATTGTTGTTTTTCCTCTGCTTTCGGCTTTGATCAATGAAATGCCAGCAATTGCTGGATCTTTCAAAAAAAAATGAGCCAGCGTTTCTCAGTTTTTAAAAAAGAGGACCCGACCTCTTTTTCAAATACTACAAAAATACACAGTTTTAGAGATACTATGGTTTGTTATGCTGCATTGTTTTTTTTATCCAAACACCTCAAAGTATTTAATACTAAAGTTTTTTCAAAAACCACGGTATTCCTAGAAAACTTAAAAAATACTTAGCTCCCAAACGCACCCTCATTGTCTTTTCTTCTCTACTTTTTTTATTTTTTAGTTGTCGATTGTTTTTTGAGGTAGGTAACCGCTTATTCCATCTGTGTCTCTCTTGGATACATATAGGCCGGCCAGCCATGGCGTACACACACTCACCAGCCTGGAGCGCAGTAGCAGCCTAGGAGCAGCTTCCAGTCCGCACGAGTTACAGCTGAAGCAGAGGCATGGGGATGGCGCATGTCCTCCTGGCAGCGGCGTTGGCCATGGTGACCGCCGCGGCGACGGTGAGCGCGTCGCCGGCCGAGGGGATCCAGCCGCTGTCCAAGATCGCCATGAACCAGGCCACCGTTAACCTGCACGGCTCCGCGTACGTGCGGGCCACGCCGGCGCTGCTCGGCGACCAGGTATGTAAAGCTAATTGCCTAGCTATTTTGTTAATTAATATTCCCCAGCTTAATTTGACCAGCAGGCAAAATCTCTCTCTCGGGCTTGCTGGCTTTGGATTTGGATTTGGAGTTTGGGAAGCAAAAGTTGTATAGCAGGGTAGTGTGCTAGCTGGACCTTTCATCTCATAATGTTTTGTACTCCCTCCGTTCCGAAATATAGGTCGCTGGGGCTTCTGTTTCGACCAGGTGAAAACGTGAAAATTGACCTGAATACCCCTCGTTTAAAATTTAAATCCCCGATCGATCGTCTTCCACCTTCGCTTCCGCCCTCCACCTCCGCCTCCGCCTCCGCCTCCGCCTCCGCCCTCCACCTCCACCCTCACCTCTGCCCTCCACCTGCACCCTCACCTCTGCCCTCCACCTCCACCTCCACCTCCATCTCCACCTCCACCTCCACCTCCACCTCCGCCCTCCACCTCCACCTCCTCTGCCCCCTGCCCCCTGCCCAGGCGCTGCCGCCGCTGGAGTAGAGCTGGTACTCTGCTGCCGCCCACGCACAGGGGCTCCTCCTGGCCCGCGCCCAGGTGGAGGCGAGCACAGGTTGTTCCTCCACCTCCACCTCCGTACCCACCTCCAGCCACTACATCCAGGCGCAGGCGCTCGTCCTCTCCCACGTCCAGGAGCTGCTGCTGGGCTCGGCTGATGCCTAGGTTCATCTCCTCTCTCTGATCATTTGATCCTCTGCTGGAGTATAAACTGTAGGAAACAATCTCTCTGTTGTCGCTGGAAACAAACTGCAAGCATAAACAAAACTCAAGTGATTCAAGAGATGTACTGATTCAAGTGTAGTCAAGAGTATAACTGAATTTGGTAGAATAATTCAGAGAAACCACTAAGTTTGAACTAATTTGATTCAAGTGATAGAGTACTCATGGAGTAAGTAATTTGAACAAAAGGACTAGCAGATCATAACTATGGCATTTCAGATAATAGGAGTAGCAGATCATAAACTATAGCAAATTTTGTCAGTAAACTGAATACTCCCAGCAAATTTTGTTATGCACCGGAGTTCCCAGCAAATTTTGTTTGCCTAACTGGATCCGAGCAGTGACTGTGATAATAAGTCTCCTTGAACCTGATAGTAGTCGGTGTGGAGCTCTTATCAACAAACTCCCTGATACAAACATCACCATCCAACCAATCATGGCAGCCAGGCAGGCAAAGTAACCCAAAATAAGCTATTGTACCTATGTAGCTACACTGACGTGAAGCGAGCTGATCATAGTGGTAGGTAGAAGTACCTTTGCGTCGAAGGTGTATCGCTCGATGCTCTTCCAGTTGTCGACGTCGTAGGCAGTGTAGTGCTTGCAGCATGCGGCGACCTTGAGCGCGCCATCGGTGACGCCGCTGGCGCCGGCGTCCTGGAGCCCCGTGACGTATCCGACGGCGTACTTGCTGGCCGGCAGCGGGTCCTCGCCGGGCGTCTCCTAGCCCCAGCCCCACCGCGGGTCGCGGAAGATGTTGATGTTGGGGCTCCAGAAGGTCAGCCCTGCCAGCCCCACGTTGTGCATCGCCCGCGCCTCCGTCGACACCACCTGCACGCACCAGGAAAAACCTTCAGAAATTTTCAGCAATGTCGACGACCCATGCTGCCATGCACGCACAAGTCGGCACGGTGCACTGAAAGTTTGTAAGAAAGGAGATTTAATTAGCCCAAGGAAATCAAACTGAACATTCATAAAAGCAATAGCAAGTGTTGAGAACGTCCTTACTAAGAAAAACAAGAACATAGGGCAGCTAGAGCCCTTTGCCTGAGCTTCTTGATAAGCAACATCAAGCTTCTTATTTCCATTGGTGGTACTTGCCCACACATTGTATTTTATACTCTTATGGATATCGTCCTCGCTGGATGATTTGATATCATTCACACTTTATTACAGTTAAAAGTACTCTAAGCACTTTATTACAGTTTGTACTCGAAGCACAAGTATTAAAATTACTCCTACTCTTTATTACAGGTTATATTCCAAGCATAAGAGTAGTACCTGAAAGCAACAGAAGATGGTTGTCCCAGACCTCAACTGCACTCCACCTGCAGAAGATGAAATGGATGGTGATGATGCAGGAGTACAAATGGATGATGATGCAGGAGTACAAATGGATGAAGATGCACGAGTACAACATGCAGGTACAGCTACAGTGGCATTTCAGAAATTTTCAGTTAATGATGGAAGAAAAAAATCAGTTAAATTACAGAATACAGTTTGATGATATGATGATATAATCATTTGAGCATTTGATGATATGATCATATCATCATTTGATCATTTGCTTATGTTCATTTGACCATTTTTCCTTTGATCATTTGATCATTTTTCCTTTGTTGTATTTCTTTGTGCAGGTGTTGAGCAATCAGTTAAAAAAAGGGATGGCCTCGATGACAAGCAAAAGTATGCTGCTTATGTTGCAATGCACACACTTTGCATGAGTAGAGGGGGCAAATTTGAAAGAGATGACAGGAAAAAGATTGCCAGTTTCTTTGGAGTGGGTGTATGGAATGTACAAAGAGTTTGGAAGAAAGCAATGAAGCAAATTGCTAACGGTCAGGAGGTGGATGTTTCAAGTGAGAGAAAAAGGAACTGCGGAAGAAAGCCAAAAGACATCAATCTAGATCAAATACCTACCATCCCACTTAACAAGAGGTCTACTATCAGGTCACTTGCTTGGCAACTCGGGTGCAGCCCTACGACACTCCACCGGAAGTTCATGCTGAAGTTGATAAAGAGGCATACAAACTGTTTGAAGCCAGCTCTGAACGAAAAGAACAAGAAGGATAGAATTAAATTTTGCTTGTCAATGCTCGATGAGACAACAACACAAACTGAAAGGCCACAATTCAAGACCATGCACAACATTATTCATATTGACGAGAAATGGTTCTATATGACCAAGAAAAAAAGAAACTATTATCTGCTTGTATGGGAGGAAGAGCCTACGAGAACTCGCAAAGCGGCGGTTGTATTGGAAAGGTTATGTTCTTGACAGCTGTTGCTAGGCCGAGGTGGGATAATGAAGGAAATGTGACCTTCTCTGGAAAAATTGGAATTTGGCCGTTTGTGAAAGAAGTTCCGGCTCAGAGGAGAAGCGACAATAGACCCAGAGGAACATTGGAGACAAAGTCTATAAAAGTCAACAGCAAGTAATGAGAGAGTTCATGATAGAGAACCTCTGCCAGCAATACAAGCATCTTGGCACGAGAATGATGCTGGGCAAACTATCTATATACAACAAGACAACGCTAAGCCTCATATCTTGCCTAACGACCCAGAATTTATAGCGGTGTGGAAAGAATCTGGACTCGATATCGACTAATCCAACAACCTGCCAATAGCCCTGATCTGAATGGCCTTGACCTTGGGTTCTTCAACTCGTTGCAATCAGCGACAGGTTGTCTAAGCCCTAGAACGCTTGAGATCTTATCAAGGGTGTGCTAGATGAATTTAGTAACTATGAGGTTTACAAGCTGAATAGAGTTTTCCTATCTCTACAAGCTTGCATGATTGAAATCTTGAACCATGCAGGGGGTAATGGGTATAAAATACCCCATGTGAACAAGGAAAGGCTAGAGAACATTGGGATGCTACCTCCAAGACTTACATGCCCTCAAGAGGTATATGCAAATGCCTTGCACAATCTTGGGATAATGGAGAGAGTAAACTTGTTAAGATGCTTGAGGAGTTGCTTGTTGAGATGCTTGAGGAGTTGCTTGTCGAGATGCTTGTTGAGATGCTTGAGGAGTTGCTTGTCGAGATGCTTGTCGAGATGCTTGTTGATATGCTTGTTGAGATGCTTGTCAAGATGCTTGTCGAGATGCTTGAGGAGTTGCTTGTTGAGATGCTTGTCGAGATGCTTGTTGATATGCTTGAGGAGTTGCTTGTTGAGATGCTTGTCGAGATGCTTGACGAGTTGCTTGAGGATGTGCTTGTTGAGATGCTTGTCGAGATGCTTGTCGAGATGCTTGTCGATATGCTTGAGGAGTTGCTTGTTGAGATGCTTGTTGAGATGCTTGAGGAGTTGCTTGTTGAGATGCTTGTGATTATTTGCGTGGAGTATGTGTAACTCCTTGTTTGTGTGGAGTATATGTAAACCCTAGAGATGAGGCTTATGTGGAGTATATGTAACTCCTTGAGACATGTTTGCAAAAGGCTTGTGTGGAGTATGAGATGTGACTATGATCATTTGTATGAGAAGTGGCTATGATCATTTGTATGAGATGTGGCTATGATAATTTTGTAAACTCAACATTTGTACTATGATCATTTCGTGTACCTCCTTGTTGTGATAAGTTTTGAAAAGAATATATTTGTATGATCATTTGAACTCCTCATGTGTATGATCATTTGTGTAATTCCTTGTTGTGATAAGTTTTTTATTTTTTTTATTTGTATTGTACTCCTCATTTTGTACTCCTTGTTTTGAGTAAAGGAGAGGAGTATGAAAATTTTCTTATGAGAAGAGTAGGAGAGGAACAGTTTAAAGTTTCAGTGGTCAAAATAGAAGAAGAGAAGAGAAGTTAAAGCATGCACAACTTGCTTCCGCTACTGAAAATGAAGACAAAATTGCTGAACTAGTGTTGTGTGCAAGTGCAAGTACTCAAGTGCAAGCAAACAAAATTTCTTTGAGTAGCTATCATGTTCAGTAATCAAACTGAATCAAATGCATGCACATAATACTTGCATGTTCATAATACTTGCTGAAAAATTAAAGGAACAGTTTCATGTTCAGAATACTTGCTGAAAAATACTCCAAGCAAAATTACTTCAAGCAAAATTGACAAGTTAAATCTTGTTCAAAATTACTCTAAGCAACATACCCCAACCACATGCCTTATTTTAAACAGAACAAGGAATTCTAACTACCTTGTGTCAGGTGTCCTCCCAGGATGTGGGTGATTCAGGGTGTCGTGTCGTTACTGCGTTGCAAAGAGATCAAACACAAGACACCGAGTGTGGCTGAATAAACACAGAATATCCCTGTCAAAACAACAGACATCTGAAATTATGGTCGACAGGTAGACAGACAGAGATCAGTTGACCTTATCTTACCCCATCAATTCGAGATAACTCTGCGTGAACTCCAGAGGGCCCCGTCGCCCATGACTCCATGAGGCGATGACCAGTGACTTCAAGCATAGCACTAGCCCGGCGATAAATCCAATTGTCTGCAAGGATACAGTTAACACCAAATTCAGTCAAAAAAAAAACCTTTTACCCTTGCAGTGATACAGTGTTGCAGTTCACCAGGCAGAGACCTACTGCAGATATGTTCATCAGCGATATTCAGTAAACTAAATTCAGCGCGGGGGCAGCTGCGAGCTACTCAAACTAAATTTTGTCTTCATAAACTAAATTTTGTCTTCATAAATTTTCTGAAGAAGCACATGTAGAACTAAGAAAAATTTTCTGAAATTTAACAAAACTACAGAAGCTGCACCATGACAAAACTACAGAAGTTGGAGTACAAATTTTCTAAAGAGAGAAGAAGATAATTTACTCCAGGGCTACATGAGTAACATAAAAAGGTTTCTACTCCAGCAAGAAAAATGCTACTGCTAATGCAAGCACAAGTTAACTGCTACTGCTAATGCAAGTTAAAGTTATACTCCTACAGGAGTACACTCTACTGAAAAGAAGAGAGGAAGGGAGGACACTGCTGCAAAAGCACAAGTTACTGCTACTCTAGTTTTAAGCAAGCATTACTAGAGTACTCCAAATTATCAATTCAAGCTACTGCAGTGCAAGCTAGTGCTATACTCCTACTCCCTTTTGTCAGAAATCTACACCTAAGAAACAAATCTAAACATTTCAGATTTGGAGTAGTACAAAAATATGGATTAATTTCCTTTACATCTCACTTTTCACAGCTCCTCCAATATGGATTTTGTCGGCATGTCACACAGGAAGCATAGTTCAACTAATGTTCACAGGAAGAACAAAATTCTCTGCACCACCGCAGATAAGTACACCAACATCTGCAGCTAAGAAGAACATCTGCAGCTAAGTACAGCAACATTTACACGGCCGCCTCCTCCTCCAGCGCACTCATTAACACCTGTGAGTGGCCAGGCCATGGAGAGAGGGATCGATTCCTTACCTTGAGGTTCAGCTCGTGAGTAGGCGCTCCACTGTCGCCCCGACGCTCCAGCTCCGTTGCTCCGCCCTTTGCTCCGCCGCGATGCTGCTCCACATCCAGCGTGACTTCGTCACCGGCGTCGGGGCACGCGGATCCACTATCGACGCGTGCGGATCCAGCGCTAGCGCACGCGGACCCAGCGCCTCCGCCGCCCAGAAGCTCGTCGCCGGTGCTAAAAAGGTAGTCTTTTGACCTCGGCGTGTTGGATTTCTGGCGCCGCCGTGGGACAAAACGGGGTCACGCCGTGGGAGGAAGCTAGCGGCGACGGGGAAAGGAGAGTTCGGCGTTGTTGGGAGGAAAGGAGAGACCGGTGACGGGAGGAGAGGAGAGGCGGGCGAGAGGAGGGGATCTGGCAGTGGCGGGCGTGAGGAGGCAGACGAGTGGAGTGGAACGAGACAGGGAGCGAGTGGAGCGGTGGGAGGGCATTTTGGGAAAGTAGAAAAATCTCGTAACTTGAAAAAGTTTGTACGTGGATCGCTTCAGCGACTTACATTTCGGAACAGAGGGAGTATCTGCTTGATGCTACATTTTTATATAATAAAACGCCCTTTATCGGAAAAAAAAGAACAGGCAAAATATTTCAGGCGGGCATATTAATATTATACATTGCCAACTTTTAACTGAATCATGAAATGATGCAAAAGATGACGATAAACAGCTCTAGGCAACGTTTTGCAGAATTACTAGTGCAGCTTTTGATTTGATTAGTGCTTGTTTAGCACCTTTATCCTGATTCTGTGCTTTATGTACTAATCAGAGAGCGTGTGGGCAACAAAAGGCACCTTAATCTCCCAGTCTCGAGATGCACAACCGGATGGTTTGTGACGGTGCTTGGATATGAGAAATTGCCAATTGTTCCACCATGACAAAATAAAAAATAAAAAAATCTATGCAACTCAAACTGTTGAACTGCCTCTGACAGGATGAAGACACCGTATGGGTCACCGTGAAATACGGCTGGGAAAAGCCCTCCGCCGATGACTGGATCGCCGTCTTCTCCCCCGCCGATTTCATGTAAGACCTTAATTAAGTAAAAAGAAAAGATTATTCCGTTAACATTCCAGTCGCAATAGATTCAGCTCTAATCGCTGTTGAATCTCCTCTGACATTGGTTCCAATATGCAGCTCGGGGTCGTGCCCTAACCCATCGAGGTACCCCGGCGAGCCGCTGCTCTGCACGGCGCCCATCAAGGTCAGTTGGTTAGCTACTAACCAAGAACTTATCTTCAAATTTCGTGACACGTGTCAACATGGAATCGATGCACATCGCCATGGTCGAGCTGAACTGCTCTGTTGGTGTGTGTTTGTGTGTGGGGGGCTGCAGTATCAGTACGCCAACTACTCGGCCAACTACCTCCACGGGGGCAAGGGCGCCATCCGGTTCCAGCTCATCAACCAGCGCTCCGACTTCTCCTTCGCCCTCTTCGCCGGCGGCCTCGAAAACGTAACCATTAGTGCTATCCGAACTGTTCTATCTGAAATTCTGAATCCTTTTGCGTGTGAAGGACGTTCTGTGATTACATTTTGGTTTTGTAGCCGACGCTGGTGGCGGTGTCGAAGCAGGTGGCGTTCAAGAACCCCAAGGCGCCGGTGTTCCCGCGCCTGGCGCAGGGCAAGACCCACGACGAGATGACCGTGACGTGGACCAGCGGCTACGACATCGGCGAGGCCTACCCGTTCGTGGAGTGGGGCGTGGTCGCCTCCGGCGGCAACCCCACGCGCACGCCCGCCGGGACGCTCACCTTCAGCCGCGGCAGCATGTGCGGTACGTCGTAGTACTCGTACACGGAGCGATGGGATAGATAGATAGATCACATCATCCTGCACAAGATTTCACGTACCAGCTGACGAGACAGTGTGTGTTCTCTGGTTTATTAAGGCGAGCCGGCGCGGACGGTTGGGTGGAGAGATCCCGGGTTCATCCACACGGCGTTCATGAGGGGACTGTGGCCCAACAAAGAGTACGTACGCACATGTATTGCAAAACCGATTTAAGGAATTAATTTGTCCTTAGAAAAAAATATGCAGTTTTTTTTTGAGGGGGGAAAATCATGCCTCTTTATTTAAACGAAACTAGGGATCTCGTCTGCTATTACATCCAAAATAAAATCTGGTGGTGAGTCCACCCAAATCTCCGATCGGTTCTCTCCTACACCTACTCTAGCAAGTTTATGAGCGGCTACATTCCCAGAACGACGAACCCACGACACCTTTGCTTCCTCCAGTGTGTTCAACATCATTTTGATATCCTGCACCCAAGGTCCTACAGCGGACAAATTCCTTTCTGGATTGTTAAGCATCTGCACCACTGCCTGACAATCAGGTTCGAAATGAGCCCTCTGAACCTGCATTTCAGTCGCCACTTGAACTGCTCGTCTGCACGCTAGCACTTCAGCCATCTCAGGGTCAACAATGTTTGGTAAAAACTGGCAAAAAGCAGCCCTGAACGCCCCGGCGTGATCCCTGAATACAGCTCCTGCACCACCCTTATCTCCATTCCTTGAGACCGCGCTGTCAGAGTTGATCTTTACCCATCCATCTTCAGGAGGCTCCCATCGTTGGATGGTCTTTGGCTCCGGTTGTGGCGCCCTCGTCTCGTGTGCTAGTTTCCAATCCATAAGATGTGTCCGAACAGTGGCTACTATTTCATGTGGCTTGGCAATCTTCCTGCCGTCTCTTGCATCATTTCTCGGGAGCCATAGCCCGTATGTGGCCTGAAGCAATACTTCCTTTTCATTCTCCGAGGCTCCCGCGAACCAGCTTAATAGCCAGGATGCAAGCTCGCGTTGGGATGTGATAAACAGTGGTGGGGATCCCAGTTGTATACCCAGCTCCGAGCACATTTGCGCCCAAAACTGAACAGAATGTTGACACGCCCAGAAGCGGTGCACCATTGTCTCCTCCCGGCCACACACGACGCAGAAAACACCCGGTTTGATTCTGCGACGGTGTAGTTCAGCCCCTACAGCAAGGCCGTTTCGGATCATTCGCCACATATGGATCTTTACCTTTGCCGGCGCACTGGTATCCCACAATGCCAAGTATCCTTTGTGTTTACTAACTGAACTAGATGACTCAGGCTGTCCGGAGCTTGCTCTGTTCAAAGACATCCTCAAATGATATGCAGACTTTACTGAGAAGACACTACTCTTTGTAAAATTCCATGCTAGATAATCATTAGTGCCCGGTCCCCCTATGGCAATCTGTTTCACATCAGCAACGTCATCTGGAGTGAACATGTTCTGCAGCAATCCTTCGTTCCAAGCCATCCCATCTGCTGTCAGGAGATCCACAACCTTGGTGACCTCGTGTAGATAGACCTGGCCGAGGGGTTTTGTACTGCCACTTCGTGGAATCCACGCATCATGGTGTATATTAATGCTCACACCCGAGCCAACTCTCCAAATAAGACCCTCCCTAAGCAAATCACGCCCATGCAAAATGCTTCTGAAAGTGTATCAACCAGCCGGCGGACAAGTGGCCGAAAGTATTGTACCGTCCATAAAATACCTTGCTTTAAGCACTCTAGCACACAACGAAGAGGGGTCTTGTAGTATGCGCCATGCTTGCTTAGCTAACAACGTTTGGTTGAAAGCCTCTGGGTCTCGAAAACCCAAGCCACCGTCCCGCTTGCTCGCACACATCTTCTGCCATGCTACCCAATGGACCTTTCTTTCACCATTCATTGCACCCCACCAGAATTTAGAGGAGATCAAAGTCAGGTTCCGGCACATCTTCTTCGAGAGGTGAAAACAACTCATGGTGTAAGTTGGAGTCGCTTATAGGACAGATTTAATTAAAACCTTTCTTGCTGCTTTAGATAATCCTTGGCCTTTCCATCCGCACACTTTCCCCTTAGCACATTCCGCAACATGTTTGAAAGTACCATCTTTTGACCTCCCAACCTGTGTTGGAAGTCCCAAATAGCGCTCGCTTAGAGCTTCAGACTGAATACCCACGGTCTGTTTCAGTTGCTCCTTCATCCCATTCTGGCTCCCTCTCCCAAAGAAAATAGAGGATTTTTGCAAATTGACTTTCTGCCCTGAAGCACCTTCATATTGGGTGAGAATCTGTTTGAGGGTCTCCATGTTCTCCTTTGTGCCCTCCAGGAAAACAATACTATCATATGCAAATAAGAGGTGGGTAATATGGGGGCCAGTGCGCCCAAATTTCACCCCTTTTATTTTCTTGTCATTCTGAGCCTTCTTGAGGAGCGCAGAAAACCCCTCCATACAGAACAAAAAAGGTATGGTGACAACGGGTCACCCTGTCTCAGACCACGGGAGGGTAAGAAGCACCTCGAGAGCACACCATTAAGCTTTACTGAAAATCTAGCCGACGTCACGCACCGCATGATCATGGAGACCCATTGGGGAATAAAGCCAAACTGTGTCAAAATCTGCTCCAGAAAAATCCACTCGACCCTATCATATGCCTTCATCATATCCAGCTTGATGGCGCACAAACTCTTCTTCCTTTTCCTCTTCCGGATAGCATGCACACACTCATAAGCAACCAAGACATTATCAGTGATCAAACGTCCCGGGACAAAAGCACTTTGTTCTTCAGAAATTAGGAAAGGAAGGATACCCTTTAGTCGGTTGGCAAGTACCTTTGTCGCAATCTTGTACAAAACATTACACAAACTAATAGGGCGAAATTGTGAAAGTAACTCCGGTGAGTTTACTTTCGGAATCATTACAATGACTGTTGCATTAAAAGCATCAGGAGTTTGAGCACCATTTAGGAAATCCCGAACAGCCTTACAAACATCACTCTTAACCATCGACCAGTGTCGTTGGTAAAAAAGCGCGGGGAGCCCATCCGGACCCGGCGCCTTCGTTGGACCCATTTGGAATAGCGCGCCCTCAATCTCGTCATCAGTTATAGGGGCTGTTAGCTTACCATTCATTTCGTCTGAGACCAAGTGCTCAATATTCTGTAACAGATCATTAGCATTAACTGAGCCTTCCGACTTAAACAACGCTTCATAAAAGCTTGCTGCCATATTCCTCATTTCCTCATCAACTGTGCACTTCGTACCGTCTTCTCTCCTTAACGCCCGGATTGTGTTCTTCCTCTTACGGTGTGACGCACGGTTCTGAAAATATTTTGTATTTTGATCACCCGCTCGCAGCCAATCGATTCTAGAGCGTTGCCTGTACAGCAGCTCCTCCCGTGCATAAATTTCTCTCAGCTCCCGCTCAAACTCCCGGACCTCCAGTGAGCATCCGGTAGAAATAGCCCTATTGCGAGCATCAGCTAGTTGGGTTTTTAGTTTGGCTATTTGTCGTCTGATGGAGCCGAAGACTTCGCGCGCCCACCTTTGCATACTGCCCGTTGTCCTCCCTAGTCGTTCCCAGATCGCCTCCAAAGTGTGTTCGCCCGACCCAGCCTCACGCCAAGCCTCGCTAACCATCGCGTCATATTGTTCGTGTCTCGTCCAAGCTTCTTCAGACTGAAAAGGTCTCGGCCCCCTTCCCTCCGAGCGCAGAGCAGTCTCCAACGCCCTAACGAGGATGGCCTGGTGGTCGGATTCCTCCGTGACGAGGTGTTCGACATGAGTCTCCGGGAACAGCTCCAAAAAATATGCAGTTGTAGTTCACTTCCCACCCATGTCGATATTCCCAGCATTTGCTCAAGACCAGTTCGTTTGTGATCACTCAGGTACTTCTACAAGATTGGGCATGAGCTCTCTGACGGAACGGTGGTGTGGGGCAAGCCCTACACTTTCCGGGCACCGCCGACCCCCGGGCAGAACTCGCTGCAGCGCGTCATCGTCTTCGGCGACATGGGAAAGGTACAAGATAGCGTGCGTGTCTCTTGGTAGACGAGCAACATGAAAAATACATGGGGGCTGTTGCCGCTCGGTATAAGAAAGGAAGTGAGCTGGAAGAGGGTATCACTCTTACGAACGCTACATTGGTTTGGCCTTTTCAGGCGGAGAGGGACGGGTCGAATGAGTTTGCCAACTACCAGCCGGGATCGCTCAACACAACGGACAAGCTTGTCGAAGATTTGGACAACTATGACATCGTCTTCCACATTGGTGACTTGGCCTACGCCAATGGGTACCTCTCCCAGTGGGACCAGTTCACCGCGCAGGTCGCCCCCATCAGCGCCAAGAAGCCCTACATGGTTGCAAGGTATGCCATGACCGTACGGAGCAGTGTCATGTACGAAACGGCAGTGAACTTACTACGTATTCTCGTCTTCTATGTGCAGCGGCAACCACGAGAGAGATTGGCCCAACACTGGCGGATTCTTCGACGTCAAGGACTCCGGTGGTGAGTGCGGCGTGCCGGCAGAGACCATGTACTACTACCCGGCCGAAAACAGAGCAAATTTCTGGTACGCACGGTTTTCAGTCTCAACAGAAATCGGACCATTTCATGCACAGTTCATGGCAAGCTACTATTGTGTTTCAAGTAAATGACCAAATGGCTGCCGTCGATGAATCTCAAGGTACAAGGTGGACTACGGGATGTTCCGGTTCTGCGTGGCGGACTCGGAGCACGACTGGCGGGAGGGGACTCCGCAGTACAAGTTCATCGAGGAGTGCCTCTCCACGGTGGACCGGAAGCACCAGCCGTGGCTCATCTTCGCGGCGCACCGGGTGCTGGGTTACTCCTCCAACTCGTGGTACGCTGACCAGGGCTCCTTCGAGGAGCCCGAGGGCCGGGAGAGCCTGCAGAAGCTGTGGCAGCGGTACCGCGTCGACATTGCCTTCTTCGGCCACGTCCACAACTACGAGCGTACCTGCCCGCTCTATCAGAACCAGTGCGTCACCAACGAGCGGAGCAACTACTCGGGCACCATGAACGGGACCATCTTTGTCGTGGCAGGCGGCGGTGGCAGCCACCTCTCGGGCTACACCAGCGCGATCCCCAAGTGGAGTGTGTTCAGGGATAAAGACTACGGGTTCACCAAGCTCACTGCCTTCAACCACTCGTCGCTTTTGTTCGAGTACAAGAAGAGCAGCGACGGCAAGGTGTATGATTCCTTCGCCATCCATAGGGACTACCGCGACGTGCTCGGCTGTGTGCATGACAGTTGCTTCCCCACCACACTTGCTACCTAACCATTGGGCCATCATGGAGTTTTTCTGTGCAATAAAACTGCTCGGCTGCACAACTAATGTGTGCTAATGAAGTGTGGAAAGCTAGTTTTTTTTTTTTTGGAAAAAAGGGGGTTCTTCGACGATTTGAGAAGGGGTTTCTAGACCATGATCCACCAGTACCTATGCTCGCCACTGATGCATGCAACCCAGGGTTACATGCAGATCCGAGCCATGTTTTTTGGATAAAAGGTGTTTTTATTAACTCATAATGTTGCTTCAAAGGGATACAAGGTGTACACCATCCACTAGATGTGTTATCGATATATGAAACTTGCAATCTGACTGTCATCGATATATTGCAGAATTGAGAGACCCCCATCCATTAGATGTGGCACAAAACTTACAATCTGACTGTCCTATGTTTTTTTGATAAAAGGGCGCTTTTATTAACTCTAAATGTAGCATTGAGAGATACAGAGCATTAAGAGTATCACCCGGTCTCTGCATAATTAGGGTGCACACAGCCAAACACCAATAGTCTGACAAAAGAACGTAAAAAAGCCGACAATTCGGCAATAGTAGTCCTATAGACCGAGACTATGCTTATGTCGAAATGGATGGTGGACCGATCTGGAGATTACGCTGCCACCCATGTTGAGCAAAAACCTCCATAGCCACCTGCTCCAACCGCGTACAGACCACCTTGAATAATGGTTGGTACTTCGCTTGTTGTAGCGTAGATCACATACGAAGCAAGTACGTACAACGGAAAATAACCTGCAGCGGAGAGACATTTTTGTCACTAAAAGCCAAATCATTTCTACATAGTCAAAGCGACCATAATAAGACATACGCTCCCACCTTTATTAGTGTTTTCAACCTATTTGAAATACCGTCCAGCCAATGACCAAAAATATTGACAACACTCGTGGGCGGATACAAATTTGACGCTATTTGGATGATTGACCATGTAGAACGCGCAAACTTACATTGGAAAAATAGATGTTTGGTTGTCTCGTCATGAGTACAAAAACAACACTTCTTACTTCCTTGCCAGTTGTGTCGTGCGAGGTTGTCTTTGGTTAGCACAACTCCCCTACGAAGATACCACGTGAAGATTTTAAATTTAAGTGGAATCTTCGCCTTCCAATTTTTTTATTATTACTCACTGGTACCTCGGAATGTGTGAGCGCACGGTATATAGAGTCTACTGTAAAAGACCCAGATGTAGTAAGGTTCCAGCGAAACACGTCCCGGCCTTGTGTCAGGTTAATCGAATCCAAACGGGATAAGAGATTATGCCATGACATAAGTCGGGTGCCAATAAAATCCCGCCTGAATGAAAGATTTGGTGGTGATGAGCTGAACACCTGCGCAATAGTATTATTTTTATCACGAGCAATGTTGTACAAGGCTGGATATTGTTCTCGGAGACTGGCGTTGCCTAACCAGATGTCTTTCTAGAAACGAATCTCTGACCCGTCCTTTATCGCGAAAGACCCAAAACGAAAAAGATGTTTCTTTGCCGCCATTAGGCCAGCCCAAAAGTGCGAGTCTCCAGGTTTCCAATATGCCTGAGACAACGCCTTTTGGCCTAGATACTTATTGCGCAACATGGTTTGCCAAATACCATCCTCAGTAAGAAGTTTGAACAACCATTTACTAAGTAGGGCCTCATACTTGACATGTACTCCCTCCGTTCCCAAATAATTGTCTTTCTAGCCATCTCAAATGGACTACAACATACGGATATATGTAGACATGTTTTAGAGTGTAGATTCATTCATTTTGCTCCTATGTAGTCACTTCTTGAAATCTCTAGAAAGACAATTATTTAGGAACGGAGGGAGTAGGTCATGAATTCCGAGGCCACCTTGGTCTTTCGGCCTACAAACCACGCTCCATTTGGTCAACCTATATTTTTCTTTTCACCATCTCCTTGCCAAAAAAACCTGGACCTAAAATAGTCCAGTCTTTGCAGGACCCCTTTTGGAAGTTGGAAGAACGAAATCATATAGAGAACCATATTTGTGAGGACAGAGTTTATCAGAACCAGTCATCCTCCGACTGAGAGCAACTTGCCTTTCCAACTGCTCAGTCGTTTCTCTAGGCGTTCTTCTACATGCTTCCACTCCGCAATGGTTAGACGCCGCCGATAATGAATCAGTATTCCCAGATATTTAATCGGGAATTGGTCATGTGCACAACCAAACAGGTAATGACTGTCCTAATCATATTGGTCAAGGTATCTACAACAATACAACATACAGATTTGGTAAGTCACATCTAAATAAGATATAGTTATCTCACGTCTAAGTTTATAACCACAGAATCAAACTTGCTATAAGATCTGTGCAATATACGAATAACCTGTCTCGATCCGGTTCAGTGCTCGTTGAATTTTTTTAGGCAATTCAGTGCTCGTTGATGTGTACGCGTGTCCACTCTGGGCTTTTCTGTGTCTGGCATGTGTCTTTTTTTTTGGCCTCTGTTTTTTCGGCCGTCGGCTGTGTTTTATGTTTATTTTCAAGTCTCTGCTATGCAAGTCCAGTTCTTCTCATTTTTCTACTCTCCCATTTGACATCCATTATTAGTTTTTTCCATTTCCTTTTTATTTTATTTTTCTATTTCATTATTTGTTTTAAATTCTGAATTATTTTAAATTCGTGATTTTGTTTTTATTTATATTTTATTCTTTTCCATTTATTTTCTTTTTTCTTTTTCCTTTTTTCTTTTCTTCTTTATTTATTTGTCTTAAATTCATGAACTTTTTTTCACTCTGTCATATGCTCGCTTTAATTGTCGTGTAAATCTTGATCATACGTTGTTTTGTCTCACGCATTTTGTATCGTGTCGTGTATCTGTTGTCTACTTGTCGACATGTTGACACGTGCGTCTCTCGTTGGTCTGGTTTCGCGGCGTGTTCTCATCTAAATGAGAATTAATAATTTCTCATCTAACTCATATATGGTTAGATACTCATATATGGTAAGATACACGTACTTCTAAGTCATGTTCATTGTTATTGTGTCATGTTTCTTGTTCGTCCCTCATGAAGCAGTGAGGCCGGATATGACTTTTTTAGTGGGCCGTTTTTTGTTTTTTTGTACTAGGTTTGTTTTGTGGGATGTAGCTTTTTTGTGGAGGGCCTTAGATTTTTATCTTTTCAGATTTGCTAAATCTAATCTTGATGAGATTTAATAATGTCTCATCGAAGCCTATAACCATTCGATTTGTTTGCTTCTAATATCCATACAAACTCGATCACATGCGCCCGTGTCAGCTCGCTCTTTTTTGTCGAGCGTCCTTTTGTCCCATAGATTTTGTGTCGGGTTGTTCCCGCATTTCTTTTCACATGGGCCCAAATACGTCATCGTTTGGGGGGCTTATACCCCATCTTCCCACTGGCAGACCTTGATTCTTGTTTGTTTTTGCATGTTTTATTTTTTCATCCCAATTGTATGTCCACTCGACTCGCAACTGGCCGTAGTTTGTTTCATCTAGTTGCATGTCGACCCTTGACTCGCAACTGGGCTCGTAATTTTGTAGTTGTCCCAATTGCAAGTCCACCATCAACTTACAACCGAGGTAGTGGTTATCCGAGTTGCATGTCCACCCTCGACTCGCAACTGGGCGCGTAGTTGTCCGAGTTGCATGTTCACCCTCGACTCACAACTAGTGCATGTGTTTTGTTTTTCATCCCAGTTGCAAGTTCACCTTAACTCGCAACTGGCCCATAACTTGTTTCATCCTAGTTGCAGATCGAGCCTTGACTTGTAACTAGGATCATAGTTTCATAGTTGTCCTAGTTGCAAGTCCACCCTCGAGTTGCAATGGGGCTCGTAGTTGTCTGAGTTGCAAGCTACCCCTCGAATCACAATTGAGCATGGGTTTTCTTTTTCATCCTAGTTGCAAGTCCACACTCGACTCGCAACTGAGCTCGCAGTTGTCCGAGTTGAAGCTACCTCTCGACTCGCAACTGGAGCCTTTGTTTCTTTTTATCCTAATTGCAAGTCCACCCTTTGACTCATAACTAGTCCCATAGTTTGTTTCATCCCAGTCGCAAGTCGACCTTTGACTCGCAACTTGACTCATAGTTTCTTAGTTGTCCCAGTTGCAAGTCCACCCTTGACTCGTATCTGTGCCTATATTTTGTTTTTCATCCCAGTTGCAAGTCCACACTCGATTCGCAACATGTCTCTTTGTTTGTTGTTGTCCCAATTGCAAGTACATCCCTTTTTTGCGACATAATTGCAAGTCCACCCTTAACTCACAAATTATATGGTAGGTTTTGTGTAGTTTCCCAGCTGCAAGTCCGCCCTTGACTCAGAACTAGGCCCGTAGTTTTTTTCATCCCAGTTGCAAGTCCAATCTAGAATCGCAACTGGGCTCGTAGTTTTGTAGTTGTCCGAATTGCAAGTCCACTGAGGGAGTCCTGGACTAGGGGGTGTCCGGATAGCCGAACTATCATCTTTGGCCGGACTCCTGGACTATGAAGATACAAGATTGAAGACTTCGTCCCGTGTCCGGATAGGACTTTCCTTGGCGTGGAAGGCAAGCTTGGCGATCTGGATATGTAGATTTCCTACCATTATAAGCGACTCATGTAACCCTAACCCTATTCGGTGTCTATATAAACCGAAGGTTTTAGTCCATAGGACGAACAACAATCATACCATAGGCTAGCTTCTAGGGTTTAGCCTCTACGATCTCGTGGTGGATCTACTCTTGTACTACCCATATCATCAATATTAATCAAGCGGGGTAGGGTATTACCTCCATCGAGAGGGCCCGAACACAGGTAAAAACATCGTGTCCCTTGTCTCATGTTACCATCCGCCTAGGCGCACGATTCGGGACCCCTACCGAGATCCGCGGTTTGACACCGACATTGGTGTTTTCATTGAGAGTTCCTGCAATGTCGTCGCCGTGAGGAAAGATGTCTCATCCGTCTTTAAATCGATATTGTCGCCAAAGGCCTTGGCCCTTTGGTGAGACTCTTGATTAGGTGGCTTTCTTATGACCACCGGTTCGCCACCGCACCGACAATGACTTCTCGGGTCATCGAAACCAATCTTCCGTTAACTTCGGAACTTGCCGAGCGGTTAGATCGATCGAGCTCTCCTCCGTAAGCGGGCTCTTGGATCGCATCGCCATACAGGAGTCGCCACGGACTACGACCAGATCGGGCCTAAAACCGATCGAGAGAGATCAACTCTCCCGGGCTACCCATCATGTTGCTGTGGTAGAGGAGCAATCGGCGATTCTTCTTCTATCTTAAGGACTAGCTACGTCGGATTCCCGATCCCTCCATGCGGATTCCCGAGAGGGGCGGATGTCGATCAAGCCACGAACTTAAAGTCGGTGGCGGGTTGGATTCATTGGATAGCATTCAAAATCCAAACTTCCAAGTTCGAAACTTCTCGGCCCTGAGTCTTAAATTGGGCGGGGTTCGGATCTAGTTCCACCGCCCACCCAAACATTAGCGATCTATCCCGAATTCGGCAAGAGCCCGCTGAAACGATTACATCATTCTTGGGCGATTCCTCCTGGTTATGGACATGATAAAGGACTGCCGAGAGGAGGGCGCAATCTCACTTTTCTGCAATAATTGCGGACAAGGGAATCCTAAGCGCCATAAGTCGTCAGCGAAATTACACGCTTTGCTGACTTGGTGACCATAGTACAAAAGTCTTGTGCGATGGAGAGTGCTTGGAAAACCGAAAGTAAATTTTGGGATAATCCATTACTGAATACATCCCTAGTCCGAAATAAAAGGGTGCATCATCACCAAGCACCGGGTTAAACATCAAAAACAAAAACCCCTAAAGGGCATGGAACCGTCTTGGAGGGTTGGCTAAGCGGACCTGCAAAATTCATAGCACGTAGGGCGCCACTCCAACTCATAGCCTTGAGCATGTTGGATACTCGGCGGTGGCCAAAAGTGGCGAAGAGCTTCTAGCCTCGAGAATCCCAGCCCAGGAACACCGATGCGGTATTAACGGTCTTGAGACTTTCGCATCAAATAACATGCAAACGAACACTCCATAACCTTGCGAAGTCTACCAAATAGCAACAATAAATCCATGGGTAACACGGCTATTACCTTTAATGCGGTGGCGAATCCAAATTCGAACAGCCCGAGCACCGGCCGCATTGGTCCTCGGTCCAATAGTGGGCGGCTTTCGCCTTACTAAGGTACTCATGGATGGCGGCAGCGAACTAAACCTCATCTACGAGAAACCCTCCGAAAAATGGAAATAGGCTGGAGCCGCATTGGCGAAGCAACACAACCTTTAGAGGAATAATCCCTAGCCGGAAGCATGCTGCAGGAAAAATCACCTTTGGGCGTAGTGTTATTTCGCCCGGACAATTACAGGTCGAGGAGGTCACATTTCAAGTGGCCCGTTCAGCAGCGGATATCACGCTTTATTAGGGCGAGAGGCATTCATAATTTTTCAAGCTATACCCCATTATGGGTACATGAAGCTTAAAATGCCGGACCTAACGGAATCATCACTCTCGCTAGTGATCCGAACATAGCACTCAGCGCGAAAACAAGACAGCCGCACTAGCCCTCGAGGCACTATCAAAGCCCTAGCGGCCGAGGAACTCAACTGCGATCGCTCCACGGTGAACAGGGACGATGTGATACTTGATAAAAGATCCAAGTCCACCTCTTTTAAACCAGCGGATGAAATAGTCAAATTCCAAGTCCACCCAATGGACCTGCAAAGACGGCCTCCATTAGGGCACAATTAAACCACGATGTAGGCGCCAGACTACGAGAATTTCTACGAGAAAAGCGGGACAGTTTTGCTGGCACCCTTCGGACATGCCGGGAATCCCGTCGGTGGCGAGCACAGCCTAAATACCTAAAAGGATTCAAGCCGATCAAACAGGCCCTTGGCGCTTTTAGAACCCAAGAGACAGGCCATGGGAAGGAGCTAGCCAAACTTACGGAAGCCGGATTCATCGGAGATATAAAACATCCGGATGGCTAGCAAATCTGGTGATGGTACCAAGAAGGATAAATCCTGGCGCCTATGTGTTGATTTCAAAGACCTTAATAAGGCTTGCCCAAAGGATCCCTTGCCCTCCCTCACATTGATCAAATTATCGGCCTTCTGACGGACCACGACTCATTGTGCTTCCTCGGCGCGTACTCGGCTACCACCAAATCAAGATGGCGGAGCAGACCAAGCCGCAACAGCATTCATCACTCCATACGGCCCATTCGCTTCAACACAATGCCCTTGGGCTCAAAAACACCGGCGCAACATATCGGCGCATGATCCAGACATGTCGGCAAACCAGATCGGCAAAACAGTGGAAGCATATGTAGATGGCGTGGTCGTCAAATCCAAGCATGTCGAAACTCTAGTAGACAACTTGAGGTTCACATTCGACAATCTCCGAAAATATGACATTAAGCTCAATCCGGAAAAATCGTCTTGGCGTTCGATCGGAAAGCTCTTGGGCTTCATTGTGTCCGGTAGAGGAATTGAAGCAAACCCAGCCAAGATCCGAGCTCTGTCACAATTGGATATTCAAAGACCTCAAACAAATACAAAATTATTTGGATGTGTAGCGGCTCTAAGCGCTTTATTTCCGTTGGGAGAAAAGGCGTTACCATTTACCGCCTCCTCCGTGCACCGAACACTTGAGTGGGCGGATGCATACACGGCCGGACTCGAAGAAATAAAAGCCATATTGGCAACAAATCCGATCTGGCGCGCCCAACATGGGCGAACCAATGCTATCATATATCGCTGCAACACATCAAGTTGTCGGTAGCGGTGCTCGTCATTGAGCGAAAGCGGACGGACACAGTTCCCTCTTCAAAAACTGGTTTACTATGTGTCCATTGTCCTAACTCCATGCAAGTCCGGTACCCACATTATCAAAAGATAGCATAAGCGGTGTTCATGGCATCCGGAAGCTGCGACACTACTTTCAAGAGTGTTCGATAACGGTAGCCTCCGAAGTACCTCTTAACGACATTATAAACAACCGCGACGCGACGGGCGGATTGCTAAATGGGCCATAGAGCTCCTTCCATTCGACATAACCTATAAGCCACGACGAGCTATTAAGTCGCGGTTTTGGCCGACTTCGTGGCGAATGGACGGCGAACTCCCTAAAGAGTAGGCGCATACTCCAATTGGATCATGCACTTTGGCGGCTCCAAAATGTTGGCGGCACTGGGGCTGGCGTCGTCCTAACGTCCCCAACCGGGACACAGTCCATCGTCCTTGAGATAATGTATCGGACTTCAACAACGCGGCGAATCGAGGCCCATACGCACGGCCTCCGGATGGCGATCTCCATGGGCATTAAGCGCCTAGAGGTGCGCGGGATTCAAACCTCGCGATATCTCAAATAAGCGGAGACTTTGATGCCAAAGATCCGAAAATGGTAGCGTCGCAATGCGGTCCTAAAAATGTCGGCCGCAGTTGAAGGGCTCGGATTTCATCATATAGCCGGGATAACAACCAGCGGCGGACGTATTAGCGCGCGCCGGCGCAAAACGCGATACCATCCCGCCCAACATCTTCACAGAGCGGCTGTTCAAGCCATCCGTACTATGGGAAGGGAGTCGGAAATAACAATCCGGACCCAACCGCCTTGCGACACGAACACTCGACACAATCGGAGGCTCGCCAGCGAGATAACACCCTCCGCCCACGAAATAATGGCGGTTGTCGCCCGTGGATGGAACCATTCCTAGCCTACCTAACTAGGCAGGAACTCCCGAAGACCAAAATGAGGCTACGCTGCATAGTGCAGCGATCCAAAGCCTATAAAGTCCATGAGGAGAGCTCTATAAGAAAAGCACAACATGAGTCCTTCAAAGGTGTATCTCCGAAGAGGAAGGCGAAACCTCTGGCTGAAATTCATGCGGACTGGGTGGGCACCACGCCGCAGCCAGGCCCTTGTAGGCAAGGCCTTCCGTGCAGGATTTTATTGGCCGACGGCCCGGCGAATCTTGAGATTTAGTCCAACGATCGTCGGTTGCCAGCTTTTTCTAACCAAAGCCACATGCCACCCACCGCCCTCAAAACTATACCCATCACCGGCGTTCGCGATGCAGGGGCTTGACATGGTTGGACCCCTTAAGGGAGGAACCCACAAGCAAAAATACCTATTGGTCATGGTGGATAAATTCACCAAATGGATAGAGGCCAAGCACATTAAAGCGGCGAATCCGGGCGGTGATAGACTTCATATCGGGGTAGTGCACCGTTACGGCGTGCCCCACAAGTATCATCGCGATAACGGCACCAACTTCACGGCCGATGAGGTCAAATTATGGTGCAAAAACATGGGCATCAAGCTCGATTACGCCTCGGTCTATCACCCTCAAACCAGCGGTCAAGTCGGCGAGCAAGCGGTCTAATCATGGCGGCATTAAACCCGGACTAGTGCGGTCTCTCAAGGAATCTAACACGCCTTTGGGTTGAGGAGCTCGACTCCGTACTCTAGGGGCTGCGGACCATGCCGAATCGTACTACCGGAATAACACCATTTTTTATGGTGTACGGCGCAGAGGCAGTCTTGCCCTGTGACATAATGCATGCCTCACCTCGCGTGGGCATGTATGAAGAAAGAGAAGCCGAGCTCGATCGGCAGGACAGTTTGGACACATTGGAGGAGGAGTGCAGCGTGGCAAAAGCTCGTTCCGCATTTTATCAACAGCAGGCTCGAAGATATCAAAGCGAGGAAATGCGGGCCAAAGCTTACAGCGTTGGCGAACTAGTTCTCGCTGCGGACAAGAAAAGGACAAACTCAAGCCCAAATGGGAAGGTCCCTTCATCATCGACCAGGTCTGTTGGCGGAGCATACCGTCTGCGAAACGCGCGGGATAACCGACTCGAGCCGAACCCATGGAGCGCAGCCTGTCTCTGAAGATTCTCGCCTAAGCGCGGACTCGAGTTCGTCTCCTTCCTCCGTCCACATTTTCTATTTTTGCTGTCTTTTATTTCTCTCCTTCCTCCTCCTTCTTCTTGAAACCTTTAGAGGCTCGTTTGCGCTTTGTTCGCACATACTTGACGCGCTGTCCGCGCTCATTATACCTGGGGGCTTCTCTAACAGAAGCTTATTTATACGGGCTTCATGCCCAACACATGTGTCAAACTTCCGCATGTACCTTTTACTCACCATCATATGCATCGATATAACTTAAGTTTTGGCCAAGCTGGGTTGCCTGGCTCCTGTGCTTACCCCTACGTTCCCGATTGTTCGGCTAGGTGGTAAAGGGAGCACCTCTGTGTTGGGGAACGTAGTAATTTCAAAAATTTCCTACGCACACGCAAGATCATGGTGATGGCATAGCAACGAGAGGGGAGAGTATTGTCCACGTACCCTCGTGAGACCGTGGCGAGCGTTATGACAACGCGGTTGATGTAGTCGTGCGTCTTCACGATCCGACCGATCCAAGTACCGAGCGTCGGCACCTCCGAGTTCAGCACACGTTCAGCTCGATGACGATCCCCGGGCTCCGATCCAGCAAAGTGTCGGGGATGAGTGACGATGATGATGCTCTACGGCGCAGGGCTTCGCCTAAACTCCGCGGCGATATGACCGAGGTGAAATATGGTGTAGGGGGGCACCGCACACGGCTAAGGAACGATCCGTAGATCAACTTGTGTTGTTTTTCCCTAGAGGTGCCCCCCTGCCCCCGTATATAAAGGAGCAAGGGGGAAGGGGGCGGCCGGCCTAGGAGGGGGCGCGCCAAGGGGAGTCCTATTCCCACCGGGAGTAGGACTCCCTCCTTCCTTGTTGGAGTAGGAAAAGGGGAAAGAGGGGGAGAGGGAGAAGGAAAAGGGGGCTGCGCCCTTGTCCAATTCGGACCAGAGGGGGGGCGCAGGCCTCCTTCCTTTTGGCCTCTCTCCTCTATTCCCGTATGGCCCAATAAGGCCCATATACTCCCCGGCGAATTCCGTAACTCTCGGTACTCGAAAATATCCGAATCACTCGGAACCTTTCCGAACTCGAATATAGTCGTCAATATATCGATCTTTACGTCTCGACCATTTGAGACTCCTCGTCATGTCCCGATCTCATCCGGGACTCCGAACTCCTTCGGTACATCAAAACTCATAAACTCATAATATAAGCATCGCCATCGAAACCTTAAGTATGCGGACCCTACGGGTTCGAGAACTATATAGACATAACCTAGAACTATTCTTGGTCAATAACCAATAGCAGAACCTGGATTCTCATATTGGCTCCTACATATTCTCGAAAGATCTTTATCGGTCAAACCGCATAACAACATCGTTGTTCCCTTTGTCATCGGTATGTTACTTGCCCGAGATTTGATCGTCGGTATCAATACCTAGTTCAATCTCGTTCTTGGCAAGTCTCTTTACTCGTTACGTAATGCATCATTCCGTAACTAACTCATTAGCTACATTGCTTGCAAGGCTTATAGTGATGTGCATTACCGAGATGGCCCAGATACCTCTCCGACAATCGGAGTGACAAAACCTAATCTCGAAATCGCCAACCCAACATGTACCTTTGGAGACACCTGTAGTACTCCTTTATAATCACCCGATTCGTTGTGGCGTTTGGTAGCACCAAAGTGTTCCTCCGGTGGCAGGAGTTGCATAATCTCATAATTCTTGGAACATGTATAAGTCATGAAGAAAGCAATAGCAATATACTAAGCGATCAAGTGCTAGGCTAACGGAATGGGTCATGTCAATCACATCATTCTCCTAATGATGTGATCCCATTAATCAAATAACAACACATGTCTATGGTTAGGAAACATAACCATCTTTGATTAATGAGCTAGTCAAGTAGAGGCATACTAGTGACTATATGTTTGTCTATGTATTCACACATGTATCATGTTTCGGTTAATACAATTCTAGCATGAATAATAAACATTTATCATGAAATAAGGAAATAAATAATAACTTTATTATTGCCTCTAGGGCATATTTCCTTGAGTCTCCCACTTGCACTAGAGTCAATAATCTAGTTCACATCATCATGTGATTCAACACTAATATTCACATCGTATGTGATTAACACCCATAGTTCACATCGTCATGTGACCAACACCCAAAGGGTTTACTAGAGTCAATAATCTAGTTCACATCGCTATGTGATTAACACCCAAAGAGTACTAAGGTATGATCATGTTTTGCTCGTGAGAGAAGCTTAGTCAACTGATGCATTACATTGAGCCGTATGTATTTTGCAAATATTCTATGTCTACAATGCTCTGCACGGAGCTACTCTAGCTAATTGCTCCCACTTTCAATATGTATCCAGATTGAGACTTAGAGTCATCTGGATCGGTGTAAAAAGCTTGCTTCGATGTAACTCTTTACGACGGGCTCTTTTGTTACCTCCATAATCGAGAAATATTTCCTTAGTCCTCACTAAGGATGTTCTTGACCAATGTCGATGATCTACTCCTAGATCACTATTGTACTCCTTGCCAAATTCAGAGCAAGGTATACAATAGATGCAGTACATAGCATAGCATACTTTATAGAACCTATGGTGAGGCATAGGGAATGACTTTCATTCTCTTTTCTATTTTCTGCCGTGGTCGGGATTTGAGTCTTACTCAATTTCACACCTTTGCGACACAGGCAAGAACTTTGCTTTGACTGTTCCATTTTTGAACTACTTCAAAATCTTGACAAGGTATGTACTTATTGGAAAAACTTATCAAGCGTCTTGATCTATCTCAATAGATCTTGATGCTCAATATGTAAGTAGCTTTACTAAGGTCTTTCTTTTAAACAACTCCTTTCAAATACTCCTTTATGCTTTCCAGAAAAATTCTACATCATTTCTGATCAACAATATGTTACTCACATATATTTATCAGAAAGGCGGTAGTGCTCCCACTCACTTTATTGTAAATACAGGCTTCACCGCAAGTCAGTATGAAACTATATGCTTTAATCAACTTATCAAAGCGTGTATTCCAACTCTGAGATGCTTGCACCAGTCCATGGATGGATCGCTGGAGCTTGCACATTTTGTTAGCTCCTTTAGGATTGACAGAACCTTCTGGTTGCATCATATACAACTCTTCTTTAATAAATCCGTTAAAGAATATAGTTTAGACATCCATTTGCCAGATTTCATAAAATGTGGCAATTGCTAACATGATTCGGACAGACTTTAAGCAACGCTAGAGTTGAGAAAATCTCATTGTAGTCAACACCTTGAACTTGTCGAAAACCTTTTGCAACAAGTCGAGCTTTGTAGATAGTAACACTACTATCGATGTCATCTTCCTCTTGAAGATCCATTTATTTAACTTGACTTGCTGATCATCGAGCAGGTCAACCAAAGTCCACTTTGTTCTTATATATGGATCCTATCTCAGATTTTATGGCCTCAAGCCATTTCATGAATCTGGGCTCATCATCGCTTCCTCATAGTTCGTAGGTTCATCATGGTCTAGTAACATGACTTCTAGAATAGGATTACCGTACCACATTGGTGCGGATCTTATTTTGGAAGACCTACGAGGTTCGGTAGTAACTTGATCTGAAGCTTTATGATCATCATCATTAGCTTCCTCACTAATTGGTGTAGGAATCACGGAACTGATTTACGTGATGAACTACTTTCAATTCGGGAGAAGGTACAATTACCTTATCAAGCTCTACTTTCCTCCCACTCACTTCTTTCGAGAGAAACTTCTTCTCTAGAAAGGATCCATCTTAACAACGAATAACTTGCCTTCGGATCTGTGATAGAAGGTGTACCCAATAGTTACCTTTGGGTATTCTATGAAGACGCACTTTTCGATTTGGGTTCGAGCTTATCAGGTTGAAACCTTTTCATATAAACATCGCAACTCCAAGCTTTAAGAAACGACAGCTTAGGTTTCTTGCTAAACCATAGTTCATACGGTGTCATCTCAGCGGTTTAGATGGTGCCCTTTTAAGCGTGAATGCAGCTGTCTCTAATGCATAACCCCAAAACAATAGTGGTAAATCGGTAAGATACATCATAGATCGCACCATATCCAATAAAGTCTTGATTCTGACGTTCGGACACACCATTATGTTGTGGTGTTCCATGTGGCGTGAGCTGTGAAACTATTTCACTTTGTTTTAATTGAAGACCAAACTCGTAACTCAAATATTCATCTCCACGATCAGATCGCGAAACTTTATTTTCTTGTTACGATGATTTTCTACTTCACTCTGAAATTCTTTAAACTTTTCAACTATTTCAGACTTATGTTTCATCAAGAAGATATCGCATATCTGCTCAAATCATCTGTGAAGGTCGAAAAATAATGATACTTGCCACGGGCATCAACACTCATTGGATCGCATACATCGGTATGTATTATTTCCAACAAGTTTGTTGCTCGTTCCATTGTTCGAAGAACGGAGTTTTAGTCACCTCGCCCAAAGGCACGGTTCGCAAGCATCAAATGATTCATAACCAAGTGATTCCGAAAATCCATCTTTATGGAGTTTCTTCATCGCTTTACAATCGATATGACCCAAGCGGCGATGCCACAAATAAGTTGCACTATCATTATTAACTTTGCATCTTTCGGCATCAATATTATGAATATGTGTATCACTACGATCGATATCCAACAAACTATTTTCATTGGGTGTATGACCATTGAAGGTTTTATTCATGTAAGCAGAACAACAATTATTCTCGACTTTAAATGAATAACCGTATTGCAATAAACATGATTAAATCATATTCATGCTCAGCAAAAGCCAAATAACATTTATTTAGATTTAACACTAATCCCGAAAGTATAGGGAGTGTGTGATGATGATCATATCAATCTTGGAACTACTTTCAACACTCATCGTCACTTCCCTTCAACTAGTCTCTGTTTATTCTCAGTAACTCCTGTTTGAGTTACTAATCTTAGCAACGAACAGTATCAAATACTCGGGGCTACTATAAACACTAGTAAGGCACACATCAATAACCTGTATATCAAATATACTCTTGTTCACTTTGCCATCCTTCTTATCCACCAAATATTCAGGGCATTTCCGCTTCGGTGACCATTTCCTTTGCAGTAGAAGCACTTAGTTTCAGGCTTTGGTCCAGCTTTGGGCTTCTTCGCGGGAGTGACAACTTGTTTGCCATTCTACTTGAAGTTTCCTTTCTTTCCTTTGCCCTTTTCTTGAAACTAGTGGTCTTGTCAATCATCAACACTTGATGCTCTTTCTTGATTTCTACCTTCGTCGATTTCAACATCACGAAGAGCTCGGGAATCTTTTCGTCATCCCTTGCATACTATAGTTCATCACGAAGTTCTAGTAACTTAGTGATGGTGACTAGAAAATTCATCAATCACTATCTTATCTGGAAGATTAACTCCCACTTGATTCAAGCGATTGAAGTACCTGGACAATCTGAGCACATGCTCACTAGTTGAGCGATTCTCCTCCATCTTTTAGCTATAGAACTTGTTGGAGACTTCATATCTCTCAACTCGGTATTTGCTTGAAATATTAACTTCAATTCCTGGAACATCTCATATGGTCCATGACGTTCAAAATGTCTTTGAAGTCCCGATTCTAAGCCGTTAAGCATGGTGCACTAAACTATCAAGTAGTCATCATATTGAGCTAATAAGCGTTCATAACGTCGCATCTGCTCCTGCAATAGGTCTGTCACCTAGCGGTGCATCAAGGACATAATTCTTCTGTGCAGCAATGAGGATAAACCTCAAATCACGGATCCAATCTGCATCATTACTACTAACATCTTTCAACACAGTTTTCTCTAGGAACATATTAAAATAAACATATGAAAGCAACAAACATAGGGAAGCAACAACGCGAGCTATTGATCTACAACATAATTTGCAAAATACTACCAGGACTAAGTTCATGATAAATTTAAGTTCAATTAATCATATTACTTAAGAACTCCCACTTAGATAGACATCCCTCTAATCTTCTAAGTGATCACGTGATCCATATCAACTAAACCATGTCCGATCATCACGTGAGATGGAGTAGTTTCAATGGTGAACATCACTATGTTGATCATATCTACTATATGAATCACGCTCGACCTTTCGGTCTCCGTGTTCCGAGGCCATATCTGTATATGCTAGGCTCTCCAAGTTTAACCTGAGTATTCCGCGTGTGCAACTGTTTTGCACCCGTTGTATTTGAACGTAGAGCCTATCACACCCGATCATCACGTGGTGTCTCGGACGAAGAATTTTTGCAACGGTGCATACTCGGGAGAACACTTCTTGATATTTAGTGAGAGATCATCTTATAATGCTACCGTCAATCAAAGCAAGATAAGATGCATAAAGGATAAACATCGATGCAATCAATATAAGTGATATGATATGGCCATCATCATCTTGTGCTTGTGATCTCCATCTCCGAGCACCGTCGTGATCACCATCGTCACCGGTAGCGACACCTTGACCTCCATCGTAGCATCGTTGTCGTCTACGCCAACTATTGCTTCTCGACTATCGCTACCACTTAGTGATAAAGTAAAGCAATTACATGGCGTTGCATTTCATACAATAAGCGACAACCATATGGCTCACGCCGATTGCCGATAACTTCGGTTACAAAACATGATCATCTCATACAATAAAATATAGCATCACGTCTTGACCATATCACATCACAACATGCCCTGCAAAAACAAGTTAGGCGTCCTCTACTTTGTTGTTGCAAGTTTTACGTGGCTGCTACGGGCTGAGCAAGAACCGTTCTTACCTCGCATCAAAACCACAGCGATAGTTTGTCAAGTTGGTGCTGTTTTAACCTTCGCAAGGACGGGCGTAGCCACAATCAGTTCAACTAAAGTGAGAGAGACAGACACCCGCCAATCACCTTTAAGCAACGAGTGCTCGCGGCGGTGAAACCAGTCTCGCGTAAGCGTCTGCGTAATGTCGGTCCGGGCGCTTCATCTCACAATACCGCCCGAACCAAAGTATGACATCTTGGTAAGCGGTATGACTTGTATCGCCCACAACTCACTTGTGTTCTACTCGTGCATATAACATCAACGCATAACCTGGCTCGATACCACTGTTGGGGAACGTAGTAATTTCAAAAATTTCCTCGCACACGCAAGATCATGGTGATGGCATAGCAACGAGAGGAGAGTATTGTCCACGTGCCCTCGTGAGACCGTGGCGGAAGCGTTATGACAACGCGGTTGATGTAGTCGTGCGTCTTCACGATCCGACCGATCCAAGTACCGAGCGTCGGCACCTCCGAGTTCAGCACACGTTCAACTCGATGGCGATCCCGGGCTCCGATCCAGCAAAGTGTCGGGATGAGTTCCGTCGACCTGACGGCGTGGTGGCGATGATGATGCTCTATCGGCGCGAGGCTTCGCCTAAACTCATGACGATATGACCGAGGTGGAATATGGTGGAGGGGCACTACACACGGCTAAGGAACGATCGGTAGATCAACTTGTGTTGTTTTTCCCAGAGGTGCCCTGCCCCAGATATAAAGGAGCAAGGGGGGGGCGGCCGGCCTAGGAGGGGCGCGCCAAGGGGAGTCCTATTCCCACCGGAGTAGGACTCCTCCTTCCTGTTGGAGTAGGAGAAGGGAAAGAGGGGAGAGGAGAAGGAAAGGGGCTGCGCCCTTGTCCAGTCGGACCAGAGGGGGGCGCAGGCCTCCTTCCTTTGGCCTCTTTCCTCTATTCCCGTATGGCCCAATAAGGCCCATATACTCCCCGCGAATTCCGTAACTCTCCGGTACTCGAAAATACCGAATCACTCGGAACCTTTCCGAACTCGAATATAGTCGTCAATATATCGATCTTTACGTCTCGACCATTTCGAGACTCCACGTCATGTCCCCGATCTCATACGGGACTCCGAACTCCTTCGGTACATCAAAACTCATAAACTCATAATATAACTGTCATCGAAACCTTAAGCGTGCGGACCCTACAGGTTCGAGAACTATGTAGACATGACCTAGAACTATTCTTGGTCAATAACCAATAACGGAACCTGGATGCTCATATTGGCTCCTACATATTCTCGAAGATCTTTATCGGTCAAACCGCATAACAACATCGTTGTTCCTTTGTCATCGGTATGTTACTTGCCCGAGATTTGATCGTCGGTATCCAATACCTAGTTCAATCTCACATTCTTGGCAAGTCTCTTTACTCGTTACGTAATGCATCATTCCGTAACTAACTCATTAGCTACATTGCTTGCAAGGCTTATAGTGATGTGCATTACGAGATGGCCCAGAGATACCTCTCCGACAATCGGAGTGACAAAACCTAATCTCGAAATCGCCAACCCAACATGTACCTTTGGAGACACCTGTAGTACTCCTTTATAATCACCCGATTACGTTGTGATGTTTGGTAGCACCAAAAGTGTTCCTCCGTAAACAGGAGTTGCATAATCTCATAGTTACGGGAACATGTATAAGTCATGAAGAAAGCAATAGCAATATACTAAGCGATCAAGTGCTAGGCTAACGGAATGGGTCATGTCAATCAAATCATTCTCCTAATGATGTGATCCCATTAATCAAATAACAACACATGTCTATGGTTAGGAAACATAACCATCTTTGATTAATGAGCTAGTCAAGTAGAGGCATACTAGTGACTATATGTTTGTCTATGTATTCACACATGTATCATGTTTCCGGTTAATACAATTCTAGCATGAATAATAAACATTTATCATGAAATAAGGAAATAAATAATAACTTTATTATTGCCTCTAGGGCATATTTCCTTCACTCTGCGATTGTTACTACCGGGTCAGCCGGATGTGTACCTCAGACTGGGTGAAGACGAAAGCTAGCGTTCTTAAGGGAATATTCGGTCGGTGAACTGAAAGATGATTTTTAACTATTTATCCATCTGCCCCCATATGATTTTCTGCTTTCTTAGCAGTTTGGACATGCACTTTAGGGCATGCCTCGAAAGGAACCCCTAACGGAACTATTCTCCCTGGAAGATGTTTCTTACTATCCATGTAATATAACATAACTAGTTGGGCACTTGTCTGATACAGCAATAATGACCCCTACGCCTTGTCTCCATGCATGCCTAAGTTCTTACATAACCGCGAGGGTATTCGGACACACTCCGGACTATTGGGTCCCGAGGTCGAAGCGAAAAGGTCCGCTATGACAAACGATCTACAATCCGGCTAGAAGTCATTTTTCATGTCATATTCAATTGCATAGTCAACTCGACTAATTGTATTCCTCCTCAATGCCATCTAATAGGCTATCTAATTTACAATCTTGCTGGGAATACTTGGCGGCCAATTCTACTTGGCGTACACTAACTTCGTGGATCTCCTTCCCATCAGCCCCACAGTCCGACCTCGGCCATGTGGTTTGGGTCAACCCGTGTACCACGTCTTTACCATGGCCCGAGCCTCCTGGCGCCTTGACGGCAGGCCGATATCTTCCATAGTCGGAGCGCCGCCGTGCTCCGTGAAGCCGCTCTGCCAGCTCCCCAATGCCTTGAGCGGGGAGATAGATAGCCACAAGGCACGGGCGACGCTTTTCATCACCGCCGAACTTGTTCGTTACAACCGACGTGAGTTCGGGAAGAAGATCACTGAAGAACTGGGCATCTCCTCCTTAGGACGACACGTGAGCAAACCTACATACATGTTTATGTTAGTCGCCTTCCTCGCCAACTCTTTCAAAGTTCGTTTAAGCACTTATGAAAATGCCGCGACGAAGCCGTTGATTCTCCTTCTGGTCGGACAAGCGGGCATGAACATCCTTTAGTTCCTCACCCGGTTGGGTGTTGGCATCTTGAGGTTATTTTTCTCTGCCGCACCCTCGTAAGCACGCTCTCGCCGACCTTTAGCTGGCGCAGGAGTTGTTGCTTGTCCGGATCCATCCGGCGCTATCTCGCAATGTTAATGTCGATTTATGCACACGCCGCACTTTGCAAAACTACTTCTACTTTGAAGGGCATATATTACGGAGGGAGTCTTCATGGCTTCCTCGGTGGCATGCCGATCTTGACCTCAAGTTGGGCCTTGCACTCTTCAAGCTCTGGGACAAGCGGGTATTCTTTTGGTGAGAACACAGATTCCAAATGATCCTTAAATCAGTTATCCTAACTATTTTAAGTCTCGGGAGACTCTTGGCATATATAACTGTCAAAATTCCTTACCCGTATGTCTTTCACATACTGCTCCGTGGCTCTGGCTAGGCCATCTTGAGCGGCACGGAGGTGCGCTTCTCCCGAACTAAAGGTGTCCAATGCCTCTTGGGAGAAACATGCGTCACATAGAATAGTCCGGCGGCGCCTATGATTCATGGCACTCTCCACCTCCGACTTGGTGGCGGACAGTCTGTCGGCATCCTCAGTTGGAGGAGCATCCGACGCACGCCTCGTGTTTGTACCCCTTCCGGACTCGGCTTTTGAGCCTGGTTGGCGGAGGTCCGATTGGCAACTTCTCCGGACTCAGTCCGGCGAGCGCTCTTTTTCCTGAAAAAACCACGAGCGTCAGTGTGCCTCCCAGGAACCTCTCCTTAAAACACGATGGCACATCATACCGTTGGGCGACGTCTCGAGTCGTCTCGCACTTCTTTTCCGCTCTTTGGGCGAGCTGCCTTGTTGGGCGGCCGCGGCGAGCTCGGCTTCCGTTCAAGGCACCCCCTGCGAAACACCATCAAATACGTGGTGATTAGAAGTAAAGCACGGGTGGGTCATGGTATCCGGACTTCGGTCACGGTTACAGGGAGGCGGAAAAAATCCGGGTAGTCGGCCGTAATGGCAACCAAAGCATTGTCGATGCTAAGTTGGTGGAACACCCGTCGATCAGCTCCACCTTTATATCCGGGTCCTCTTGGAGGCGGATCGAGGGACCGTTCGGATCCTCGGGTTGTGGGGCGGGCTGTGTATCTTCTCCACGGCCGGGCAGTTCCTGCGTAGAAACCATGAAATGAGATATTTAGCCACGGAACATGGATCGGACAGGCCACAAAGATATTTGCTTACCCAACCGAGGATTATTCGAAGAAAACCGTTCAATGGACTGACGCGGAGAAAATCCTCCTCTTCCCCTTTGTACATGGCGGACAAGGTCTTCACCAGTTCGGTGACCGATCCCGGCCCTTTGCGGCCATGGCGGGTGGCATCGTCCTCCCCGTTGAAGTCCCACATGGGGTGGCCCCTATATTGGAGCGGCTGCACTCCCCTCATAATGCAGATTGCCATGACTCCAATCATGGTCAATCCGGCATGAGCCAGTAATCTTATTCGGCTCATCAAGTAAAGGACGTCCCGGTCATTTTCCCTCTGGGGGCTCCGCGGGTGCCAGCTTAGGCGCTTCTTCAGAGGAGCGTTGCTAAACTCCGGAAGGCCGATCCGAACAGGATCCGGCAGCGGGACGTCCTCCATGTAAAATCATTCCGAGGGCCAGTCCTCGGACGCCTTCTTTGGGGTTCCGGATAAGTATCCGGTCCCGGCGATGCGTCATAGTTCGGCTCCGCCCACTTGATATATTGACCTTTCGTGAGAACGAGGCACAAGGCAGAACAATCTCTTCCACAGAGCGAAATGGGCCTCAATGCCCAGAAACGGCTCGCAAAGGGCCACAAAGCCTGCTATAAGCGAGATGGAGGCAGGCGTAAGGTTGTGCAGCTGGAGGCCGTAGAACTCCAGAAGCCCCCGGAGAAACGGATGGATTGGAAATCCGAGTACTCTCATTAGGTAAGAGACAAAGCATACCCGCTCTCCCTTAGAGGGATCGGGGACGCTCTCTGCCTGCTTCCCACCCTTATAAGTGGCGAGTCCGGAACGCACCAGAACCATGAAGGCCGAGGGAAGGAATCCCTTGGTTTGGAGCACCACCAATTATTGTGCGGGGATGAGCATCTCCCCAATCTCCGGGCTGAGGGCTGGGAGCGCGAGAGGAGGAGCCACGTCATTGTCCATGGTGGAGTGGGTTTTTTGTCAAAGGCGCTCTGATGAAGGCTCGCGAAGGGAGGATGGTGTGATCCGGATCTGGATCCCCGTCTCTTTTATAGACGGCTCATTTGCATAGTGTAAAGATACCCTGACTTTTCACATTCGTTCGACACGTGGAAGATGGCCATTATTGGGCGTGGAAGCCGAGAAGCGCGATATTCACAAGAAAGCCGGACACTATTCAACACAGGATTCGGAGGGGAACCCACCTTGCAATGCGAAGACAATCAACACGCGGACTTATCATCATTGAAGCCTGGTTCGGGGCTCTTGAGGGAGTCTGGACTAGGGGTGTCCGGATAGCGAACTATCATCTTTGGCGGACTCTGGACTATGAAGATACAAGATTGAAGACTTTGTCCGTGTCCGGATAGGACTTTCCTTGGCGTGGAAGGCAAGCTTGGCGATCTGATATGTAGATTTCCTACCATTGTAACCGACTCTGTAACCCTAGCCCTATTCGGTGTCTATATAAACCGAAGGGTTTTAGTCCGTAGGACGAACAACAATCATACCATAGGCTAGCTTCTAGGGTTTAGCCTCTCTGATCTCGTGGTAGATCTACTCTTGTACTACCCATATCATCAATATTAATCAAGCAGGAGTAGGGTATTACCTCCATCGAGAGGGCCCGAACCTGGGTAAAAACATCGTGTCCCTTGTCTCCTGTTACCCCGCCTAGACGCACAGTTCGGGACCCCCTACTCGAGATCCGCCGGTTTTGACACCGACATCCACCCTCGACTCGCAACTAGGCACGTAGTTTTATTTCATCCCAGTTGCAAGTCCGCCCTCAGCTTGCAACTGATATCGTAGTTTTGTGTAGTTGTCCTAGGTGCAAGTCCACCCTCAAATCGCAACTAGGCCCATAATTTGTTTTTCATCTCAGCTGCAAGTCCATCCTCAGCACACAACTAGTGTCTGGCCCTTTTTTGTCCTAGTTGCAAGTCTACCTTCGATACGCAACTGGGCTCGTCCAATTTTTCTCCCTTCTGCATGTCCCCAATTGCAATTACACCCCTGACATGCAATTGAGGGGGTCACCTTTTTTCTCGTTTGCAAGTCCACCCCTGATACGCAACTAGGGCGGACCCATTTTTTGTCACATTTGCATGTCCGCTCTCAACACACAACTGGGGGGGGGGGGGGGCAACCATTTTTCTCAGTTGCAACTCCGCCGCGACATGCAATTCGGGGCCCGCCTTTATTCTCTTCCAACTGCAAGTCCACCTTCACAGGCAACTTGAGCCCAACCCAAATTTTCCTAGTTGCAAGTCCAACCACACCTCTAACATGCAATTGGGGGCACACTTTTTTGTACCAGTCGCAATTCCATCCCTAATACTTACGCAGCTCGGGGGTTCAATTTTGTCCTGATTGCAACTCCACCCCCGATACGCAACTGGGGTCCGTCCATTTTTGTCTCAGTCACAAGTCCACCCTTGACACACAGCTGGCTTGACCAATTTTTGTCCTAATTGCAAGAGCACCCTTGACATGCAACTACATGCCCGCAACGAGACTGCAATTAGTGGTGGGAGGAGGGTTGTCGGCTAGTTCCATCTCCAAATTTAAAAATATTCATAGTCTTTTTCATTTTTATATTTTATAAAAAAGTCATGAACAATTTCTAAAATTATGAACTTTTTAGAATTATGTTTTTTTCAATTTCATGTTTTAGTTAAAAAATAATAATCATGATCATTTACAAAATTCATGGACATTTTTAATTTCACAATTTTTTAACCTTTCCATGTTTTTGTTTCTTTTATATTTATTTATATTTTCCTTTATTTTTCTTTCTTTCCTTCTTTTCTTTTTCATTATCTTATTTCATTTTTATTTTTTAGTTTTTTATCAATAGTTTTTTGGTTCATCACTTACTTAAAAATGTTCATATTGTATTTTTCTGAAATATTCACCATATTTTAAAATGTGCATCACATATTTTATTAGAAACATTCACCGTGCTTTAAAAGATGTTCACCTTTTTAAAAATATGTTCATAGTGTATCTCACACACATAACGATCAAAGTATCACGAATCAAGCGGAAATAGTAGCAGGGACTCAAGAAAAACCAACGAGCAAAAACAAGACACACACACTCTCTCTCTCGAAGCCTAATGATGTATACAATTTCCCCACTTTGGCAGCAAGTACCAAAAAGTTTGAAAAGGTATAGAGCTATGTGTATCTCTATGCATGATCCTCGGCAGCTCCTGAAGGTGACTTTTGGCTGGTGGCTCCAGTGTGCGTAGATGGCGTGGAGAGAAGTGCATCCGCGAAGGCTTCGGCTGACGTCTGCTGGGTTGGTGGAGTAGAAACTGGAGGTGGCACAGTAGCAGTAGCAGCAGGTGCAGAGTGAGTGGTCCTCGTGTCTGCAACGGGCGCGACTGAAGATTTGGGTGCCCTTGGCATAGTCTAGAACCTCTCAGTCGTAGCACGTTCATCTCTACCGTCCTCTGCACTGGCTCTAGCAGCATCAATATGTTCCTTTAGCTTTGTCACAACTGACTATACCTCGGTGATCTTCACATCAAGATCATATATCTTTCCTTCGACCACCCGCTCAAACTTCACTAGTTCTTGGAAATGTTTGCCAGACTTTTCTCAATCCTCAGTGCGGCATCAAGCAGATATGTCATTTGATCATTCTTTGTCTTCAGGTTTGATATGGGGGCATTGGATGTTGTTGCCTCTTGACCTGCTCTTGCTACTGCAGCTTCCTGGATCTCTTCTTGAGCTTGTACAGATGAGGGATGTGAAGGGTCCATCACTGCAATATGGTCCTCAAACTCAAGCTGTTGTGGAAGGTGCTCACAATCAAGTAGATAAGTGCTCGTTCCAACTTTGGAGTTGACGAGCATCTGAATATGTGGAGCATATATATCCACGAGATCTCTTCTGATCAACAACTGTCCTCTTGATTGTCTCGACTATCAAACTCATGACCTTGAATTTCTGTGGAGTGTCAAACAAATGGAGCAAGTTGATGGAGTGGCCACGGATCATCTTATCATCTCTAGACTTGGGAAAAAGAGTGTGCCTCAAGATAGTATTTGTGGTGGCCAAACCAGCAAGGAAATGCTTCACTGAACCAAGCTTATGTGTGTCTAGATCTTTCTTGGGAATAGGCTTGTGCATGTTAGCCATGGAGTTGTGATCCATCCTGGGCTTCCCATACACATCAATGTCATTCTCTTCTTCCTCAGGGGCACCAAGAAGTTCAGCCCACTCAGAGATAGTTAACTGGTATTTGGAACCCTCAGTCATCCATGCAATTCTGCCATCTGGATAGAAATGAGTTGTAGAGTAGAATTGCATAATCATCTGATCGTTCCATTTGGTGAGCTTCTGACCAATAAATGTATCAACTCCTGCAAGCCTAAAACTCTCATGAACATGGGGGAAGTGATCCTCATTGGCATCAATGTAATTCCAATCCACCCATTTCATTTCACTGACTATGGGCTTCTTATCAAGCAAGACAGTCTCATAGAAATCATGTTGCTCTCTGGTGTGAAAGCGGTAATCACAAGCAGTCCTCCTCCTGACAGAGTAGGGATCAGACATCCTCCACTGACACAGACCCTTACCCTTCCTGAGCATCATGTTCTCGGCTACTGGATGAGCATTGTCATGATCTGGAATCTTTGGCTTCAACTTTCTGAGCACTAGTGTCTCATCATCAACATCAACCTTAGGCACTGGGGCCTTGTTCTTCTCAGCAGCGGTATGTTCCTGGTTGACCTCTTGGGAGCTGATGCTTTGGGCTTGGACTTGGTCTTGGAGGGGGTAGCAGACTTCATAGCATCTTACATGAGCTTCTAAGTCTTTACTAGAGGTGCATCTGCAATAGGTTCTTCCTCCTCCTCCTCCACATGATCATCAGCAACCATGGAAGGTTTGCCAATGACTCCAGCAGTTGTCTTCCTAGCTGAGGGAGTCCCGGATTAGGGGGTATCCGGATAGCCGGACTATAGCCTTTGGCCGGACTCCTGGACTATGAAGATACAAGATTGAAGACTTCGTCCGTGTCCGGATGGGACTTTCCTTGGCGTGGAAGGCAAGGTTGGCGTCTGGATATGTAGATCTCCTACCATTGTAACCGACTCTGTGTAACCCTAACCCTCTTGGTGCCGATATAAACCGGAGGGTTTTAGTCCGTGGGGACGAACAACAATCATACCATAGGCTAGCTTCTAGGGTTTAGCCTCTCGATCTCGTGGTAGATCTACTCTTGTACTACCCATATCATCAATATTAATCAAGCAGGAGTAGGGTTTTACCTCCATCGAGAGGGCCCAACCTGGGTAAAAACATCGTGTCCCTTGTCTCTGTTACCATCCGCCTAGACGCACGATTGGGACCCCCTACCGAGATCCGCGGTTTTGGACATTGGTGCTTTCATTGAGAGTTCCTTTGTGTCGTCGCCGTCGGGAAGGATGCCTCATCCGTCTTTAAAGACGGCATCTTTGCTAAAGAAGCTTTGGTTGTCGGCCAAACTCTCCGGCTAAGCGGTTTTCTTATGACCGCTGTTGACCGCCAGCGCCGACGATGACTTCTCGGGTCATCGAAAGCAATCTTCACGTTAACTCGGAGCTCGCCGAGCAGTTAGATCCGATGGAGCTCTCTTCCTTAAACGAGCTCTTGGATCGCATCGCCGCCGTGGGAGTCGCTACAGACTATGATCAGATTGGGCTTAAACCCGATATGAGAGAGATTAACTATCCCCAGGTTACCCACCACGTTGCTGTGCTAGAGGAACAATACGGCGACCCTTCTTCTATCTTAAGGACTAGCTACGTCCGGATTCCCGATCCTCCATGCGGATTCCGGAGGAGAGGACATCACGCAAAGCCACGAACCTAAAGTCAGCGGTGGGCTAGATTCATTGGACAACACCCAAGAATCCAAGCTTCCAAGTTCGGAAGCTCCTTGGCCCTTAAGTCTCAGATTGGGCGTGGTTCCGGATTTAATTACACCCGCCCACCCAAACATAAGCGACCTATCTCAAATTCGGCAAGAGCCCGTAGAAACGAAGACACCATTCTTGGGCGATTCCTCTTGGTTATGGACAGGATAAAAGACTGCCGCGAGGAGGACGCAATCTCATTCTTCGCAATAATTGCACGGACAACGGGATCCTCAACGCTATAAGTCGCCGTGACATTACACGCTTTGCCGACTTGGCGTCCATAATCTGAAAATCTTGTGCGATGGAAAGTGCACAGAAAACCGAAGCAAGATTTTGGGACAATCCGCCTTGAATACAACCCCATCCGAAATAAAAGGGTGCATCATCGCCAGCACCTAGGTTAAATACCAAAAGCAAAAACCCTCTATAGGGCATGGAACCGTCTTTGGAGGGATGGCTCAATGGACCTGTAAAATTCATAGTACGAGGGCGCCACTCCAACTCATAGCCTTAGAGCATGTTGGATACTACGGCGGTGGCCAAAAGTGGTGAAGAGCTTCTAGCTCTAGGGCACCAGCCGGGGATACCAAGATCACGGTATTAACAGTCTTGAGACTTTTGCATCAAATAATATCTGAAGCGAACACTCCGTAGCCTTGCGAAGTCTACCAAGTAGCAACAATAAACTCATGGAGTGACACGGCTATTATCTTTAATGCCAGTGACAAACCTAAATTCCGAACAGCCCGAGCACCAGCCGCATTGGTCCTCAGTCTGATAGTGGACAGCTTTCGCCTTACCAAGGTACTCATGGATGGTGGCAGCGGATTGAACCTCATTCTGAGGAAACCCTCCAAAAATGGAAATAGATCGAGCCGCATTGGCGAAGCAGCACAACCTTTAGAGGAATAATCCCGGTTGGGAAGCACGTTGTCAGGGAAAAATCACACTGGATGTGGTGTTCGGCACGCCGGATAATTACAGGTCCGAGGAGGTCACGTTCCAAGTGGCCCCGTTCAGCAGCGGATACCACGCTCTATTCGGGCGAGAGGCATTCACAATTTTTCAAGCTTTACCCCATTATGGGTACATGAAGCTCAAAATGCCCGGGCCCAATGGAATCATCACTCTTGCTAGTGACCCGGACATAGCACTCCGTGCCGAAAATAAGACAGCCACACTGGCCCTTGAGGCACTATCTGAAGCCCTAGCGGCCAAGGAACTCACTGCGCTGCGCTCCACGGTGAATAGGGACGATGTGATACTCGATAAGAGATCCAAGTCCACCTCCTTCAAACCAGCGGACGAAATAGTCAAATTCCAAGTCCATCCAACGGACCCTACAAAAACAGCCTCCATCGGGGCACAATTAAATCCTAATGTAGACGCCGCACTAAGAGAATTCCTACGCTAAAATTGGGACATTTTTGCCTGGCACCCTTCAGACATGCCAGGAATCCCACGCCGGCTGGCCGAGCACAGCCTAAACATCCTAAAAGGGTTCAAGCCAGTCAAACAGGCTCTTCGGCGTTTCTCCGAACCCAAGAGACATGCCATGGGAGAGGAGCTAGCCAAACTATTGGAGGCCAGATTCATCAGAGATATAAAACATCCGGACTGGCTAGCAAACCTGGTGATGGTACCAAAGAAGGACAAATCCACAGGCGCCTATCGTCGATTTCAAGGACCTCAACAAGGCTTGCCCAAAGGATCCCTTCCCCCCCCCATGGCGATCAAATCATTGACGCTACCGCAGGACAAGATTCATTGTGTTTCCTCGACGCATACTCCGGCTACCACCAAATTAAGATGGCAGAGCCTGACCAAGCCGCAACGACATTCATCACTCCATACGGCCCATTCTGCTTCAACACAATGCCCTTCAGGCTCAAAAACGCCGGCGCAACATATCAGCGCATGATTCAAACATGTCTGGCAAACCAGATCGGCAAAACTATGGAGGCATACGTAGACGATGTGGTCGTCAAAAGCAAGCATGTTGAAACTCTAGTAGACGACTTGAGGCTCACATTCGATAATCTCCGAACATATGACATCAAGCTCAACCCGGAAAAATGCGTTTTCGGTGTACCAGCCGGAAAGCTCTTGGGCTTCATTGTATCTGGTAGAGGAATTGAAGCAAACCCAGCCAAGATCCGAGCTCTGTCACAATTGGATATCCCAAAAGACCTCAAACAAATACAAAAATTGACTGGATGCGTGGCGGCTCTAAGCCGCTTTATCTCCCGTTTGGGAGAAAAGGCATTACCCCTTTATCGCCTCCTCCGACGCACCGAACACTTTGAGTGGACGGATGCCACCACGGCCGGACTCGAAGAAATAAAAGCCATATTGGCAACAAACCCGGTCCTGGCCGCGCCCGTCATGGGCGAACCAATGCTATTATATATCGCGGCAACTCATCAAGTTGTAAGCGCGGTGCTCGTTCTCGAACTAGAGACGGACGGACACAAGTTCCCCCTTCAAAAACCAGTTTACTACGTGTCCACTGTCCTAACTCCATGCAAGTCACGGTACCCACATTATCAAAAGATAGCGTACGCGGTGTTTATGGCATCCCGGAAGCTGCGACACTACTTTCAAGAGTGTTCGATAACAGTAGCCTCCGAAGTACCTCTTAACGACATTATAAACAACCGCGACGCGACGGGCCGGATTGCCAAATGGGCCATTGAGCTCCTCCCGTTCGATATAACCTATAAGCCACGGTGAGCTATTAAGTCGCAAGTTTTGGCTGACTTCATCGCCGAATGGACAGAAGCCGAACTCCCTAAAGAGTACGGCGCATATTCCAACTGGATAATGCACTTCGACGGCTCCAAAATATTGGCGGTGCGGGAGTCAAGCGTCGTTCGACGTCCCCAACCGGAGATACAGATTCAATCGTACTCCAGATAATGTATATGGACTCCAACAACGCAGCGAATCTGAGGCCCTTCTACATGGTCTCCGGATGGCGGTCTCCATGGGCATTCAATGCCTAGAGGTGCGAGGATTGAACCTCGCGATATCCCAAATAAATGGAGACTTTGATGCCAATGATCCGAAAATGGCAGCTTATCGCAATGCCGTCCTAAAATGTTAGCTTGGTTTGAGGGCTCGAATTTCACCATATAGCCCGGATAACAACCATGCAGCAGACGTGTTAGCACGCATCGGTATGGCGCGATGCTGTCCCCGACATCTTCCTAGAGAGGTTGTTCAAGCCATCCGTATTATGGGAGGGAGAGTCCGGAAATAACAACCCGGACCCAACCGCACTGCCCCACACCGAACATTCTGACACAGTTGGTGGTTCCACCAATGAAATAACACCCTCAGCCCACGTAATAGTGGCAGCCATTGCCCCATGGACAGAACCATTCCTAGCCTACCTAACCAGGCAGGAACTTCCCGAGGACCAAAACGAGGCCCGCTGCATAGTGCGGCGATCTAAAGCCTATAAAGTCCATGAGGGAGAGCTTTATAAGAAAAGCACAACCGGAGTCCTTCAAAGGTGTATCTCCGAAGAGGAAGGGCGGAATCTTCTGGCTGAAATTCATGCCGGACTCGGCGGGCACCACGCCGCAGCCCGGGCCCTTGTAGGCAAGGCCTTCCGTATAGGATTTTATTGGCCGACGGCCCGGCAGATGCTCAGGACTTAGTCCAACGATGCGTCGGATGCCAGCTCTTTGCTAATCAAAGCCACATGCCACCCACCGCCCTCAAAACTATACCCATCACCTGGCCCTTGGCATGCAGGGGCTTGACATGGTCGGACCCCTTAAATGGGAACCCACAAGCAAAAATACCTACTGGTCATGGTGGATAAATTCACCAAATGGATAGAGGCCAAGCCTGTCAAGGCGGCGAATCCGGACCGTGATAGACTTCATATCGGGGTCGACACACGTTACGGTGTCCCCACAAGATCATCATCGATAACGGCACGAACTTTACGGCCGACGAGGTCAAACTCGGTGCAAAAACATGGGCATTAAGCTCGACTACGCTTCAGTCTATCACCCTCAAACTAACTGTCAAGTTGAGCGAGCAAATGGTCTAATTATGAGCGGCATCAAACCCAGATTAGTGCGGTCCCTCAAGGAATCTAACACGCACTGGGTAGAGGAGCTCGACTCCGTACTCTGGGGGCTGCGGACCACCCCGAATCGCATGACCGGATTCACACCATTTTTTATGGTATACGGCGCAGAGGCAGTTCTGCCCTGCGACATAATTCATGACTCACCTCGCATGCGCATGTACGAAGAAAGAGAAGCCGAGCTCGATCGGCATGACAGTTTGGATGCCTTGGAGGAGGAGCGTGACGTAGCAAAAGCCCGTTCCGCATTCTATCAACAGCAGGCTCGAAGATATCAAAGCAGAGAATTACGGGCCAAAACTTACAATGTTGGCGAGCTAGTTCTACGCCTGTCGGACAAGAAAAAGGACAAACTCAAGCCCAAATGGGAAGGTCCCTTTATCATCGACCAAGTCCTGACCGGTGGAGCGTACCGTCTGCGAGATGCATCGGATAACCGACTCGAGCCGAACCCATGGAACGCAGCTCGTCTCCGAATATTCTACGCCTAGCGCCGGATTCTGAGTTCGTCTCCTTCTTCTGTCCATATTTTACATTTTAGTTGTCTTCTATTTTTCTCCTTCTCCCTCCTTTTTCTTTCCATCCTTTGAAGGCTCGTTAGCGCATTGTTTGCACACACTTGACGCGCTATCCGCGCTCATTGTACCTGGGGGCTTCTTTCACAGAAGCTTAATTATAAGGGCTTCATGCCCAATACATGTGTCACACTTCCGCATGTACCTTTTATTCACCATTATATGCATCGATATGACTTAAGTTTTGGCCAAGCTGGGTTGCCTGGCTCCTGTGCTTACCCCTACGTTCCCGATTGTTCGGCTAGGTGGTAAAGGGAGCACCTCTGCGATTATTCTTGCCGGTCAGCCGGATGTGTACCTCGGACTGGGTGAAGTCGAAAGCTAGCGTTCTTAAGAGAATATTGATCGGTAAACTAAAATAAGATTTCTTACCTATTTATTTATCTGCCCCCAGATGTTTTTCTGCTTTTTTCGCAGTCCGGACATGCACTTTAGGGCATGCCTCCCAGGGAAAGGAACCCCTAACGGAACTATTCTCCCTGGAGATGTTTCTTACTAACCATGTAATATAACATAACTAGTTGGGCACTTGTCTGATAAAGCACTAACGACCCCTATGCCTGGTCTCCACGCATGCCCCGGTTTTTATATAACCGCAAGGGTATTCAGACACACTCCGGACTACTGGGTCCCGAGGTTGAAGCGAAAAGGTCCGCTATGACAAACGATCTACAATCCGGCTAGAAGGCATTTTACATGTCACCTTAAATTACATGTCAATTTGACTGATTGTATTCCTCCTCAATGCCATCTAACAGGCTGTCTAGTTTACAGTCCTGCTAGGAATACTTTGCGGCCAATTCTACCTGGCCGTACACTAAGCTCACAGGGATCTCCTTCCCATCAGGCCCCACAGGTCCGACCTCGGCCATGTGGTTTGGGTCAGCAACCGTGTACAGCGTCTTCACCATGGCCCAGCCTCCTGGCGCCTTTGACGGCAGGCCGATATCTTCCATAATCGGAGCGCCGCGCGCCCCGGAGCCTCTCTCAAGCTCCCAAAGGCCTTGGGCGGGGAGAAAGATGGCCACAAGGCACAGGCGACGCCTTTCATCACCGCCGAACTTCGTTCGATGCGCTTGTAAGAGCTCGAGAAGAAGGTCACCCATAGAACCGGGCATTTCCTCTACAGGACGACCTGTGAGCATACCTACAGACATAACTCTGTTAGTCGACTTCCTCGCCGAACTCTTTTTTCAAAGTTCGTTTAAGCACTTACTAAAAATGCCGCGTCGAAGCCACCGATTCTCCTTAACGGAGTCAGACAGCTGGGCACGAACATCTTTTAGCTCCTCACCCAGCTGGGTGTTGGCATCTTGGAGATTATTTTTCTCCTGCCTCACCCTTGTAAGCACGTTCTCGCCGGCCTTTAACCGGCGCAAGAGCTGTTGCTTGTCCGGATCTACCCCGACGCCATGTGCAATGTTATTGTCAGATCTATACACACGCCGCACTTCACAACATACTTATCTTTTAAAAGCGTATATTACCAGAGGGGGTCTCTTTGGCTTCCCCTGTCGCGGCTTGTGCAGCCTCAAGTTGGGCTTTGCACTCTTCAAGCTCTTGGGACAGTTGGGTATTCTTTTCCGTAAGATCCTGCACAATAAATGATCCTTAAATCAGTTATTCTAACTATTTCAAGTCTCGGGGGCTACTGGTATATATAACCATTAAATTTCCTCACTCGTATGTCTTTTACATACTGCTCCGTGGCTCTGGCTAGACCATATTGAGCGGCACGGTGGTGCGCATCTCGCGAATTGAAGGCGTTCAATGCCTCTTGGGAGAAACATGTGTCACGAAGAATTGTCCGCCGGCGCCTGTGATTCATGGCACTCTCCACCTCGGAGTTGGTGGAGGATAACCTGTCGGCATCCTCTGTCGGAGGAGCATCCGACGCACGCCTTGTGTTCGCCTCCGCTTCTGGGCCTGGCTTTGAAGCCTGGCTGGCGGAGGCTCGATTGGCAACCTCTCCGGATATAGTCCGCGGCGCTCTTTTCTTGAAGAGAGCACGGCGTTAGTATGCCTTCCGGAATAAAACACTGGAATAAGGTGACACGCCATACTGTTGCGGCGCTTCAATCGAACCGCACTTCTTTTTAGCTTCTTTGGCCGTGCTGCCCCTTGTTGGCTAGCCGCCGCAGGCTCGGCCTTCCGCCTCAAGGGCTCCCCCCTGCAAAACACCGTTGGTGTACGGTGATAAAAAATAAGCAAGGATGAATCATTCTCAAAGTATTGGGGCTTCGGTCTCAGTTACCTGCGAGGCTGGAGGTATTCCGGGGTAATCGGCCGTAATGGCAACCAGGGCAATATCAATGCTCAGCTGGTGAAATACCCCATCGATCAGCTCCACCGATATGTCCAGATCCTCTTGAGAGGCCGGATCGAGGAACCGTTCCGGATCTTCGGGTTGCGGAGGCTGGCTGTTTATATCCTTTACGGCCTGGCGCAGTTCCTGCGTCGAAATCACAAAATGAGATACTTGACTATGGGAAGATGGATCGGATGGACAAAAAGATATGTCCGCTTACCCAGCTTGGAGGATTGTTCATAGAAAACCCGTCCTGTGGATTGACGCGAAGAAATTCCTCCTCTTCTCCCTTGTACAATGCGGACAAGGTCTTCATCATATCGGCGACCATCCCGTCCCCTTACGGCCATGGAGGGTGGCATCATCCTCCCCGTTGAAATCCCACATGGGGTGGCTTCTATCTTTGGGCGATCGCACTTCGCATAATGCATGTGGCCATGACCCCGATCATGGTCAGTCCGGAATGAGCCAACAACCTTATTCGGCTCATCAGGTAAAGGACGTCCCTGTCATTTTCCCTCTGAGGGCTCCGTGGACGCCAGCTTAGGCGTTTCTTCAAAGGAGCATTACTGAACTCCGGGAGGCCGATCCGAACAGGGTCCGGCAGGGGGACATCTTCTATATAAAACCATTCCGAAGGCCAGTCTTCAGACGCCTTCTTCGGGGTTCCGGATAGATATCCGGTCCCGGTGATGCGCCATAGTTCGGCTCCATCCACTTGATATATTGACCCATCCTGAGAACGAGGTACGAGGCAGAACAACCTTTTACACAACGCGAAATAAGCCTCGATGCCCAAAAACAGCTCGCAAAGGGCCACGAAGCCCGCAGTATGCAGAATGGAGGCACGCGTAAGGTTGTGCAACTGGAGTCCACAGAACTCCAGGAGCCCCCGGAGAAACGGGTGAATTGGAAATCCGAGCCCTCTTATCAAATAAGGGACAAGGCATACCCACTCTCCTCGGGAGGGACTGGGGACGCTCTCCGCTTGTTTTTCGCCCTTATAGATGGCGAGTCCGGCTCGAACCGGAACCATGAAGGCTGGGGGAAGAAACCCCTTGGTTTGGAGCGTCACTAGCTCGCTGTGCGGGACGGAGCATCTCTCTCTATCTCCAGGCTAAGGACTGGGAGGGCGAGAGGAGGAGCCGCGTCGACTGTCCATGATGGAATGGGTTTCTGTCAGATGCGCTCCGATGAAAGCTCGCGAAGGGAATATGGTGTGATTCGGATCTAGATCCTCGTCTCTTATATAGGCAGCTCATTTGCGCAGCTAGGGGGGTAAATGTAAAAATACCCTGGCTTTTCGCATTCGTTCAACACGTGGAAGATGGACATTATTGGGCGTGGAAGCCAAGGAGCGCGATATTTACAAGAAGCCGGACACTATTCAACAAGTACACAGGATTTGGAGAAGAACCCGCCTTGCAATACCGAAGACAATATATGCGCCGGACTCGTCATCATTGAAGCCTGGTTCGGGGGCTACTGAGGGAGTCCCGGATTAGGGGGTGTCCGGATAGCCGGACTATAGCCCTTGGTCGGACTCCTGGACTATGAAGATACAAGATTGAAGACTTCGTCCCGTGTCCGGATGGGACTTTCCTTGGTGTGGAAGGCAAGGTTGGCGATACGGATATGTAGATCTCCTACCATTGTAACCGACTCTGTGTAACCCTAACCCTCTTCGGTGCCTATATAAACCGGAGGGTTTTAGTCCATAGGACGAACAACAATCATACCATAGGCTAGCTTCTAGGGTTTAGCCTCTCTGATCTCGTGGTAGATCTACTCTTGTACTACCCATATCATCAATATTAATCAAGCAGGAGTAGGGTTTTACCTCCATCGAGAGGGCCCGAACCTGGGTAAAAACATCGTGTCCCTTGTCTCCTGTTACCATCCGCCTAGACGCACAGTTCGGGACCCCCTACCCGAGATCCGCCGGTTTTGACACCGACACTAGCCCTTTTCTTCTTCTTCTTGCTGGCATCAGCCTTTGCATCACTTGGCTCCTCGAGTGTGAATGTCATAGCTTCTCTTTGAGCTGAGGCTTTGTCTGACTTGGACGGATGAACTTTTCTCATAGTTGTTCTCTCCTTGGCACTTGGCCTGGTGCTAGTAGAAGTACCATACTCTTTTCTTAGCACTACCTGCTTCTTGGATGTGCCCTCACTTGCCACAAAATCTTCATCCTCATCATCTGAGGTTCTCTTCTTTCTGGTTTTGGTGGCATCCTTTGGAAGGTCTACAGAGCTTCTAATGCCTTCATAATAGCTCTCATTTGGACTGGATCCTTTACTAAGATCCACATTCTACTCTGACTCATTCTGGCTATCACTTGCACTTGACATCTTGCACATAGACCGTGTGAATAGATAGGTATGGGTGGAGTAGATGAGTTATCATAAAAAGCAGATGATTTTTCAAAAAATTGAGTTCATATCTTAGTTCTAGGTTTCCACAAAATGCATTTCTGAGCTACCGATTTGGTCATTTTGGTGATACCGAAGCACCAACAGAAAAAAAACACCATTTCGGTCAGACCAAGATGTGTCGTGTCTCCGAGTTGCTAGGGTTTCACTGAAATTTCACTTTCGATCTCACCGATTAGCACCGCTCGGTGGCACCGAGTTGTACTTGTGCAATGGCCAGAGCCAAATCGGTGGAACCAAAAATTCCTAATTGGTTGGTCTGAGATGCTTTCGGCGGAAACCTAAACCTAACTTTTTTGCTCAAATCTATTCTAAGGAACTAATCTTGTGGATAGAGGAATCTCATTCGTGGCAAGATACATGGCAAAGCCCTTGTGCATTGAATCCGAAAAATGAAGCACGAGGGGATTGAATCTCATCCTAACTTGGCAGAGATCCTCTATGACGGCAACGGCAGGGTAGATTACCATTGACGGCGACGGAGTCCTGAAGGGAAGGCGCACTGGAGACGAGGGCGACGATCCGGAGACCAGGGAGACGGTAGCAACGGGGTGTGGACTCGTGACTTTTGAAGATATTTTCAACATATGATCATGCTATATATATATATATATATATATATATATATATATATATATATATATATATATATATATATATATATATATACTGTGTGATGTCGGTGGCACCGAGTGGAACAAATCGATGGCACCGAGATGTGCAACTGTGTGCAGTTACCACATATCGGTGGCGCCGAGTTGGTCTAATCTATAGCACCAATATAAAAACCTAGATCAATCTAAATGATTTCGGTCTGATCGAGTTTGAGTGAGCTGGTCCAACTGAAATGCATAGAGAAGGTTTTGGAGGTCAGCCCTAATCGGATCGGTGGTTCCGAGTGTCCTCACCCGGAGGGTCCGAAAGTGACTTGTTCAATTTTTGTGATATAGCATGAAAATAATTTGAGACAAGAAAAGCATACATAGCTAGAGAAGTTTCTTAGGCATTCTTGTACATCCACTTGGCCAACAAAAACCAAGACAATCAAAACAACAAGTGGATGTCCTTGAATGGAGAAAATATGCAACCAACATGCTCACACATTAAAATAGCAAATGAAATATGTGTCAAACATGCACACCAATTCTAGCATCTATCAAGCAATTAGCGATGATTAGGTCCTCTATATATGAGTATATTGACTTAGGAGTCAAATGAGAACATTTGATCATAGGTCATACTCATTGTTTAAGCACAAGTGGTGTTGCCACTTTTACATAAAGCATTAATGTGTTCACACCATTAGAGTTGCTTTAGCTCAATTTTTAGAGCAAAGATCCCCCTAGATGTGATATCCCCCAAAGAGGGATGAACTAACCTTGGGTTTTGTCGATGATGACTTCATGTAGATAGTGAAGATGTGGATGCTCAATGTTGATGTAGATCATCAAGAGTTTGGAGCAATCTTTGGAGTTTTGCACTTTCAATACCTACATGGGTTAGTCCCACAAGGAACATACAAGGATATCCATAGACATATAGTGAATTGCACATATGATGTCCATGAAAGCATTAGGTTACCTTGTCCATTGTCTTACCAACAAGTGGGCTTGTGACTCCATGAACTAATGCAAGATATGAAAGTTGATTGCACAAGTCCTTGCCAAAATGAATATGAGTGAAGTATGTTGGCGGAGTCACCCTCAAGAACACTCTAGTTCTTCTTTGGGACCCACATCAACTTGATGGGAATCCTCGGAGTTGTAGTTGAACTTGATGAAGTAGAGCTTGACGTAGTATTGGGAACCCACTTGACCATGGCTTTAGGAGCTTCCTAAAATGAGTCAATCTCCTCTTGAAGCTTGTCCTTGCCTTCTAGCTTGTGGTCTTGTGGTGGAAGATCATCTTGAGCTTGTGTTCCCTCAAAAGAAATGGGGTCATACTTCTCTTGTTGAGGAACAAAATTCGTCTTGGGGTATTGATCTTCTTCCCATTCAACTCAATTGGCATTGAACTTCCGTTCAAAACTAACACCTTGATTCTTCCGGTGTCTTCCTTGATTGCGTACAATTTCCTCGAATTGCTTTCTCCCAGCAAGACTCTTGTAAACACCTTTCTCTATAATTCCCTTCAATAAGCTATTTTCTTGCTCAAGTTTAACTTGGCTAAGAGAGTCATTAGTGGAATAAAGAGAATTACTAGAAGCAACAATATTGGATTTATCATGGTTATTGTTACTACTAGAAGAAGAATCTTTCTTGCTCTTGTTACTAGGTTTAACTTGTGGCATGTAAGTAGACAAGAGGAGACGTTTGGCAATGTAAGAAGAACTCTTCTTCGAAGATCATGATTGATAGATTTTAGGAACTCATGCTCTTGCTGTTAGGACCGAGAGTATATCGACCAGAGGGGGGGGGGGTGAATGGGAGATTCAAAATTTCTTTCAATAGTGTTGAAACTTATCCCAATCATAGTAGCGGAATAGAGTAGCGAAGGAAAAAAGCTGAATCAATCTTCTTCGTCAGAAGCATACTCCTCAATGAAAGATGTAATGACAGTACGAGCACGTGAAATGACATGTTTAAGAATGATGAGAATAATGCAGCATGCAAATAAATGTAGTATAACAAGACACAACATGGTGCACACAGAGAAACAATACTAAGGAATGATTTCACAGGTAAACAGAGAAATATGATGGTCACGAGTGAATACAAGTGATGATAATGTCGTGATGAATACGATGACATATGGAGTAGACAACAGAATGAAACGATCAGATAAACTATTGACACAGCGCACGTATAAAAACTATTGAAGGAACTGCAGTGAAATAGAATGAAACAGTAGTGCTCGATGGCGACAATCAGATTTGGTAGACCAGTTCACCCTCTCCCAAAGGGCTACGTCTTGTTGGAGGGGCTGTGACTTAACACGAAAGATAAACTCTCTTCACCCTATTCTCTTTCAACACAGAGCTGCCCAGACTCAGGTTGATTTCACTTGTGGTAGATCCTTGTCGGCGATCTCCAAACCTTCGATCGACCTTTGTGAACCACAATTATTCTTGCTTGCTGAAGATCAAGCTCGGTGAAGACAATAACTCTTCAACACTCGAACCGAAACTTATCCATCTAGAGAGTGCGCAGCTCTCAAGAGTAATAGGTACAAAAACTCTCACTCAGAACTACTGTGATGCTAAACCACTGTCTAAGTTTGGGATCTTGATTTTCTCTCGGTGGATCTTAAACTCAAATCACTCGGAGAGGGGTTGCTCAAATCAATCTTCTTAGAAATCTCAAGCAGAGCAACCAAGGGACAATGTTGGGGCGAGGTGGCTATTTATTGTCGTAGCCTTCCCAAATGGAAAATGATCAAATTAGACATCAGGATCAGACAATGGCCGAATTACATGAGTCCAACAGTCAGATTTGAGCACAACGGTAACATTACTTGTGGAGCAAGTAATGCTAACTCCTCGGTCTGAGAAATATCTCTCGCAGTGAAAAAGATCACAGTCTTTTGCTGACAAGTATTTTCTCGGAGTACAAAGAGAGTTCTCATGCAACTTTCATAGGTTTTGGCTAAGCATCACAGCGGATCTAAGCATCGAGAAATTATACCCCTCTTAATAGTACAGAGGTCCTATGACTCAAAAGAATGAAAGAACAACAAAATGAATACAACGTCTTCACTTTGTCTTCGACTTCCATCGCTGCAGTCAATTTCTTCAGACGGCGGTACCGAGTCAAAAGCTTTGCTCTAGTAGTAATTGTTGGGGAACACAGTAATTTCAAAATTTTCCTACGCACACGCAAGATCCATCTAGGTGATGCATAGCAACGAGAGGGGAGAGTGTTGTCCACGTACCCTCGTAGAGCGAAAGCGGAAGCATTATGACAACGCGGTTGATGTAGTCGTACGTCTTCACGATTCGACCGATCCTAGTACCGAAAGTACGACACCTCCGAGATCTGCAGACGTTCAGCTCGGTGACGTCCCACGAACTCTAGATTGAGCTGAGGTCGCGGGAGAGTTTCGTTAGCACGACGGCATGATGACGGTGATGATGAAGTAGCCGACGCAGGGCTTCGCCTAAGCACTACAACGGTATGACCGAGGTGTAAATCTGTGGACGGGGGCACCGCACACTGCTAAACAATCAACTTGTGTATCTATGGGGTGCCCCCCTCCCCCGTATATAAAGGAGTGGAGGAGGGGACGGCCGACCCTCTCATGGCGCGCCCAAGGGGGGAGTCCTACTCCCGGTGGGAGTAGGATTCCCCCTTCCCTAGTAGGAGTAGCAGAAGAAGGAAGGAGGAGAGAGGGAGAAGGAAAGGGGGCCGGCCCCCACCCCAATTCGGATTGGGCTTGGGGGGGGGGGGCGGCGCCCCCACCTTGGCCGCCTCCTCCTCTCTCCCATTAAGGCCCAATAAGGCCCATACACTCCCCTGGGGGTTCCGGTAACCCCCCAGTACTCCAATAAATGCCCGAACTCATCTGTAACCCTTCCGATGTCCAAACATAGCCTTCCAATATATCGATCTTTATGTATCGACCGCTTAGAGACTCCTCGTCATGTCCGTGATCATATCCGGGACTCCGAACTACCTTCGGTACATCAAAACACATGAACTCATAATACCGATCGTCACCGAACGTTAAGCGCGCGGACCCTACGAGTTCGAGAACTATGTAGACATGACCGAGACTCATTTCCCGTCAATAACCAATAGCGGAGCCTGGATGCTCATATTGGTTCCTACATATTCTACGAAGATCTTTATCGGTCAAACCGCATAACAACATACGTTGTTCCCTTTGTCATCGGTATGTTACTTGCCCGAGATTCTATCGTCGGTATCTTAATACCTAGTTCAATCTCGTTAGAGGCAAGTCTCTTTACTCGTTCTATAATGCATCATCCCGCAACTAACTCATTAATCACATTGCTTGCAAGGCTTATAGTGATGTGCATTACCGAGAGGGCCCAGAGATACCTCTCCAACAATCGGAGTGACAAATCCTAATCTCAATCTATGCCAACTCAACAAACACCATCGGAGACACCTGCAGAGCATCTTTATAATCACCCAGTTACGTTGTGACATTTGATAGCACAGTAAGTGTTCCTCCGGTGTTCGGGAGTTGCATAATCTCATAGTCATAGGAACATGTATAAGTTATGAAGAAAGCAATAGCAACAAATTAAACGATCATCGTGCTAAGCTAACGGATGGGTCAAGTCAATCACATCATTCTCTAATGATGTGATCCCATTCATCAAATGACAACTCTTGTCCATGGCTAGGAAACTTAACCATCTTTTTAACGAGCTAGTCAAGTACAGGCATACTAGTGACACTCTGTTTGTCTATATATTCACACATGTACTAAGTTTCCGGTTAACACAATTCTAGCATGAATAATAAACATTTATCATGATATAAGGAAATATAAATAACAACTTTATTATTGCCTCTAGGGCATATTTCCTTCAGTCTTCCACTTGCACTAGTGTCAATAATCTAGATTACATAGTAATGATTCTAACACCCATGGAGTCTTGGTGCTGATCATGTTTTGCTCGTGAGAGGGGCTTAGTCAACAAGTCTGCAACATTCAGATCCATGTGTATCTTGCAAATCTCTATGTCTCCCTCCTTGACTTGATCGCGGATGAATTGAAGCGTCTCTTAATGAGCTTTGTTTTCTTATGAAATCTGGATTCCTTTGCCAAGGCAATTGCACCAGTATTGTCACAAAAGATTTTCATTGGACCTGATGCACTAGGTATGACACCTAGATCGGATATGAACTCGTTCATCCAGATCGACTCCTTCAATTGCTGCTTCCGAAGCAGCTATGTACTCCGCTTCACACGTAGATCCCGCCACGACGCTCTGCTTGGAACTGCATCTGATACGTCTCCAACGTATCTATAATTTTTTATTGTTCCATGCTATTATATTATCTGTTTTGGATGTTTAATGGGCTTTTATATACCTTTTTATATTATTTTTGGGACTAACCTGTTAACTGAAGGCCCAGTGCAAATTGCTGTTTTCTTGCCTATTTCAGTGTTTCGCAGAAAAGGAATATCAAACGGAATCCAAACGGAACGAAACCTTCGCGAGGATCTTTTTTGGAACAAACGCAATCCAAGATACTTGGAGTGGAAGTCAAGGAAGCAACTAGGCAGGAGGGCGCGCCCCCACCCTCGTGGGCCCCTCATAGCTCCACCGACCTACTTCTTTCGCCTATATATACTCTTATACCCTGAAAACATCCAGGGGAGGCACGAAATCACTTTTCCACCGCCACAACCTTCTGTACCCGTGAGATCCCATCTTGGGGCCTTTTCCGGCGATCTGCCGGAGGGGGATTCGATCACGAAGGGCTTCTACATCAACACCATAGCCTCTCCGATGATGTGTGAGTAGTTTACCACAGACCTTCAGGTCCATAGTTATTACCTAGATGGCTTCTTCTCTCTCTTTGGATCTGAATACAAAGTTCTCCTCGATCTTCTTGGAGATCTATTCGATGTAACTCTTTTTGCGGTGTGTTTGCCGAGATCCGATGAATTGTGGGTTTATGAACTTGATTATCTATGAATATTATTTGATTCTTCTCTGAATTCTTATATGCATGATTTGATATCTTTGCAAGTCTCTTCGAATTATCGGTTTAGTTTGGCCTACTAGATTGATCTTTCTTGCAATGGGAGAAGTGCTTAGCTTTGGGTTCAATCTTGCGGTGCTCAATCCTAGTGACAGAAAGGGAAACGACATGTATTATATTGTTGCCATCGAGGATAAAAAGATGGGGTTTATATCATATTGCTTGAGTTTATCCCTCTACATCATGTCATCTTGTCTAATGCGTTACTCCGTTCTTATGAACTTAATACTCTAGATGCATGCTAGATAGCGGTCTCTATGTGGAGTATAGTAGTAGATGCAGAATCGTTTCGGTCTACTTGACACGGACGTGATGCCTATATTCATGATCATGCCTTAGATATCATCATAACTATGCGCTATTCTATCAATTGCTCGACAGTAATTTGTTCACCCACCGTAATATATGCTATCTTGAGAGAAGCCACTAGTGAAACCTATGGCCCCGGGTCTACTTTACATTATATAAGTTTCCAATCTACAATTCTAGTTTACTATTTATTTTGCAATCTTTATTTTCCAATCTATACAACAAAAATACCAAAAATATTTATCTTATTATCTTTATCAGATCTCAATTTTGCAAGTGGCCGTGAAGGGATTGACAACCCCTTTATCGCGTTGGTTGCAAGGTTCTTGATTATTTGTGCAGGTACTAGGCGATTTGTGTGTAGTCTCCTACTGGATTGATACCTTGGTTCTCAAAAACTGAGGGAAATACTTACGCTACTCTGCTGCATCACCCTTTCCTCTTCAAGGGAAAACCAACGCATGCTCAAGAGGTAGCAAGAAGGATTTCTGGCGCCGTTGCCGTGGAGATCTATGCTCAAGTCAAGACATACGAAGTACCCATCACAAACTCTTATCTCTCGCATTAAATTATTTGCCATTTGCCTCTCGTTTTCCTCCCCCCACTTCACCTTTGTCTTTTCTTCGCCCTCCTTCCGTTCGATCTTGTGTTACCATGTGCCTCCTTTTTGCTTGCATCTTCGCTTGCTAAAAGTTTATGGATCATCATCCCCTTGCTAATCTTTTTAAGAGATCCAATTATGATTACCAATTTCTAGTGATTTGATTGCACTAGATTATCTTTATGAGGTTTTTCTTGAAATTCGTGAATCTGAAAATTGTGATGAAGAAATTTATGAAGAGATTCACGATAGCTCCTTGAATAAAAAGCATGATTGCAATGATTTTACTATAAATTCTCTTGATGTCAATTGTGCTAATATTATGCAAAACCCTAAGCTTGGGGATGCTAGTTTTGGTATGTCTACTACTTGTTGCAATGATTATGATTGGGTTGATTCTTCTTATGATCTTGAAAATTTATTTAAGCCCCATGATGAATATGAGATTGATAATAGTGTTTGCTATAATATTGAAAGTGGGTTTGGAAGAGTGTCAACTTTAGATCCCACATATTTGGAGAATGTTCAATCTTATGGTATTTTTGATAAAAGTGGGTTTGGAGAGGTCATGACTTTAGTTAATGATAATCCCACTATTTTGGAAGAGTGTCAACTTCGCATGCATGTGGATCGTGTTGAGTATATGTTATGTGATAGCTATTTTGTTGAATTTGCCTATGATCCTACATGTAATTATTATGAGAGAGGAAAATATGGTTGTAGAAATTTTTATCTTACTAAATTACCTCTCGTCATGTTGAGATTGCTATCGTCTTTTCTTCTTCCTTGCATATGCTATTTTTTGCGTGCTATGATAATTTGTTTGCTTATAAAATGCCTATGCATAGGAAGTATGTTAGACTTAGATGTGTTTATCACGTGTTCTATGATGCTCTCTTTGTGCTTTAATTCTTGTCTTTGAGGTGAGCATCATCGAAATCTCAATGCCTAGCTAGGGGCGTTAAACGATAGCGCTTGTTGGGAGGCAACCCAATTATATTTTTGTTCCTTGCTTTTTGTTCCTGTTTAGTAATAAATAATTTATCTAGCCTCTGTTTAGATGTGTTTTTATGTTTCAATTAGTGTTTGTTCCAAGTAGAACCAATAGGATCTTCTTGGGTGATAGTTGTTTGATCTTGCTGAAAAAGACAGAAACTTTACGCTCACAAAAATAATTGTTAAAATTCACCAGAATATGATAAAATACTGATTCTTGTTGCAGTAGATCAATATACAAATTATATAGGTTGTCCTAGTTTTTCAGAATTTTTGGAGTTCTAGAAGTATTCGAACAAATCATATTGCTACAGACTGTTCTGTTTTTGACATATTCTGTTTTTTGTGTGTTGTTTGCTTATTTTGATGAATCTATGGCTAGTGTCGGGGGGTATTGTCGGGGAAAAATGACACCTATGGGATCACTAGAATCCCTTCTACGGTTGACGGGCACGGGGTTGTGCAAAGAGCGGGTCAAGAGGACAGCACAAAGATCATTTACCCAGGTTCGGGCCGCGAGGATGCGTAATACCCTAGTCATGTTTTGGTGTATATTTGAGTGTTCTTGAGCTTTTGAACTAGCTACGGTGCGTACGTCACCCAAAAGATCTGAATCCTCTCCCAGCATGCTGTGGGCCTCCTTTTATAGGCAAAGGGGCTGCCACAGTGGCACACAGGAGGTAGAAAGTTATATAGTGCACAAGCTTATCATGTCATCACAGGACAAAGAGCATTAAATGCGCTGCTTAGGTGTCCACTTGCTTTATCGGGGGCGGTAACAAGGTCCGTCCCGTCCGTCGCCGCTCCGTCTTGCTCCGGCACGTGTCCAGGCCAACGAGGCATGCAGCGCTACGTAGGCTGGCTGGCTGCTGAGTTGGCGTGGTGGTAGGGTCTTCACGAAGATCTGCATGCCACCACGCAGGTGCTTGCTGAGTTGTCCTAGAGGCCGCACGTTGCCACGCAGGTGTTCGCCTAGTTAATGGGCTGGCAGCTGCATGGGAACGGAGGCGGAGCTTTGGCAGATGTGGGCCTGGCTGCGGCCCCGTGGATGTCTTTGGCAAGAGTCTTGTTGGGGCTCTGGCAAGGGTCTTGCCGTGGCGTTGTGGTCGTCCTTGTCAAGGGGCTTGCCGGGGGTCTCATGGGTATCCTAGACAAGGATCTTGCCGAGGATCGTCGTCTTCTGATTCTCATCTGATTTCGTATGCTTCTGGTCTTCACAAAGATCTGCATGCCACCGTGGAGGTGCCTCCCAAGCTTTGGTTCCAATGTGGTTGAGGGCATCGGGACTCTCAGGCTCGAGGGTGGCAGGCCTGCTGGTGTTGGGCAAGTTGCCCCGACAAGGCTCTTGCCGGGGCTGTGGAGGACACCCCGGCAAGGGCCTTGCCGGGGCTGTGGAGGACACCCCGGCAAGGGCCTTGCCGGGGGAGTCCACCTCGCCCTTCTGCTCTTTGTGTTTCCGTCTTGGCGTTGATCTAGTCGTCTTGTGCCTTTGCTTCCTCTGCCCTGCTACCTCTTGAGCACTGCGTTGGATTTCCCCGAAGAGGAGAGGATGATGCAGCAAATTAGCGTAAGTATTTCCCTCAGTTTTTGAGAACCAAGGTATCAATCCAGTAGGAGGCTACGCACAAGTCCCTTGTACCTGCACAAAACAATAGCTCCTCGCAACCAACGTGATTAGGGGTTGTCAATCCCTTCACGGTCACTTACGAGAGTGAGATCCGATAGAGATGATAAATAATATTTTTGGTATTTTTGGTATAGAGATGCAAAGTGAAAAGTAAAAGGCAAAGTAAAAACAAAGCAAGTATTAAAGTAATGGAGATTTGTATGATGAGAATAGACCCGGGGGCCATAGGTTTCACTAGTGGCTTCTCTCAAGAGCATAAGTATTCTATGGTGGGTGAACAAATTCCTGTTGAGCAATTGACAGAATTGAGCATAGTTATGAGAATATCTACGTATGATCATGTATATAGGCATCACGTCCGAGACAAGTAGACCGACTCCTGCCTGCATCTACTACTATTACTCCACTCATCAACCGCTATCCAGCATGCATCTAGAGTATTAAGTTAAAAACAGAGTAACGCCTTAAGCAAGATGACATGATGTAGAGGGATAAATTCATGCAATATGATAAAAACCCCATCTTGTTATCCTCGATGGCAACAATACAATACGTGCCTTGCTGCCCCTTCTGTCACTGGGAAAGGACACCGCAAGATTGAACCCAAAGCTAAGCACTTCTCCCATTGCAAGAACTACCAATCTAGTTGGCCAAACCAAACGGATAATTCGAAGAGACTTGCAAAGATAACCAATCATACATAAAAGAATTTAGAGAAGATTCAAATATTGTTCATAGATAATCTTAATCATAAACCCACAATTCATCGGTCACAACAAACACACTGCAAAAAGAAGATTACATCAAATAGATCTCCACGAGAGAGGGGGAGAACATTGTATTGAGATCCAAAAAGAGAGAAGAAGCCATCTAGCTACTAGCTATGGACCCGAAGGTCTGAAGTAAACTACTCACACTTCATCGGAGCGGCTATGGTGATGATGTAGAAGCCCTCCGCGGTGGATGCCCCCTCCGACGGAGCTCCGGAACAGGCCCCAAGATGGGTTCTCGTGGATATAGGAAGTTGCGGCGGTGGAATTAGGTTTTTGGCTCCTCTTCTGATCGTTTGGGGGTACGTAGGTATATATAGGAGGAAGGAGTACGTCGGTGGAGCAACAGGGGGCCCACGAGGAAGGGGGCGCGCCCTAGGAGGGGCGCCCCCACCCTCGTGACCGCCTCTGTTACTTTTTGGAGTAGGGTCCAAGTCTCCTGGATGATGTTCGGTGAGAAAATCACGTTCCCGAAGGTTTCATTCCGTTTGGACTCCGTTTGATATTTCGTTTCTTGAAACACCAAATAGGCAAAACAGCAATTCGGGCTGGGCCTCCGGTTAATATGTTAGTCCCAAAAATAATATAAAAGTGGAAAATAAAGCCCAATATAGTCCAAAACAGTAGATAAAGTTGCATGGAGCAATAAAAATTATAGATATGTTGGAGACGATCGCATCCCCAAGCTTAATTCCTGCTCGTCCTCGAGTAGGTAAATGATAAAAGAGAATTTTGATGCGGAGTGATACTTTGGCATAATTTCAATGTAAATCTTCTTAATTGTGGTATGAATATTCAGATCCGAAAGATTCAAGACAAAAGTTCATATTGACATAAAAATAATAATACTTCAAGCATACTAACTAAGCAATTATGTCTTCTCAAAATAACATGGCCAAAGAAAGTTATCCCTACAAAATCATATAGTCCTGCTATGCTCCATGTTCCCCACATAAAATATTTAAATCATGCACAACCCGATGACAAGCCAAGCAATTGTTTCATACTTTAACATTTTCAAAACTTTTTCAATCTTCACGCAATACATGAGCGTGAGCCATGGATATAGCACTATATGTGGAATAGAATGGTGGTTGTGGAGAAGACAAAAGGGAGAAGATAGTCTCACATCAACTAGGCGATCAACGGACTATGGAGATGCCCATCAATAGATATCAATGTGAGTGAGTAGGGATTGCCATGCAACGGATGCACTAGAGCTATAAGTATATGAAAGCTCAACAAAAGAAACTAAGTGGGTGTGCATCCAACTCGCTTGCTCACGAAGACCTAGGGCATTTGAGGAAGCCCATCATTGGAATATACAAGCCAAGTTCTATAGTGAAAAAATCCCACTAGTATATGAAAGTGACAAAATAAGAGACTCTCTATCATGAATATCTTGGTGCTACTTTAAAGCACAAGTGTGGTAAAAGGATAGTAACATTGTCCCTTCTCTCTTTTTCTCTCATTTTTTTATTTTTTATTTGGGCCTTTTCTCTTTTTTTATGGCCTCTTTTTTTTCTTTTTTTTCGTCCGGAGTCTCATCCCGAGTTGTGGGGGAATCATGGTCTCCATCATCCTTTCCTCACTTGGGACAATGCTCTAAAGCATGATGATCATCACACTTTTATTTTTCTTACAACTCAACAATTACAACTGGATTCTTAGAACAAAGTATGACTCTATATGAATGCCTCCGGCGCTGTACCAGGATATGCAATGAAACAAGAGTGACTTGTATGAAAGAATTATGAAAGGTGGCTTTGCCACAAATACGATGTCAACTACATGATCATGCTAGCAATATGACAATAATGGAGCGTGTCATAATAAACGGAATGGTGGAAAGTTGCATGGTAATATATCTCGGAATGGCTATGGAAATGCCATGATAGGTAGGTATGGTGGCTGCTTTTAGGAAGATATATGGTGGGTGTATGATACCGGTGAAAAGTGCGCGGTATTAGAGAGGCTAGTAATGGTGGAAGGATGGGAAAAAGTGCGTATAATCCATGGACTCAACATTAGTCATAAAGAACTCATATACTATCGCAAAAATCTAGAAGTTATCAAAGCAAAGTATTACGCGCATGCTCCTAGGGGGATAGATTGGTAGGAAAAGACCATCGCTCGTCCCCGACCGCAACTCATAAGGAAGACAATAAATAAATAAATCATGCTCCGAGTTCATCACATAACGGTTCACCATACGTGCATGCTACGGGAATCACAAACTTCAACACAAGTATTCTTTAAATTCACAACTACTCAACTAGCATGACTTTAATATCACCATCTTCTTATCTCAAAACAATTATCAAGCATCAACTTTTCTTAGTATTCAATGCACTCAAAAGAAAGTTTCACATATCTTGAGTACCAAGTATATTAATATTAACGACTCTCAAAATAATATAAGTGAAGCATGAGAGATCAATAGTTTCTTTAAAACAAATCCACACCGTGCTCTAAAAGATCTAAGTGAAGCACTAGAGCAAAAATTATCACGCTCAAAAGATATAAGTGAAGCACTATGAGAAAAACTATCAAGCTCAAAAGATATAAGTGAAGCACATAGAGTATTCTATCAAATTCCAATTTATGTATGGCTCTCCCAAAAGGTTTGTAAAGCAAGGATGATTGTGGTAAACTAACAAGCAAATACGCAAATAATACAAGACGCTCCAAGCAAGACACATATCATGTGGCGAATAAAAATATAGCTCCAACTAAATTACCGATGGAAGTAGACGAAAGAGGGGATGCCTTCCGGGGCATCCCCAAGCTTTGACATTTTGGTGTACTTGGATTATCTTGGGGGTGCCATGGGCATCCCCAAGCTTAGGCTCTTGCCACTCCTTGTTCCATAATCCATCAAAAGAATTTACCCAAAACTTGAAAACTTCACAACACAAAACTCAATAGAAATCTCGTGAGCTCCGTTAGAGAAAGAAAACAAAAGACTACTTTAAGGTACTGTAATGAACTCATTCTTTATTTATATTGGTGTTAAACCTACTGTATTACAACTTCTCTATGGATTATAAACTATTTTACTAGCCATAGATTCATCAAAATAAGCAAACAACACACGAAAAACAGAATCTGTCAAAAACAGAACAGTCTGTAGTAATCTGTAACTAACGCAAACTTCTGCAAATCCAAAACTTCTACCAAAATAGGACGACCTAGACAATTTGTTTAATGATCAGCAGCAATTGGAATCAGTATTTTATAACGTTCTGGTGATTTTCAACAATTGTTTTTGAGTACAGAAAGATTCTGGAAATTATAGCAAGATCAAATAACTATCATCCAAGAAGATCCTATAGGTCTAACTTGGCACAAACACTAATTAAAACATAAAACCACATCTAAACAGAGGCTAGATGGATTATTTATTCCTAAACAGAAGCAAAAACAAAAAAACTAAAAATAAAATTGGGTTGCCTCCCAACAAGCGCTATCGTTTAACGCCCCTAGCTAGGCATAAAAGCAAGGATAGATTTAAGTATTGCCGTCTTTGGTAGGCAATTCTTCAATGAGGCATCTACCTTCTTTAGAATTTTCTTTCTCTCTAGTAATTGTAAAAATTTTAGGCAAAAGATCGAAAAATTCATTCATAGCAAATGGTTCCTTAATGATGGCAAAAAGATTGGGATGAACACTTATAGATTTAAGATCCGCAGTTTCCTTACTAGATGATTCACCCTTATTCTTAGGAACATAAATAAACTTAGTATTTTTAGTAGATGAACTTGGAGTGTTTTTTACGGAAGAAAAAGCGGTTCCCAAGTTGGTAATGATACCCTCAAGTTTATCGATTCTAGTGGAATCTAGATTTATTTTCTCATTAACTATGGGTTCCTTTTCTTTAATATTTTTCAAAGTCATTCCTACCTTAGATCTATATTGGGTAATTTGATTCTGGATATTTTTATCAAGATTTTCAATTGATTCAATGGTAGCAACTTTATTCTCAATAATTTCAAGTCTTTGCATAACATGCTCCAAAGTTAACATAGTTCCATTAACCAAAAGAGGTGGTGAGCCAAATAAATCTATTAAAGCATTATAAGAATCGAAAGTATGGATACCCAAGAAATTCCCTCTGGTAATGGTATCAAGGATATATCTATACCAAGGATTAGCACCTACGTAAAAATTACGAAGAAGAACTGAAGTAGATTGCTTCCTGGTAGATCTATTTTGAGCATTGCAAATTCCATACCAAGCGTCTTTTAGATTTTCTCCCTCCCTTTGCTTAAAATTTAGAACTTCATTCTCGGGAGATAACGGAGAAGATATGAGACTAGTCATGACGACAAGCAAGCGAACTAACACACGAGCAAACAAGCGGACGAGGAAAAGGCAAACGGGAAAAAGAGGAGGAGGTTGGGAAAGAGAGGGCGAATAAATGGCAAGGGTGAAGTGGGGGAGAGGAAAACGAGAGGCAAATGGCAAATAATGTAATGCGGCAGATAGGGATTGTGATGGGTACTTGGTATGTAGAATTTAACGGTGCCAGAAGTGGCTTGTTGTTAGGAGTCCAAGTCTTGACTTGCTCTTGCGTAAGCCTCCCCAGCAACGGCGCCAGAAATCCTTCTTGCTACCTCTTGAGCACTGCGTTGGATTTCCCCGAAGAGGAGAGGATGATGCAGCAAAGTAGCGTAAGTATTTCCCTCAGTTTTTGAGAACCAAGGTATCAATCCAGTAGGAGGCTACGCACAAGTCCCTTGTACCTGCACAAAACAATAACTCCTCGCAAACAACGCGATTAGGGGTTGTCAATCCCTTCACGGTCACTTACGAGAGTGAGATCTGATTGAGATGATAAATAATATTTTTGGTATTTTTGGTATAGAGATGCAAAGTGAAAAGTAAAAGGCAAAGTAAAAACAAAGCAATTATTAAAGTAATGGAGATTGATATGATGAGAATAGACCCGGGGGCCATAGGTTTCGCTAGTGGCTTCTCTCAAGAGCATAAGTATTCTACGGTGGGTGAACAAATTACTGTTGAGCAATTGACAGAATTGAGCATAGTTATGAGAATATCTAGGTATGATCATGTATATAGGCATCACGTCTGAGACAAGTAGACCGACTCTTGCCTGCATCTACTACTATTACTCCACTCATCGACCGCTATCCAAAGATGCATCTAGAGTATTAAGTTAAAAACAGAGTAACGCCTTAAGCAAGATGACATGATGTAGAGGGATAAATTCATGCAATATGATAAAAACCCCATCTTGTTATCCTCGATGGCAACAATACAATACGTGCCTTTGCTGCCCATCACACCGGGAAAGGACACCGCAAGATTGAACCCAAAGCTAAGCACTTCTCCCATTGCAAGAACTACCAATCTAGTTGGCCAAACCAAACGGATAATTCGAAGAGACTTGCAAAGATAACCAACCATACATAAAAGAATACAGAGAAGATTCAAATATTGTTCATAGATAATCTTAATCATAAACTCACAATTCATCGATCTCAACAAACACACCGCAAAAAGAAGATTACATCGAATAGATCTCCACGAGAGAGGGGGAGAACATTGTATTGAGATCCAAAAAGAGAGAAGAAGCCATCTAGCTACTAGCTATGGACCCGAAGGTCTGAAGTAAACCACTCACACTTCATCGGAGGGGCTATGGTGATGATGTAGAAGCCCTCCGTGGTGGATGCCCCCTCCGGCGGAGCTCCGGAACAGGCCCCAAGATGGGATCTCGTGGATACAGGAAGTTGCGCGGTGCAATTAGGTTTTTGGCTCCTCTTCTGATCGTTTGGGGGGTACGTAGGTATATATAGGAGGAAGGAGTACGTCGGTGGAGCAACAGGGGGCCCACGAGGCGGGCGCCTGGGGGGGCGCCCACCCTCGTGACCGCCTCATTACTTCTTGAAGTAGGGTCCAAGTCTCTGGATCACGTTCGGTGAGAAAATCACGTTCCCGAAGGTTTCATTCCGTTTGGACTCCGTTTGATATTCCGTTTCTTTGAAACACCAAATAGGCAAATAAACAGCAATTCAGGCTGGGCCTCCGGTTAATTGGTTAGTCCCAAAATAATATAAAAGTGGAAAATAAAGCCCAATATAGTCCAAAATAGTAGATAAAGTAGCATGGAGCAATCAAAAATTATAGATACATTGGAGACCTATCATGCCCCGCCAAGCGTGGCTGGCGTGAAATGCATGATCGCTCAAGACACAAGTAAACGGGTGCAAAAAGGGACCCCTACTTTTGTACACCGACAGGTATGAACCATAGAGAAGTTGGAATACAGTAGGTTTAACACCAATATAAATAAAGAATGAGTTCATTACAGTACCTTAAGGTGGTGGTTTGTTTTCTTATACTAACGGAGCCCATGAGATTTTCTGTTGAGTTTTGTGTTGTGAAGTTTTCAAGTTTTTGGGTAAAGATTTGATGGATTATGGAACAAGGAGTGGCCAGAGCCTTGCTACCTCTTGAGCATGCGTTGGTTTTCCCTTGAAGACAAAAGGGTGATGCAGCAAAGTAGCGTAAGTATTTCCCTCAGTTTTTGAGAACCAAGGTATCAATCTAGTAGGAGGCCACACGCAAGTCCCTCGTACCTACACAAACAAATAAGAACCTTGCAACCAACACGATAAAGGGGTTGTCAATCGCATCACGGCCACTTGCAAAAGTGATATCTAATAGAGATGATAAGATAATATTTTTGGTATTGATGATAAAGATTAAAAGTAAAGATTGCAAAATAAACGGCGACAGAAATAGCTAGTTGACGGGAGATTAATATGATGGAAAATGGACCCGGGGGCCATAGATTTCACTAGTGGCTCCACTCAAGATAGCATAAGTATTACAGTGGGTGAACAAATTACTGTCGAACAATTGATAGAAAAGTGCATAGTTATGAGAACATCTAGGCATAATGATGTATATAGGCATCACGTCCGCGACAAGTAGACCGAAACGATTCTGCATCTACTACTATTACTCCACACATCGACCGCTATCCAGCATGCATCTAGAGTATTAAGTTCATAAGAATAGAGTAACGCATTAGGCAAGATGACATGATGTAGAGGGATAAACTCAAGCAATATGATATAAACCCCATCTTTTTATCCTCGATGGCAACAATACAATACGTGCCTTGCTGCCCTCAACATCCTTTGGGAAAGGACACCGCAAGATTGAACCCAAAGCTAAGCACTTCTCCCATTTCAAGAAAGATCAATCTAGTAGGCCAAACCAAACTGATAATTCGAAGTGACTTGCAAACATAACAAATCATACATAAAAGAATTTAGAGGAGATTCAAATATTGTTCATAGATAATCTAGATCATAAACCCACAATTCATCGAATCTTGACAAACACACCGCAAAAAGAGTTACATCAAATAGATCTCCAAGAAGATCGAGGAGAACTTTGTATTGAGATCCAAAGAGAGAGAAGAAGCCATCTAGCTAATAACTATGGACCCGAAGGTCTGAGGTAAACTACTCACACATCATCAAAGAGGCTATGGTGTTGATTTAGAAGCCCTCCGTGATCGATTCCCCCTCCGGCGGAGCGCCAGAAAAGGCCCCAAGATGGGATTTCACGGGTACAGAAGGTTGCGACGGTGGAAATAGGGTTTCGTGGTGCTCCTGGATGTTTTTGGGGTATATGGGTATATATAAGAGGAAGAAGTAGGTCGGTGGAGCTGCGAGGGGCCCACAAGGGTGGGGGCGCGCCTAGGGTGCAGGCGCGCCTCCCTACCTCGTGGCCTCCTTGCTTCTTTCTTGACGTCCACTCCAAGTCCTCTTGACCACGTTTGTTCCAAAAATCACTCTCCCGAAGGTTTCATTCCGTTTGGATTCCGTTTGATATTCCTTTTCTGCGAAACACTAAAATAGGCAAAAAAACAGCAATTTGCACTGGGCCTTGGGTTAGTAGGTTAGTCCCAAAAATAATATAAAAGTGTATAATAAAGCCCATTAAACATCCAAAACAGATAATATAATAGCATGGAACAATCAAAAATTATAGATACGCTGGAGACGTATCAAGCATCCCCAAGCTTAATTCCTGCTTTTCCTTGAGTAGGTAAATGATAAAAACAGAATTTTTGATGTGGAATGCTACCTAGCATATTCTTCAATGTAATTTTCTTTATTGTGGCATGAATGTTCAGATCCGAAAGATTCAAGATAAAAGTTTAATATTGACATAAAAATAATAATACTTCAAGCATACCAACTAAGTAATCATGTCTTCTCAAAATAACATGGCCAAAGAAAGTTCATCCCTACAAAATCATATAGTTTGGTCATGCTCCATTTTCGCCACACAAGAATGCTCTCATCATGCACAACCCCGATGACAAGCCAAGAAATTGTTTCATACTTTAGTAATCTCAAACTTTTTTCAACTTTCATGCAATACATGAGCGTGAGCCATGGATATAGCACTATGGGTGGAATAGAATATAATGATGGGGGTTATGTGGAGAAGACAAAAAAGGAGAAAGTCTCACATTGACGCGACTAATCAACGGGCTAGGGAGATGCCCATCAATTGATGTCAATGCAAGGAGTAGGGATTGCCATGCAACAGATGCACTAGAGCTATAAATGTATGAAAGCTCAACAAAAGAAACTAAGTGCGTGTGCATCCAACTTGCTTGCTCACGAAGACCTAGGGCATTTGAGGAAGCCCATTGTTGGAATATACAAGCCAAGTTATACAATGAAAAATTCCCACTAGTATATGAAAGTGACAAAACAAGAGACTCTCTATCATAAAGATCATGGTGCTACTTTGAAGCACAAGTGTGGAAAAAGGATAGTAGCATTGTCCCTTTTTATTTCTCTTTCCCCCCTTTTTTGGGCCTTTCCTTTTTTTTATTTGTCCTTTCTCTTTTTTTTGGGACAATGCTCTATTAATGATGATTATCACACTTCTATTTATTTACAACTCAATGATTACAACTCGATACTAGAACAAAATATGACTCTATATGAATGCCTCCGGCGGTGTACCGGGGTGGGCAATAAATCAAGAGTGACATGTATGAAATAATATGCATGGTGGATTTGCCAAAAATATGATGTCAACTACATGATGATGCAAGGCAATATGACAATGATGAAGCACATCATAATAAACAGAACGGTGGAAAGTTGCATGTCAATATATCTCGGAATGGCTATGGAAATGCCATAATAGGTAGGTATGGTGGCTGTTTTGAGGAAGATATAAGGAGGTTTATGTGTAATAGAGCGTATCGTATCACGGGGTTTGGATGCACCGGCGAAGTTTAAACCAACTCTCAAGGTGAGAAAGGGCAATGCACGGTACCAAAGAGGCTAGCAATGATGGAAGGGTGAGAGTGCGTATAATCCATGGACTCAACATTAGTCATAAAGAACTCACATACTTATTAAAAAATTCTACAAGTCATCAAAAACCAAGCACTACTCGCATGCTCCTAGGGGGATAGATTGGTAGGAAAAGACCATCGCTCGTCCCTGACCGCCACTCATAAGGATGACAATCAAATAACACCTCATGTTTCAAATTTGTTACACAACGTTTACCATACGTGCATGCTACGGGACTTGCAAACTTTGACACAAGTATTTCTAAAATTCACAACTACTCAACTAGCACAACTTTAATATCACTATCTCCATAGCTCAAAACAATCATCAAGTATCAAACTTCTCTTAGTATTCAATGCACTTATATGAAAGTTTTTATTATATCCATCTTGGATGCCTATCATATTAGGACTAATTTTATAGCCAAAGCAAATTACCATGCTGTTCTAAAATACTCTCAAAATAATATAAGTGAAGCATGAGAGATCAATAATTTCTATAAAATAAAACCACCACCGTGCTCTAAAAGATATAAGTAAAACACTAGAGCAAAATTATTTATCTCAAAAGATATAAGTGAAGCACATAGAGTATTCTAATAAATTCCGATTAATGTGTGTCTCTCCCAAAAGGTGTGTACAGCAAGGATGATTGTGGTGAACTAAAAATCAAAGACTCAAATCATACAAGACGCTCCAAGCAAAACAAATATCTTGTGATGAATAAAAATATAGCATCAAGTAAAGTTACCGATGGACGAAGAGAAAAGAGGGGATGCCTTCCGGGGCATACCCAAGCTTAGGCTTTTGGTTGTACTTGGATTTTACCTTGGGGTGCCTTGGGCATCCCCAATCTTAGGATCTTGCCACACCTTGTTCCGTAATCCATCAAATCTTTACCCAAAAACTTGAAAACTTCACAACACAAAACTTAACAGAAAATCTCATGAGCTCCGTTAGCGAAAGAAAACAAACCACCACTTCAAGGTACTGTAATGAACTCATTCTTTATTTATATGGGTGTTAAACCTACTGTATTCCAACTTCTCTATGGTTCATACCCTCCGATACTAGCCATAGATTCATCAAAATAAGCAAACAACACACGAAAAACAGAATCTGCAAAAACAGAACAGTCCGTAGTAATCTGTATCAAACGTATACTTCTGGAACTCCAAAAATTCTAATATAAATTGCTGGACGTGAGTAATTTGTCTATTAATCATCTGCAAAAATAATCAACTAAATATCACTCTCTAGTAAAAAGTTGTAGCTAATCTCGTGAGCGCTAAAGTTTCTATTTTTTACAACAAGATCAAAAAGACTTCACCCAAGTCTTCCCAAAGGTTCTGCTTGGCACAAACACTAATTAAAACATGAAAAAACATATAACCAGAGGCTAGATAGTAGATTTATTACTAAAAATAACCAAAAAGAAAGAAATAAAAATAAAATTGGGTTGCCTCCCAACAAGCGCTATCGTTTAACGCCCCTAGCTAGGCATAAAGGCAAGGATAGATCTAGGTATTGCCATCTTTGGCATGCAATCCATAAGTGGCTCTCATAATAGATTTATAAGGTAATTTAATTTTCTTTCTAGGAAAGTGTTCCATGCCTTTCCTTAACGTAAATTGGAATCTAATATTCCCTTCTTTCATATCAATAATTGCACCAATCGTTCTAAGGAAAGGTCCACCAAGAATAATAGGACATGAAGGATTGCAATCTATATCAAGGACAATGAAATCTACGGGCACATAATTCCTATTTGAAACAATAAAACCATCATTAATTCTTCCCATAGGTTTCTTAATGGTGTAATCCGCAAGGTGCAAGTTTAAAGAACAATCATCAAATTCACGGAAACCTAACACATCACACAAAGTTTTTGGAATCGTGGAAACACTAGCACCCAAATCACACAAAGCATAGCATTCATGATCTTTAATTTTAATATTAATAGTAGGTTCCCACTCATCATAAAGTTTTCTAGGGATAGAAACTTCTAATTCAAGCTTTTCTTCATAGGATTGCATTAAAGCATCAACGATATGTTTGGTAAAAGCCTTATTTTGACTATAAGCATGCAAAGAATTTAGCACGGATTGCTACAAGGAAATACAATCTATTAAAGAACAATTGTCATAATTAAATTCCTTGAAATCCAAAATAGTGGGTTCATTGCTATGTAAAGTTTTGACCTCTTCAATCCCACTTTTACCAATTTTTGCATCAAGATCTAAAAACTCCGAATCATTGGGACGCCTTTTAACTAAAGTTGACTCATCTCTAGTCCCATCATTATCAAGATTCATATTGCAAAACAAAGATTTAGTAGGAGACACATCAATCACTTTTAGATCTTCATCCTTATTATCATGAAAACTAGAAGAACACGCTTTCACAAAGCAATCTTTTTTAGCACGCATCCTAGCGGTTCTTTCTTTGCACTCATCAATGGATATTCTCATAGCTTCGAGAGACTCATTGATATCATGCTTAGGTGGAATAGTTCTAACTTTCAAAGAATCAACATCAAGAGAAATTCTATCCACGTTCCTAGCCAACTCATCAACCTTAAGCAATTTTTCTTCGAGCAAAGCATTGAAATTCTTTTGAGAAATCATAAATTCTTTAACACTAGTCTCAAAATCAGAGGGCACCTTATTAAAATTTCCATAGGAGTTGTTTTAGGAATTACTATAATTATTAGAGGAATTGCTAGGATACGGCCTAGGACTAAAGTTCCCTCTATAAGCATTGTTACCAAAATTGTTCCTACCAACAAAATTCACATCCGTAGATTCATTATTATTCTCAATCAAAGTAGACAAAGGCATTTCATTGGGATCAGAAGAAACACTCTTATTAGCAAACAATTTCATAAGTTCATCCATCTTTCCACTCAAAACATTAATCTCTTCAATTGCATGCACCTTTTTACTAGTAGATCTTTGAGTGTGCCATTGAGAATAATTAACCATAATATTATCTAGGAGTTTAGTAGCTTGTCCTAAAGTGATTTCCATAATAGTGCGTTCCGTAGCCAAATCTAAAAGATTTCTAGAAGCAAAACTCAATCCGGCATAAATTTTTTGTATAATCATCCATAAATTCAAACCATGTGTAGGGCAATTACGTATCATTAATTTCACCCTCTCCCAAGCTTGTGCAACATGCTCATGATCAAGTTGCTTAAAATTCATAATATCGTTTCTAAGAGAGATCATCTTAGCGGGAGGAGATAAAAGCATCTTTGCACTTATTCCAAGAATCAATACTATTTTTAGGCAAAGACGAAAACCAAGTTTTAGCACGATCTCTAAGCGAAAAAGGAAATAGCTTCAATTTAATAATATCATTATCCACATCTTTCTTCTTTTGCATATCACACAAATCAACAAAGCTGTTTAGATGGGTAGCGGCATCTTCACTAGGAAGGCCGGCGAATTGATCTTTCATAACAAGATTCAACAAGGCAGCTGATACGTCTCCAACGTATCTATAATTTTTGATTGTTCCATGATATTATATTATCCATCTTGGATGTTTATGGGCTTTATTTTACACTTTTATATTACTTTTGGGACTAACCTATTGACCCAGAGCCCAGTGCCAGTTCCTGTTTTTCCCTTGTTTCAGTGTTTCACAAAATAGGAAAATCGAACGGAGTCCAACTGACCTGAAACTCCACAGAACTTATTTTTGGACCAGAAGAAGCCCACGGAGTACCGGAGTTGCGCTAGGGGAGTCCCGGGCTGCCCACGAGGGTGGGGGGCGCGCCCCCTGCCTCGTGGACAGCCCGGAGGTCCATCGACGTACTTCTTTCACCCATATATACCCATGTACCCTAAAACTTCCGGGGAACAGAATAGATAGGGAGTTCCGCCGCCGCAAGCCTCTGTAGCCACCAAAAGTCAATCGAGACCCTATTTCGGCACCCTGCCGGAGGGGGGAACCCTCACCGGTGGCCATCTTCATCATCCCGACGATCTCCATGACGAGGAGGGAGTAGTTCACCCTCGGGGTTGAGGGTATGTACCAGTAGCTACGTGTTTGATCTCTCTCTCTCTCTCTCTCTCTCTCTCTCTCTCTCTCTCTCTCTCTCCTATTCTTGATTTGGCACGATCTTGATGTATCGCGAGCTTTCCTATTATAGTTGGATCTTATGTTGCTTCTCCCCCTCTACTCTCTTGTAATGGATTGAGTTTTCCCTTTGAAGTAATCTTATCGGATTGAGTCTTTAATGATTTGAGAACACTTGATGTATGTCTTGCCGCGCGTATCTGTGGTGACATTGGGATATCACGTGATCCACTTGATGTATGTTTTGGTGATCAACTTGCGGGTTCCGCCCATGAACCTATGCATAGGGGTTGGCACACGTTTTCGTCGTGATTCTCCGGTAGAAACTTTGGGGCACTCTTTGAGGTTCTATGTGTTGGTTGAAAAGATGAATCTGAGATTGTGTGATGCATATCGTATAATCATACCCACAGATACTTGAGGTGACATTGGAGTATCTAGGTGACATTAGGGTTTTGGTTGATTTGTGTCTTAAGGTGTTATTCTAGTACGAACTCTAGGGCTGTTTGTGACACTTATAGGAATAGCCCAACGGATTGATTGGAAAGAATAACTTTGAGGTGGTTTCGTACCCTACCATAATCTCTTCTTTTGTTCTCCGCTATTAGTGACTTTGGAGTGACTCTTTGTTGCATGTTGAGGGATAGTTATATGATCCAATTATGTTATTATTGTTGAGAGAACTTGCACTAGTGAAAGTATGAACCCTAGGCCTTGTTTCCTAGCATTGCAATACCGTTTACGCTCACATTTATCATTAGTTACCTTGCTGTTTTTATATTTTCAGTTTACAAAAACCTATATCTACCATCCATATTGCACTTGTATCACCATATCTTCGCCGAACTAGTGCACCTATACAATTTACCGTTGTATTGGGTGTGTTGGGGACACAAGAGACTCTTTGTTATTTTATTGCAGGGTTGCTTGAGAGAGGCCATCTTCATCCTACGCCTCCCACGGATTGATAAACCTTAGGTCATCCACTTGAGGAAAATTTTCTACTGTCCTACAAACCTCTGCACTTGGAGGCCCAACAACGTCTACAAGAGGAAGGTTGCGTAGTAGACATCAAGCTCTTTTCTGGCGCCGTTGCCGGGGAGGTGAGTGCTTGAAGGTATATCTTTAGATCTTGCAATCGAATCTTTTTGTTTCTTGTTTTAGCACTAGTTTATTTTATAAAATAAAACTACAAAAAAATGGAATTTAGTTTGTCTCATACGCTTCATCTTTTTAATATCTTTCGTGAGTATGATGGAAAGGAAAATTGTGCCAAAGTTTTAGAAGAAGAATGCATTAAAATGTTTGGCACTAAATCTTTGAATGATGAGCATGATTGCAATGTTGTTAGTATGAATTCCTTGAATATCCATGATGCTAATGATATGCAAAGCCATAAGCTTGGGGAAGCTATGTTTGATGAAGATGATATTTTTTGTCCCCCAAGCTTTGATGAGCAAATTTATTATGATGAAAGCATGCCTCCTATCTATGATGATTATTGTGATGACACGTATGCTATAAAGAATAATTATAACCATGAAACTTGTCATCTTGATCTTAATTTTCAATCATATGATAGTTATTTTGTTGAGTTTTCTCCCACTATTATTCATGAGAAGAATTTTGCTTATGTGGAGAGTGGTAAATTTTCTATGCTCGTAGATCATGAAAAGAATGCTTTAGGTGCTGGTTATATTGTTGAATTCATTCATGATTCTACTGAAAATTATTATGAGGGAGGAACATATGCTTGTAGGAATTGCAATAATATCAAGTTTCCTCTCTATGTGCTTAAAATTTTGAAGTTATGCTTGTTTTGCCTTCCTATGCTAGTTGATTATTTTTCCCAGAAGTTGTTTGCTCACAAAATCCCTATGCATAGGAAGTGGGTTAGACTTAAATGTGCTAGTCATATTCTTCATGATGCTCTCTTTATGTTTCATATCTTATCTTTTATGTGAGCATCATTGAAATCATCATGCCTAGCTAGGGGCGTTAAACGATAGCGCTTGTTGGGAGGCAACCCAATTTTATTTTAGTTTCTTGCTTTTTGTTTCTGTTAGGAATAAATAATAAATCTAGCTTCTGTTTAGATGTGGTTTTATGTTTTAATTAGTGTTTGTGCCAAGTAGAACCTTTGGGAAGACTTGGGTGAAGTCTTTATGATCATGCTGTAAAAAAACAGAAACTTTAGCGCTCACGAGATTAGCTAAAACTTTTTACTGGAGAGTGCTATTTAGTTGATTATTTTTGCAGATGATTAATAGACAAATTCCTCAGGTCCACCAATTTATTTTAGAATTTTTGGAGTTGCAGAAGTATATGTTTGATACAGATTACTACAGACTGTTCTGTTTTTCCTGTGTTGTTTGCTTATTTTGATGAGTCTATGGCTAGTAAAATAGTTTATAAACCATAGAGAAGTTGGAATACAGTAGGTTTAACACCAATATAAATAAATAATGAGTTCATTACAGTACCTTGAAGTGGTGTTTTGTTTTCTTTCACTAACGGAGCTCATGAGTTTTCTGTTAAGTTTTGTGTTGTGAAGTTTTCAAGTTTTGGGTAAAGATTCGATGGACTATGGAATAAGGAGTGGCAAGAGCCTAATCTTGGGGATGCCCAAGGCACCCCAAGGAAATATTCAAGGACAACCAAGAGCCTAAGCTTGGGGATGCCCCGGAAGGCATCCCCTCTTTCGTCTTCATTCATCGCTAACTTTACTTGGAGCTATATTTTTATTCACCACATGATATGTGTTTTTGTTGGATCGTCATTTTATTTTCTTTAGCTTTGCTTGTTGTTTGAATAAAATACCAAGATATGAAAGTCTTAAATGTTAGAGAATCTTCACATAGCTACATAATTATTCGACTACTCATTGATCTTCACTCATACCTTTTGGAGCAGTTTGTCGTTTGCTCTAGTGCTTCACTTATATCTTTTAGAGCACGATGGTAGTTTTATTTTGAAGAAATAGATGAACTCTCATGCTTCACTTATATTATTTTGAGAGTCTTAAATAGCATGGTAATTTGCTTAAATAATCCTAATATGCTTGGTATTCAAGATTAGTAAAAACTTTCTTATGAGTGTGTTGAATACTAAGAAAAGTTTGATGCTTGATAATTGTTTTGAGATATAAAGATGGTGATATTGGAGTCATGCTAGTTGAGTAGTTGTGACTTTGATAAATACTTTTGTTAAAGTTTGTGATTCCCGTAGCATGCACGTATAGTGAACCGTTATGTGATGAAGTCGGAGCATGATTTATTTATTGATTGTCTTCCTTATGATTGGCGGTCGGGGACGAGCGATGGTCTTTTCCTACCAATCTATCCCCCTAGGAGCATGCGCGTAATACTTTGCTTTGGTAACTTGTAGATTTTTGCAATAAGTATATGAGTTCTTTATGACTAACGTTGAGTCCATGGATTATACACACTCTTCTTCATTCCACCATTGCTAGTCTCTCTAAATACCGCACACCTTTCGCCGGTATCATACACCCACCATATACCTTCCTCAAGACAGCCACCATACCTACCTATCATGGCATTTCCATAGCCATTCCGAGATATATTGCCATGCAACTTTCCACCGTTCCGTTTATTATGACACGCTCCATCATTGTCATATTGCTTTGCATGATCATGTAGTTGACATCGTATTTGTGGCAAAGCCACCGTTCATAATTCTTTCATACATGTCACTCATGAGTCATTGCACATCCCGGTACACCGCCGGAGGCATTCATATAGAGTCATATTTTGTTCTAAGTATCGAGTTGTAATTCATGAGTTGTAAGAAAATAAAGGTGTGATGATCATCATTTTTAGAGCATTGTCCCAAGTGAGGAAAGGATGATGGAGACTATGATTCCCCCACAAGTCGGGATGAGACTCCGGACGAAAAAAATAAAAAAAAGAGAAAAAAAGAGGCCATAAAAAAGAGAAAAGGCCCAAAAAAAGAATAAAAAATTAAAAAAAATGAGAGAAAAAGAGAGAAGGGGCAATGTTACTATCCTTTTACCACACTTGTGCTTCAAAGTAGCACCATGATCTTCATGATAGAGAGTCTCTCATTTTGTCACTTTCATATACTAGTGGGAATTTTACATTATAGAACTTGGCTTGTATATTCCAATGATGGGCTTCCTCAAAATGCCCTAGGTCTTCGTGAGCAAGCGAGTTGGATGCACACCCACTTAGTTTATTTTGTTGAGCTTTCATATACTTATAGCTCTAGTGCATCCGTTGCATGGCAATCCCTACTCACTCACATTGATATCTATTGATGGGAATCTCCATAGCCCGTTGATACGCCTAGTTGATGTGAGACTATCTTCTCCCTTTTTGTCTTCTCCACAACCACCCTTCTATTCCACCCATAGTGCTATATCCATGGCTCACGCTCATGTATTGCGTGAAGATTGAATTTTTTTTAGAATGTCAAAAGTATGAAACAATTGCTTGGCTTGTCATCGGGGTTGTGCATGATTTAAATACTTTGTGTGGTGAAGATAGAGCATAGCCACACTATATGATTTTGTAGGGATAACTTTCTTTGGCCATGTTATTTTGAGAAGACATGATTGCTTTGTTAGTATGCTTGAAGTATTATTATTTTTATGTCAATATGAACTTTTGTCTTGAATCTTTCGGATCTGAATATTCATACCACAATTAAGAAGAACTACATTGAAATTATGCCAAGTAGCATTCCACATCAAAAATTCTTTCTTTTATCATTTACCTACTCGAGGACGAGCATGCATTAAGCTTGGGGATGCTGATACGTCTCCAATGTATCTATAATTTTTGGTTGTTCCATGCTATTTTATTATCCATCTTGGATGTTTATGGGATTTATTTTACACTTTTATATTACTTTTGGGACTAACCTATTGACCCAGAGCCCAGTGCCAGTTCCTGTTTTTTCCCTTGTTTCAGTGTTTCGCAAAAGAGGAATATCAAACGGAGTCCAATTGATCTGAAACTCCACGGAACTTATTTTTGGACCAGAAGAAGCCCACGGAGTACCAGAGTTGCACCAGGGGAGTCCCAGGCTGTCCACGAGGGTGGGGGGCGCACCCACCCCCCTAGGGCGTGCCCCCTGCCTCGTGGACAGCCCGGAGGTCCACCGACGTACTTCTTTCACCCATATATACACACGTACCCTAAAATTTCCGGGGAACAGAATAGATCGGGAGTTCCGCCGCTGCAAGCCTCTGTAGCCACCAAAAGTCAATCGGGACCCTGTTCCGGCACCCTGCCGGAGGGGGAACCCTCACCGGTGGCCATCTTCATCATCCCGACGATCTCCATGACGAGGAGGGAGTAGTTCACCCTCGGGGCTGAGGGTATGTACCAGTAGGTATGTGTTTGATCTCTCTCTCTCTCGTGTTCTTGATTTGGCACGATCTTGATGTATGGTGAGCTTTCCTATTATAGTTGGATCTTATGTTACTTCTCCCCCTCTACTCTCTTGTAACGGATTGAGTTTTCCCTTTGAAGTAATCTTATCGGATTGAGTCTTTAATGATTTGAGAACACTTGATGTATGTCTTGCCGTGCGTATCTGTGGTGACATTGGGATATCACGTGATTCACTTGATGTATGTTTTGGTGATCAACTTGCGGGTTCCGCCCATGAACCTATGCATAGGGGTTGGCACACGTTTTCGTCGTGATTCTCCGGTAGAAACTTTGGGGCACTCTTTGAGGTTCTATGTGTTGGTTGAATAGATGAATCTGAGATTGTGTGATGCATATCGTATAATCATACCCACATATACTTGAGGTGACATTGGAGTATCTAGGTGACATTAGGGTTTTGGTTGATTTGTGTCTTAAGGTGTTATCTAGTACGAACTCTAGGGCTGTTTGTGACACTTATAGGAATAGCCCAACAGATTGATTGGAAAGAATAACTTTGAGGTGGTTTCGTACCCTACCATAATCTCTTCGTTTGTTCTCCGCTATTAGTGACTTTGGAGTGACTCTTTGTTGCATGTTGAGGGATAGTTATATGATCCAATTATGTTATTATTGTTGAGAGAACTTGCACTAGTGAAAGTATGAACCCTAGGCCTTGTTTCCTAGCATTGCAATACCGTTTACGCTCACGTTTATCATTAGTTACCTTGCTGTTTATATATTTTCAGTTTACAAAATCCTATATCTACCATCCATATTGCACTTGTATCACCATCTCTTCGCCGAACTAGTGCACCTATACAATTTACCATTGTATTGGGTGTGTTGGGGACACAAGAGACTCTTTGTTATTTTGTTGCAGTGTTGCTTGAGAGAGACCATCTTCATCCTACGCCTCCCACAGATTGATAAACCTTAGGTCATCCAATTGAGTGAAATTTGCTATTGTCCTACAAAGCTCTGCACTTGGAGGCCCAACAACGTCTACAAGAAGAAGGTTGTGTAGTAGACATCAAGCAGCAGCACTGATTTCGCAAGATTCAGCATCGGTAATAGGAGCAATCGGGGTGCTAAGAAAATCATTGTTGTTGGTATTGGAAAAGTAACACAATTTAGTATTATTTTGAGCCATCGTGACAAGCAAGCAATCCAACACACAAGCAAACAAGAAGCAAGCGAAAAAGGGGCGAACAGAAAGAGAGGGCGAATAAAACGGCAAGGGTGAAGTGGGGGAGAGGAAAACGAGAGGCAAATGGCAAATTATGTCATGCAAGAGTTTGTGATGGGTACTTGGTATGTCTTGACTTGTGCGTAGACTCCCCGGCAACGGCGCCAGAAATCCTTCTTGCTACCTCTTGAGCATGCGTTGGTTTTCCCTTGAAGAGGAAAGGGTGATGCAACAAAGTAGCGTAAGTATTTCCATCAGTTTTTGAGAACCAAGGTATCAGTCCAGTAGGAGGCCACACGCAAGTCCCTCGTACCTACACAAACAAATAAGAACCTTGCAACCAACGCGATAAAGGGGTTGTCAATCCCTTCGCGGCCACTTGCAAAAGTGAGATCTAATAGAGATGATAAGATAATATTTTTGGTATTTTTATGATAAAGTAAAGATTTCAAAATAAACGGCGACAGAAATAGCTAGTTGACGGGAGATTAATATGATGGAAAATAGACCCGGGGGGCATAGGTTTCACAAGTGGCTCCTCTCAAGATAGCTTAAGTATTACGGTGGGTGAACAAATTATTGTCGAGCAATTGATAGAAAAGTGCACAGTCATGAGAATATTTAGGCATGATGATGTATATAGGCATCACGTCCGCGACAAGTAGACCGAAACGATTCTGCATCTACTACTATTACTCCACACATCGACCACTATCCAGCATGCATCTAGAGTATTAAGTTCATAAGAATAGAGTAACGCATTAGGCAAGATGACATGATGTAGAGGGATAAACGCAAGAAATATGATATAAACCCCATCTTTTTATCCTCGATGGCAACAATACGATACATGCCTTGCTGCCCTCATCCACCGGAAAGGACACTGCAAGATTGAACCCAAAGCTAAGCACTTCTCCCATTGCAAGAAAGATCAATCTAGTAGGCTAAACCAAACTGATAATTCGAAGAGACTTGCAAAGATAACAAATCATACATAAAAGAATTCAGAGGAGATTCAAATATTGTTCATAGATAATATTGATCATAAACCCACAATTCATCGGATCTCGCCAAACACACCGCAAAAAGAGTTACATCGAATAGATCTCCAAGAAGATCGAGGAGAACTCTGTATTGAGATCCAAAGAGAGAGAAGAAGCCATCTAGCTAATAACTATGGACTCGAAGGTCTGAGGGAAACTACTCACACATCATCGGAGAGGCTATGGTGTTGATGTAGAAGCCCTCCATGATCGATTCCCCCTCCGGGGGAGCACCGAAAAGGCCCCAAGATGGGATCTCACAGGTATAGAAGGTTGCGGCGGTGGAAATAGGGTTTCATGGTGCTCCTGGATGTTTTCGGGGTATATGGGTATATATAGGAGGAAGAAGTAGGTCGGTGGAGCTGCGAGGGGCCCACAAGGGTGGGGGCGCGCCCAGGGGGGTAGGCGTGCCTCCCTGCCTCGTGGCCTCCTCGCTTCTTTCTTGACATCCACTCCAAGTCCTCTGCATCACGTTTGTTCCAAAAATCACTCTCCCGAAGGTTTCATTCTGTTTGGATTCCGTTTGATATTCCTTTTCTGCGAAACACTGAAATAGGAAAAAAAGCAATTTGCACTGGGCCTTGGGTTAGTAGGTTAGTCCCAAAAATAATATAAAAGTGTATAATAAAGCCCATTAAATATCCAAAACAGATAATATAATAGCATGGAACAATCATAAGTTATAGATACGTTGGAGACGTATCAAGCCTAAGCTTGGGGATGCTTTAGGCACCCCAAGGTAAAATTCAAGGACAACCAAAGTTTGCTTGGGGATGCCCTTAAGGCATCCCTCTTTGTCTTTGTCTATCAGTAACTTTACTTGAGGCTATATTTTTATTCACCACATGATATGTGTTTTGCTTGGAGTGTCTTGTGTGATTTGAGTCTTTGCTTTTTAGTTTACCACAATCATCCTTGCTGTACACACATTTTGGGAGAGACACACATGAATTGGAATTTATTAGAATACTCTATGTGCTTCACTTATATCTTTTGAGCTAGATAATTTTGCTCTAGTGCTTCACTTATACCTTTTTAGAGCACGGTGGTGGTTTTATTTTATAGAAATTATTGATCTCTCATGCTTCACTTATATTTTTTTGAGAGTCTTTTAGAACAGCATGGTAATTTTCTTTGGCTATAAAATTAGTCCTAATATGATAGGCATCCAAGATGGGTATAATAAAAACTTTCATATAGAGTGCATTAAATACTATGATACTTGATAGTTGTTTTTAGATATAAAGGTGGTAATGTTAGAGTCATGCTAGTTGGGTAATTGTGGAATTGAGAAATACTTGTGTTGAGGATTGCAAGTCCCGTAGCATGCACGAATGGTAAACACTGTGTGACAAATTTGAAGCATGGGGTGTTCTTTGATTGCTTTCCTTATGAGTGGCGGTCGGGGATGAGCGATGGTCTTTTCCTACCAATCTATCCCCCTAGGGGCATGCGTAGTAGTACTTTGCTTCGAGGCTAATAAACTTTTGCAATAAGTATATGAGTTATTTATGACTAATGTGAGTCCATGGATTATACGCACTCTTACCTTTTCGCAATTTCCTAGCCTCTACGGTACCATTGCCCTTTCTCACCTCAAGAGTTGGTGCATGACCATAAAGATATTATTCATATAAATAGAACAACCATTATTCTCTGATTTAAATGAATGACCGTCTCACATCAAATAAGATCCAGATATAATGTTCATGCTTGACGCTAGCACCAAATAACAATTATTCAGGTCTAAAACTAATCCCGAAGGTAGATGTAGAGGTAGCATGCCGGCGGCGATCACATCGACTTTGGAACCATTTCCAACGCGCATCGTCACCTTGTCCTTAGCCAATCTTCACTTAATCCGTAGCCCCTGTTCCGAGTTGCAAGTATTAGCAACAGAATCAGTATCAAATACCCAGGTGCTACTGCAAGCATAAATAAGGTACACATCAATAACATGTATATAAAATATACCTTTTACTTTGCCATCCTTCTTCTCCGCCAAATACTTGGGGCAGTTCCGCTTCGAGTGACCAGTCCCTTTGTAGTAGAAGCACTCAGTCTCAGGCTTAGGTCCAGACTTGGGCTTCTTCACTTGAGCAGCAACTTGCTTGCCGTTCTTCTTGAAGTTCCCCTTCATCCCTTTACCCTTTTTCTTGAAACTGGTGGTCTTGTTGACCATCAACACTTGATGCTCCTTCTTGATTTCTACGTCTGCAGCCTTTAGCTTTGCGAAGAGCTCGGGAATAGTCTTATCCATCCCTTGCATATTATAGTTCATCACGAAGCTTTTGTAGCTTGGTGGCAGTGATTGAAGAACTCCGTCAATGACACTATCATCAGGAAGATTAACTCCCAGTTGAGTCAAGTGGTTGTGGTACCCAGACATTCTGAGTATATGTCAACTGATAGAACTATTCTCCTCCATTTTGCAGCTATAGAACTTATTGGAGACTTCATATCTCTCAATCCGAGCATTTTCTTGAAATATTAACTTCAACTCCTGGAACATCTCATATGCTCCATGACGTTTAAAACATCGTTGAAGTCCCGGTTCTAAGCCGTAAAGCATGGCACACTGAACTATCGAGTAGTCATCAGTTGTGCTCTGCCAGACGTTCATAACATCTGGTGTTGCTCCTGCAGCGGGTTTGTCACCTAGCGGTGCTTCCAGGATGTAATTCTTTTGTGCAGTAATGAGGATAATCCTCAAGTTACGGACCCATTCCGTGTAATTTCTACCATCATCTTTCAACTTAGCTTTCTCTAGGAATGCATTTAAATTCAACGGAACAACAACACGGGCCATGTATCTACAACAACGTAGATATGCAAAATACTATCAGGTACTAAGTTCATGATAAATTAAAGTTCAATTAAGCATATTACTTAAGAACTCCCACTTAGATAGACAACCCTCTAATCATCTAAGTGATCACGTGATCCATATCAACTAAACCATGTCCGATCATCACGCGAGATGGAGTAGTTTTCAATGGTGAACATCACTATGTTGATCATATCTACTATATGATTCACGCTCTACCTTGCGGTCTCAGTGTTCCGAGGCCATATCTACATATGCTAGGCTCGTCTAGTTTAACCCAAGTATTCTGCATGTGCAAAACTGGCTTGCACCCGTTCTATGTGAACGTAGAGCTTATCACACCCGATCATCACGTGGTGTCTCGGCACGACGAACTGTAGCAATGGTGCATACTCAGGGAGAACACTTATACCTTGAAATTTAATGAGAGATCATCTTATAAGGCTACCACCGAACTAAGCAAAATAAGATGCATAAAGGATAAACATCACATGCAATCAATATAAGAGATATGATATGGCCATCATCATCTTGTGCCTTTGATCTCCATCTCCAAAGCACAGTCATGATCACCATCGTCACCGGTGCGACACCTTGGTCTCCATCGTAGCATCGTTGTCGTATCACCAACTATTGCTTCTACGACTATCGATACCGCTTAGTGATAAAGTAAAAACAATTACAGGGCGATTGCATTGCATACAATAAAGCGACAACCATATGGCTCCTACCAGTTGCCGATAACTCTGTTACAAAATCATCTCATACAATAAAATTTACCATCATGTCTTGACCATACCACATCACAACATGCCCTGCAAAAACAAGTTAGACGTCCTCTACTTTGTTGTTGCAAGTTTTACGTGGATGCTATGGGCTGAGCAAGAACCGTTCTTACCTACGCATCAAAACCACAATGACTTTTCGTTAAGTGTGCTATTTTAACCTTCAACAAGGACCAGGCGTAGTCACACTCGATTCAACTAAAGTTGGAGAAACTGACACCTGCCAGCCACCTGTGTGCAAAGCACGTCGGTAGAACCAGTCTCGCGTAAGCGTATGCGTAATGTCGGTACGGGCCGCTTCATCCAATAATACCGCCGAATCAAAGTATGACATGCTGGTAAACAATATGACTATTATCGCCCACAACTCTTTGTGTTCTATTCGTGCATATAACATCTACGCATAGACCTGGCTCGGATGCCACTATTGGGGAACGCGGTAATTTCAAAATTTTCCTACGCACACACAAGATCCATCTAGGTGATGCATAGCAACGAGAGAGGAGAGTTTTGTCTACGTACCCTTGTAGACCGAAAGCAGAAGCGTTATGACAAAGCGGTTGATGTAGTCGTACGTCTTCACGATCCGACCGATCCTAGTACCGAAAGTACGACACCTCCGTGATCTGCACACGTTCAGCTCGGTGATGTCCCATGAACTCTAGATCGAGTTGAGGTCGAGGGAGAGTTTCATCAGCATGACGGTGTGATGAGGGTGATGATAAATTTACCGACGCTGGGCTTCGCCTAAGCACTACAACGGTATGACCGAGGTGGAAATCTGTGGAGGGGGGCACCGCACACGGCTAAACAATCAACTTGTGTTTGTATCGGGTGCCCCCTTCCCCCGTATATAAAGGAGTGGAGGAGGGGAGGGCCGGCCCTCTCATGGCGCGCCCAAGGGGGGAGTCCTACTCCCAGTGGGAGTAGGATTCCCCCTTCCCTAGTAGGAGTAGGAGAAGAAGGAAGGAGGAGAGAGGGAGAAGGAAAGGGGGCCCGACCCCCACCCCATTTCGGATTGGGCTTGGGGGGGGCGCCCCCACCTTGGCCTCCTCCTCCTCTCTCCCACTAAGGCCTAATAAGGCCCATACACTCCACGGGGGGTTCCTGTAACCCCCTGGTACTCCGGTAAATGCCCGAACTCATCCCGAACCCTTCCGATGTCCAAACATAGCCTTCCAATATATCGATCTTTATGTATCGACCATTTCGAGACTCCTCGTTATGTCCGTGATCATATACGGGACTCCGAACTACCTTCGGTACATCAAAACACATAAACTCATAATACCGATTGTCACCGAACGTTAAGCGCGCGGACCCTACGAGTTCGAGAACTATGTAGACATGACCGAGAATCACTTCCCGTCAATAACCAATAGCGGAACCTAGATGCTCATATTGGTTCCTACATATTCTACGAAGATCTTTATCGGTCAAACCGCATAACAACATACGTTGTTCCCTTTGTCATCGATATGTTACTTGCCCGAGATTCGATCGTCGGTATCTCAATACCTAGTTCAATCTCATTACCGGCAAGTCTCTTTACTCGTTCCGTAATGAATTATCCCACAACTAACTAATTAGTCACATTGCTTGCAAGGCTTATAGTGATGTGCACTACCGAGAGGGCCCAGAGATACCTCTCCGACAATCGGAGTGACAAATCCTAATCTCGATCTATGCCAAATCAACAAACACCATCGGAGACACATATAGAGCATCTTTATAATCACCCAGTTACGTTGGGACATTTGATAGCACACAAAGTGTTCCTCCGGTATTCGGGAGTTGCATAATCTCATAGTCATAGGAACATGTATAAGTTATGAAGAAAGCAATAGCAACAAACTAAACGATCATCATGCTAAGCTAAGGGATGGGTCAAGTCAATCACATTATTCTCTAATGATGTGATCCCGTTCATCAAATGACAACTCTTGTCCATGGCTAGGAAACTTAACCATCTTTGATTAACGAGCTAGTCAAGTAGAGGCATACTAGTGACACTCTGTTTGTCTATATATTTTCACATGTCCTAAGTTTCCGGTTAATACAATTCTAGCATGAATAATAAAAAATTATCATGATATAAGGAAATATAAATAACAACTTTATTATTGCCTCTAGGGCATATTTCCTTCAGTAATTTACCGAGGGCTCATTTTCTTCACATCAATCTTCTCGACTATATGACTTCAGCAAATATAGCACGTTCATCTCGGCAACGTAGATATACTTCGGTGAAGTTCCTCAAACTCAGAACTAGGGACATCATTCTCTTCGGTTGTGTATGGAATTTTTCTCTTTGTATGCACTAGCAAACAAATCAGTCCATGCATGTTTCTGTCAACAATATCCAAAACATAAGGTAGGCAGATATTGTTGTTGGTAAACATAGCATGCAATTTTAAAAAAATTCTATGCTCACGCAAGATCTATCTAGGAGATGCATAGCAATGAGAGAGGGAGACTGTGTCCATGTACCCTCGTAGACCGAAAGCGGAAGCGTTTGACAACGCGCTTGATGTAGTCGAACTTCTTCTTGTTCCGACCGATCAAGCACCGAACGTACGTCACCTCCGAGTTCTGCACACGTTCAACTCGATGACGTCCCTCAAACTATTGATCCAGCAAAGTGTCGAGGGAGAGTTTCGTCAGCACGACAGCGTGGTGACAGTGATGGTGAAGTGATCCGCGTAGGGCTTCGCCTAAGCACTACGACAATATGACTGGAGGCGTAAACTGTGGAGGGGGGGTGTCGGTGTACAAAAGTAGGGGCTCTCCTTTTTACCCCTTTACTTGTGCACGGGCAGTCGGAGCCGCGCCCACGGCCACACTGAGCAGGGAAGAAGAGGAAAGCCGGAGCGCAAGGAAAACCAAAGCAACGCCAAGACCAGAGACATGAAGAGCAAGAGGGCAAGGTGGACTCCCCCGGCAAGACCCCTGCCGAGGCGACTTCCGCGGCCTCGGCGAGAGCCTTGCCGGGGCAACTTGCCCAACACCAGCAGAGCGAGCCACCCTTGAGCCCGAGGGTTCCAACGCCACCAATAACTACATTGGAACTAGAAGACGACGATCCTCGGCAGGATCCTAGCCGAGGAAATCCACGAGACCCCCCGCCAAGACCCTTGCCGGGGGCGACCACGATGCCACGGCAAGACCCTTGCTGGGGCCCCAGCAAGGCCCTTGCCGAAGACACCTATGGGGCCGCAGCCAGGCCCGCGTCTGCCAAGACTCCACCGTCGTTCCCATGCAGCGGCCAGCCCAACCAGCTGGGCAGGCACCTGCGTGGCGACGTGCGGCTTCAGGCCAACTAAGCAAACACCTATGTGGTGGCATGCAGATCTTCGTGAAGGCCATACCACACGCCATCTCAGCAGCCTGCCAACCTACGTGGTGCTGCATACCCCGTTGGCCTGGACGCGCTTCGGAGCAAGACAGAGCGGCAACGGATGGGACAGACCTTGTTCCCGTCCCCGATAAAGCAACGAGACACCTAAGGAGCGCATTTAATGCGTCTTGTCACGTAATAACATGCGATAAGCTTGTGTACTGTACACCTTTCCACCTCCTGTGTGCCATTGTGGCAACCCCTTTTTGTCTATAAAAGGAGGCCCGAGGCGTCCAGGAGAGGGATTCGGATCTTTTGGACTAGGCACGCACGGTAGCTAGTTCAAGAACTCAAGAACACTCAAATACATACACCAAAGAAGGACTAGGGTTTTACGCATCCTCGCAGCCCAAACTGGGGTAAACGATCCTTGTGCTGTCTCCTAGACCTGTTCTTTGCACAGCCTCGCGTCCGCCAACCGTAGAAGGGGTTCCAGTGATCCCATAGGTGTCGTTTCCACTGACATCTTTGGCACGCTAGGTAGGGGGCACAGTTGTGGAAATCTGGTCTGGTTGGAGCAGTGGCTTCATCATGGTCGTTGTTCCAAGGAAGAAGACGACCAAATGGGCGGCGTCGCCTGTGGATGCGGTGAAGGCTCACGCCACGACAGAAAAGCTAAGTCACGCGAAATCTCGTTCTTTGTATGGGAAACCTGCACGCAATGGGACCCTTCCGTTATGGGAAACGCCCTTGCTTCTGTCTCGAGCCCGCTCGACAGTTCATGCGGCCGCGCTAGTGGCAGCGAGGTGGCCTACCAGTTGCCAGTAGCGCTCTTGTCCTGCTTCGAGTCCGCTCGACAGTTCAAGCGACAGCTCTGGCAGCGGCAATGTGGTTTGCCTGGCAGCAAGCGCCCTCCCGGCAAGGTGCTAAGGATCCGTCCTTAAAACACCATGGCATGGGTTTACGCGCCGGCAGCCTTATCTCAACAAGCGTAGGGTACGAACATACAAGGGGAGATCTAACGGGAAGATAGCATGCATAATATTTAAGGTGCTGCAAAGTTATATTACATCAATTGTTGCTGCGTTTCTAACTAAGGATATAAATTGTTTTGGTCACGATCCTGCAGCGGCGATGAAAAACGGGGTGCCTAGTCCCGGCGCTGGCCTTCTACCCTCTGGATTCCGTCGATGCGACTGATGATGGGCTTGATACGCTCCTCGAGCATCGCGAGGTCCACATCCTCCGGCAAGCTCTCCAGCGCGGCGTCGAAGTCGAGGTTGGGGTTCCAGTGCGCCACCTTGGTGAGGACCTTGGTCATGGCACCCCGGCAAAGCCTCTGGGCCTCATCGGCCAGAGAACCCGCCCGGTTGCAGCATAACTACTCCAGGGCCCTGAGAACGCCCTCAAAGAACAAGGTCAGCTTGGCGTTGGGACTTACGTTCGGCTCCGGGACGTACCTCATGTTTGGCATCCCCATGGTAGCCAGCTGCATGGTGATCCTGCCGGCGACGTCCTCGAGGCGGCTGATCCAGAGGTTCTCGCCCTTCATGTAATCCGCGTGGTTGGCGGCCTCGTTCTTCCGCAGCTACCTCTCCTTCTCGAGATTCTTGGTCAGAGTCTCCTCCCGGGCCCTGGCCCTCGAAAGCGTCTCCTCAAGACCCTCCAGCTTCAGCTTCAGGTCTTTGATGGAGTCATTGGCCATGGAGAGCTGCTCGGCCTTGCCGAGGACTGCAGCCTGCGCCTCGGTCAGAGCACCGTTGAGCGTGTTCTTCTCCTTCGCCAGCGTCAGGGCCTGGTCCTTCAGCCCGTCCCGCTCCACCTCCAGCTCTCTTACCTTGCTGGCATGGACCAGGGCTTGGGCATCGAGCACGTCCTTGTGCCTCTGCCCCAGCTCCTTGGTCCGCTGCACGACAAGCTTCTCCACCTCCTCATCCTTGCCGCGGAGTGTTGCGACAAGCTTCTCCTCGCGAGCGGCAAGGTCCTCCTCCTAGGAGTTCAGCACGGCCTGGTGCTGGTGCCGAGCGGCCTCATCCTAGGCGGCATGCTGCTTCGCCAGCTCCTGGGCCTTCTCGATATCGGCCTGCTTCATGACAAGCTCCAGCTTGCGCTCAGCCAGCACGTCCTGGGCGGCCTTCAAGTCCTTGTGGGCCTGGCGGAACCAAGCCTGCGCCTCGGCGACGCGCTCCTCGAGGTCCACCTCCGCCTTGTCCACCACCACCATCCTGGACTTGGCCTTGTCTAGGCGGGCATGGTGAAGCGCCTGGAACTTCTGAGAGTTGGCGCTCATGGCCTGAAGGAGCCGCTCTTCCTGGGTGCTGCCGCCACCGGCGCTCGGTTCGTCGACAACCTCGAGCCCGGCAGCGGCGAGCACCTCGTCATTGAACACCTCCCCTTCGGTGGGCGCCCCAGTGCTCACCGTCCCTGGGAGGTGGATGAACAGGTCTTTGCTCACCCTCAGGTACCTGCCCGAGCCAGAGGTAGCGGAGGAGGAAGGTTGGTCATCGACCGCGCCCTCCTCGGCAGCAGCCTTGCCAGCCTCCCCGGCAGGCCCCTTGCTGGCCTCCTCAGCAGCGGCTTTGCCGGTCTCCCCGACCGGCTCCTTGGCGGCATCCTCAGCAGCACCCTTGGCGGCCTCTTCGGCGCTGATCTTGTTGGCCTCGGCCTTGGAGTCCCTGACGACCTCCCCGATGACAGTATCGATGTCCTCCTGGTCTGCCGAGGGAGCACCTAGATGCCAAGAGGAGGGTGAGGCAAGGTCAAGACCAAAGTCCAAAATAAGAAGGAAAGGCAGGGACGGGAAGCGAGCAGACTTACTGATGTCTACTACGCAACCTTCTTCTTGTAGACATTGTTGGGCCTCCAAGTGCAGAGGTTTGTAGGACAGTAACAAATTTCCCTCAAGTGGATGACCTAAGGTTTATCAATCCGTGGGAGGCGTAGGATGAAGATGGTCTCTCTCAAGCAACCCTGCAACCAAATAACAAAGAATCTCTTGTGTCCCCAACACACCCAATACAATGGTAAATTGTATAGGTGCACTAGTTCGGCGAAGAGATGGTGATACAAGTGCCATATGGATGGTAGATATAGATTTTTGTAATCTGAAAATATAAAAACAGCAAGGTAACTAAAGATAAAAGTGAGCGTAAACGGTATTGAAATGCGTTGAAACAAGGCCTAGGGTTCATACTTTCACTAGTGCAAGTTCTCTCAACAACAATAACATAGTTGGATCATATAACTATCCCTCAACATGCAACAAAGAGTCACTCCAAAGTCACTAATAGCGGAGAACAAACGAAGAGATTATGGTAGGGTACGAAACCACCTCAAAGTTATTCTTTCCAATCAATCCGTTGTGCTATTCCTATAAGTGTCACAAACAGCCCTAGGGGGATAGATTGGTAGGGAAAGACCATCGCTCGTCCCCGACCGCCACTCATAAGGAAGACAATCTATAAATAAATCATGCTCCGACTTCATCACATAACGGTTCACCATAAGTGCATGCTACGGGAATCACAAACTTTAACACAAGTATTTGTCAAATTCACAACTACTCAACTAGCATGACTCTAATATCACCATCTTTATATCTCAAAACAATTATCAAGCATCAAACTTCTCATAGTATTCAACACACTCATAAGAATTTTTCTTTTACTAATCTTGTATGACTATTATTGTTAAAGCAAACTACCATGCTGTTTTGTAGGACTCTCAAAATAATCTAAGTGAAGCGTGAGAGATCAATAGTTTCTATAAAACAAATCCACCACCATGCTCTAAAAGATATAATTGAAGCACTAGAGCAAACGACAAACTACTCTGAAAGATATAAGTGAAGATCAATGAGTAGCCGAATAATTATGCAACTATGTGAAGACTCTCCCATTTAATAATTTCAGATCTTGGTATTTTATTCAAACAGCAAGCAAAGATAAAAAAAATAAAATGACGCTCCAAGCAAAACACATATCATGTGGTGAATAAAAATATAGCTCCAAGTAAAGTTACCGATGAACGAAGACGAAAGAGAGGATGCCTTCCGGGGCATCCCCAAGCTTAGGCTCTTGGTTATCCTTGAATATTACCTTGGGGTGCCCTGGGAATCCCCAAGCTTAGGCTCTTGCCACTCCTTATTTCATAGTACATCGAATCTTTACCCAAAACTTGAGAACTTCACAACACGAAACTCAACAGAAAACTCGTAAGCTCCGTTAGCGAAAGAAAACAAAACACCACTTCAAGTTACTGTAATGAACTCATTCTTTATTTATATTGGTGTTAAACCTACTTTATTCCTACTTCTCTATGGTTTATAAACTATTTTACTAGCCATAGATTCATCAAAATAAGCAAACAACACATGAAAACCAGAATCTGTCAAAAACAGAACAGTCTGTAGTTATCTGTATCAAACGTATACTTCTGGAACTCCAAAAATTCCAAAATAAATTGTTGGACCTGAGTAATTTTCCTAGTAATCATCTGCAAAAAGAATCAACTAAATAGCACTCTCCAGTAAAAAGTTGAAGCAAATCTCGTGAGCGCTAAAGTTTCTGTTTTTTACAGCATCATCATAAAGACTTCACCCAAGTCTTCCCAAAGGTTCTACTTGGCACAAACACTAATTAAAACACAAAACCACATCTATACAGAATCTAGATGAATTATTTATTTCTAAACAGAGCCAAAAATCAAGAAACTAAAATAAAATTGGGTTGCCTCCCAACAAGCGCTAACGTTTAACGCCCCTAGCTAGGCATGATGATTTCAATGATGCTGACATAAAAGGTAAGAATTGAAACATAAAGAGAGCATCATGAAGAATATGACTAGCAAATTTATGTCTAACCCACTTCCTATGCATAGGGATTTTGGGAGCAAACAACTTATGGGAACAAGAATCAACTTGCATAGGAAGGTAAAACAAGCATAACTTCAAGATTTTAAGCACATAGAGAGGAAACTTGATATTATTGCAATTCCTACAAGCATATATTCCTCCCTCATAATAATTTTCAGTAGAATCATGAATGAATTCAACAATATAACCAGCACATAAAGCATTCTTTTCATGATCTACAATCATAGAAAATTTACTACTCTCCACATAAGCAAAATTCTTCTCATTCGGGATAGTGGGAGCAAACTCAACAAAATAACTATCATGTGATTGAAAATTAAGATCAAGATGACAAGTTTCATGGTTATCATTATTCTTTAAAGCATACGTGTCATCACAATAATCATCATAGATAGGAGGCATGCTTTCATCATAGTAAATTTGCTCATCAAAACTTGGGGGACTAAACATATCTTCTTCATCAAACATAGCATCCCCAAGCTTGTGGCTTTGCATATCGTTAGCATAATGGGTATTCAAAGAATTCATACTAACAACATTGCAATCATGCTCATCATTCACATATTTTATGCCAAGCATTCTATGTAATTCTTCTTCTAGTACTTGAGCACAATTTCCTTCCCATCATTTTCACGAAAGACATTAAAAAGATGAAGCATATGAGGCATCCTTAATTTCATTTTTTGTAGTTTTCTTTTATAGACTAAACTAGTGATAAAACAAGAAACAAAAAGATTTGATTGCAAGATCTAAAGATATACCTTCAAGCACTCACCTCCCCGGCAACGGCGCCAGAAAAGAGCTTGATGTCTACTACGCAACCTTCCTCTTGTAGACGTTGTTGGGCCTCCAAGTGCAGAGGTTTGTAGGACAGTAGAAAATTTCCCTCAAGTGGATGACCTAAGGATTATCAATCCGTGGGAGGCGTAGGATGAAGATGGTCTCTCTCAAGCAACCCTGCAACCAAATAACAAAGAGTCTCTTGCGTCCCCAACACACCCAATACAATGGTAAATTGTATAGGTGCACTAGTTCGGCGAAGAGATGGTGATGCAAGTGCAATATGGATGGTAGATATAGATTTTTGTAATCTGAAAATATAAAAACAGCAAGGTAACTAATGATAAAAGTGAGCGTAAACGGTATTGCAATGCGTTGAAACAAGGCCTAGGGTTCATACTTTCACTAGTGCAAGTTCACTCAACAATAATAACATAGTTGGATCATATAACTATCCCTCAACATGCAACAAAGAGTCACTCCAAAGTCACTAATAGCGGAGAACAAACGAAGAGATTATGGTAGGGTACGAAACCACCTCAAAATTATTCTTTCCAATCAATCCGTTGGGCTATTCCTATAAGTGTCACAAAGAGCCCTAGAGTTCGTACTAGAATAACACTTTAAGACACAAATCAACCAAAACCCCAATGTCATCTAGATACTCCAATGTCACCTCAAGTATCCGTGGGTATGATTATATGATATGCATCACACAATCTCAGATTCATCTATTCAACCAACACATAGAACCTCAAAGAGTGCCCCAAAGTTTCTACCGGAGAATCAAGACGAAAACGTGTGCCAACCCCTATGCATGGGTTCATGGAACCCGCAAGTTCATCACCAAAACATACATCAAGTGAATCACGTGATATCCCATTGTCACCACAGATACGCACGGCAAGACATACATCAAGTGTTCTCAAATCATTAAAGACTCAATCTGATAAGATTACTTCAAAGGGAAAACTCAATCCATTACAAGAGAGTAGAGGGGGAGAAGCAACATAAGATCCAACTATAATAGCAAAGATCGCGATACATCAAGATCGTGCCAAATCAAGAACACGAGAGAGAGAGATCAAACACATAGCTACTGGTACATACCCTCAGCCCCGAGGGTGAACTACTCCCTCCTCGTCATGGAGAGCACCGGGATGATGAAGATGGCCACCGGTGAGGGTTCCCCCCTTCGGCAGGGTGCCGGAACAGGGTCCCGATTGACTTTTAGTGGCTACAGAGGCTTGCGGCGGCGGAACTCCCGATCTATTCTGTTCCCCGATAGTTTTAGGGTACGTGGGTATATATGGGTGAAAGAAGTACGTCGGTGGACCTCCGGGCTGTCCACGAGGCAGGGGCGCCCTAGGGGTGGGCGCCCCCACCTCGTGGGCAGCCCGACTCTCTCGCCAAGCACTTCAAGTTTTTCCAGTAGCTTTCCTTCCAAAAATAACTTCTCCAGTTGATTTCATTCCATTTTGACTCCGTTTTATATCCCTTTTCTTTGAAACACTGAAATAGGCAAAAAATCAGCAATTCTGGGTTGGGCCTCCGGTTAATAGGTTAGTCCCAAAAATAATATAAAAGTGGATAATAAAGCCCAATATTGCCCAAAACAGTAGATAATATAGCATGGAGCAATAAAAAATTATAGATACGTTGGAGACGTATCACTTACCCGCACCGGGCTGGGAAGAAGTGACACCCACCCCGCCAACGTTCGTTGCCGGGGTGGAACTACCGACGCCCAAGTTCGTCTCCTCCTCCTCCTCCATGGGCATGGGCTCGGTGGTGGATGCCCTTGCTGGGGACGCCCCTCGGGGCGGCGCGGTCGAGGGGGGCGGCGTGTTGGGGGTGGCCCTCAACGGCTCCTCCTGCTGCTGTTCTTCTCCTGCGAAACCCTTCAAGATCAGCATCAAAGAATGACACCCCAAGGTTCATCAATCACTACAAAAGAAAGACACATCCGTGACATTTTGGGCCGAACAAAAATCTTTTCTATCATACTTATGACACTTCTATGACGATAATTGAGACAAAACCCGGTATCATCATAGATGTGGTGGGGTCCTACTTCTATGACAAAAAATCATGATAGAAAATGGGCTTTTCGTCCTGGGCGGGCCGGAGACGCAGCTGCATGACATTCTTTGGGCCGTCCATGATGGAAAAAACCATGGTAGAAGCGAGGGCGCGGAAATACTGGGGATTCCCCGGTTACGGTGGGTGGTCGGGGGCCGAGCGATGCGCATTTCTCTCGTACGTACGCGCGTGTGTGCGAGGCGTTGGGATCTAACTGAACCCGAATAATTGCACTGCAGGCTACGCGTTACTGAACCCGAGCGATCGATCGATGGCTGTTAATCGAACCCGATCGAAGCGATTCTTCGCCATCGCTGCTAATCGAAGCCGATCGATGCTGCCTCGGATGAACAAAGTGAGCGTTATGCGGGGGGGGGGTTGGATGAACAGTTCCGGTGGGGTGGATGAACAGGACCCGTGGCGCTGCCTCTAGATGAACAAAGGCGTTCTTTGGGGGTTTGATGAACAGTTCCGGTGGGGTGGATGAACAGGACCCCGATCGTTCGAGCCGGTTGGGGCTGGATGAACAGGACCCCGTGGAGGGCAGGATGAACAGGACCACCCTGTGGAGGGCAGGATGAACAGTAGACGATGGAGGGCTGGATGAACAGTAGCCCGTGGAGGGGTGGTTGAACAGGAGTCCCTGGAGAGGGCTGGTTGAACAGTAGCCGGTGGAGTAGCGCGCGGTGGAGGCTGGATGAACAGGAGCCCGTGGATGAACAGTCGCAGGTGGAGGCTGGAGGAGGTCGACGGTGGAAGAACAGTAGCCCGTGGAGGCTGGAGGGAGTCGACGGTGGAGATAAACAGTATCCCGTGGAGTCCCGTTTTGCGGTACGCCACACCCCTCCCGACGAACAGGACCTCCGTTTCGACCATAGCGCTCCAACACAAGTCTGTTTCCTCCGTTTTGCGGTATGCCACACCCCTCCCGATCAACAGGACCCCCATTTCGACCGTAGGAGGTCCGTTTCCTCCGTTTTGCAGTACGCTAGACCCCTCCTGATGAATAGGATCCCGTTTCGAACGTGGTCGGTCGAACACAAGGCCGTTTCCTCCGTTCTGCTGTACGCCAGCCTCGTTTCCATCGGCAGTTCCGTCCAAGCCCTCCCGATGAACACGACAACGCATTCCGTTCCGACCCAGCCGGTTGGCTCCCCATGAACACGATGACGATGCTGTTTCTCCGTTCCGACCCAGCCATGTACACGAGCCCTGGCCGTACGTATGCGCGAGTAGGCGTTCGAGACCCTGCCCGTATGTATGTACGTGGCCGTATTTTCTTTCTTGCACACTGGCCGCTGTACGTACGTGTACATGCTACGTGCGCGCCTCTACGTCGACCAGTATGTACGTACACGTTCGCGACCAGAATGACAACGCTACGTACGCTTTGACTAGGTGGGTCCTGACTGTCAGGCACTTCCTTGCATGCGAAGATGTAGCTGGTGGCTCCCAGCAGTCAGGGGGGCGAATCGTTTTTTTTTGCCCGGACGCACTTCCTTGCGTGCGAAGATGTAGCTGGTAGGTCCCAGCAGTCAAGGGGAAACGTTTTTTTTCCGTGAAATACAGTTGCCCGTCCGGTGGGTCCCTGCTGTCAGGTGGAGGAATAATTATTTTGCCCGTAATAAAGAGGCACTTCCTTGCTGCGGACGTGGACCCAGCTGTCAGCCTCTCCACGTACAGTCCACGTTCGATGGAAGCCGTTCCTTGACCATGTTGACCACGCCGTGCCGAGAGCACCAAGGTGGTTGACGACAGCGAGGCCTAGGAAGGGGACAACATGGAGTCGGGGAAGACGCGACAGTGGAAGCCCGCGTGGAGAGGAGTACGAGGGTTCACTTGTTCGGCTGCGGTGTGAGGCTGCCATCGCCGCAGGGCCTGGCCAGCGGTGGGAATAGTAGGGGGCGGTGAGGCCTCCGCGGCAGCACAGCCGGCCACGGGAGGCAGGAGCATGCGGCATGACCAGCGCTGCTTTGGGCGGCTGGAGCAACAAGACCAGAGGTTGAAGAAGCACTACGGCCGTTGATGGACATCGTACGGTCACTGGAGCTAGAATCGTTCATATTGACTAAGTTGACAAAGCACTCCATCCCCGTCAACTTAGTAGGCCCACAAGTCAGCCTCCCACCAAGGTGGGTCCCAACCAGCAGGGGGAGTATTCATTTTTTGTGCGTAATAAGGAGGCACTTCCGATGGGTCCGAGATGACAGCGGGGGGAATGTTTTTTTTGCGCAATACGGTGGCCCGTCCATGGGTCCCAGCAGTCAGGGGGAAAACATTTTTTTCACGAAATACGGTGGCCCGTCCGGTGGGTCCCTGCTGTCAGGTGGAGGAATCATTATTTTCCGCGTAATAAGGAGGCACTTCCTTGCTGCCGTCGTGGAACCAGCTGTCAGCCTCTCCACGTACATTCCACGTCCGATGGAAGCCGTTCCTTGACCATGTTGACCACGCCGCGCTGAGAGCACCAGGGCGGTGGACGACGGTGAGGCCTAGGAAGGGGACGCCGCGGAGCCAGGGAAGACGCGGCAGTGGAAGCCCGCGCGGAGAGGAGTACGAGGGTTCACTGGTTCGGCTGCCGTCGCCGTGGAATAACAGGGGGTGTGGGTGAGTAGAGGGATGGCCTGGCCAGCGGTGGGAGTAGTAGGGGACAGTGAGGCCTCCGCGGCATCACAGCCAGCCACGGGAGGCAGGAGCATGCGGCACGACCGGCGCTCATTTGGGCGGCTGGAGCAAGAAGACCAGAGGTTGAAGAAGCACTACGACCGTTGGATGGACATCGTACGGTTAGTGCAGCTAGAATCGTTCATATTGACTAAGTTGACAAAGCCCTTGGTACACGTCAACTTAGTAGGCCCACAGGTCAGCTTCCGAAACGGTGCGCCCCAGATGTCAGGGGGAGGAATCATTTTTTGGGCGGGTGAAGCTAGAATATCCGAGATTGAAGAAGAAGCACGGCATCCGTTGGATGGACATCCAATGGCCACTGCTGCTAGAACCGTGTGTTGACTATAATAAGTTGACAAAGCCTTGCATACGCGTCAACTTCTTTTTTTAGGGGACGCGTCAACTTAGTAAGCCCACTAGTGTGTGGGAGAGAACTTATAGCCCATTTGCGATTTGTAAGAATGTACAACCCATTTTTGAATTCTAATGGAATTTACTACATCCCATTTACAGTTTGTTAAAAGTACAGCCCATTTTCTAGCTAGGACAATGATAAATAATTTCAACCAACCGTTCAAGACAGAATTCAATAAAATTTCCCACATTTTGATGGGATCCGAAATATTTTTATCTCGAAATTTCTAATCATATTAAATATAAGTTTGTATTACGTAAAAATCTAACGAAACATTGCGCGTGAAACAATTAAAAATTAAGATTTTCAAAATCCATAAATAATATTTTATAAACTAATTCCGTGCTTGGTGCATTTTTTATAGTTACTGCCCAGTTTTTATAATTACATCCCATTTATTATTTTTAAATCCCATTTTCCTGTTAAGCCTAATGCATCCCTCCTAGGAAAGATTTGCAGCCCAGCGGGGAGGAGAATAACAAGTTGACCTTGCCTGGGTATTCCTCAAAAAAATGTATAGCTGGGCTAGCCATTTTCATCTTGAAAAAAATTAATATCTAGGCTGGATATCTGTCCTGGGCTAGACGGGCCACAGCCCGCCCAGTTAATACCCTGCTCTCCTCTGAACAATAATGAAAACATCGCCAAGAAAAACTCTGCAGTGCTCACGCCTCAAAAACACAAATACTGCTCGAGCTACTTGGTCCCAGCTGTCGGCCGCACCTTGTGCAATTCTCTTGTTTATTGACTACATAGGTTGACAATGGTGTGGGACCGTGATGTCAGGAAACCAGGAGGAAGCAAAAAAATATAGTTGTACATAATAAGGAGGCACTTGCTTACGTACGGCTATGGCCCTAGTGAGTCCCTACTGTCAACCAGTCAAAATAAAGTCATCTCCTGAATCCTCATGTTCATTGACCATGTTAACAATCCTCGGCGCCACGGCGAGCGCAACAACTCAAAGGACGACGGAGAGGGCCTCGTGGGCCCTACGGATGGTCTGATATCGCGCCCGCTGCTCATTAAGGAAGCCAGGATCATCGGACACCTATGAGCAACTTCGAGAGACTGAGACGGCATGAAACGGTAAGGCCGCGCTTGGGAGCTCTGGTTTATTTCACAACTGTATTAAGTTACAAGTGTAATTTACTCGTCATCGGAAACAGCGCGTAAAATACAGGCGTAATGAAACTGAGGGCCCGAGGTCTGTAAGTAAAACCGGTGGGTTACGCGTGTAATTTGAGAGACCGGTTATATTTTACTAGTCCAAATCGACCAACCAAGCGCTTCGCCCGAGACCATCTGCTTTTATTTACAAGCGTCAGTTTTACAAGCGGTTTTGGTTGGAAAACGACGATCCAATCATGGCCTAAGATGATGAGTTGGTCGGAAGATCATATGGTTTCACGTCTAACCTACCCGACTTGTCGTATAGGCTATGAATGAAACATAAGACAATGAACTTCTTAAGCACGGAAACAACAAAAGAAGATGATCTTCCTAACAAGGAAATCACTGGCATTAGATCGACATGCAAAACAATATGAAGCATTATTCACAGGAGGCACGATAACCAGCTCGTGATGCCGCATGCACAACATTCCAAGCTCAACTTTGCAATCAAACATAAGGCCTGGCATTACATAGACAATATTCAGAACAAACTCTTAAAATATCTTACATAAGTCAACATTCATGTGACTATGCATCTCAGCAGAGTAAATATTTACTTCTGAACTGAAGACAGGAATAGGAAAAAATGATCGACGTTGCTCACAGCAAAAGGCGTCCCACTCAAAAATATCAAATGCATGTCTTCTGGCTAACATCAATCAAAAAAAATTGAAAAGGTTTTCCAATTTCAATATATTAAACTAATGTCAACTTTGACAAGCTTTTCCCATTCAAAATATGTAATGCCTATGATTGTGGAACGGGCAGGGTTTGTCATCAGTTTGTCATCTGATAGTCCGGTGGCTCAAGGTGACGACGAATGATTAGAGAACTATTCGATGTATTGTGCATGATGAAGTATTATTATGGAGGACACGAACCATCTGAACATTTTGTGCAGTTCCACTAAAAGCAAGCTGAGCATCCCTGTGGATTTCTTATTTATAAGCTGCCGGAAAACAAAGACACATCAGCACATACATGAATATTGGCCCCAGTGTCAACCCATCAATCGGTGGACTAACAAACTGAAAGTACGGTATACAGATTACCATACCCAGATGCCCCATCGTTGTTGCTTAGAGGGACATTGACAGACTTGGAGTCCTGTACTGGCTTCTTGGTACTTTTTTGGGCACTTGTTTGCCCAGTGTTCCTCCGAACCACAAGTAAAGCAGCCATCTCTCCTTTTGTCTTTCTTCTTACCCTTCTTAATGGCCGACGCTGGCAGCACCATTCAAACATATAGTCCGGTGGCTCAAGGTGACGATGAATGATTAGAGAACCATTCGATGTATTGTGCATGATGAAGTATTATGGAGCACACAAACCATCTGGACATTTTGTGTAGTTCCACTAAAATCAAGCTGAGCATCCCTGTGGATATCGTATTTATATGCTGCAAGAAAACAAAGACACAGCAGCACACACATGAACATTGGCCCCAATGTCAACCCACCAATCGATGGACTAACAAACTGAAAGTATGGTAAACAGATTACCATACCCAGATGCCCCATCATTGTTGCTTAGAATGACATTGACAGATTTGGAGTCTTGTCCTAGCTTCCTGTACTTGTTGGGGAACTTTTTGCCCAGTGCACTCCACGTGTTGTAGAGTTTCCTATGTGCTCTCTGCAGACTAGTCATGTCACCAGCGTCTAATAATACTCTGTAAAGCTTCTCGATCATTCCTTGTGTAATGTAGCACAAACAGTGACTGCTTCTTTCTGCAAAGTGGTAAGACCAACTAGACCCACTAATGCAGCAGTTTGCCTTTGGACACATTGGCTCATTTTGTGCATTTCAAGTAAAATCAAAGTCGGAATAAAACGGAGCTTTAATTTTTATATCCCTGTAAGCAACAAAAGGTATAAGGGAAACAATTACTGAGAAATAACGGTTGATGACTTGTACTCCCAGAAGAAAAACATCTACTGATCTACCTTATCTTAATGGGAAACAAAGCAGGAGAGTAGCAATTTTCAATCAATGTGATTCATTCATAGTAACTGAGACATTATCTTAACAATGCCTTGTTTCAACATGTATAAAGAACGACAAAGCAGAAAAGTATCATTCCTAAAACAATGCGACTGATTCATTTTAACAGAGACACTATCTTAACAATACCTTGGTTAAACATGTAGAAAGAACTACAAAGCAGGATAGTACCATTTGTAAAACATCAGAATCGATATATAATAACAGAGACATTATCTGAACAATACATTTCTTAAACATGTACTCCGCCGATCCCTAACGAAATGGTACTCCCTTGATCCCTAACAAGTGTTCCAGTTTTGAACTAAGATTCAGTAGTTAATTCTGAGGACAGTAGGTACCACCTTTCAAGACCAAGATTTTAAACAACGCCTGAGGTGGATCTAAAAGAGATCTCAACACATATATGGAAATCCGGTCTCATTTTGTGCAGTTCCACCAAAATTAAGCGAAGCAAAATGTCACAATAGCAACAAGTTGAATAGATATCCCTATTTTAACAGAGGAAAAAAGGAATCAGTTACTGGCCAATAAAGGAGGATGAAACATGCGGCCGCAAATATGGTAATCCCGCCAATCCCTAACAAGTGTTGCAGTTTTGAAATAAGATTCAGTAGTTAATTCGAGAGTGGCATTGCTTAATTTTACCAATGCATTAGATTAACAAAAGCATAAACAGTTCCAGGGAGAGTGGGCACAACAACAACATGTGCTTCCATCTACTTATAAAGGGGGTGATGCAGAGTTTGTTGAACAAAGCAACAAGCATAATGTCTGGGTTGGTCCCATTTTTCTTCACTACTTAATGGGAAAAGACAGCAATACAATAGCTTCAATTCAACATTTATTTAAAAAAGTACCAATACAAGTAGCACAACATCTCAAAACACACTGCACGATCATGTGGATGAAGGAAAGTACCAACCTGTCATGACGCACACAAGATCACGTACGAATCTGCCAACACGAATAGGAAATCCAATCTCGTTTTATGCAGTTCCACCAAAATTAAGCGAAGCAAAATGTCGCAATAGCAACAAGTTGAATAGATATCCCTGTTTTAACAGAGGCAAAAAAGGAATCAATTACTGGCCAATAAAGGAGGATGAAACATGCGGCCACAAAAATGGTAATCCCGCCAACCCCTAACAAGTGTTGCAGTTTTGAAATAAGATTCAGTAGTTAATTCTGAGAGTGGCATTGCTTAATTTTACCAGTGGCATTAGATTAACAAAAAGCATAAACAGTTCCAGGGGAGAGTGGGCGCAACAACAACATGTGCTTCCATCTACTTATAAAAGGGGTGATGCAGAGTTTGTTGTAACAAAGCAACAAGCATAATGTATGGGTTGGTCCCATTTTTGTTCGCTACTTAATGGGAAAAGACAGCAATACAATAGCTTCAATTCAACATTTATTTAAAACAGTACCAATACAAGTAGCACATCATCTCGAAACACACTGCACGATCATGTGGATGAAGGCAAGTACCAACCTGTCATGACGCACACAAGATAACGTACGAATCTGCCAACACGAATAGGAAATACAATCTCGTTTTGTGCAGTTACTCTGACATCAAGTAAAGTCGCCGGTGAGACCTTTAAGTTTGCTATAGCAATAAGTTGAATAGATATCCCTGATTTAACAGAGGCAAAAAAGGAAACAATTACTGCCAATAAAGGAGGATGAAACATGCGGCCACAAAAAGAAGCATTTGCCTTATCTTGATGGAAAACAAAGTATAGGACAGTAGCATTTCTAAAACGGTTGCATTGATTCATATTAATAAAGAAATTCTCTTAAAATAGTTCAGTAGTTAATTCTGAGAGTGGCATTGCTTAAAATACAATAGCTTCAATTCAACATTTATTTAAAACTGTACCAATACACGTAGCACAACATCTCAAAACACACTGCACAATCATGTGGATGGGACATGGGACATGCCAGCACCATGTGCGTCCACACGTATAAATGGGTGATGTAGAGTATGTAGCCAAGCAGCATATCTGCGTTGGTCCCATATTTGTTCTCTTTGAAACTTTTTCCGATGTGAGGGGAGCAAATCTAGTCATGCACAAACTACCCGACCCCCCAGTTTCTTTCCCTTTTCAACAAAGAGTTGGGTTCCTTACAGATGTGTGTACTGGGTTACCCACTTTTTCCCTTTTCGACCAACAAAGCGGCTGGATAGCTAGTCTATACTACTTTCCCTCCCTCCTTTCCTCATTGAACCACGTCCTAGATTCATGCTCCACCCCACCGCACCCTTCTTTCCTCTTTGAACCAAGACCTAGATTCGACTACATAATCGAAAAAGATCAGCATGCAGCTAGACCAATCTCGGTTTCAAAGAAACTTATACCTTAGGGTCATCAGGATGTGGCAAGGCGTGCGGCGGGAGGTAGGATCTGCTCACATTACGTACGGCAGCGAGGAAGAAGGGGTCGGTGGCCCTCCCGCACAGGTGAGGGAGTCCTGGATTAGGGGGTATCCGGACAGCCGGACTGTGTACAACGTCCAGACTATTGAAGCGTGAAGATACAAGACTCAAGACTTCGGCCCATGTCCGGATGGGACTTTCCTTGGCGTGGAAGGCAAGCTTGGCGATCCGGATATTATATTTCCTTCCTTGTAACCGACTCCATGTAAACGCTAGCCCTCTCCGGTGCCTATATAAACCAGAGAGGTTGGTCCTTAGAAGACCGATCACAATTACAATCATACCATCATAGGCTAGCTCTTAGGGTTTAGCCTCTATGATCTCGTGGTAGATATACTCTTGTACTACCCATATCATCAATATTAATCAAGCAGGAAGTAGGGTTTTACCTCCATCGAGAGGGCCCGAACACAGGTAAACACTGTGTCCCTTACTTCTTGTTACCATCAGCCTTGGCGACCGATCGGGACCCCTACCGAGATCCGCCGGTTTGACACCGACATTGGTGCTTTCATTGAGAGTTCCTCCGTCGTCCTTTGTCGAGGCTCGATGGCTCCTTCAATCATCATTAACGACGCTGTCCAGGGCGAGACTTTCCTTCCCGGACAGATCTTCATGTTCGACCGCTTCGTGCTGCGGGCCAACTCGCATGGCCATCTGGAGCAGATCGACAGCTACGCCCCTGGCCACCAGGTCAGGTTCGGAAACCTGAACTACACGGCGGACATCCGCGGAGACTTGATCTTCGATGGATTTAGGCCTATGCCAGGAGCACCGGACAGTCGCGACCAGCACGGCTTAGACCTGCCATCAGACGAAGCTCGGGGTATCGCCCCCGTAGTATCTCCGGACCTAGATCTAGAGCAGGCCGCGCCGTCTAAGGACGGAGGGATGGACCCTGCCATGCCAATTGCACACTCATCGGCGGTAGAGCCGAACACGGGCCTCACCTCTGTAGTGGCATGTGAATCCGGACCCCCGGATTCGTATCCGGACGTTGGTTCCGGTCAGCACACTCCCGAGCCCGTCGGGCCAGGATGGGCTCCGGTAATGGAGTTCGCTGCTGCGGATATCTTCCAGCACTCGCCCTTTGGCGACATGCTGGATTCATTAAAGTCTCTCTCTTTGTTAGGAGGCTCTTCGTCGAACTATGTCTGGCTCGAGTGGGAGGCAGACAACGAAGGAATTCGTTGCCCACCCACCACCCACTTCATTGCCACGGTCGATGACTTAACCGAGGTACTAAACTTCGACTCCGAAGACATCGACGGAATGGACGAAGATGCAGGAGAAGAACATAAACCACCGCACACTGGGCGGTGGACAGTCGCCTCTTCTTATGATATATATATGGCGGACAATCCAAAGGAAACAAATGGCGATGAGGAAGCGGAGGATAATCCCCCAGGGGGAAAAGCAAAGTATGGGCATCGTCGGCGCCGCTCCAAGCCCCGCCACATGAATACCGGCCCAGAAGTCGAAAATAATCCGGATGGTGCCGAAGACGAATATAACCCTAGTCGGCGCGCCTTCCATAAGGCCGGCTTGGCCACTGTGGGATACTTGGAGAGGGACAACTATACGCCCCCCTCCGGGGACGAGGCAAGCCTCGACAATGACGAATTCGGCGTGCCTGAAGATCCAGTGGAACAAGCTCACTTCGAGTGACGGCTCATGGCCATGGCAAAAAGCCTGCAAAAGAAGCAACAGCAGCTTAAGGCTGACCAAGATTCGCTGGTAGACAGATGGACCAAGGTCCTGGCACTGAAAGATACAGACCTGATCGCCCCGACAAAGGGCAGAACCAGCCACCCCAACCTAAGCGGGAGAACTCAAGGCACATGCCCCGACGTCAACACATCACTACAGTCCAAAGCAACACGAAGGACACAAGAAGAAGCATACTCAAGCCCCGGCGCAACGGTCTTAAGTGTCCAGTCAGGAAAGCTGGTGCTAACTCCAGCAACTCCCAGTCCTGTCAACGGACAAAAAAGAGCTCAGGCCCATCCGGCCCGAGCCACACACTAGATCAACCATGCGAAATTCATGGTACTCCTAGAAGGACGGCAAAGCATACCAATAGAGAATGCCGGATCCTCAAAGCAAAATGGCTGGCCGTGTGCCGGAAACAATGAAGGGAGACTTCTGGTCAAGATATCCCCCCCTCCATAACATATAAGTACATCCGCTTGCCCCAGACCACGCTAATCACAACAACTCAGTTGTAGTACCTAAGGACATAGCAAACTAGGGGCTCCACAAAACATAAAACCCCCGCAGGTGTGAAATCACCAACAACATCTCTTAAAAGATGCTGGGGGCAAAGGCCAAGTTCTTCTGGCCCATCACTCTAAACGGTTGTCTTCGGATCACCAAACAAAATACTACGCCAAAGAATAAATCTTTGGCACCTTCCCACCATGCGGTAATTTACCGTATGTTCGCGGGACGAACCACGTTGGCTGGATCCAACATGGTAAATCCCTCAGGCCAACAACATGTGATGTAATCACACCTATGGGCAAGGCCGAACCCCGCCCTCGGGGCGGATATCATACAGCTGCCGGAGTAGCGAGTCGATCGTGCATATCAAGATTTTGACATAACAGACGATTATCCGGACACCAGTTGAGGAGTCCGCGCTACCCATCGGTATGACGGCTGGGTTTACCAGGGCCTGATCAGGAGCCCTCGGACCAACCCCAAGCGGACGCTCGGCTACCTCCGATTATTTGCCTTACAAACTAACTTTGACGCAGAACATGATAGGTGACGTGGAATCGGCCAGGACACACAAGGAGCCCCCCCCCCCTAAAAGAAGGCAGTCTGGATTCACTTTTGATCCACTGACAAACTCCCTCCAGTCCGGCCATCACAGGTTCCGCCAAAAAACACCTCTTTTCATAATCATACATCATACTCATATGCATAGACATATCATTTTGCTACAATACATAGACTTAAAGAACACTTACCGGCCGTCGCTTTTCATCGACACCCCGTGTTACGCCCGATTACGCCAGAGGCTTCATAATACGACAATAAAGTCCGACCACCTTCACGGTCGTCTGGCACCCCGAACTTATAGCACTATATGCATCAGCTCCGAATCATGTCTTGGGTCATTGGTTGGGTTTGCCCGGCTCCCTTGTTTTGGTACCTTACATTCCGTTATATCGGCTAAGGTAGTGCAGTGAGAACTACTGCGATTGTGTCCCGGATCGGCCGGACGAGCACCTCAGTAGAGAAAGCCGAAAACCGACTGTCATGATACAGCGAGAGCTGGTCAGCTGTTCGAGAGGTTGTAAAATCCCTGAAGATTTATTCCGCACAACACCATTATAAATGATGAGTGCGACGGATCAGTCTTCCGATCAGGCGTCAATAGAGCCCCTAGTTCGGCCTTCCGAACACTAGGGGCTGCGCCGACCATACTCGAATTCCTATGGCTAAGTGAGAGTAATAAAGCCTTATAGTCCGATTGCCTGGTTCGTGGTGAGAAACGCCTCTGCAAAGGGACCCAACAATGGGATAAAGAGCGTTCAGTTATATCCTGAACACCCCAGTATTCTTTTTACGTGGAGGCAGAAGCCGACGACTGGCCAACTCTCAGGATTTACATACATTAAACAGCCGCGCAGGAAGAAGATATGTTCAAACAAAACAGGCAATATATAAACGCCATAATCCCATATTACAAAAAGTGGCACGAATGCCCTCAGGGAAATATAATGTCTTTGGTACATTTATCCGCCGCAAGGCGGGCCCCCTTGTTACACCTTCAAAGTACAGTTCGGGCTTGCGATGCTCCTTACCCTCCGGTGGCCCCTCAGTCATCAGCTTCTCCGCCTCAAGCTTCCCCCAATGCACTTTTGCACGGGCGAATGCCATACGTGCACCCTCTATGCAGACCGATCGCTTAATAGCATCAAGCCGAGGACAAGCACCCGCGATCCGCTTCACGAGCCCGAAGTAACTGCTCGGCATTGGCTCTGCCGGCCACAGCCGGACAATCAAGTCCTTCGTGGCTAGTTCGGCCGCCAGGTGCAGTTTGACCAGCTGCTTCAACTGGTCGATAAAGGGCACCGGATAGTTCGGTGCCAAATACTGCGACCAGAAATCCCTTTCCGCAGACTTCTTTTCCTCGGTTCGGTAGAATTGGGCAGCGTCTGATATGCTGTGAGGAAGATCCGCAAACGCCCCTGGAAAAATAAGAATTCAGCTTGCCGCTTAGAATTCTTCCATCATCATGAATAAATGGCTAAGAATACAGAAGGCCTTACCAGCCGCAACTTTCCGGGCATCTTGAATGTCCCGTACAGCACCTCGGGCTTCTTCCCGGGCATCTTCCGCATCCTGGAGCGCTTGGGCGATTTCGGCTTCTTTCTCTATTACACTTTTCTCCAAGCCCTCGCTTTTCTTAACAGCCTCCTGGAGCTCCCGCTCAGCTGTGACAACCCTGGCCTCGTGTTTTTCACGGAGTGCCTGTTCGGTGGCAGCCTTCTTGTTGGCATCATCTACAGCCTTCTTCAGTGCCTCGTATTTGGCACTCGCTCCTAGGGCGTACAACGCAAATACTTTTCAACAAGCACAATTACTTATTTGTGCCTAATGCAAGATAATGTTTTATCATACCTTGTTTATCTTCTAATTGCTTTCTCACGCGGCCAAGTTCTTCCTCGACCCGTTCCAGGCTCCGCTTCAGTTTGGACACTTCCGCATTATGAGCGGTTGTCCTCTCCGCAGACGCCTGTATTCAAACAAAGAGGTACATGTCATTAACATAAGTTCCCACGACAAGAGAGGATTTGATCCCATGCCTGGCTCCCTCTCCTTTGTCGGACAGTGTATCAGGGGCTACTACTCATATAATGACGATTCCTCAAAGGTTTCTTGGAAAACATACCTCAAAGGCCTTTATAAGTCCAAGGCAGGATTCGTTCAGCCCGCTCTCGGCGGACTGAATCTTTTCAACCACCGCACCCCTAAGGGTCTGATGTTCATCGACGATAGACGCGTTCTTTAACGCCGTCGATAGACCGCCTGGCAGCTGTGTCTGAATAGAGGTTGCCGGCGGAGTGGACAGGCCTCCCACCGTTGAAGGTGGCTGCTCGCCCGATCCGGGGGCCTTAGAGGTCTCCCGGACCTTGCCCGGCTGCGGGCCGAACCCAAGGTCGCCCCTGCTGACGGCACACTCCGGGGCCATCGCTCCCGTGTGTCCGGCCCCAGTGGTATGCCCCCCTAGTCCGAGCCCCCTTGAGACGACACCTCAATATCACGCCGGGACTTTGGGGAAGGGTCCTCTGGAGGCGTCTCGCTCGCCAAGGCGTCCGAGCTCAGCGAATCCTCGGATGAGGACTGGCCGGCGCGGGACGTCGCCGGACTGTGCAAAATATAGCAACAGTTAAAACTATTATACCCAAAAAACAATCCCGGACGCATATGCATGTTCGGATCTTGTACACTTACGACTTCTCCAGGGGCTGGGCCCTGGGATCCCACTCCAGACTGCTGTCGGCAGCCGTGGTGGATGCCTCTAGGAGGGAACCTTTTCTCCTCTTGGGCGATTCGGCCTCCAGGGACAAGGAAGCTACGCGCTTCTTCCCACCACCAGAATGAGGCTCGCCCTCCTCTGCTTCTTCCTCTTCGTCTTCCGAAGAAGGAGCGTCGCTTGAGTCTTCGGAATTTGCACCCGAAGCCTCGTGGTGACGGAGGCCACTCCGGGTCTTCTTGACCTTCTTGGAGGCCTCCTTCTTTGTCGCCTTGTAAGGCGCGGGGACCAGCATCTTCGTCCGAAGAGATCTAGCCGGTTCCTCTGGCAATGGGGCCGGACAATGTATCCGCTCCACTTTCTTTATCCATCCCTGAGGTCACGATGAGACACGATTAGGATGTCTCCCTCACGACATGCCAACTGAAGCATGAATAGACAGAGCTTGACTGTGACTTACCGAGCTTGGAGAATGGGATGAATGATACCCACGGTCCTCGGTGGGACCCGACCACGATTTGCCGGGCTTAAAGAGCACCTTCCAGATATCCTTGTGGGAGGAATCATAAAGCTCCCGAAGGGTGTGGTGCTCGGCTGGGTCGAACTCCCACAGAGTACAAGCTCGGCGCTGACAGGGGAGAACCAGGTGAACTAGCGTCACCTGGACTATGTCCACAAGTTTGACGTCCCTATCGACCACACCTTGAAGACGCGTCTGGAGTAGTGACAGCTCATCGGACGTGCACCAGTTCGGGCCCTTCTCGGGCCAGGACGTGAGCCACAGTGGGGCTTCGGATCTGAACCCTGGAGCCGCCGCCCACTTTTTGCCGCGTGGTTCAGTGATATAGAACCACTGCTGCTGCCACTCCTTGACGGAGTCGTTGACAGCGCCCTTCGGCCTAACGGCCTTGGGCATCTTTCTCACCGTGGTGCCACCGCACTCGGCGTGTTCGCCGCTCACCACCTTGGGCTTTACATTAAAAATCTTTAGCCACAAGCCGAAGTGAGGTGAGATCTGAAGAAAAGCCTCGCACACGATGATGAACGTCGAGATATTGAGGAAGGAGTTGGGGGAAAGATCATGAAAATCGATCCCGTAGTAACACATGATTCCGTGAACAAATGGGTGCAGAGGAAACCCAAGCCCATGGACAAAGTGAGGAAGGAACACGACTCTCTCGTGAGGTTCTGGAGTGGGGACGACCTGTCCCGCCGGGGGGAGACGGTGGCCGATCTCCTGAGCCAGATACCCGGCGTCCCGGAGCTTCTTAATATCCTTCTCCCGGACATTAGAGGCCGTCCATTTGCCTCCTGCTCCGGATTCGGACATCTTTGGGAAGCCTCTCTTTGGTGGAAAGGAAGAGTGCTTGGGCGTTAGGGCTCGAAAAGAGGGGAATGAGCAAGCGGGAGGATAAAGGCGTGGATAAAGAGAAAGAGGCCTCGTCTCTTTATAGGGGCGATAAGTTTTTTTTGCGCCTCCCCACTAGCCTGGTTGAGCCCGTTTGCCTCCCGTTCGCTGCGATTAGTGGTGCGGTTGGATTACCCATGTTCGTACTGATGAGAATCCCGTGATAAGGGGACACGATCTCTGCTTTAACCAGACGTGTCAAGGAAAACGCCTCGCAATATGCACTGTGGCTGGCTATGGGAAGACGGTTCGAATACTGACCCAACCATAATGACATGTCACGTTGCTTGAAAAGTTGTCAGCAGATTGCATTTGTGAAACATCATTCTTTCTACGGTGGCATACGAAGATCATCTTGTGGATCCGGACACGGTTTGAGTGTTCGATAATTACCTTGGAGTATTCGGAGAAGGAACCCGTCCTGTAATGCCGAAGACAAGACTGCGGGCCGGACTCATCGTCATTGAAGCCTGGTTCAGGGGCTACTGAGGGAGTCCAGGATTAGGGGTTATCCGGACAGCCGGACTGTGTACAACGTCCGGACTATTGAAGCGTGAAGATACAAGACTCAAGACTTCGGCCCGTGTCCGGATGGGACTTTCCTTGGCGTGGAAGGCAAGCTTGGCGATCCGGATATTATATTTCCTTCCTTGTAACCGACTCCATGTAAACGCTAGCCCTCTTCGGTGCCTATATAAACCGGAGAGGTTGGTCCTTAGAATACCGATCACAATTACAATCATACCATCATAGGCTAGCTCTTAGGGTTTAGCCTCTACGATCTCGTGGTAGATCTACTCTTGTACTACCCATATCATCAATATTAATAAAGCAGGAAGTAGGGTTTTACCTCCATCGAGAGGGCCGGAACCTGGGTAAACACATGTGTCCCTTACTTCTTGTTACCATCAGCCTTGACGCACAGATCGGGACCCCCTACCCGAGATCCGCCGGTTTTGACACCGACAACAGGCGCTGGGTGAAAGAGAAAAGCGCAGCCGGCAGTGCATTGCCTCCCTTGCCGAAGGCGATAAAGTGAATGCTGCACCTCCTTCCCTTCCCGGTGCGACGGGATCTGGACGCCTCCTTCGCCAGCTATCTGTGAGGGGGTGAGAGAGACAGAGGCCACAACGCAGTCTTGTTTAGATTTGGTGAAGAGGGTGAGAGACAGTGAATATAGCAAACCCTAGCAAAGGAACGCTGAGCCACCAGCGTGTATATATGTGACTTCTAGATAATTAAGCTACAATAATTCTCTGCTAATGATGCCACGTCACCACGGTTACTGTTGTTAACCTCACGTTTGTTCAAAACGGATTCAAAATTCAAATTCAAAATATGGCAAACAACAAAAGTTTTCGAACATCAAAACTAAATTGTTCGGGTTGTGTCAAATAATGGATAGGTAATTATGATGGATAAACCACATTTTTATAAAATGTTTAAATGCTCTAAATTAACCAAAACAACTACTAGAACAATTAATTAAATACCTTTTCAAGTTATAAGATTACAAACTATTTTTTAATGCCTAACCAGTATTGGCAGTGGTATAACTAGTAACACTACATTGGGTGTTGTTTTATAGTGAACAAAACTGAAATGACTTGTAAATAAAATAGAAAAACTAATTAACAGGAAAAATAAAACAAAAGAAACAGAAAAGGAGAACCCCTCCCCCCTCATCACGGCCCACTGGTCCAGCTGGCCGGCCAGTCCACTAGCCCAGGCCGGCCCCCACTCCCCCATAAACCCGCTAAACCGAAACCCTAACCAACCCAGCGCCTCACTCCCCTCCCCCACGTTCGCCTCCCCTCCCGATCCGATCTGGATCGAGGCTCGATGCACGCCACCGCCAAGACGCCGCCGAGCCCCCCCTTTGAGGACCCCGACACCCTCTGCCTCGCTTCCTCATCTCTCTCCCTGCCCGATCTGCATCGGGGCAGCCTCCCCGATCCCATCTCCCTGCCGGACCGTCGTCGCCACGCTCGCCCCGGATGTCGTCGTCTCCACCACCACCGTCTTCGCCGTCGTCCTCATCTCCGCCTCACGTCGGCCGCGCCGTCCCGCTCCACCAACCGTCTATTGCGAGCCTCGCCGCCCAACTCCCCTGCAACGGGGGTGAGAACACCATTTCCCCCTGATTCCTTTTCCTCGTCGTCCCACACGTACTCGCCCGCGGTCGTCGCGCTCCGTCCTGACCGCTCGCGCCCCGTCTCGTCCTGCTCACGCTCCGTGCGCGTTCTACCCGACCTCGCCGCGCCCGCACCTGCTCGCCTCGCCCTCCCTGCGCGCGCGCCCGTCGCCGCACAAGCCGCGCGCCCACGCCGTTGGCGTCATGGCGCCCACTTTGCTTCCCTGCTGCCTCGCGCTGCTGCCATCTCGCCTCCCACACTGGCCCGCCTCCTGCGGTCGCGCCACGCCCGCAGCGTCCGCAGCTTCTTCTTGTTCTTGCTTGCGCCGCTGCCGCCTCCACTGCGCCCGGCTGCGGCGCGCCCTTCCGCTGCCCCGGTTGCCTCTCCCTGCAGCGTCCAGTCGGGTGCGCCCCTGTTGGGGCTGTGCCCGACGCCTGCGCCCGCTATGGCTCCCCCTGAGCCACTTACTAGTGGGCCCCTGCCCCAGAACGAAAAAGATAAACAAAGGAAAGAGAAAAATAAATATTAATTAATTAACTAATTAATTAACAAATTAACTAACCTAATTAACCATTTTAGTTAACTAGTTAAACCAAATCAATCTGCTAATAAACTGACTATTGTTAATTATTAGCAGGCTTTGACGAACGGGACCCACACGTCAGTTTGACCTAGTCAACGCCCTGTTGACTGCTGACGCCATGATGACATCAGCATAGACTATTCTGGATAATGTTGATTTAAAATAATTAAGTAAATTATAAAAATGATTAAATCTTTTAAAAATTAATATAAAATAAACCGTAGTTCGGATGGAAAAACTTTGTTCATGAAAGTTGCTCAGAACGACGAGACGAATCCGGATACGTAGCCCGTTCGTCCGCCACACATCCCTAGCATAGCAAACACGCAACTTTTCCCCTCCGGTTCATCTGTCCGAAAACGCGAAACACCGGGGATACTTTCCCGGATGTTTCCCCCGTTCGTCGGTATCACCTCCTACCGCGTTAGGGCATACCTAGCACCGTGTATTGCCTCATTGTGTTTTGTGAGGCTTTGATTGCTCTGTTATTTATTGTGTTCCCCCTCGGTTACTTCTTTACGGTAGACCCCGAGGCTGCCGGCGACCCCCAGTTCGACTACGGTGTTGACGACCCCTCCTTCTCGGCTGAGCTTCCAGGCAAGCCCCCCGCCTTGATCACCAGATATCGCCTACTCCTTCTCTCTACTGCTTGCATTAGAGTAGTGTAGCATGCTACTGCTTTCGGTTAATCCTATTCTGCTGCATAGCCTGTCATTGTTGCTACAATTGTTGATACCTTTACCTGCTATCCTAATGCTTAGTATAGGATGCTAGTGTTCCATCAGTGGCCCTACACTCTTGTCCGTCTGCCATGCTATACTACTTGGCTGTGATCACTTCAGCAGGTGATCACGGTCATATGCTATATACTTTATACTGTTACATTACTTATGATACTGTTCGGAGATGGGGGCTGAAGGGGCAGGTGGCTCCATCCCGGTAGAGGTGGGCCTGGGTTCCCGACGGCCCCCGAATGTTACTTTGTGGCGGAGCAACAGGGCAGGCTGAGACCACCTAGGAGATAGGTGGGCCTGGCCCTGGTCTGCATTTGCGGTTACTTTAAAATAACACGCTTAACGAGATCTTGGTATTTGATCTGAGTCTCGCCACTGGCCTATATGCACTAACCTACTACGCGGGAACAGTTATGGGCACTCGACGTCGTGGTATCAGCCGAAGCCTTCTTGACGTCGGCGAATCGAGCGCTGCTGGCCGGGTTGGACTGCGTGAACGCAACTTCCTTTGTAATGGAGGTTGCTAGGTCTGCTCACCGGCGCGTTACATAGCAGTGTGTGCAATGGGCGATGGGCCCGCACCCTCACGCGCATAGGATTTAGACCGGCGTCTTGACCTCTCTGTTGTGCCTAGGTGGGGCTGCGGCGTGTTGGTCTTTAGAGGCGGGCATGACCCGGAAAGTGTGTCCGCCAAAGGGGATCGGCGTGTTGGGTAATGTGGTGCACCCTGCAGGAAGTTTATCTATTGAATAGCCGTGTCCCTCGGTAAAAGGGCGACCGGAGTTGTACCTTGACCTTATGACAACTAGAACCGGATACTTAATAAAACACACCCTTCCAAGTGCCAGATACAACCCGGTGATCGCTCTCTCACAGGTCGACGAGGAGAGGATCGTCGGGTAGGATTATGCTATGCGATGATACTTGGTGAACTTATCATCTACTCTCTTCTACATGCTGCAGGATGGAGGCTGCCAGAAGCGTAGTCTTCGACAGGACTAGCTATCCCCCTCTTATTCTGGCTTTCTGCAGTTGAGTCCACCGATATTGCCCCTTTACACAGATACCCATGCATATGTAGTGTAGATCCTTGCTTGCGAGTACTTTGGATGAGTACTCACGGTTGCTTTTCTCCCTCTTTTCCCCCTTTCCATTCTACCTGGTTGTCGCAACCAGATGCTTTGCCCAGGAGCGACGCCACCGTCAACGATTTACTCCTACTACACCGGAGGTGCCTACTACTACGTGCATGCCGCTGACGACGACCAGGAGTAGTTTAGGAGGATCCCAGGCAGGAGGCCTGCGCCTCTTTCGACCAGGAGTAGTTTAGGAGGATCCCAGGCAGGAGGCCCCTGGCTTGTATTATAATGCTTGTATGACTTATTTACTTCTAGAGTTGTGTTGTGATATCTTCCCGTGAGTCCCTGATCTTGATCGTACACGTTTGCATGCATGATTAGTGTACGATTGAGTTGCGAGTGTCACAAGTTGGTATCAGAGCCGACTGCCTGTAGGAATCCCCCTTCCACACTCCTTGGCCGAAGTCCAGTCTAGACATGGAAAAAGTTTTACTAACATGGTTGTGTGGCTTACGGGCCCACGTCACCATTTGGGTGGTATTAGGATCTTTTACTCCTCGTCTATACTCTGGGACTCTGATCTCTCTCCTATTCGGGTTAAACGAATTTTGCTAAATCCAACATTAGGATCTCGTTATCACTTTCACCCGGAGAGCCCCTTATTACTGATGATCTTCTGCTGCACGTGAAGACCCTGAAGATACTCTCCGATGTTAACCCGAGAACTTGTGTTGATCGCGTTTGCAATTCCCCTTCCACCTTCAACCCTTATGGATAACTACATGCAGTTGTTATTCTTACATTCATCCCCAGTTGGTCTTGTCATTACAAGATACCCCAAAATACTCGTCGTTGTTTCGATAATCCTTTGAGCTTACTGCCTTGCTGTTCTTTGTCACCTGAATACCCCTATGGACAATTCTTGCACTTATCGAGTATCGGCTCATCCCCCAGTTGTTCATGTGTTTCACAATGGTCTTCGAAATACTATTTGTTCCTCCAAAAATCCTTAGTAGCTTATTGCTCTGCAATACTTGTTTGTTTGCATGATGGATGCTTTCCATATGTCTGGCAATATTCGTTAGAATCCTTAGGCACCGTCATTTCGATCCTATTGATTCAACATGAGTGCGAATGCATGCAATCATCAGTTGATCCTTCTAAATTATCTTTTTGGCTCAGACGTCATTTTAAACATGAGCTGGTTCTCAACCAATCCAATTGCTGTCGATCCTAAGGCTATTCAACTTATCCATCCCTAATCAGAACATTGCTTCTGATCCCTTGATTTGAAAATCATAATTCCTTTGCATTTGAGCTCTGGATTAGTCAGTTGTTTCTATAATCCAATGCCTTTGCATTGTTACTTCCTCTGGTTGTGTGCCGATGCTCACATCAGCTCTGTTATGGACCGGCAGATCCTTTAATGGATTTTATCCGACAGCTTCCTTCATATTCAATAACCTTGTGAGCCTTCCCTCAGATACATAATGCCTTTGGTAAATTGTATCATCTACTTTCTCAACCTTGCTCTGCTTTCGAGCTGGTGATATTTACTCTTGAAGCTTGTGGTATATGTTTCTAAGATGCCCCGATGGGTTGAACCTATACCTTCTCTAAAACCGTGTGAACCCAAAAGTTTTAACGAGTCATACTCTTTCGGTGCTTCGCTAGATAAAATTTCAACACTGCAACTTCTTTGAAGACGAGAAGTGAATGAAAGGTTATGCATTAAAGAAGTGGGAGTCAACCTTGAACTTTGTGTTCATGCCCATGGACCCGATGTGAAACTTATCATGGAAGCTTCTTCACTACAAAAAAAATACACTTCCGTGATGATACGTGTTTGTCACAGTAGGTCGCGTTTTTTGTCATGCATGTACATCCATGACAAATTTATGACAGAACCAAGATAGTCATACCTGTGCTGTTGTAGAAGTGTTCCATGACATTACCAAAATTATCATCACGGAAGTGTCCACTTCCATGACGATAAATCACGCGTCACAGAAGTGCTTTTGTCAAGGGTGACCGACACGTGGCATCCACCGTAACGGAACGCCGTTAAGCTATCAGGTCGGATTTTGGATCCGATAACCCGTTAACATCCCCGACCAATGGGAAATTTCCACATGTAAAATTCTAATTGGCCGAAGGGAACACCTGTCAGCTCGTCAGTGGGCCAGATGTCGCCCATCCATTGGAGGAGACATGCCTATGGTACGTCGACACGTGGCTGGGCCCAACAGAGGCCCATATAGGTTAAAAAGACCGGCCCAGTCAAAGGCCCGTAGAACTTAATCAGGTACTAGTGGGCCAGCCCAATAATGGCCTGCTTAATAAAGGCCCATTTACGGCCCGAAACCAGATCTGGCCCGTTAATTGTTCGCCCAATATTTGGGCCCATTTATGGCCCGAAGCCAGATCTGACCCGTTAATTGTTCGCCCAATATTTGGGCCCATTTGCCGCCCGAAGCCAGATCTGGCCCGTTAATTGTTCACCAAATATTCGGGCCCAACTACAGCCCAGTGACTTTCGGCCTGTTAGAGGCCTGATGTAGACATGGGCCCATTTCAGCCCCGTGTGAGTTTCGGCCTGGGAATGGCCCGTGCTGCCCATGGGCCATATATGGTCCGACGGGACATCGGGCCCACTAACGGCCCGTGCTAAAGGTGGCAACAGTTAAGCCCAATGTGACTTTGGGCCTGTTAAAGTTTGTCGCGTAATTGCCCGTTGATGCTCGTACTAAGCTTTCGCCTCTTAAAGGCCCATGATATCGATGGGCCAACTAAGGCCCGAGATATGTTTCGCCCGTAACGGACCGTGAGCTAACTAGGCCCATAACGCCCGATCTACATTTCGCCTCGTGAAGGCCCGCCGACGACTAGTGAAAATTGAGGCCCAACATGCATTTTGGCTGCTAAAGGCCCGTGGTTTCATCTCGGTCATACAAAGCAAGACAATATTCAGCTCATTAATGGCCCAACGCTACTGGGCCAAACTAAGCTACTGGTCGACAAAAGGCCCAACTAAAATATAGGCCAATGTAAGTTTGGGCCTGGCGCAATGTGTGAAGGCCCCAATCATTCGGGCCCAAGAAAGACGCAGGTCGACCCAATTGTGGCCCGCCAAAAACCTGGCCCGTTAGAGTCGAATTTCGGCCCGGTCGACTACATCTGATTTTTTTCAGATATCGAATGATGGCAATAACTAGTAGGAATTAAGAACAAACCTACTCTATACAATAAAGAAATTATGGCATAGTAACTAAGAATAAACCTACACTATACAATAAAGGATTTAAGGTATATTACATCCACTGGGCATCGAAGTTCGCCACCAGTGATCATAAAGGGCAACGAAGAAGCAGATTACAAAAATTGGGCACCATTGCAGTGTAACAAAATAATACTGAACCGAGACCACTTCCAAGACAGTTCAAGAAAGGTTAGCCTTGCGGGGGAACTGCTGCAGCAAGCTCTCGAAAGAAGGCTGTGAGACCGGCCTAGCATGTCGGTCATAGCTTCCAGGTGTAGCTGTTTAGGGATGAGGTTCTCATTGGTGTTCTCCGTAATATTTCTTAGAGATAGGACTTCAAGTCGAAGTTGATTTGCAGAATGCCTTTCTGCTAGAACTTGGGACTGAAGAAGTCGAACTGATTCGCATAACGAATTACGTGAGGTTGTCATTTGTTAGTCTCAAGTAACTTGAACACTGCATCAAGACAAGACTTTGGGGTTGTCTCGCTATCTTCAAGATGTTTTGCCTTCTTTGCTGCAATATATGTTGGGTTTGTCTCACAGCCTTTAGCAGACTTGTGCATGCCATCAGGCATATCACCCTGAAACAAAGTAGAGAGATGACAGGTTTTGCATGTGTATAAACAAAGATGATAACTGTTCTGTCAATTCTATCCAATTTCAAATTAGAAAATAAAGAGTAAGTTCAAAATATCAATAACATAATTTGGCATTGTTCATAATGCAGGGAGCTTCACCACACTACTGGATTACCATGTCAACATAACAAGCATATATGAAGGGCAAAGAAAATCATTGTGTCTATTTTGGATAATGTGCATCATATCATTAGCCACATCAGTAAGATAAAACAGGAGATGACAAGGTGCAAACGTGGGTTGCTTCACCACACACTGGATTATAGATCCACAAAACCAAGCATACATATAGGGAGTATTAAGTAATGTGCATGGTATGAATAAGAAATTTGGTTTTACAAGTAAAACTTAGAACTTACGGTTCTTACGAACATGCATTTTGGTAGAAACAGCAAACTAAACAGCAGTAAATGATAGGGAGTATGAGCAAATTAAACAGCAGTTGAGGATAAAGGCTTTAGAAGGACTGACTTACATTAACAGCTTAACACCGGCTTTATAATGCCCTTCTCCATGTCAAGGGAAGGATAACTCAAGAATTTCAGCACGAATCTTCTTCATAAGCATTGCCTGTACTCTACATTTTGTAGGGAGTAATTAAAGATATGATAATACCGGAAGGGATAGAGGATAATGAAGATAAGATGCAGATTGATGCTACATAATCAACTACCAATCCTCGAAGTACAAGCGTTCTGAGACAAAATGTCTTGACAAGAGCAATGGGCTACACTTCAAGACCGGCATTGTCTGTGTATTCTACTTGTTGGTAAGATTAAATATAGATCTGATCTTTTTAGTAAATGGTGGGCGAGGAGATAAGATGCGAATGCTACAAAATGAACTAATCCCTCTTCCCATAATACAAGAGTGTTTTGAACACTGGTGTACTGTACAAAACGTTCTTATATTATGGAACGGAGGGAGTAGCTGTTAATGTAAGTACAGTGATAGACCATGTTCAGTCCTTACAAGAGGACTGCAGAGCTAAACCTCTTCAAAAGCATTGGGTTGATTCTAAATTTGTGTAAGAGTCCATACGGATCTTATAATGTCCACCAAATGGACGATTACAAGGCTAACATGTGCAGTGATGCTACATAATCAAACAGCTATGAAAGTAAGTATGGTCATACAGGGTAAGAGGTACTCACAAGAGCAACGCAGTGTGCAGTATAGTTGCGAAATTCTGTGGTCCCTTGAGAATGAATGTTCTTCTGCTATCAGTTTTTGTACAAGTGAGACATTAAGGCAAATGCAGAAATGTAGTTCAAATTGTGATGTGATATCGTAGACAGTACCTTACGCTGCAGCCGAGACCAATGTGTATAAAGATTATTCCAATCACCGTCGGATAAATGTAGCACCGAGACTTTACGAAATTTCGCTCGTGAGGCTTGCCATCGAATTGCGCTTGCCTCGGTAGGAACGATACTTCATCAACGAGTGCTTGAAAAGCGCAACCAACTCTTGCTCGTCATCACAATCCAGTTTGCTCCTCACCTATTTAAAAGAATGAAATCTTGTGTCTTCGTCAAGAAAACATATGCAGTAATGACCATGAATAACATTAGTACATTACTTACACGTAAGTTGCGGAGGAAGACTGGAAATTGTTTTGTGTCTGCAGTATAATCTTTCCATGAAGGAAACATGCGCACAAAGTTCCTGACAACAACATAAGCTTCGTATTCTAAACTGGGAAGAAATGGAACATGGGTCCTATTTGCTGAAATGGGGGCTCTCTCTGGTTTGAAAAGGGATTTGGCAAGTGGATTTGGTGTACTCTTTGCTGGAATGGGGGTTTTGTTGGGGAACGTTGCAGAAAATTAAAATTTTTCCTACGGTTTCACCAAGATCCATCTATGAGTTCATCTAAGCAACGAGTCAAGGGAGTGAGTTTGTATCTACATACCACTTGTAGATCGAAAAGCGAAGCGTTCAAGGGGATGGTGATGATGGAGTCGTACTCGTCGTGATTCAGATCACCGATGACCAAGTGCTGAACGGACAGCACCTCCGCGTTCAACACACGTACGGTACGGACGACGTCTCCTCCGTTTTGATCCAGCAAGGAGGAAGGAGAGGTTGAGGAAGAGAGCTCCAACGGCAGCACGACGGCGTGGTGTTGTTGGTGCAGCAGTACTCCGACAGGGCTTCGCCAAGCACATACAGAGGAGGAGAGGTGTTGGGGAGGGGAGGGGCTGTGCCTTGGCTTAGGTATTCAGCCCTCCCCTCACCCCTCTATTTATAGGGGAAGGGGCAAGGGGGGCCGGCCCCTCTAGATGGGATCTAGAGGGGGCGCGCCAGGAGGGGGACTTGCCCCCAAGCAGGCGCCCCTCTAGGTTCCCCCAACCCTAGGCGCATGGGCCCAAGGGGGGGGGGCGCCCAGCCCTCCAGGGGCTGGCTTCTGCCCCACGCAGCCCATATGGCCCCCCCGGGAGGGGTGGCCCCTCCCGGTGGACCCCCGAAACCCTTCCGGTGGCCCCGGTACAATACCGATATACCCCCGAAACCTTCCGGTGCCCGTATGACAACTTCCCATATATAAATCTTTACCTCCGGACTATTCGAACTCCTCGTGACGTCCGGATCTCATCCGGACTCAACAACATTCGTAATCACATACAAGTCTTCCTAATAACCCTAGCGCCACCGAACCTTATGTGTAGACCCTACGGTTCGGAGACATGCGAACATGACCGAGACGGCTCTCGGTCAATAACCAACAGCGGGATCTGGATACCCATGTTGGCTCCCACATGCTCCTCGATGATGTCATCGGATGAACCACGATGTCGAGGATTCAAGCAACCCGTATACTATTCCCTTTGTCAATCGGTGCGTTACAAGCCCGAGACTCGATCGTCGGTATCCCAATACCTCGCTCAATCTCGTATCGCAAGTCACTTTACTCGTATCAGTAATGCATGATCCCGTGACCAAACACTTGGTCACTTTGAGCTCATTATGATGATGCATTACCGAGTGGGCCCAGAGATACCTCTCCGTCATACGGAGTGACAAATCCCAGCCTCGATCCGTGTCAACCCAATGACACTTTCGGAGATACCGTAGTGCACCTTTATAGTCACCCGATTCGCCAGACGCTTGGTACACCCAAAGCACTCCTACGGTATCCGGGAGTTACACGATCTCATGGTCTAAGGAAGAGATACTTGACATTGAAAAGCTCTAGCAAAACGAACTACACGATCTTGTGCTATGCTTAGGATTGTCTTGTCCATCACGTCATTCTCCTAATGACGTGATCCCGTTGTCATTGACATCTGATGTCCATAGTCAGGAAACCATGACTATCTGTTGACCAACGAGCTAGTCAACTAGAGGCTTACTAGGGATGTATTGTGGTCTATGTATTCACACGTGTATTACGATTTCCGGATAATACAATTATAGCATGAATAAAAGACAATTATCATGAACAAGGAAATATAAGAATAATGCTTTTATTATTGCCTCTAGGGAATATTTCCAACAGTATCCCACTTGCACTAGAGTCAATAATCTAGTTACATTGTGATGAATCGAACACCCATAGAGTTCTGGTGTTGATCATGTTTTGCTCGCGAGAGAGGTTTAGTCAACGGATCTGCGACATTCAGATCCGTATGTACTTTGCAAATATCTATGTCTCCATCTTGAACATTTTCACGGATGGAGTTGAAACGACGCTTGATGTGCCTGGTCTTCTTGTGAAACCTGGGCTCCTTGGCAAGGGCAATAGCTCGGTGTTGTCACGAAAGAGTTTGATCGGCCCCGACGCATTGGGTATGACTCCTAGGTCGGTGATGAACTCCTTCACCCAAATTGCTTCATGCGCTGCCTCCGAGGCTGCCATGTACTCCGCTTCACATGTAGATCCCGCCACGACGCTCTGCTTGCAGCTGCACCAGCTTACTGCTCCACCATTCAACATATACACGTATCCGGTTTGTGACTTAGAGTCATCCAGATCTGTGTCGAAGCTAGCGTCGACGTAACCCTTTACGACGAGCTCTTCGTCACCTCCATAAATGAGAAACATGTCCTTTGTCCTTTTCAGGTACTTCAGGATATTCTTGACCGCTGTCCAGTGTTCCTTGCCGGGATTACTTTGGTACCTTCCTACCAAACTTACGGCAAGGTTTACATCAGGTCTGGTACACAGCATGGCATACATAATAGATCCTATGGCGAGGCATAGGGATGACGCTCATCTCTTCTTTATCTTTTGTCGTGGTCGGGCATTGAGCCGAGCTCAATCTTACACCTTGCAAAGACAGGCAAGAACCCTTTCTTGGACTGATCCATTTTGAACTTCTTCAAAATCTTATCAAGGTATGTGCTTTGTGAAAGACCTATGAGGCGTCTCGATCTATCTCTATAGATCTTGATGCCTAATATATAAGCAGCTTCTCCAAGGTCCTTCATTGAAAAACTTTTATTCAAGTAGGCCTTAATGATGTCCAAGAGTTCTATATCATTTCCCATCAAAAGTATGTCATCTACATATAATATGAGAAATGCTACAGAGCTCCCACTCACTTTCTTGTAAACGCAGGCTTCTCCATAAGTCTGCATAACCCAAACGCTTTGATCATCTCATCAAAGCGAATGTTCCAACTCCGAGATGCTTGCACCAGCCCATAAATGGATCGCTGGAGCTTGCATACTTTGTTAGCATTCTTAGGATCGACAAAACCTTTCGGCTGCATCATATACAACTCTTCCTTAAGATAACCGTTAAGGAACGCTGTTTTGACGTCCATCTACCATATTTCATAATCATAGTATGCGGCAATTGCTAACATGATTCGAACGGACTTAAGCTTCACTACGGGAGAGAAAGTATCATCATAGTCAATCCCTTGAACTTGCCGATAACCCTTAGCGACAAGTCGAGCTTTATAGATGGTGACATTACCATCCACGTCCGTCTTCTTCTTAAAGATCCATTTATTTTCTATCGCTCGCCGATCATCGGGCAAGTCTGTCAAAGTCCATACTTTGTTTTCATACATGGATCCTATCTCGGATTGCATGGCTTCAAGCCATTTGTTGGAATCTGGGCCCGCCATCGCTTCTTCATAGTTCAAGGTTCACCGTTGTCTAACAACATGATTTCCGGACAGGGTTGCCGTACCACTCTCGTGCGGAACGTGTCCTTGTGGACCTCTGACGGGTTCAGTAGCAACTTGATCCAAAGTACCTTGATCATCATCATTATTTTCCTCTTCATTGGTGTAGGCATCACAGAACATTTTCCGAGCTGCACTACTATCCCGCTCAAGAGGTAGTACTTCATCGAGTTCTACTTTCCTCCCACTTACTTCTTTCGAGAGAAACTCTTTTCGAGAAAGGATCCGTTCTTGGCAACAAAGATCTTGCCCTCGGATCTTAAGTAGAAGGTATACCCAATGGTTTCTTTAGGGTATCCTATGAAGACGATTTTCCGACTTGGGTTCGAGCTTTTCAGTTGAAGTTTCTTGACATAAGCATCGCATCCCCAAACTTTTAGAAACGACAGCTTAGGTTTCTTCCCAAACCATAATTCATACGGTGTCGTCTCAACGGATTTAGGCGGTGCCCTATTTAAAGTGAATGTAGTTGTCTCTAGAGCGTATCCCCAAAATGATAGCGGTAAATCGGTAAGAGACATCATGGATCGCACCATATCCAATAGAGTGCGATTCGACGTTCGGACACACCGTTCTGCTTGAGGTGTTCCAGGCGGCGTGAGTTGTGAAACGATTCCACATTTTCTTAAGTGTGTACCAAATTCGTGACTTAAATATTCTCCTCCACGATCCGATCGTAAGAATTTTATCTTTCGGTCACGTTGATTCTCTACTTCATTCTGAAATTCCTTGAACTTTTCAAAGGTCTCAGACTTGTGTTTCATCAAGTAGACATACCCATATCTACTCAAGTCATCTGTGAGAGTGAGAACATAACGATATCCTCCGCGAGCCTCAACACTCATTGGACCGCACACATCGGTATGTATGATTGCCAACAAGTTGGTTGCTCGCTCCATTGTTCCGGAGAACGGAGTCTTGGTCATTTTGCCCATGAGGCATGGTTTGCATGTGTCAAATGATTCATAATCGAGAGACTCTAAAAGTCCATCAGCGTGGATCTTCTTCATGCGCTTGACACCAATGTGACCAAGGCGGCAATGCCACAAGTATGTGGGACTATCGTTATCAACTTTACATCTTTTGGTATTCACGCTATGAATATGTGTAACATTACGTTCGAGATTCATTAAGAATAAACCATTGACCATCAGAGCATGACCATAAAACATATCTCTCATATAAATAGAACAACCATTATTATCGGATTTAAATGAGTAGCCATCTCGTATCAAACGAGATCCAGATACAATGTTCATGCTCAAACTTGGCACCAAATAACAATTATTAAGGTTCAAAACTAATCCAGAGGTAAATGTAGAGGTAGCGTGCGACGGCGATCACATCGACTGGAACCATTCCCGACGCCAAGATCGTCACCTCGTCCTTCGCCAGCCTCCGCTTATTCCGCAGCTCCTCTGTGAGTTACAAATATGAGCAACGGCACCGTATCAAATACCGGGAGTTACTACAGTCTTGGTAAGGTACACATCAATTACATGTATATCAAATATACCTTTAGTGTTGCCGGCCTTCTTGTCCGCTAAGTATTTGGGGCAGTTCCGCTTCAAAGGGTCCTTCCCTTGCAATAAAAGCACTTTGTCTCGTGCTTGGGTCCATTCTTTGACTTCTTCCGGCAACTTGCTTACGGGCGCGGCAACCTCCTTGCCGTCCTTCTTGAAGTTCTTCTTGCCCTTGCCTTTCTTGAACTTAGTGGTTTTATTGACCATCAATACTTGATGTTCTTTCTTGATTTCAACCTCTGCTGACTTCAGCATTGAGAATACTTCGGAATGGTCTTCACCATCCCCTGCATATTGTAGTTCATCACAAAGCTCTTGTAGCTTGGTGGGAGCGATCAAGGATTCTGTCAATGACCGCCTCGTCTGGAGGTTTATGTCCACTGGGACAAAGCGGTTGTGCAACCTGACATTTTGAGTATGTGCTCACCGATGTAACTGTTTTCCTCCATCTTACAACTATAGAACTTGTCGGAGACTTCATATCTCTCGACCGGGCATGAGCTTGGAAAACTAGTTTCAGCTCCTCGAACATCTCATATGCTCCGTGTTGCTCAAAACGCTTTTGGAGCCCGGTTCTAAGTCAGTAAAGCATGCCGCATCGAACGAGGGAGTAATCATCAAGACGAGACTGCCAAGCATTCATAATGTCTTGGTTCTTCAGGGACGGTGCATCACCTAGCGGTCCTTCTAGGACATATTGTTTCTGGCAGCTATGAGGATGATCTCGGGTTCGGACCCAGTCCGTATAGTTGCTGCCATCATCTTTCAGCTTGGTTTTCTCTAGGAACGCGTTGAAGTTCATGTTGACATGAGCGCTGGCCATTTGATCTACAAGACATATTTGCAAAGGTTTTAGACTAAGTTCATGATAATTAAGTTCATCTAATCAAATTATTTTAATGAACTCCCACCAGATTAGACATCCCTCTAGTCATCTAAGTGTTACACGATCCGAGTCGACTAGGCCGTGTCCGATCATCACGTGAGACGGACTAGTCATCGTCGGTGAACATTCTCATGTTGATCGTATCTTCCATACGACTCGTGTTCGACCTTTCGGTCTCCGTGTTCCGAGGCCATGTCTGTACATGCTAGGCTCGTCAAGTTAACCCTAAGTGTTTTGCATGTGTAAAACTGTCTTACACCCGCTGTATGTGAACGTAAGGATCTATCACACCGATCATCACGTGGTGCTTGAAACGATTTAACTTTAGCAACGGTGCACGCTTAGGGAGAACACTTCTTGATATTGTTGTGAGGATCATCTTATTTACTACCGTCGTTCTAAGTAAACAAGATGCATAAACATAATAAACATCACATGCAATTATATAGTAGTGACATGATATGGCCAATATCATATAGCTCCATTGATCTCCATCTTCGGGGCTCCATGATCATCTTGTCACCGACATGACACCATGATCTCCATCATCATGATCTCCATCATCGTGTCTTCATGAAGTTGTCACGCCAACGACTACTTCTACTTCTATGGCTAACGCGTTTAGCAATAAAGTAAAGTAATTTACATGGCGTTCTTCAATGACACGCAGGTCATACAAAAAATAAAGACAACTCCTATGGCTCCTGCCGGTTGTCATACTCATCGACATGCAAGTCGTGATTCCTATTACAAGAACATGATCTCATACATCACAATATGTCATTCATCATTCATCACAACTTGGCCATATCACATCACATGACAATTGCTGCAAAAACAAGTTAGACGCCCTCTAATTGTTGTTGCATCTTTTACGTGGCTGCAATTGGGTTCTAGCAAGAACGCTTTTCTTACCTACGAATAACCACAACGTGATTTTGTCAACTTCTATTTACCCTTCATAAGGACCCTTTTCATCGAATCCGCTCCAACTAAAGTGGAGAGACAGACACCCGCCAGCCACCTTATGCAACTAGTGCATGTCATCGGTGGAACCGGTCTCACGAAGCGCACGTGTAAGGTTGGTCCGGGCCGCTTCATCCCACAATACTGCTGAAGCAAGATAAGACTAGTAGTGGCAAGCAAGTTGACAAGATCTACGCCCACAAAAAAACTGTGTTCTACTCGTGCAATAGAGAACTACGCGTAGACCTAGCTCATGATGCCACTGTTGGGGAACGTTGCAGAAAATTAAAATTTTTCCTACGGTTTCACCAAGATCCATCTATGAGTTCATCTAAGCAACGAGTCAAGGGAGTGAGTTTGCATCTACATACCACTTGTAGATCGAAAAGGAAGCGCTCAAGGGATGGTGATGATGGAGTCGACTCGCCGTGATTCAGATCACCGATGACCAAGTGCTGAACGGACAGCACCTCCGCGTTCAACACACATACGGTATGGACGACGTCTCCTTCGTCTTGATCCAGCAAGGAGGAAGGAGAGGTTGAGGAAGACAGCTCCAACGGCAGCACGACGGCGTGGTGTTGTTGGTGCAGCAGTACTCCGACAGGGCTTCGCCAAGCACGTACAGAGGAGGAGAGGTGTTGGGGAGGGGAGGGGCTGCGCCTTGGCTTAGGTATTCAGCCCTCCCCTCACCCCTTTATTTATAGGGAAGGGGCAGGGGCCGGCCCTCTAGATGGGATCTAGAGGGGGCGGCGCCGTGGAGGGGGACTTGCCCCCAAGCAAGGCGCCCCTCTAGGGTTCCCCCAACCCTAGGCGCATGGGCCCAAGGGGGGGCGCCCAGCCCTCCAGTGTGCTGGCTTCGCCCACGCAGCCCATGTGGCCCCCCGAGAGGTGGCCCCTCCCGTGGACCCCGAACCCTTCCGTGGCCCCAGTACAATACCGATATACCCCAAAACCTTCCGGTGTCCGTATGACAACTTCCCATATATAAATCTTTACCTTCGGACTATTCCGAACTCCTCGTGACGTCCGGGATCTCATCCGGACTCAACAACATTCGTAATCACATACAAGTCTTCCTAATAACCCTAGCGCCACCGAACCTTAAGTGTAGACCCTACGGGTTCGGAGACATGCGAACATGACCGAGACGGCTCTCGGTCAATAACCAACAGCGAGATCTGGATACCCATGTTGGCTCCCACATGCTCCTCTATGATGTCATCGGATGAACCACGATGTCGAGGATTCAAGAAACCCCGTATACTATTCCCTTTGTCAATCGGTACGTTACAAGCCCGAGACTCGATCGTCGGTATCCCAATACCTCGTTCAATCTCGTTACCGGCAAGTCACTTTACTCGTACCGTAATGCATGATCCCGTGACCAAACACTTGGTCACTTTGAGCTCATTATGATGATGCATTACCGAGTGGGCCCAGAGATACCTCTCCGTCATACGGAGTGACAAATCCAGCCTCGATCCGTGTCAATCCAATGACACTTTCGGAGATACCGTAGTGCACCTTTATAGTCACCCGATTACGCCAGTGACGTTTGGTACACCCAAAGCACTCCTACGGTATCCGGGAGTTACACGATCTCATGGTCTAAGGAAGAGATACTTGACATTGAAAAAGCTCTAGCAAAACGAACTACACGATCTTGTGCTATGCTTAGGATTGGGTCTTGTCCATCACGTCATTCTCCTAATTACGTGATCCCGTTGTCATTGACATCTGATGTCCATAGTCAGGAAACCATGACTATCTGTTGACCAACGAGCTAGTCAACTAGAGGCTTACTAGGGACGTATTGTGGTCTATGTATTCACACGTGTATTACGATTTCTGGATAATACAATTATAGCATGAATAAAAGACAATTATCAGGAACAAGGAAATATAATAATAATGCTTTTATTATCTGAACCATTAAGTGTAGGTAGCACTGAGCACAAAACAAACCCTAATGACAGTCCTGCCTAATGAGTAATGAATCAATTAGAAAATGGGTGATGAGGAGTGGCTGCTGAGTGTTGAGGACGTATCTCAGGATAAATCGGGTTGGCTTGGTGGGTGCTGCACGCCTGAGCACTGAACGGAATGGGAAGGTAGGCACGGCGACGCGCCCGGGCAGCGGTGATGCTGTTGGGTGAGCGGCTCCTGGCCTCCTGTTAGTCCGGCGTCTCCTCCTAGAGTCATGCCGTCCGGGGACGGCAAGTCGCCGGCGAGGCAAGCGGCTGGGGCGAGTAGAGATCGGAAGCGCGTAGCAGAACATAGGGGAATCAGGGCCTGGGACGACCCAAAATCCCAGGGTGGGCCGACCCACCGTGGGCACCCTGTAGAGATACACACCCGAGTGGCGAACATGCATTTTCGAAACTAATTTAGGAATATTTAGCTGACCAATTAAACAACTCTGTTTTATAATATCAGATTCGTATTTGAACATCTAAGCTTGTTTAGCTTGATGGGTGGAGCAGTGTTATTATGACACGAAGCACGTAGTCTGATCGTATAGTGATCATAAAAGGGGGAAACTCTAAGCATATTTTTTTAGCAAAGAGGGTTTCCCTCGATTTCTATTAAAGAAACCACCACGGAACCAACATGATCAATTAAACCCTAAGCATGAGCAATTAAACCGTATTATGGTTGTGCCATGGCAGATTTGAAGCTGCAAACCGAAGACATGATATTTAGCATCCATTGTTTGCTTCCAACTAAGAACTAAATTCTAACAGCTGAAAAGAAAGTAGAGTAACCAAGTTAAGATCTATTTTCTGGTTGAGATCAAAAAGTTGAGGAGATATGAAGTAACACCTCTCTTGTGGTGCCGTGTAGGCATCGGGGGTGCGATGGCTGTCGGTGGCGTTGAAGCAGATCTGCGACGGTAGACGGGTGCATCTTGGGATAAGTCACATTGCGGTGGAAGAGAAGGTCGTGTGAGCGGCCCCGGCAAAGAGGACGACGGCGCCGATGAAGCGAGAGGACGCGATGCAAGGCTATTGGTCCGTCGCCGTGGATGAGAAACGTCCATCTCTAGCAGTGGACGATGCGGTCTTGGTAGGCGCTCCGGCATGGTGGAGGACGGTGGCGATGGATGTGGTGGAGGACGGCGGCGATGGATGGGGTGGCGGACGGAGGCTGGTGTGGGGATGGGGTGTTCTAGCGCGGACGGTGTATGAATGGGAAAATGGAGGAGAGGTACGGGAACCATGTTTTGGGACGCTACCGTCTGCGAAATATGGGAAAGTTACTGAACTTAGCCCCATTTAAAATTTGGACGCCTCGTCGGTTGGGGATAGGACGGTAATCTCGATCTCGCCAATATTTGCCCAGAGCGATTTCGGGGCGAGGGAGGGTGGTTGGCGCCCATGGTTGGGCGCCCACGGTGTATGAACGGGGTGACAGGTAGGGCGGTTGTGTCACATCTGAGTGAAGTTACAAACCTGCCCCTATTGAAAATATTTGCCTACATCGATTTCAGCCTAGTCGAGTTTGTTTTGCCGCCCACCGTGTATGAATGGGGAATGGAGGGAGAAACAGAGGTCTTTCGGACGAGCTTGAATCAAATGTGTTTTGCCGCCCATGTTTGACGCCCACCGTGTCGGAATGGGCTCAGAGGCGGTCGTGTCACGTCTAATTGAAGTTACTAACCTACCCTATTTAGAGCAAAGTGGAAATCGGGCCGATGGATTATCCGTGTAATGGGTAGACAGTAATTTCCATCTCCCAAACACTTGGCTTCAGGCAGCCGACGTGGGAGTGGACATTTTGCTGCTTCTTTCGAATTTTGGGACAATAAACATCCATGTTTACCCTGGCAACTAAATTCGAATCCACTTTGTATTCCTATATGAACCTTTATAAATCATTCTATGTGTTTTTATATATCTTCAAAAGGACGACAAAGATGTATTCCACTGTCATATATGAATATGGTTTACAAATGCCGATACTCAAATTCAGAAACTAGAATCCAGTTTAAGGTGAATTCGAATATTTGGAACACTTCATGTCCAACTCAAATGTCACACGCAGCATAATGTGTACTCCCATTTAGATATGTATACAAGCGATGTATCAAGATTCAAATACCGAGTCAATCAACCAAGAATGTACAGAAATAACAGACATATAAACACATATAGAGTATATGGATCAATAATATCAACTAACATACATAAGCCAGGCCGCTGTACTTTTTTTTGGCTACAACATCATCCTTTTTTTAGCCAGCATCTTGGGCCTTTCCGATGCGTGCCACTTATGGTCCATCTATACTACTACTATTGTTGAATGCACATTCAGCCCGATTGGCATATTTGTAGGTCTGGCACAGCAATCCAAATGAAATGTCTCCGAGTCTTATCAATTAATACATACTTGTGCTCAAATAAAATTACAAACAAAAAAAAACAATTATTACATGATCTCTAAAACAAATGGTTTGATTGATTACATGAACAGACAACACAAAGTTTATTCAACTATGGAAAGAACATTTCACCTATGATTTACCAAGTAGGAATTTAATTTCCCTTTTTCTTTCAGGACCTTAACAATCTGGTCAGTCTCAGCTTGCTTCGTTTTGAAATCCAACAAATATTTAATGGTTGTCTTGAGTACTTCTTGTGATTGTTATGTTTGCTTCCTCAACATGTCAACTTCATCTGTAAGTGCAGAAGCAGAATCTCTTTCTACCACTAGTTTAGCCTCTAGAGCATCAGCAGTTGGCAATTCATAATGCACGATTGGGCCGGTGCCACTGCTGTGGGATGATGCAACGTCCATGGGGACCTCGCTTTTGATCTTGGGCTAACCTGTTTTGCCATTAAAGTTCGATTGATTCAGAAAAGTTGAAGTTAGCAAAACATCTCAACTGGGAGTTATAATAGCAAACCAGTTAAACAAACAAGGAATTAAAGAGTTTCAATTGGATGCTAAAAAGTACAGTAGTTATTAACATCATTGTAACCCATGTTGCAGCAAAGAAAGCGCTTAAACAAACAAGTAGATATTTAAGTTAAGGCAAACAGGTAATTCTTAATAGTAAGTATCAAACACATAGATAGGCGCAGTCTACAATATGATTAACAGGTTGTGCCATTATGTAATCAATAGCAAACTAAATTAAGCCAAGCAACGTAATTGAACAATTTTTCAATAAGTGGCTAACTAAAATTCCGAGAAGCAGGTAACTGAACTTACGCTAGTTCTTTGTACAGGCACACTGCAACTTCTTTTTCGCTTACAAGGTTGTACAAAGGAGTCCATGGCATCAATTGCTTGGATACGCAGTCCCAATACTTCTTTCTTCCCACACTGCATGGGTAAGTCGAATGGTTAATCTGGTAAGATGGTGCATCCTTGATATGTTATATGAGGACGTGTAGTCAGACTAGTTGTAGCCAAACACATCACACTGGCTTTTACTATATATTTCATGCGATTACTTTTGGCATATCGAGATCTAAGCAATCTATAATAGGATAAAAAGACTGGCATCCTTCACATTATTGGCGAACTCAGTTCATAGAAACAAGGAATTCAACCATTCTGTGGGTAAATCAAAAGCGCCACTGGAATATTTTTCACTATCCAATCATACACGCAAAAAGGGGCGACGCCACCATAGGGGCTGGTATGGGTGGCCGCCTCAGGTGGCTGGAAAGTGTGCACCTAGTTTGAGTCGTCCAGGTTGGCCCACGCTAGTTTTGTTCGTCCCAACGCACGAGCAGGCAATGTAAAAAATGAATAAAAATGTTTCAATTTGGATGGGCTAATAACATAAGTGGAAGGCAGGCCCTATAGCAAGCTCGCGACCCATACGAGCGCCTCCCAGATCGATCGACAGCAGGAAAAATCCCAATTCATTCGCTCCAGCCTCCAGTCTGGTTCGCTCCTAACCTAGCCGCCGCTGGACAGACCGACACAACACTTCCTCGCGCCCTCGTTGGATGGCGGTCGCCGGGCTTCAAGCAAACGGAAGGACAAGAAGATGAAGATCCAACCCTGGGTGTAGCCTGCGTGGGAGGCAGCGGCGGCAGCACGGGCATGGCATCGAGCTTGCGCAAACGGACAGTCGAAGCTTGCAATAGTAGCATGCGCAACGAGTAGGTACATCACATCCCTGATTATATCTAATTCAACTCTTAAATTTCTGGCCAATAGTTAAACTTGGCGGTGTTGTAAAACTGCTTGTATGTAGGGAATCTATGAGAAAATGAAACCAATTTCTACTTATTTTATAACTTCCCCAATCAATACTGAACTGATTGAATCTGATGTATCTAATCAAGTTTCCGATGCAAACATACAAGCTCATGTTGTTCTTGAGCCTGAAGTGTCTAATGAACAGACTGCTAATGAAGGATTTGATGCAAACATTTTACATGCTCCTGGTGATGAACATATAGTGTCTAATGAGGGATCTAATGCAAGCATTTTGCAAGCTCATTGAAGGATTTAGTGTCTAATAATGATCTACTATGTTGAGAGAGACAGAGATTTGCAGGCATTGATGACAAGCAAATTATAGTGCATTTTCATAGCTTGAGGAAACGTCGAGGCCATCTTCCCCGTATCATGACAACATAGCATAAATACTTTTCTAATCTGTTGTTTGAAACTATTGGCATACTTGTGCAGGATAGATATATTGATATGCAGTTTGCGCACTGGTTATACGTGCAATTACACTTTGATATTTTCAGCCAGAGAACAAATAATTCAAGCAGGTACAGACCATGTTTGTAGTCCTTGTAACCATGTTGCATTTTGTGTTTTTTGGTGCTTGCATCATTTAGTGTTTATAATCTGAACTACTTTGGATCATTAGCTGGTTTTCAAAGTGCATGTAGCTTCACATTTCTCAAGTTATGTTGATTTCCGGAGTGCAAGTGCCTTCGTATTTTTTGAGTTAAATGTTCGCACTTGGTAACTTGAATTCATGGATCAGCCACTTCACACAAATCATACACGAATGCCAGTACGAATTAAATGAAATGCAGGGACTTACGCTAGCTCGTTGCTGTGGCTCATCGCAAATCTGCTTGCGCTTGGGATGTTCCATGTACAAGTCCATGTTACCTCTTGCTTGGATGTGCAGGCCTTGTGCTCCTTGCATCCCTCTGCATTTTTGACACGGCGAATGGTTGATCGAATAAGAGGAATCGACCTTGATGTTTTACCGGAGGATGATACTTACAAGGTTATACAGGTGTGCGGGATGTGTACCAGATCCCGTAGCGCCGCCATGCTTCGCTAAAAATGGATTTGCTTGTTTCAGATGATATCTCCAGAAGAAATAAGAGTTAAAGTCAGAGTTGCATAGGCGTGTAAGCTAAGAGAGCAGTGAAAGGATATCCAAACATCATCGGAACAGTGCACAAGGGAGTGATGTGTGGATACCTAGTTCGGGCCGCGCTTGGGCATGCTCGCCTAGCTAGAGTGTGGGTCACTTGAGCCATTGAGGGTGATGCGTTGGCGTTGGCTGGCAGCGCCGCGGATGCAGATCTTGAGTGGCAGCAGAGCGCTACGATGCGGTGGACGAGACCGTTGGTGAAGCCCCAACGGCCTCGGGGGGCGGAGGTGCGACGATGTGCTCGGTGAAGTAGCCTCGGTGAGCTGGGAGACGGCGTCGGTGAAGCGCACTGATGCGGTGGAACTCGGTGTCCGTGAGGCACGCCGGTTGCGGCGGCCGACGTTGTCGGTGGACCACCGGTGCGGTGGACGAGGCGTAGATGAGGTAGCTCCAAGGCGGTGGTGAAGCGCGACCGTGCGTCTTCGCTATCGCTATCCGCATGAGGTGGGGAACCGTGGGGAAAGGGACGAGACGAGGGGCGATTCGAGGATGGCGGCGAATTAGGGATTTGAGCAATCAGGCGCGGAAGAGGATGGTGGAGAAGAGCGATTTTGCAGGGCTGGAATTGGGCCCGCCAGATATTTCAATCAAACGTGGAAGCGAACTTATATTGTCGCTGCCCTTTTTTGGGGGGGGGGTGGGTGGCTGGGTGCTACGCATCCGTCCGACACACGCGAACCACCCCCCGACAGACTATGCTTGGTGCCTTAAGGCACCTGCCTTTGTGTCCATGACATGTGGGCCCAACAGTGGCTGGCCCACATGTCGATCACCCAAGGGCAGTTGCCTTTAAGGAACCGAAGCAGCGTCCACCCCGACACGACCCTGGTCTGCCTGGTGCGCCTACATTTGAGAATGCAAACAAATCTTCTTTCATTTGCAAATGAATCTGTATGTATTACCATGCCCGTGTTTTCCTTGCAATAATTAGTCATTCGAAACGAGATACTCCATTCGTTAACTTTTGTAAGTCATTTCAGACAACTTAAAATGAACTGTTTTGCACATTGTCTGAAATGTCTTCAAGGTCTTATAAAAGTGAACCGAGGGAGTACTATAAATTAATTAATGAGGAGTTATTTGAAAAAAATCGAAATGGTACCCACGCTAACGTGGATTAGAGTGTGTCACATAATTAGTTATTTCAATTAGAGTGTGTGTCACGTAGTTAGTTATTTGAATTAGAGTGTGTGTCACATAGCGATCTCCAATTCTAACGTGGATTTCGCATTTCACTGTATCCACGCTACTTTTTTAATACAAATTCATTTGTATATGATGAACACCATGGTAGCGAGAAAACTTTTGAATGGATTCAAACATATGACCTACAAAATAGCACAACAAATTGAGTCAATGTCAACTTTTCGAAACTTAGTATGGCACGAATTCAAAATAGTTACCCGTATGCCTGGTCCTCGGTTCAAATCTTACAATGTACAATCAATTGAAACATCGATATTAAGTCTCGTACTATGTACATTCAAATGTTGGTTTTAGCCCCCCCCAGCCAAGACAAACGCTACATACTTCCCTCAGACGGTCAATCTTCCTCTCCTAACCACCTTAGCAAGCTATCGGTTTCCAACACACGCTCATTCTTTCTCTCCATGTTTCGATCTCTAAGTCTCTCAATTACACAACCCCTTTTTCCACTCCTGTTACCAAATGTATTTACCTCACACACCCGCCATTGCACCCCATGCCGAGCTCTCTCTCTCCCCCCCTCTCCCTCTCACCCTCTCGCGCTAAATACATGCATTGCCTATCTAGCCCCCAACCTCTCGTGCGCACGCACGCACGTTGTATATCTAGGTCACTCCTCGAGACTGTCTCACTCTTTCTTCCATGACGGCGGGCCACACTCGCTCAATCTCGCTCTCTTTATCCGAGTCTCGTTTAACCTCGTTTTCTTTCACACACAAATGATATATCTCCTGTTCGGGCCTGGATCGACACACTCTATACTCTCTCACGCAGATTGTCTATCTAGGTCAGTCCATCCAAGCCACCGCCACTCTTTCGACCTCATGGTGGGCCACGCCACTCAATCTCTCTCTCTCTCTCACACACACACACACACACACACACACACACACACACACACACACACACACACACACACACACACACACACACACACACATATATATATATATATATATATATATATATATATATATATATATCTCAGTATGTCTCGATTGACCTCGCTCTTTCTCGGACAAAAACGATATATCACCATGTTTGAGCCCAATTCACCTATTCACATTGTATACTCTCTCACGCACATCATCTATCTAGGTCACTCTCTCCAACCCGTCTCACTCTTTCGATCCTTGACGCCCCTATGTGATCGGTTGACCTTGCTTTCTCCCACGCACAAAATATATCTACACGCCTGCGGATGGATCATCTCTCAAGCTCTATCTTACAGCCCTCACCCTTACCAAAAGCTCAATCGAAAATATCTCTCCGGAGCATATATATTTGTTCAATGAATGTCGGACCACACTCACTTTGTCTCTCTATCTATATGTCTCTCGATTGACCTCACTTTCTCACACCGTATCTTCCACGTGTTGAAGCTACTACCTCTCCATCCCTCGCAAAGCCGGAGCTATTTACATTGCGAGGGGCACTCCAACCTTGGATTAATTTGTGTAGGCATTTATTCCGGTCGGTTTAGATTATATTTTCGTAGCATTCGCCCACAACTACTCCAAACACCGTTGCACCCACGCAACTCCCTAGTTGATTTCCTCTGGCTCGGTCATCGCTCTCTCGCACGTCCTTTCTCGCCTTCAACATCGTACCATGGTATTATTGAAAAAACTATGTTGTTCTCTTTAATTATTATAAATAAGCTACAAAACTACACACCGATAGTCCACTTGGAATGGAAAAAATTTCGACCCACAAATTAAAGTGCTACAAACTACACACTGAGGGGCCCACATGTCATGAAACAAATTTGGACCCATATATAAATTAAAAAAAATAAAGGACGAGGATCGAACATGCGACCGGGCCTTCAAGCCGCACGTCAATAGGCAACATACGTAGAATAGCAATGTTTGTTGTACCCCCTTTGTTCCCATAATGTTTTTATATTACCACAGCCTAATTAATAGATAACATGTAATATTATTTTTAGTACTATTCTCCTTCACTTACTGGTGGGTTCCATGTGTGATCTCTCTCTCTCCTCCCCTTCTGCGTTTAGACGCATGGGCAAACAGGAAGAACTCGCGGGCGATGTTGCCTTTGACCATATCTGGACGCGTTCACAAGTCACGGCACCAGTTTCACGTACTAGCAGCACTAGTCAGTGTGTACGTGCAATGCACGTTAATTTGGAAGTATATTAAGTGCATGCGGATATTAACTAGTAGGATATTATTTGCGTGTTGTCATGTGATTAGCACTATTTTTGGCATGAAATTAACTGCACGCTAAACATGTTGAGCGCTCGACATTGAAGCAGTCTAGGTCGTTGGATGACAAGGAATACATGTGGCATGATGACGTTTTATATTTAATTTGATACAGTTCTAGCAGAATATTCAACCGATCAAACCATACATTTCGTTCAGTCTGACTCCGACTTTAAATTATATGACGATCGATATAAAATAAATGGAAATCATAAACGTTCGGATTTTAAGCATGGCAATCCGAACGTTTTTTCATGGCAAATTTAGATTACGCGGCGGCGGCGGGGGCGTCTCGCGGTGGGAAGCGGCTCCTCTGCCGTGCTCTGTGTGTCGTCGGGCCACTAACCGACGGCGACGGCGGCGTCTTGCGCCGTTGTAGGCGTACTCCTGGACATTGGCCTAGCTTCAAGGAAGGCCAAAATTTTCTGGACTTCGGAGCGAGTCAACTGGCGGGAGGAGGCGACTGGCGTTGGTGCAAGGAAGCGGTCGACGGCGGCCATCCATGCCACCGAGGGGGCACTGCACCCGCGGGGACATGCGCTGTCAACGGCGCTGGCGGAGACATTCGTGTGCACGGCACCGCACTGCGCGCTGGTGCTGCACGCGCAGAAGCGTTACCTCGGCAGTGCACGGCACCGCACGCGCGGCGCGTCTGCAGTCGCGCGCAGCGCATGCACTGGCAGGTGCATGGGCGCGTGAAAGTCGGCGGGGACCTCGTGGAACCCCGTGGCATCAAGCTCGGTGACAATGTGCGGCTCCCAGCCCATCAATGCCACGGGGATGGGCGCTGGCCCAGTTGGGGCGATGGGAGTCCGAACAGGAGCGGGGACAGGCGCGACGTCTTCCCGCAAGGCCAGTTCAAGCTCGTCCCAAAGCGCCTTATGTTCTTGAGACTCCGGCTGTGTGTCTTCCTCATGAAACTGGAACATTAAGGGCAGACCATCGTGATGCGGCATGGCGTATGTTTAGGTCAGGCTAGTTGGAGGTAGACGACAGGAGAATTGGAGAGGAAGAGAGAGGATTGTAGCGATACCGGGTAGTGTGGGGTTGATTTTAAACTGCGGCGCCGACGACATTAAAAGTGGGAGCAGTTGGGACGACGGTGGGCGGCGGAGGCTGGTCAAAGGGCTCGCCTCCCGGTGAGTCTGCACAGCGGTCTGCTTGCACACCTCCCTGATAGCCGGCGCAGCGGTCTGCTCGCACGCCTCCCGTCGACTCACACGCTTGCTTGGACAGCAGATGCCGATGAGAAGCGGGGACTCGTGGCGGCACGTGAAAGCCCACGGTTTCAATAGTGAAAGCGTTCGCCTTAACGTGACAGGTCTTTGTTCCAAAATACCTTGGCTCTTCATTTGTGCAACTTGTCATAAGCAGCTTGTCTCGAATTGAAGAAAAAGCTTACGAAGTAATATTTGTGCCATATCACGTGACCATGCTCAGTTTCAAGAATTTATGCTCACTTTTGGATTTTCTGAAATTTAAGATCCAGGATTCGAAACAATATCATAACCTACATCATGCAATAAATTTTCAAGTCGTACATCTATCCTGTTGTATTTCTTAAGAATGGATTTGGCCAAACATTTTGCTTAGGTTAACCTCCTTTCCAGTTTATAGGGCTCAATTCAAAAATCTCACTGTCGGTGTACAAAAAGAGGGGTACACTTTTTGTACCCCTATAATCGCATACGGGCAGTCAAAGCCACGGACACCACCGTGACCGAGCAAGGCAAGGGAGGTGATTCAAGGTAAGGACGGCTCGAAAGGAGCGAACGACGCCAAGACCAAGACCACAAAGAGCAAAGGGAATGAGCGGACTCCCCGGCAAGATCCTTGCCGAGGGGCGGTTTTAGCAAACCCGCAAGACCCTTGCCGTGGCCACTCGCCCACACCCACGGAGCGAATCACCCTTGAGTCCACTGCCCCCATGGGGCAAGGATTCGGAGATATCCCGTGGTGGCATGCAGATCTTTGTGAAGACATTCAAGATCAGATACACACTATAGAAGATTTACGACCCTTGGCGGATCCCAGCCAAGGAGGACCTAAGGCCCCGGCAAGAGCCTTGCCGGGGATGACAGCAGGCGCCACGGCAAGACTCTTGCCGGGGCCGCGGCAAGACCCTTGCCGGGGCTACGACGAGGCCTCGCCAAGGGCACCCGTAGGGCCACCATCAGCCCACGCCAATCAAACCTCCACCACCGTTCGCATGCAGCTGCCGACCCAACCAGTTGGGCAGGCACCTGCGTGGCCGATAAGCGGATCTTCGTGGAGACCCACCACCGCGCCACCTCAGCTGCGCGCGCTCGCAGATGGCACCACGGGCACCGCCAGCCACGGCGCGTGTCAACACGAGGGAGCGGCGACGACGAGACATGGCTCTCCCCGCCCCGATAAAGCAAGGACACCTAAGCAAGACGCATTAAAGGCGCTTTGTCATGTAATGCGAGGGATAAACTCGCATCACTGCATTCTTTCCACTTCCCCGTGTGCCACCGTGGCAACCCCTTTCCCTATAAAAGGAGGCCCGAGGCGCACCTGTGGAGGAGGATTCGGCTTTTGGAGCTCCTCACGCCCCATAGCTAGTTCAAGAACACAGATAAACAAACCACCAAAGCAGGAGTAGGGTTTTACGATCCTCGTGGGTCTTAACCTCGGATAAAAAGACCGTGTGCTATCTGCTTGATCCGCTCTTCTCACGACCCCGCGCCCCGCAACCGTAGTAGGGATTCTTGTGATCCCATAGGTGTCGTCCCCGCACCGACATCTTTGGCGCGCCAGGTAGGGGGCGCAGTTGTGAGAATCGGCTCTAGCAGTTAGCCCGACACTCCTTCATCTTCGTGACCCTTGAAGAAGGAAGGATACCAGAAGATCGACGCTCGAGCGGTCGCTAACAGAAGCTGAGTTGCAGTGAACCTTTATTTGTGCTACTCTTCTTATTTGAGGTTATTCCCCCCGGAGATGTCACGCCTTTGTATGAGAAACCTGCACGCCAGTGGGCTCTCCCACGATCGGCAACACCCTTGCCCTGTTTCGAGTCCGCTCAACACCTCAAGCGGCTGCGTCGATAATATCAGAGTAACCTTCCGCGATCGACAACGCCCTCGATTCTGACTCGAGTCAAGCTCGACAGTTCGAGCGGCCGCGTTCGGAATGGAAAGGTGGCTCGTCCGGCAAAGCGCTGCATTCGTAGGCTCCCGGGATCCGTCCCCAAAACGCCGCTAGGGGCTTCCACACCGGCAAGCCTACCCGATCGACGAGGGGCACACATACAAAGAGGAATTGAACGGTGAAATAACATGCATGAAAATTAAGAGTACTTCAAAGTTATATTACATCACGTCATAGCTGCGGTTCTAACTAAAGATAAAATTTGTCTTGGTCGGGAACCCAGATCGGCGAAGAGGAACGGATGCTCAATCCCGTGCTGGCCTTCCACCTCTTGATTTCGCTGATGCCATTGGTGATGGGCTTGATGCGCCCTTGAGCACCGTGAGGTCAACACTGTCCGCAAGCTCTTCATCGAGGCCGCAAGTCAAGGTCGGGATTCCAGCGCCCACCTTGGTGAGGACCTTGGTCACGAACCTCCGCAAAGTCGCTGGCCTCTCGGCCGGGCGCGCCCCCTGGTGGAGTGAAGATAGGCCAAGGCCCGAGGACGCCTCAAGAACTGGGTCAGCTTGGCGTTGACGGTCCTCACAAGCGCCGGGGCGACTCACGCTTGGCAGCCCCATGGTGGCTAATTGCAGGTGACCCCGGCCGGGCGACGACCTCCAGATGGCTGATCCACTGTTCCCGCCCACCACATATTCCTGGTGGGAGGCGGCCTCATTTGCCCGCAGCTGCTTCTCCTCCTCGAGGCTCCTGGTCGAGGTCTCCTCCCGAGCCCTACTCTCCGACAGCATCTTCTCGAGACCCTCCAGCTTCAGCTTGAGGTCTCTGATGGAGTTCTGCGCGTCGGAGAACTCCCCAGTCCTGCTAATGACCTCTCCTTGTGCCTCTACCAAGGCGCGGTTGAGCGTGTTCTTCTCGCCGGACAACTTGAGGGCCCGCCTTCAGCTCGTCCCGCCCCGCTTCCAGCTCCTTCACCTTGCCGGCATGGGCCAGAGCCCGGCATTGAGTGCCTCTTTGTGCCTCTCGCCCAGCTCAAGGGTCCGTCTGCATGACAAGGGCCTCGAGCCCTCATCCTGTTGCGAGCTGCTATGCGCTAAGCTTCGCTTCACGCACGGAGAGGTCCTCTTCCCGAGAGTCCAAGGCGGCTTGATGCTGGTTCCGGCGAGCCGCCGCAAGGCCCAAGTTCGCCGCTTCTTCCGTGGCCTTCTCGACGCCGGCCATTTTCATGGTGAGCTCCACATCGCGCTGGCCAATTCCTCCCGAAGGCCCTCTCGCCTCGGCGCAGGTCCGGTGGAACCAAGCTCGCGCTCGGCAACGCTACGCCGTCCACCTCCGTTGTCCACCGCTGCCATCCCGGACTTGATCTTGTCCAGCGGGCACGGTAGAGCACTTGAGCTTCCTAAGTCGGCCCTCATGGTGCGGAAAACCTGCTCTTCTCGAGAATTGTCGCGCTAACGCCTCGCCTATCAACCACCTCAAGCCCGTGGCGGCAAGCACTCGCCACAAAGGCTTCCTTCTTCGGGCGCCGCTATACGCCGAAGATGGACGAAAAGATCGCCGCCCACCTTCAGATATCTGTCGGGCCCGAGGTTGAGGAGGAGGGGGGCTGGTCACCACCACCTCTTCCTCGGCGGAGGCCTTGCCGCCTCACTGCAGGTCCACCACGGTGCCCCTCGGCAGAAGCCTCGCCGACGCCTTGGCGGCTCCCCAGAGCGGCGCCCTCGGCAGCACCCTTGGCGGCTTCACAAGAGCAGCCTCATCAAGATCTTTGGCGGCCTCCTTGGCGGCAATCCTGCTGGCCTCCGTCATGCCTCCTCAAAGAATGTCTCCTCAACAAAGGTCCACGCCCTCCATGTCTGTTGAAGGAGGGCTCTGCAGCAATGGGGGCGATAAAGCCAAGAAAAGAATAAGGAAAACAGAGATGAAGGACAGGCGACCACCAAGACCAGTGCAGGAAGAAGAAGTCCCTCTCCGCCAAAGATTTGGCGCCACAAGCAGTAGTCACCAGCCTTGTGTTCCCTCTTCCTCCATGGGTGTAGGCTCAGTGCTCGTGCCCTTGCCGGGACGCCTCAAGGCGGTGTAATCGATGGGGTGCTGTGTTAGAGCAGCCTCGTGGGCTCCTCCTGCCGCCCTCCCGCGAACCCGCAAGGTCAAGATCATAGCATCGAGCGCCTACCACATGTCGAGTAAGAAGAGGGTGACGAACTTACGCTGGGGACTGCGCCGAGGGCTGCTGTCCGGCTGCTCAAGACCACCAAGTGGTGTCTCTCAAGCCCCAACCGGGACTGACCGCCGCCAAGGTCCTCGCCTCTTAGCCTCCGGGCCAACGCTCGCCTCCCTGCAAAAGCAAAATGGATCAAGACAAGTGACCCGACGGAGGAAGTGGAAATGACAGAAGGAACGGAGTACTTACTCGCCATCCGCCTCCTCCTCTTCCACCAGCTTCTTTTCCTCTCCGGGCTGAGAGACCCGAGATCAAAAGGAGCTCCACATCATCATCCGAGTCGACGCCACGGAGGAGGCGAAGAAGGCGGCGGGTTTGCGCTACCGATGAGGAAGGGCCGTGGCTTCTTCTTCTCAGCGGCCGCCAGCCCTTCGCTGCAAGGGCCCTCGTGGGCGCCTGACCCTCCAGGGTCAATTGAGGTCAGCAGAGCCCTGCCGGGCGGGACCGGCTCGCTGGAGCCAGCTCGCCGCAGGACTCGCCTCTTCCTCGACATGCCGAGCCCACCGCCACGTCCTCCTCCGACGACGACTCGTCGGCTGCGTCCTCGACAAGCGGAGCTCCAGCATCGACGCTGCTGACCTCCCCGGTGGCCGCCACCCACAGGGTGAACTGCTCCTCCTCTGCAGCCGTCGCGGCCTTGTCCTCCACACCCCCGGTGCTGCCGCCTCCGTGGCAAGTCAGGCCTCCCTCGCCCTAGTGGCGATGTAATCCAGCCCACCTGGTGGTATCCATGAAAGCCACCGCCGACGTCAGCATTGACGTATACCTCGGTCAGGGAGTCGAAGAATTGCTACACATTTGCATCCGTCGGCTCCTGCCGGCTCGTGACAGGGCCGTGTGTGTTGCAGCCTGGCATCATAACAATGATCTCGGACCGGCGTGAGTTATTGCACAACGGGACCACCCCCGCTGGCAGCTGGAAGAATGACCCCTTAACGGCCTTGCCGACCTTTGCGGCAGCCCTCACGGCCTTGCCGGTCCATTCAACCTCGCCGTCGCAACCCACACCAAGCTGGAAAAGCCGCTGACAGAAGTGGGCATGCCCCATCACCGTGAAGTTGTGGTCGAGGCCAGGGCGAAGCTGCATAATGTCAGCCGGGTTCGTAAAAAGCCAGGCTGGCCTCCCCTTGTTATGTAACGGGGCGATCCGGCGGCGAATGAAGTCCGCCCCGATCATCTCCAGGGTGAGCCCAGCCCGGGTCAGCCGGAGGATCCTGGTGGTGGCGACAGTAAGCCTCCGTCGGGCAGCATCAACATCACCCTGCCGCGCCGCGGACCGGGCGGCGCTCGGCTGCACCTTTGCAGAATTCCAGCGGGTTCGCCTTCGATCCAGCACCACCGCCGCGCTTTTCATCCCACCTTCCTTCATGGCACCGTCCGGGTACGCCCCCTTGGATCTTGAGATCCAGGCGACGATCCAAGACGGGCGCCCGGCTGGATTCGAGGAGAGAAATAATGGCGAAAGAGTGTCGTGTTGGGATGCACTCCGGCAAAGCCTTCGCAAAGATGCGTGAAGAGAGCCAAGCACGCCACCGCATTCGGAGTGAAATCCAAGAGGCGAAAGCCGAAGGTGTGCATGATGTCGCAGAAGAAATCAGAAAAAGGGGGGCACAACCCGCAAGAAAAGTAATCGACAAAAAAGGGATACCGATTTGGAGCAGGATCGGCACAAGCGGCAGGAGCACGTCGCCGGGTGCCCCGAATTCTCTCCCCCGTCTTCACTCCCCATAAAGGCTTGAAGGAGGCCTGGAGCTCATGAACATTAACCGATGAGGGGAAGAAGAAGGCGGACTTGGTCCGTCCCCCCGACAGCTGGCCTCCGGGCGGCTCCATGGTCCCGAGTTTTAGCCACCCCTTGCCCTTGGCGGATTTGGGCGCCATGGCGGCCAAGAGGTCTAGAGGATTGAGGAAGAGGGGTGGTGAAGCGGCGACAGCGGGCGACGGTGAAAGATTAGGAGGGAAGGACGAGAGGAAACAGCGGCTCTGAGATTGGAAAAGATACGGGAGAGGAGGAGAAAGTGAGCAGCGCGCCCACGGTTATTCCTTCTTATGGGGGAAAACGTGGGCCGCCTCCTTTCACATTAACTGCGACGTGACGCATGCATGCAGAGCCCAGCCCCACGCATGCCGCCCACGTCACGCAGGCCTCCCCACGTCGAGCCACGCACGGGAGGCATGGGAAGCACAGCGCGCGAAGAGACTTACCATGTAAAACCAATTCTGCCTGCTTCACGCGATTGCTTTTTGGGCCTAGCCCAACGACGCGATTGCTCTTACGTGTGGCCCAGGCCCGGGGGCTCCTGTCGGTGTACAAAAAGAGGGGTACACTTTTTGTACCCCTATAACTGTGCACGGGCAGTCTGAGCCACAGACACCACCGCACTCAGCAAGGTAAGGGAGGTGAGCCAAGGTAAGGACGAAGCTCAAAAGGAGCAGAACGACGCCAAGACCAAGACCACAAAGAGCAAAGGGGACGAAGCGGACTCCCCGGCAAGATCTCTGCCGGGCGGTTTTAGCAAACCCGCAAGACCCTTGCCGTGGCCACTCGCCCCACACCCACGGGCTAATCACCTTGAGTCCACCGCCCCATGGGGCAAGGATTCGGGAGACATCCCCTGGTGGCATGCGATCTTTGTGAAGACATTCAGGATCAGATACACACTATAGAAGATTTACGACCCTTGGCGGGATCCCAGCCAAGGAGGACTGACAGCCCCCGCAAGAGCCTTGCCGGGATGACAGCAGAGCGCCACGGCAAGACTCTCTGCCGGGGCCCGCAAGACCCTTGCCGGGCTAAGACGAGGCCTCGCCAAGGGCACCCGAGGGCCACCATCAGGCCCACGCCAATCAAACCTCCACCACTGCTCAGATGCAGCTGCCGACCCAACCAGTTGGGAAGGCACTGCGTGCGGTAAGCGAGCTTCGTGGAGACCCACCACTGCGCCACCTCACTGCCTCGCCGCCACATGGCACCACGGGCACCGTTGGCCAGGCGCGTGTCAACACGAGGGGAGCGGCGATGCACGAGACAAGGCTCTCTCCCGCCCCAATAAAGCAAGGATACTCTAAGCAAGACGATTAATGCGCTTTGTCATGTAATGCGAGGGATAAACTCAGATCACTCAGCATTTTTCCACCTCCCTGTGCCACCGTGGCAACCCCTTTCCCTATAAAAGGAGGCCCGAGGCGCACCAGGAGGAGGATTCGGCCTTTGGAGCTCCTCACGCCCCATAGCTAGTTCAACAATACAGATAAACAAACCACCAAAGCAGGAGTAGGGTTTTACGATCCTCGCGTCTTAACTCGATAAAGAGACCGTGTGCTATCTGTTTGATCCGCTTTCACGACGACGCCAGCTTCGCAACCGTAGTAGGGATTCTTGTGATCCCATAGGTGTCGTCCCCGCACCGACACTCACCAACCAAGGTAGATGGTGAGTGGTGGAACAATTGCTCTAGTTGGCAAAACCACTCAATTAATGCGCTTGTTTTCCTAAAAAATGGTGTTTACGAATGCATTAATTGCAATGCATGCATGCATAAAGTACATGCATTGGTAAATTTTCTCTTAATTCTTGCATGTAATGATTTATTGCACCTTGAAATCTGAACATGTGATGGGGTACAACCAAATTGAGACTTATAAAATGGGAGAACTAAAATTTTGAGATAAGCCCTATAAACCGGAAAGGAGGGAGTAAAAGGATAATCCTCTGCATCAAAGGCATTGCCGATATATTAACTCAAGTACTAGGCACGAACAAACGGGCTCAATTCTGTGCTCATCCTGGTGTAGTAGTAGTAGTACTAGGCAATGCAGTTGACGGGTGACCTTGACGAGCGGCGACCGAGGGAATTGAACGGTGCTCGGCACGGTAGGTAACGTTGTCTAGTTACTAAAGCATCCCTCCATTGTCCATCGGTAGTCATTATGGACCGGGGACATGAGGGGAGTTTCCTAGAGCTGGAATTCTGGCCGCCAGATATTTCAACTTGAAATGTTGAGGCTCGACTGGTTGGGGTTGCCAAATGTGCGTACCACGCACGCCACCGAAGGACACGAGCCCGTTTTTTTAGGATCAACACGAGCCAAGGTCTGGCTGGTACGCCGTTGGGTCCTACCATTCGAGAATACGAAAGGAACCTTTTAAATTGCCAAACGAATCTATGTGTATTACAATACCCTTATTTTCCTTGCAAATACTAATCTCAATGTGGTAACTGATTTATGACGAGTTGTTGAATTAGAGTGAGTTTGTGATATAGTGATCTCAACGTGGATTTCACATTTCATGGTATCCCTAGTAAGTTTTCCAATGCAAATTCAAATTTAAAATATGAACAATATGGAGGTGAGAAAACTTTGTATGTATCAAGCATATGACCACACACACACACACACACACACACACACACACACACACACACACACACACAGAGAGAGAGAGAGAGAGACACACGCACGAACACAACAACAATCCAATAAGTATAGTGCATCTATTTTTCCAACCCATGCATGTATGACACGAATTCAAAAATAGTCCTTCTATTCCTAAATATTAGTCTTTAGAGAGTTCAACAAGTGACTACATACGGAGCAAAATGAGTGAATCTAGACTCTAAAATATGTCTATATACATCTCAGTATGTGCGGTCCATTTGAAGCCTCTAAAAGACTAATATTTAGGAACTAAGGGAGTAAAATATAAGACATCCATGGTCCTCGCTCAATATTTAAAATGAACATGAAACTGAAACATGAATATTAAGTCTAGTACTATAGTACATGCAAATGTTGTGTTCAGGCAGAGCTATGATTGTCGGGGGTCAACCCCTTGACCTTAGATAAAATTGTGGAGCTCTGTTTAGGGTTGTTTAGATTATATTTGTCCCCACCCACCCAACCACCGATTGGTTGTGCACGCCCCACCCCTCCTCCCCGGGAGAATATCATGTGCCCCAATACCTTAGATGCTATATGCTGATACGAGTTGCTTGGAGCTTGTAGATCTGAGATATAGCAGCTCACATGATGTGTCTTATTTTTTTTTTGCAGGAAACCTTGATGAGTTTGAGAATTGCACACAATTTGTACAAAAACTACTTAGATGCCCTTTGATCCCATATCCAACGACCTCGGGCTCAGATCACCGTAGCATCTAAGATGAAGGAGGACATCATACTCTCCCAGTATGTAAGAATATCATGTGCTACCACACCTTAGATGCTTTGGTGATACAAGCTCTTGGAGGCGTTGGATTTGTGACCCAACACCTCCTCGGTGGTTCAATGGTTTTTTGCGTAAAAGCCCCAAAAGAGTTCGCCACCGCCATAAGCACAAAGATCGCTAGATGCCATTGATCTCGATCAAACGACCTCCAAGCTTGTATCATCAGAGCATCCAAGCTGCGATAGCACCTTATGTTTTCTCGCACGGAGAGTATGAGGTGCTCCCACCGTAGATTCTATGGTGATACGAGTTCACCGAGATCTAATGGTGCATGAGGAGGTTTGAATGTTTTTGCAATATACGGTGATGAGTTTGGGAAATGCGAGAAAGTACAAGTACTATGCATGTGCCATCCGATCACTAATCATACGACCTAGATGCTCATATCACCGTAGCGGGTAATTAAGCTACGGGAGCACCTAATATGAGCACCGGGAGCCGTTGATCGAAGATGCAGCGGCACACGAGGCCTGAATGTTTTATTTGCAAAGAAAAACCTTGGAGAGTTTGGAAATTGCGATAATCACAAAGACTACTCCCAAGCCATTGATCTCACTTCCAACGTGTAAAACTTCAGATCACCATAGTATCTAAGCTGCGGGGTGGATGTGATATTCCATGCCGCTATCATTCTTGTTCGTAAACTTGCAAAATACGTGCAACTCGTGCCGTTACTTGTCTAACCGCACAAAGGGTTTTGAGGGAGTCCCGGATTAGGGGGTGTCCGGATAGCCGAACTATAACCTTTGGCCGGACTCCTGGACTATGAAGATACAAGATTGAAGACTTCGTCCCGTGTCCGGATGGGACTTTCCTTGGCGTGGAAGGCAAGCTTGGCGATGCGGATATGTAGATCTCCTCCCATTGTAACCGACTCTGTGTAACCCTAGCCCTCTCCGGTGTCTATATAAACCGGAGGTTTTAGTCCATAGGACAAACAACAATCATACCATAGGCTAGCTTCTAGGGTTTAGCCTCTTTGATCTCGTGGTAGATCTACTCTTGTACTACCCATATCATCAATATTAATCAAGCAGGAGTAGGGTTTTACCTCCATCGAGAGGGCCCAACCTGGTAAAAACATCGTGTCCCTTGTCTCCGTTACCATCCGCCTAGACGCACGCTTCGGGCCCCCTACCCGAGATCCGCCGGTTTTGACACCGACATTGGTGCTTTCATTGAGAGTTCCGCTGTGCCACCATCGGGAAGGATGCCTCGTCCGTCTTTAAAGACGACATTTGTTAAAGGAGCTTTGGCTATCGGCCAAACTCTCCGGCTAAGCGGTTTTCTTATGACCGCCAGGTTCGCCATACGCCATTTATGACTTCTCGGGTCATCAAAAGCAATCTTCACGTCAACTTCGAACTCGCCGAGCAGTTAGATCCGATGGAGCTCTCTTCTTTAAACGAGCTCTTGGATCGCGCCGCCGCCTCGAGGGTAGCATAGACTACGATCGATTGGGCCTAAACCCAATCTGAGAGAGATTAACTCTCCCCAGGTCACCCATCACGTTGATGTGGTGGAGGAACAATGCGGCGACCCTTCGTCTATCTTAAGGACTAACTATGTCCGGATTCCCGATCCCTCCAAGGCGGATACCAGCGAAGGGGAGGACGACACTCAAGACCTGAACTTAGAGTCAGGCAACGGGCTAGATTCAGTGGACAACATCCAAGAATCCAAGCTTTTGAGTTCGAAAACTCCTTGGCCCTTGAGCCTCAGATTGGGTGAGGTTTCGGATCTAATTCCACCCACCCACCCAAACATAGGCGATCTATCCAATATTAGGCAAGAGCCCGAGGAAACAGTACATAATTACTGGGCCAGATTCCTCCTGGTTATGAACAGGATAAAGGACTGCCGCGAGGAAGACGCAATTTCATTCTTCTGCGATAATTGCACGGACAAGGGAATCCTCAATGCCATAGGTCGCCGTGAAATTACACGCTTTGCTGACTTGGCGTCCATAGTATGAAAGTACTTGTCGATGAAAGCGCTGGAAAACCAAGTAAGATTTTGGGACAATCCGCCTCGAATACAAACCCAGTCCGAAATAAAAGGGTGCATTATAGCCAATCACCCGGGTTAAACACCAAAAAACAAAAAAACCCTATGGGGCATGGAACCGTACTGGAGGGATGGCTCAACGGACCCTGTAAAATTCATAGTACAGAGGGCGCCACACCAACTCATAGCCTTAGAGCATGTTGGATACTCCGGCAGGTGGCCAAAAGTGCGAAGAGCTTCTAACCCCAGCATCCACAGAGCACCAACCCAGCGATACCAGTACGGTATTAACAGTCTTCGAGACTTTCCCATCAAACAATATGCGAAAACGAACACTCCGCAGCCTTGCCGAAGTCTACCAAGTAGAAACAATAAATCCATGGAGTGACACGGCTATTACCTTTAATGCCAGTGATGAACCTAAACTCCGAATAGCCCGAGCACCAGCAACATTGGTCCTCAGTCCAATAGTGGACGGCTTTCGCCTTACCAAGGTACTCATGGACGGTGGCGTGGATTGAACCTCATTTATGAGGGAACCCTTGAAAAATGGAAATAGATCGAGCCGCATTGAGCGAAGCAGCACAACCTTTAGAGGAATAATACCCGATCGGAAGCGTTGCACAGGAAAAATCACACTAGATGTGGTGTTCGCATGCCGATAATTACAGGTCCGAGGAGGTCACGTTCCAAGTGGCCCCGTTCAGCAGCGGATACCACGCTCTTTTAGGGCGAGAGGCATTCACAATTTTTCAAGCCATACCCCATTACGGGTACATGATGCTCAAAATGCCCGGGCCCAACGGAATCATAACTCTTGCTAGTGACCCGGAAATAGCACTCCGCACCGAAAACAAGACAGCCGCACTAGCCCTTGAGGCACATTCCGAAGCCCTAGCGGCCGAGGAACTGACTGCGCTGCGCTCCACGATGAACAGGGACGATGTGGTACTCGATAAAAGATCCAAGTCCACCTCCTTTAAACCAGCGGACGAAATAGTCAAATTCCAAGTCCACCCAACGGACCCTAAAAAACGGCCTCCATCGAGGCACAATTGTAGACACCGCACTACGAGAATTCCTACGCGAAAATTGGGACATTTTTGCCTGGCACCCTTCAGACATGCCAGGAATCCCACGCCGGCTGGCCTAGCACAGCCTAAACATCCTAAAAGGATTCAAGCCAGTCAAACAGGCTCTTTGGCGTTTCTCCGAACCTAAGAGACAAGCCATGGGAGAGGAGCTAGCCAAACTATTGGAGGCCGGATTCATCAGAGATATAAAACATCCGGACTGGCTAGCAAACCTGGTGATGGTACCAAAGAAGGACAAATCCTGGCGCCTATGCGTCGATTTCAAGGACCTCAACAAGGCTTGCCCAAAGGATCCCTTCCCCCTCCCCAGCATCGATCAAATTATCGACGCTACCGCAGGACACGATTCATTGTGTTTCCTCGACGCATACTCTGGCTACCATCAAATTAAGATGGCAAAGCCTGATCAAGCCGCAACGGCATTTATCACCCCATACGGCCCATTCTGCTTCAACAAAATGCCATTCGGGCTCAAAAACGCCAGCGCAACATATCAGCGCATGATTCAGACATGTCTGGCAAACCAGGTCGGCAAAACTGTGGAGGCATACGTAGATGATGTGGTCGTCAAAACCAAGCATGTCGAAACTCTAGTAGACGACTTGAGGCTCACATTCGATAATCTCCGAACATATGACATCAAGCTTAACCTCAAAAATGCGTTTTGGCGCACCAGCCGAAAGCTCTTGGGCTTCATTGTATCCGTAGAGGAATTGAAGCAAACCCAGCCAAGATCCGAGCTCTGTCACAATTGGATATCCCAAAGGACCTCAAACAAATACAAAATTGATTGATGCGTGGCGTTCTAAGCCGCTTTATCTCCGCTTGGGAGAAAAGGCATTACCCTTTATCGCCTCCTCCGGCAAGACGAGCACTTCGAGTGGACGGATGCCGCCATGGCGGAATCGAAGAAATAAAAGCCATATTGGCAACAAACCCGTTCTGGCCGCGCCAACATGGGCGAACCAATTTATTATACATCGCGCAACTCATCAAGTTGTAAGCGCGGTGCTCGTTGTCGAACGAGAAACGGACGGACACAAGTTCCCCCTTCAAAAACCAGTTTACTACGTGTCCACTGTCCTCACTCCATGCAAGTCATGGTATCCGCATTATCAAAAGATAGCGTACGCGTTGTTTATGGCATCCCGGAAGCTGCGACACTACTTTCAAGAGTGTTCAATAACAGTAGCCTCTGAAGTACCTCTTAACGACATTATAAACAACCGCGATGCGATAGGCCGGATTGCCAAATGGGCCATTGAGCTCCTCCCGTTCGACATAACCTATAAGCCACGGTGAGCCATTAAGTCGCAAGTTTTGGCCGACTTTGTCGCCGAATGGACTGAAGCCGAACTCCCTAAAGAGTACGGCACATATTCCAACTGGATCATGCACTTCGACGGATCCAAAATGTTGGCTGGTCTGGGGTCAAGGCGCTGCTCGACGTCCCCAACAGAGATACGCCTCAATACGTACTCGAGATAATGTTAACGGACTCAACAAGACAGCCGAATACGAGGCCCTTCTACATGGTCTTCGGATGGCAGTATCCATGGGCATTCAACGCCTAGAGGTGCGCGAGGATTTGAACCTCGCGATATCCCAAATAAATGGAGACTTTGATGCCAAGGATCCAAAAATGGCAGATTATCGCAACGCCGTCCTAAAAATGTCAGCTCTGTTCGAAGGGCTCGAATTTCACCATATAGCTCGGGAAAACAATCAGCAGCAGACGCCTTAGCACGCATTGGCGAAGCGCGATGCCGCCCCCCAATATCTTCTTAGAGCGCTGTTCAAGCCATCCGTATTATGGGAAGGAGTCCTGAAATAACAGCCGGACCCAACCGCACCTCGACAATCAAAAATTCTGACACAATTGGAGGCTCGCCAACGAAGTAACATCTTTAGCCCAAGTAATAATGGCAGTCATTGCCCCGTGGACGGAACCATTCCTAGCCTACCTAACTAGGCAGGAACTTCCTGAGGAAAAAAACCAGGCACGCAGCATAGTGCGGTGATCTAAAGCCTATAAAGTCCATGAGGGAGAGCTTTATAAGAAAAGCACCACCGGAGTCCTTCAAAGGTGTATCTCCGAAGAGCAAGGGCGGAATCTTCTGGCTGAAATTCATGCCGGACTCGCCGGGCACCACGCCGCAGCCCGAGCCCTTGTAAGCAAGGCCTTCCGTACATGATTTTATTGGCCGACGGCCCGGGCAGATGCTCAGGACTTAGTCCAACGATGCGTCGGTTGCTAGCTCTTTGCTAATCAAAGCCACATGCCACCCACCGCCCTCCAAACTATACCCATCACCTGGCCCTTCGCGGTCTGGGGGCTTGACATGGTTGGACCCTTAAAGGAGGAACCCACAAGCAAAAATACCTCACTGGTCATGGTGGATAAATTCACCAAATGGATAGAGGCCAAGCTCGTTAAGACGGCCAATCCGGACCGGTGATAGACTTCATATCGTGGGTCGACACCGTTACAAAGGCGTCGCCACAAAGATCATCACCGATAACAGCACGAACTTCACGGCCCGACGAGGTCAAACTCGTGAAAAACATGGGCATCAAGCTCGACTATGCTTCAGTCTATCACCCTCAAACTAACGGTCAAGTCGAGCGAGCAAATGGTCTAATAATGAGCGGCATCAAACCCAGATTAGTGCGGTCCCTCAAGGAATCTAACACGCACTGGGTAGAGGAGCTCGACTCTGTACTCTGGGGGCTGCGGACAAGGCCGAATCGCACCACCGGATTCACACCATTCTTTACGGTATACGGCACAGAGGCAGTTCTGCCCTGCGACATAATTCATGACTCACCTCACGTGCGCATGTACAAAGAAAGAGAAGCCGAGTTCGATCGGCAGGACAGTTTGGACGCCTTGGAGGAGGAGCGTGACGTGGCAAAAGCCCGTTCCGCATTCTATCAACAGCAAGCGCAAAGATATCAAAGCAGAGAAGTACAGGACAAAACTTACGATGTTGGCGAGTTAGTTCTACGCCTGCCGGACAAGAAAAAGGACAAACTCATGCCCAAATGCGAAGGTCCCTTTATTATCGACCAAGTCCTAACCGTGGATCGCATCACCGCGAGATGCATCGGATAACCGACTCGAGCCGAACCCATGGAACGCAGCCCGCCTCCTCAAGATTCTACGCCTAGCGCCGGATTCTGAGTTCGCTCTTCCTCTCGCCTATTTTTACACATTAGCTGTCTTATATTTCTCTCCTTCTCCCTTTTTTCTCTTACAGCCTTTAAAGGCTCGCTCGCATTGTTCGCGACACACTTGACGCGCTTATCCGCGCCATTATACTCGGGGCTTCTTTATGTAAGCTTATTTGTATTGGCTTTGGCCTAACACATGTGTCACGCCCACATTTACCTTTTATTCACCATTATATGCATCGATATGACTTAAGTTTTGGCCAAGCTGGGTTGTTCGGCTCCTGTGCTTACCCCTACGCTCCCGATTGTTCGCTAGGTGGTAAAGGAGCACCTTCACGATTGCTGCCGGTCAGCCGGATGTGTACCTCAGACTGGGTGAAGCCGAAAGCTAGCGTTTTAAGGGAATATTCGCCGTGAACTAAAGATGATTTCTCACTTATTTATTTATCTTCCCCTGATGCTTTTACGCTTTTTTCGCAAGTCCGACATGCACTTTAAGGCATGCCTCCTGTGGAAAGGAACCCTAACGGAACTATTCTCCCGGAAGATGTTTCTTACTAACCATGTAATATAACATAACTAGTTGGGCACTTGTCTGTTAAAGCACTAATGACCCCTACGCCTGGTCTCCACGCATGCCCCGGTTCTTACATAACCGTGATGGTATTCGGACACACTCCGGACTATAGGGTCCCGAGGTTGAAGCGAAAAGGTCCGCCATGACAAATTGTCGGGTGGTAGGTGCGACATATGCCAACGGGTGGCTTATCATAGTGGGAGCCAATAAGACGTCTCCGGTGCCTGGAAACGGGATGAGGCAAAGACATGCACGCCGCCGAATCTTACCCAGCTTCGGGGCTCTCCATGGAGATAACACCCCTACTGCTGCTCTGCGGGGTCTCCGCATGATCACTAGATGAACAAATGGCTACAAGAGGCTCCTTGAGCTGTTCGGTGAGAGGAAGAAGAAGGGCACAGCTAGCTCTCCTCTTCCCTCTATGTGGTGTCTAAAACTCTAAGAGATCAACCCTTTGCATGGGTGCCCTTGTAACACCCCGGATGTAACTTTCCATATTTGTAACTCCAACTCTTGCCATTTTCGGCATTGTGATATGATATTCCCTCCGTGGTTAGGTTTTGTCTTTCGTTTTGCATTTTGTCCATATCATGCATCTCATATCATGTCATCATGTGCATCTCATTTGCATACATGTTCGTCTCATGATTCCGAGCATTTTCCCCGTTGTCCGTTTTGCAATCCGACACTCCTACATGCACCGGCGCACCCCTCTTGTCTCTTTTTCGTGAGCGGGTGTTGAACGTTCTCGGAATGGACCGAGGCTTGCCAAGTGGCCTTGGTACACCACCTGTAGACCACCTGTCAAGTTTCGAGTCATTTGGAGCTCGTTTGATACTCCAACGGTTAACCGCATAACCGCAAAGGCCTCTTTTGGGTTGCAGTCCAACACCCCTTCAAAACAGCCCAATAACCCATCTAAGTCACTTCCATGTCCATCGCCGTTCGATCACGATCGTGTGGGAGAAAACTACACCTCATTTGGACACTCCTAGCTCCTTCTACCTATAAAAACACCCCCTCCCCCGAAATTCCGGATCAAATCCGTCCCTAACCCTAGCCACTGCTTCTTCTCACACACACGTCAAGGGTCATACCACATCGCCGCCTGGCCCACAAGGTCTGCAGGCCCGAGCTGGGCGCCTCCCGCCCAGCCGCTCTGACCCGACCCAGGGCGCCTGTCAGCTGGGCCTCCTTCCTCCTTGCTGGTCGCCGGTCAGCGCCCGCCGCCCCGAGGATCCTCACGCCGCCACCAAGGCCTCCATGCCGCCTCGTGCCCCTGTCGCCCCCTGCCGCCTCCCCGCCTCCGCCGGGCGCCGGATCCGCGAGATCCGGTCGGCCTCACCTCCTCGGCCCGCCTTCCTCCCCTCCGCTCCAACTCCGTGAGGTTCGCCTGCCTCAAGTCCGCGCCCGATCCGATCTAAGGTTGACTTTCCCCGAGTCCGAAATCGCCTAAGTCATTTCTCCTCTCAGATTTTTATTGCATGTTCATCGCATCGTAACTCTGTACCCGTGGCTCCGTTTTGGACGTATAGCATACCGAATTGTTCGTCTCGAAGAGTAAATTATTTCATTCCATTGCATCATTTACATTTGAGCTCATCTTGATGCCCGAAATGCTATTGGAAGAGGGCTATGTGATGTTAGTTTCAGATTCTTATCGGAACATGCACTTTTGTCATTTTTGCCATGATTGATGTGTGCATCCTATGATCTTGAGTCCTACATGTGTTTTGTAATATTCCATGCCATATTTACTCAAACCTGATGGCAGAGGCTTGTCGGGGTGAGCATGGCCTACAGTCCGCCCGCCTTAACAGCGATCACTGTAGTCTCACCTCGTCTTGTCTCCCTTAATGGGCGCTTCCTTCAAGGGAGGAACAGCGACTATGGATGGCGGCCATATCTCCAGGCCGGTGAGGAGAACCTGCTTGCCAGGGCTTCTCTCTCGACCGGGAGGGCCCGCGCCTACCAGGTTATCTGACAACTTGTCATGGGTAGCGTCATGATCGAAAGCATAGTAGCGATCTTGCGCCCGGACGGAGGTGATGGCCGCCCCGTCACGGTAGCCCAGCTGTAGCTGACGTGCTCCGGGAGATCTGGGGGGTGGCGGGCTTCACTATAGCCCGCGCCTGTCTCATCACCGTTATGTATTTGCCATTACGAGGGTGCGGCCTTGGCAGCCACTAGGAGGCGGCTTTGTAGGCCTTCATGGCGGCCATTGAGTCGGCCCCTGCAATCAACTTCTTGACTCCTTGGAAATAGGCCCTCTTGTGCGCCTTCACCGCGGTTTTGGGCCGGGCTGCTTCGACAGCCCGGCACGAGGGCAACCGTCCAGAGGCGGCCACTGCGTCTTAGACGTTGGATGGCTTGATTGGCCACAATTTTTGAAGTCCTGAGGAGCGGCTGGGCTACGTAGTCATTCTCGGCGGTAGTCCTTGGTGAAGCCCATTTGAAAGGAGACGAAGTAGCTCATCGACTTCTATCACGAGGCCGGCAGCTGGAGGCGTCCTTGGCGGGTGTGCGTCTTGGGAAGTTCCGCATCGAGAAGGTGAAGCAGCGCGCCGAATGGCGTGTTGACCGTCGCCACCTGCGGTACGTGGCGAAATTTCCAGCCCTTGCGCGCGGCAGGCGTCGCCGCGGTACAAGGCCCACCATACCGAGCCTCGGCCCATGCTGATCTCTGCGGCCCGAGCGGACGCTTTCGCCTTCCTCTGGCGGTTTGTACACGCCTTTAAGCATGATAATCACGAGCGTGGCGGGGGCTTGAATTAATCCCGTTCCCCGCCTCGCCTCCTCGGCTCAGCCGCGCGAGCCTATAAGTAGGGAGGGCAGCGGGAGCAGCTCCATCGCTCGCTCACTCCACCTTCCTCTCTCCTTCTCCTTTCTTCCGCCGTCCTTGGCCCTCTGTCAGCGTCGTTCGCGTCAACCCTCTTAGTCATGGCTCCTCCACGTGCGTGCATGCTCTCCCCTCCGCGTTGCTTTCTTCCTCTTGCTCCCATGGTGGCTGTCTAGCTCATGGGATGGCTCAACGTCCCGAGACCATATCGATTAACCGCCAAAGACAGCGGTTGCGGCGCGAGGACCTCGTGAAGACCGCCTCGCGCTGGAGGCGGAGGTTCGCCAGCGCGGAGGAGAAGGCGGCGGGTCATCTTCCACGCTCGCCTTTGCCTCCGTGGCCTCGGCTTGCCGGTGGCCAGTTCTTCCTCCTTCCTCGAGTTCTACCATCTCGGCCGCATCATCTCACCCCAACACGGTGATGCTGCTTTATCGTATCGTCACCTGCGAAAGTTTTTCTTAGCGTTCTCCACCCTTGAGCTCTTGAGGGTTCTTCGGTGCAAGCTTGGGACCGTCTCCTTGGTGTGCTCGCTGTGGCGCTTCGCCGCCATGTGGAGGACATCCGACAACAACCCTTTTCAGCTATCCACGCTGAACCAATCGGTTAAGCTCGGAAACAATCATTTCTACGCGGGAACATCCGCCTGCGCAAAGCGACCCGTGAATCTGCTTGCCCTACGTAATGACCCGCGCTAAGGAGGCATCCGTCTTGGTCCTTCCGAGTCCGGTCGCTCTCTGGCGGGAGCGCGCCAAATCACCCAGCTCGGGTGATGATGATCCAATCGGGCTTGGTGGGGAGCCAACCTGTCGCCCGCCCTTTGTGGGCGCCGGGTGCTCCGCTCAAGCTGGCACACATGATCGCGGATGGCGGCGCCCATTACATGCGGCTGAGCACGGAAGATGCCTCATGGCGAGGTATCTTACAGGTGAACCATCTCCAGCGCAAGCTCGAGGGTAGCGGTGGCAAGCGCCCGATACTCGAGGTGATCCCCGCCTATGGTGAGTTTCCTTACTTTCTTCTTCTTTTGTTGCGGGTTCGGCGGCCGCCTCTGACTAGTCGGCGGCTTGTCTTTGGCGAGAACCCTTCGCCGACCCGAGCGGGGCGCGGGCGGTGGTGCGAAATGACGCCGTAGACAACGCCATAAGCGAGCGATGGAAGGCGGCGACCCACAAGGCTCCGGCCGGCCGAGACTAGCCCGAGCGATGGCAAGCGAGGCCATCACCTTCTTCTTGGCGGCGATCATAAGGCGGGACCTACCGCGTGCCAGCTGCGGTGGCGCGCAAAAAGCGTCGGGCAGGCAGTCTCTTGGCAGCGGCGAAAAAACTAAAGGGCTCCTTGGCGGCGATAAGCGGGAGCCGAGGCGAAAGCGGCGACCTTCCTGAGTGGTAAAGCTTCACCAGGCGGTCTCGGCGTAAGTGTTGGATGTCTCGTACTTTTGTTGTCTTCTTTGTTTGAGCTCCACCTGGCCGTCTTCTTGATTCTGAGCAGGCGCGCTTTCCCTCGAGCAGGTTGGCGCTGCCTCCATAGTCGGACCGGCAGGAGGTCTTGAGCTCCCTTGTGGATCCCGCCCACCTCGACCTCATGGAAACGCCAGCAGGCGGAAGATACTGCGGGGCCTTGCGGGAGAGCAGGAGGCGGGCGGAGAGCCACCGAGGCCCGGCGGAGAAATGCGGCCCAAGGCGCGAAAGCGGCAGCAACCAAGCCCGAAGAGCTGCGGCGCGGAGAGGGCGGAAATGCTGTCAGCCTCCGCAGCTCGTCATTCCTCTTCGCGCCATAGCCCCAACATCGCCGTGCCTCGCGGAGAAAGCGAAACCCGCGACCAGCGGTGATGGAAGGGCGGAGGTGGCGTAGCGATCACGGGGCGCCACAGCCGGCGCCCGACTTAAGCGGGCCAATGGCCCGACCTGCTTTCGCGGCTTGCCGGAGCAGCTTCGAAGCGGAAATCGGCTGGCGGCGAGATCTTGTGGTGCGATCGCCGCCCGCGCGTGGAAAGCGTCTTTGGTGCGGAGCGCGAGCTGCGGGCTGCTTCGGCCGAGACACAGGACCGGCCAGCTCAGCGTCGAGTGGGCGCCAGTGACGGGCGACGAGCTGAACATGGCTGACACGGGGAGGTCCGGCTGGCCGGCTTGAACCGAGCAGCCTCGCTGCAGCGGTACACCGGGGTTTCTTGCTACCTTGGTTATCGGGTAGTCTTACGGCCTTGATCGATTTCTTTCTTGATTTCTTCGTGGGGGCGGCGTCATTCCTGGAATGTCAATCCCGAGTTTGAGGTGAAGCAACTGACTGATGACTTGGAACTAGGAGTCTTGGCGGCAATCTTATTCCTATTATTTTGTCTGATTTTCAGGAATATCACAATCTTGTGCGGCTGCCTTCAACTCCCTAGGCGGAGGCTGAGCAAAGGCCGCCGACCTGATAATAGCGGGTGAGTGCTTTGTTTCTTTTTATCTCATGTGGGGAAATGTCAGCGCGCCTTGATGTATTCAGATTCGGGCGGCTGCTGAGTAGTGGTCGGATCTTCTGACGACTTCTTCCTTATTGCTTTTCCTTTTCTCCCGCATGCAGAGGCTAATGCTGACTTGAGGAGCAGCTAGGCGGGGTCAGACCGCCCTTGGCGCCAAGGAGGCTGAGTGCAGCGCCTTGGCCCGAGCGACCGCCTGGCCAAGAGGCTGGCCGACCAGGAGGAGAGCCATAAAAGCGGCCACTGAAGAAAGCAGCGGATGTGAGACCACCCTTAAGGCGAGTTAGACGAGGCGGCTGGTTTGAGCTGAAGCGAGGCAAGCTGGCGAGGGCTATGGGCCAGGTTGAGGATCGATTGGCATGGCTGCATTCCTTTTCATCACTTTGCTTGCCGCTTGCCCTCTTGTTTATCTTCTGATTTTGTCTTTGTTTCTTTTGTTCTTCTGATTACTTCCCTGGTTGCTCCGTCATGCTTGAAAGCCATGAGGCCCACATGAACACTTTGGCTAAGCAGGGGTTGAGATGCCTTGGATGCCCGGGGCCATGAGGAGCAACTTTGGCGATCGGTGGTTGGGCAAACTCACCGCATGCTCACTTGTGCCAGTGCCGGCAAGTCTTGTCGCCCTTTGGCTGGTAGGCGATTCCAGTACCATTGGACTGCTGTTGAGGAGGTTGCGATTTAGCAGCCGAGGCTGGAGGCTTCCGCTGCTCGGTTAGGCGCCCGGTAGTCTGGAGTTCGTTCGGCACTGTATCTGGGCTGAGCTTGGCATTCGGTGAGCACCCTAGCGGAGGGCGGCGGAGCTGTAGGGTGGCGGTGCGGCTAACTATCATCCAGCGTACCTGGCTGTCGCCAGAGTATGCCGACACCAACGTTTTTGCTCTGAAGTGAATGACAGCGGTGTTGCCCAGCGGAGGTGGTTGGGCTGAACCGGCGGAAGAGTGAGGACTCGGCGGAGATCCTTCGGTAAGAGCGAAGAAGAGGAGAAGGCGGCGAAGGCGTCGCGCCCGGCAGTGAAGCGACCAACCGACCAGCTGATCGTGCCTCCGGTAGCGAGCGGCAGCAGTACCGTCTGCGGTGATGGTCGGGCCGAGACCCACCGACCAGCCACTCCTCCAAAGCCAACCTTGCCGCCCTCTGCCCTGCCCGACTGGCCTATCGCCCTTGGCCTGATCTGCATCTTACTTTCCTCTTTGTTACTCTTTGAAACAACTTTTCATTAAATTTGTGCAGCTCCACCTGGGGTGTATTCAAACTATGTTGAATCTTGACCTTCGAAGGCTTTGTGTAAATATAATTATGCATGTGTTTGGCTTCCATTTAATTGCTTTTTATCCTTAGGCTGTTTCCCTTCCCGGCCCGAATAGCTGCTCTTGATGCAGTGGCTGGGAGAACTTGGCTGTTAATGGGAAGAGCAAGTACTTGGCTTTCTTAGTTGTAGCAAGGTGGATAGGGGAGCGGCCGTGGCTACAGTAGCGATTACGGCGATGGGGAGAAAGCCGGCTTTTGTTATCTGAGTTCATTGGTCCTTAACCGTTTTTGTTGGGCATCCTTTCCTGCCTTTGACTCTTGAGCTCGACTTTTGACGAAGAGGGCTAGGTGCGGCTTTTCTACTGTCGACTGCAGGTGGAACTTGAATATAACTCAAGGCGGCCAGGTCCCGGGCTACGACTAATCGAACCAGTGCAGACGAGGAGGAAGAGTGTAATGACAAAATCATAAGCATGATACTCGTCATTCATAGATAAAAGGTGGCAGTCCCGAGTGCTCTCGAAGCCCATGTCTCATACTTAGTACAAAAGGTAGCGTGATACATCTGCATTTAAGCTTAAAAAGTCTTGGAGGTTGGCGTTCCATGGTCGTTCGACTCTTTGCTGGAATCATCTCTCTTTTGTGCCTTCGACCATGCGTCGATTAGGTAGTAGGAGTCGTTCCCCAATGCTCTGGCGATGTGAAGGGCCCAAAGGGAGAGCTTGTGCTGGCGGCTATTATTTGGATCGCTGGGCACAAGGTCACCCTCTTGGAAGGATCTTGGCCGACCTTCCGGCTATGGTAGCGGCGCAAACCTGTTGGTAGATGGCGGACGGTGAGGGCTAACAGCGGCTTTCTTCAACGATCGACACGAATCTTGTCGTGCTTCTTTGGCCTCTGCTTCCGTGTACATGGTCACCGGTAGTCGAACTTCGATGTCGATTGGGATGACAGCCTCGGCACCATATACAAGGAAGAAATTAAAGCTAGTTGACTTGTTGGGGATGCGCGGACTCCGGAGCGATCGGCTGATCAAATAGCAGCCGGCGAGCGCTCGATGCTTACGACCGGTCGGGGCTTGATGCGGAAAGGATGAGGCCGTTGGCTCTCTCAACAGCGTTTATTGCCGGGTGGGCAAGGGCCTTTAGGTCGGTCGGATGCCCTCGTCGCGAAGCGATGCCAATGCTCCCTTAGCAAAATTTGTGCCGTTGTCGGGTGATGATCTTTGTGGTACGCCGTGCCGAGTTGTAATATCTGCGATGAATGTCACGGCGATTATTATTCAGCTTCTTAATCGGCTTTGCTTGATCCACTTGATGATTTATCCTGACGACGGCAGATGTGTCATGCCACGCAACGCCGTCTTGAACAAGCCCACCATGTCCGTCCCAGGCGGCAAAAGGCGGGTGGGGAATGGTCTTGAGTGCAACCGGGTGTTGCTTGGGCTGAAGACTTGGCACCCTTTGCAATGTTGACCAACTCCTTGGCGTCGTCGAGCGTCAGCCAAAAGAATCCATGGCGGAAGCTTTGGCGACAAGTGATCTTGAGGCAGCGTGGTGGCGCGGTATAGTGAATGTCCTTGAGATTACTATGCCCTTCTACGGCTCGATCACGGTCTGGAAGACTCGGTGACACTGCGTCTGACAACTCTCTGTTAGCAATTGTATATGCTCGGCTCGGTGTTGGACTTGTCTTGCAGCGATCTCATCGGTGGCAGTTCTCTATTGTCGGGAAGTTGAGGATGGGTGAGCCCATGATGGGCTGTGACTTCTTCTATAGCCAACAGCTACTACAACGGCGGGTGGGCTGGGTGGTGAAGCTGGAGTTGGCCACCGCAGTGGTGTTGTCACGATCCCAGACGGCTACGTAGTCCCGGGCGGGTTACGAAGTCCCGGCGATGCGACTATGGCAGTCCCGAGCGTATTGAAAATCCGGGCCTCTGCTTGGCTCCCCAAGCGGATCCAGCTGCGTCGAGGAGTTAAGCGGCACGAAGATGGAATCAGACTCTGGAGATGAAAGCGATAGGCGGCGAGGCGTTGGAGAGGCGCGGTTGGTATAAGCAGTCAGTGGAGCCTATTCGTGCGGGGCATCTTCGCTTCGTTGTCAGCCGTGTATGGAGAACTCACATCCTTCAAAGTACGCGTTGATTTGCTGAGCGAGCGGTAGCTTGCCATGTTGCGTCCTTGGCGTCCAGTCACAGATGACTGCTGGACCACAAATCCGGTCGCCATGCCACGAGATCCGGCGGGGCGCGACTCTTCTGGCGCCGAGAACCCGTGTGTAAGCCTCGTACTCCGTACGTTGGAAGCGGCAAAGTGAATTTGCAATGTGTATCTGAGCTTATGCGCCTTTGGGAGAGGTGAGGATGATGCGGCTCCCAAGCGGTGCGCATCTTGGACCCGTCGAAGTGCATCCGCCAATGAGTGGTCGGGGCGGTGGCGGTCTTGGGTCTCGGCCCGGTCGATGAGAAATCGGCCAATGCGGGACTTGATGGCGGTGCGAGGTAGAAGATCGTGTAAAGGCCAGCTCAATGGACCATTTGCCACCCGGCGGATCGTCCGGCTGCCTATGATCTCTGCGGCGGGCGGTGCACGGTGATGGGGATGCTCTTGAAAGTAGGGCTTGACTTCTTGGCGGTGAAGTACGCCGCCACCATCTTACGGTAGTCTTGGTAGATTACGCGAGGTGGTACTTCACAAGTAATACACGGTCTGGACTGGCTGAGCTCGGCCTTCTTCTGGCTGGACCCGCGATAATGCTGACCACCCGGCTGGTGGCGGCAACATAAATGAGCATGGGATCTTTCTCGGTCGGCGCCGCCAAGGCAGTGGTGTGGCCATCTTCTTTAGCTCATGAAAAGCTTGGTGGGCTTGCGTTCCACTCGAAGTGAATGGTTTTCTTCATAGTCGGTGGGGGAGAGCCTTTTCTCCAAGCCGTCGTGAAGCGGTTCAGGAGGCCAGACCGGTAAACTTCGGACATCTACGCGGCTTGGTGGGAATCTCCATTCTCTCAATGGCTTGATCTTTACGGGTTGCATTCAATGCTGCGTTCGGAACCGAGGAAGCCTAGAAGATGGCGGCGGTACTCGAACACGCGCATTTCTCGAGGCTGAGCTTGATCTGAAACGGTAGGGTTCTCAAATGTCTCTTTGAGGTCTTCCGACAAGGTGCCTTCGTCTTCACCACAATATCGTCTACATAGGCGTGGGCATTTCTGCGAGTTGCTTGAGGCATTTCGCATGTGGCAGCTGAAAAGTGGCACCGGCATTTCTCAAGCCGAATGTCATATTAGGTAACGAAGCTCGACGGCGTGATGAAAGCGGTCTTGAGCGGTCAGCGGGTCCAACTTTATCTGGTGTAGCCCGGCGGGCATCCAGAAACTTCGACTTCGCATCCAGGTGTGGAGTCTATCCTTGATCAATCCTTGGCGGTGAAGGATCTTTAGGGCAGAGCTTTGTTGAGGCTTGTGAGTCTATACACATCGCCACTTGTTATTCTTCTTGACCACGAGGACGGGTTGGCAAGCCACGGAAGAACACCTCCATTATGAAGCGGCCGCCCGAGGTGGGCTATCTCTTCTCTACAATCCTTCTTTTTTCCTCCAACAGGCGGAGGCTGCTTATTTAGTTTACATCCGCTCGGACGTGTAGCTTGTGCTCGGAATTCCTTGAACACCGGCATGTCCTTGGGGACCATGCAAAGATATCGATTCTCACGAATCGTGAGGCTTCGCCTTCCTATTTGTTGTCGGGTTTGCCCCAATGGCAAACCTTTACGAATGCTATGGGTCTAGAGGTATCTTCTTTGTTTCCTTGGCGGTGGAAAGAACCTTGGGCATCACATTCTTTGGGGTGGGGGACAGGGCCGGCTGCTTACCGACCATAGCCATGACTAGGTCAATATCCTCTTCTCTTGATCACAAGGGACTCGGCTGGCCGTGCTTTTGCTGCTGCACTCGGAGGATTTCTTGTAACTTGGCTATGGTGATGATGCCTTGGTGCTTGCATCTTCATCTTGAAGTGGCGTAGTGGGGTGCAGCCATGAACTTGGCGAGCAGGTCGGCCAAGCGGCGCATGATAGGGGCTCTCAAGGTCCACCACTTCAAACCAGTTGCTTCTCGGCGGAAATGATCCTTGTCTCAAAGAGAACATCTATCTTGATCTTGCCGATTGGTGAACATGACAAGCGGGTACAATGCCATGGAACACGGTTTGGCTTGGCATGAGGTGCTTAGTCTTGATGTTCGACTTCTCCATGGTGTCTCGATGCGGGATGTTGATGCTGCTCCGCCGTCTATCAATCTGCGGGAGAATCGGGCAACAAGCATATACATTGCTAGGGTTGCCTCGAACCAATGCATAAGAGCAGGGGGCAGCATCACCTACGGGTGGTCGGCCGACTCAGCTGATAGGCCTTCGGCGATGCATGTACTCGGGGTTGTTGGAGGCGACGCGTTGACTTCTTGGTCTTTGTCGGCGCTTTCTTGCGCCGGTCTTGAGCGCTTGTAAAAGCAGCGTAGGCAGCATCTTTCGTTGAGAACGTCTTGGATGGTCCTCACTGCTGGTCGAGTGGCGGATGTTGAGGCCGGCGGTATCCATGGCGGGCGACACCAACCCTCGCCTTTGGTGATTGGTGAGCGATGGCATTTCCGGTCGTATGCTTGGGCAACGGCGCCGCTGTGGAACTTGCAAGGCGTCGAGGCTTGCTTTCGTAGGGAAAGCGGCTGCCAAGACCTTCATCTCGGCTTCTTGAAGCGCGAGCCGCCCTTGGTTCTCGTCTTCGGCGGTGGCTTGCCGACTGGTTGGGCGGCATTGGGCCCTGCGCTTGTGCGTTACGATGCAGGCGTCGGCTGGAGTCGCCAGGCCGGCGTTTTGAAACCAGGTTGAGTACCTTCCGGGCGTCCACGGAGCTCGGTCTTCATCAAGTCGGCGGTGGCGTACGCCATTGACTAGTAGCTCGTCGAGGTGGTCGGATCGTGCGAAGAAGCTTGTTCTTGAGAGGTGCCTTCTCGGCACCGTGGTGAAATACTCTATGGCTTGAACCCGTGCACTTGCAGGGTGCGGGCTTTCATGCTTAGCGTGAGTAGTGCGAGTCGACTCAGTAGGTCCTTATACTGCGACAAGGAGAAATGCAGGCTTGGGAGCCGCTTGTAAGTGCTAGTGAAGTTGCGGATGAAGGCTTGGTGAAGTCTAGCCAACTATTGATGCTATCTGACTTGAGGCTGTTGAGCGGAGTTGGCAGTGCCACGAAGCATGAGGGGCACATATTTCCTGACAAGCGCCTATTGCGTTTGATATGCTGACAGCGGTGGAGTAGTTGATCAGCAATCCTCGGCTTCAGGCCGTTGCCACTTGGCACTGTCTCTTGGGGCGAGAACCCTTTAGGAAGGGATCGTCAGCGGATCGAAGCGGGCGAAGCAAAGCGGACCGACATAGTCTTCTTCTTCAATGCGGGGATCGCTAGGAGAGTCGATCCGGATTGGAGGCGTCGTTTTCGCCGACTCATTTGCGGCAGCCTAGTCGGCGGCGAGTCGGATGCATGAAAGCGTGGGATATCTTTCCCTGGCGGAGGCGGGTTGCCTCGCCGCTCCACGGCTCGAGTGACCTTCTCGTCGCTCGATGGAATCCGGGTTGGCTGGTGGCAGCGGCTCCTTTTCTGTCGTCTTGCGGGTGTTGCCCGCGATCGTCGTTCGTGGCGTTGCGCGTGCTCTCGGCACGGGGAGGAGCTTCGGCGGCGCGTCTTCATCTTCCACTCTGGCGCGCCATCAGTTCTGGATCGTCTAGCCATATAGGGGCTTCGTCGGGCCTAGTCCGTTCAGCTCTTCTCACGGCCTTTGGCGGCGCATGTGATTCTCGGCGTGGCGTGGCTGGCGGTCCTCCCGGCATGTCGGCGATGACTGCGCGCGTTTCTTAACGGCGATTTGGCTCGGCCCGTCGGAGGTGGGGTGCTAAAGCGGCACTGGTCGACTTGGCGAGTGAGCCTCGGTGGCGTCTCGTAGTGCTATCCTCGGCCCTCCGGCGTGGGCGTGATCGCCTCGGTGCCTCGGCGTCGGCGTCCGGCGGAGAAGCCGGACAGGTCATGTAAGCGCCGCTGCGAGCGTCGTGGGCGTTCTCGCGGAGGCCACCGTGTTGATGACCAGCACCTCGGTGGCGGCACTGCCATAGATGTCGGCAGGGCCAGTGCGTTGAAGATTACGATATTGGTGGGGAAAGCGTTGGTGATCTTTGTGTCGGAGTCGAAAGCATCCGGATCGGTGGAAACCGACCGACTCGAGATCCACGGGCTCCTTTGGAGCGTGGAGTTGAGTCGAGGAGGTGACGAGTGGCTCGGGGCAGCCTGTGCCCAGCGTCGGGCCGGGCTCATCGGGTTGCGAGCCTCACCAAGAAGATCGGCGAGAAGCAGTTCGCGGCGCATAGCGTCGATGGCTATGCAGCAGCGTCAGGGCAAAAGCGCCATCAGGCGTCTTAGGGCTGGCTCTACGCTTCGCGGGGAGAAGAAGGTTCCGTCGAATAGATCTCCGGATGGCGGTGCACTGGCCCCATGGTGGGCGCCAAATGTCGGGTGGTAGGTGCGACGCCATAGCGGGTGGCTTATCATAGTAGGAGCCAATAAGACATCGCGGTGCACAGAAGCGGGATGGCGAACATGCCTTGTGAATCTTACCCACTTTGGGGCTCTCGTTGAGATAACACCCCTCTGCGCTCTGCGGGGGTCTCACATGATCACTAGATGAACAAATGGCTACAAGAGGTTCCTTGAGCTGTTCGGTGAGAGGAAGAAGAAGAGCACGACTAGCTCTCCTCTTCCCTCTATGTGGTGTCTAAAACTCTAGAGATCAACCCTTTGCATGGGTGCCACAGGGGGGTTATATGAGGCCTACCCCGGTTGGTACAATAGTAATCCGGTGGCAGACCTAGCCGTCGATGTCTCTTGCTCACGGCTTCTCCTGACGTTGGACCTGCCACTGGTGGGTCCTGCGGTGCCCGGCTTCTTAGTCGACAAGTGGCCCCCACCGTTGAGGGCCTTGTGGGCTGATTCTTGTTGCCTCAATCCACGATGGAGGGCTTTGTCGGGTGAGCATGGCTATAGTGCCGCCGCCTTGGCGGCGTCCTCTCGAATCTCACCTCGTCTTGTCTCCTTAATGGCGCTTCCTTCAAGGGAGGAACAAGCAGCTATGGATAGCGGCCATATCTCGGCCGACTAGGGAGGCCCTAGCCGCCTAGGCTTCTCTCGGCGGAGGGAGGCCCGCTGCTGAGTCGTCTTGTGACTTATCGTGGGTAGCGTCATGGTCGACATAGTATGATCTGCGCGCCCGACGGTGATGGCACCCGTCTGGCCAGCGCTGTGCGTGCTCCGGAGATCTGGGTGGCAGGCTTCACTATAGCCACCCGTCTCATCACCGATTGTGAGCCTGATTCTAAGGGTGCAGCCTTGGCACTTCTTGAGGCGGCTTTGGAGGTCGGCCTTCTGGTAGCTGACTTAGCGTGGTCGGCCCTCTGGTAGCGGCTCCTTGGAAGCCGACCCTCTTGTAACCTACTTCACCATGCGTTTTGGGGCGGGCTGCCTCGACAGCGGCAGGGAACAACCGGCGGGGAAGGCCTGCGTCTTGGACGTTGGATAAGCGATTGGCACAATTTTTGAAGTCCCGGGGGAGCAGGCTGAGTTACCCGTCGTCATTCTCCGACACAAATGATCTACAATCCAGCTAGAAGGCATTTTTACATGTCATCTTAAATTACATAGTCAATTTATGGGTGTATTCCTCCTCAATACCATCATAGGCTGTCTAGTTTACGGTCCTATTGGGAATACTCTGACCAATTCTGCTTGGCGTACACTAAACTCACGGGGATCTCCTTCCTCAGACTACAGGTCCGACCTCACCATATGGTTTGGGTTGGCCTTCGTGTCGCGTCTTCACCATGGCCCGAGCCTCCCTGGCACCTTGGCGGCAGGCCGATGTCTTCCATAATCGGAGCGCCGCCACGCTCATAAGCCTCTACGCAAGCTCTTCAGGCCTTGGGTAGAAGCAGATATGGCCACAAGGCTGGGCGCCTTTCATCACTGTCGAACTTCGTTAAATGCAGTTATAAACTCGGAAGAAGGTCACCCGTAGAGCAGGGCATTTCATCTGAGCCCACCCACCACCCGCCCGTAGCCAGCGATGATTTAACCAACATGCTAAACTTGACTCCGAAGACATCGGCGGTATGGGCTGACGATGTAGGAGAGAACATGAACTAGCACCTATAGGGCCTTTGAGAACCACCTCTCTCTCCGATGCCATGGCGGATACACCTAAAGGGAAGTAGCGACAAGGAACAATGGGGCCTTCTGAAGGATCATTCCCTCGAAGAAGCAGTCAAAGCAGCGGCGTAAGCGCGCTCAAAATCAACCTCGACAAAGACAATAGCCATACAGACCGAGCCATGGAGCATGGCGAACCGGTGGGCAACGAACATGCTATCGACAACCGTCCGAGCAGGACAACCTAGATAAACAACCCGTCCCGGCGAAGATAACAGTCCGGACGATCTCACGCCGGACAAGTTCTTGGAAGAACCTCCACAAAGGCTCATCACCCTGCGTAACCAGAAAAGCGGCGGAAGCTCAAAACAAAGAAGATCGAGAATAGATGGAGCAAAGTACTCACCCATGAGACAAATCTGGCGGCGATCGCGAACAAAAAACTACCAGCGAAACTACTGCGAATTTGGCGAGGAGGCGTAGAGCCCCATAATCAAAAACAAGGAGGCCACCGGTCGGATGGGCGACCCCATAGCAAGCAGAAGCGTAGCGGCGCCGCTGGCCAACTGCAGCGATCCGCTGCGAGGATTCGCATCAAAAGATGGCCAGTTAGATCTATCTACGGGCCGAAAGCATACTCTAATAAAATGCAACACATCAAGTATCCGAACATCACGGTACACCTAAATATGGGGTTCCACACCTATGTTTCACCGATAAGTCTTTGGATTATAATTTCAAGTGAGTTCAAGCCCGTAAACATAGAGGCATCTGACGGAACAACAGACCCACAGTCTGGATTGAGGATTACATCCTCCACATACACATGGCTAGAGGAGATGATCTCATGCCATAAAATACTTACCCCTCAAGCTCAAAGGGCCAGCCCGCATTGGCTTAAAATCCTTCGAAAACACCATTGGAAGTTGGGAAGCTCGAGGATGCTTTTGGGCAAATTCTCAAGGTTATGTCCGACCTCCGGATGCCGATGATTTAAGTCACATAACTCAACAATAGCGTGATCTGCCTTGAAATTTTGGAACAAATTCCTTACTAAAAGAACCAAATAGTCATTGTCGGGCCTTTGAAGCCTTAGCAGCTTTCAAACAAGCGTCAAGAGATGAATGGCTGCTTGAGACACCTCGGACAAGAAAAGCCAAGAACAATGGCCGCATTAACAAGCCTCATGACCCGCTTTTGCGGGAGAGGATAGTTGGCTGGCAAGATCAGATACAGTGACCAAGTACATCCGAAGTCGAGGATGGAAGCGGAAACCACGGCCTTGACAAGGACGGCGTCGGACCAGAAACAGCCGAAGAACACGCCGATCAACGCGGATTCAAGCTCTCGACAGAATCATAAAAAGCTGCCCCTTAAGGATAACAGGATGAGCTATCTAACTTTAAAAAATCTTGGACAAGATATGCCAAATCCAGATACTCAGGAAGCTGCGAACCATACCCATAGAGATTATTGGGTCTTCAAACGGTCCGGCAAACTCAGCGCCCGAACACAAGGGCTCGACACACCAGCGAGGGCGATGGCGAACCCCAGCAGAGCACGGAAAACAAAAGAATTTCCCACAAGAAATCAAAATAGTAAACTCACTTCCGTGACAAAGGGAAAAATATGGCGCCCATAGAGTGCATATATGACCTATCCAGGAGTCCATATGGTTTGTTAAAATCAATCACCTTCAACCATCGGATTACTCTAGAAGTATCTGGAATGCGGTTGGACTGCCTTGATATTAGATCGATAATTGGCGGACTCAATTTACACAAGTCCTAATGGGCGGCGATGATCTAAACACCTTTATATCGAGGACACAATCCATAAAATGGGATAGAACCAACAAATTTCTCCGACAACACTTCCTTTCAAGGGGTAATGCGAGGCCCATGCCCATTATGCGGGCTCTCTCTGGCTAGAAGTTGTGTTAAGCTCACGACAACTTCACAGTGAAAAGTAACCTTCCACCTCGCCCCATCTACAAGTAGCTATCAAGCACTATTGGGACGTGAAGCTTTAGCCGCTTTAATGCAATACCGCATTATGCATCTCTTACACTTAAAATGCCGGTCCGCGGCATCATCTCATTAAAGGGAAACATCAAGGGTTCCTCGAGTCGGAAAATTGTATGCGGTTGCCTTGACAGCCACACAATAAACCGGCTTCACCAATACTAAGCGCAGGCAGTCGTCCGGACCCCGGACACGGCTGGGCCAGTGCAGCATAAACATACAAGGCTTACTAGGCGCATACCCCGTAGAATGGGCTCCGTGCATGCACAACAGAGACAATAAAGCTCAATTTTATTCATTTTTGAATTGTGCCGTTTATTTAATATACGTACATTTTTCGCCTGATCTTTTTCAACTAAGTTCCTCTCTTTTACAGATGAACACCGTGCTACCCACATCGAGGATATAGCTGCATGGAACGAGTAGCGGGCGTGCGGTAGGGACCGTTGCAAAGTTCTTTTCGATTAAGACCAGTTGACCTTAATTAAAACACATCAACCGCGTGTGTAACCGTGATGGTCTCTTCTCGGCGGTCCGGAAGTGAACTGCAGTGTTGGAGTTATGTTTGGCGTAAGTAGTTTGGGATCACTTCTTGATCGCTACTAGCTTCACCGTGCCTTGCTTCTCTTCTCGCTCTCTTTTGCGAATGTAGCCACCATATATGCTGATTAAACGCTGCAGCTCCACCTCACAACTCTGTCCTTCCTATAAGCTTAAATAGTCTTGATCTGCGGGTGTGAGATTCTGAGTCCCGTGACTCACAGATTCTACAAAACGATTCGAGTCTTGTGATGCGGTGGATGTGCCTTGAGCTCAAGTGGGAGTTCGATGAGGCGTGGTGTTACTATGTGTCTTTTCTGATGATCGTAGTGGAGCCCGTTGGGACGATCGGGGATCTGTGTAGCATTTGGGTAGTCTTCTTTTATTTTGGTTCCGTGGTCGGACCTTGAGTGTATCTGGATGATGGATGTTTATTTATATTGTGTGAAGTGGCGTGTAAGCCAACTATGTATCTCTTTCCTTATGTATTACATGGGTTGTGTGAAGATTACCTCACTTGCGACATTGCTTTCAATGCGGTTATGCCTCTAAGTCGTGCCCGACCGTGGGAATATAGCCGCATTGAGGCGTTAAATACTGGGGGTTTATAGGCCTACCCCGGTACAATGATAATCGATAGGCGCGGGCCTAGCCATGTCGATGTCTGTGGCCTCATGGCTTCTCACTTGACGGCCCAGGGGCCGCCTGATGGTGGGTCCCACCTGCAATAGTCAACAAGGCTGGCTGACGTTGAGAATTGTTAGAGAAGCTGGTTCTTGTTGCCTCAAACCTGATGGCAGAGGCTTGTCGGGGTGAGCATGGCCTACAGTCCGCCCGCCTTAACAGCGATCACTGTAGTCTCACCTCGTCTTGTCTCCCTTAATGGGCGCTTCCTTCAAGGGAGGAACAGCGACTATGGATGGCGGCCATATCTCCAGGCCGGTGAGGAGAACCTGCTTGCCAGGGCTTCTCTCTCGACCGGGAGGGCCCGCGCCTACCAGGTTATCTGACAACTTGTCATGGGTAGCGTCATGATCGAAAGCATAGTAGCGATCTTGCGCCCGGACGGAGGTGATGGCCGCCCCGTCACGGTAGCCCAGCTGTAGCTGACGTGCTCCGGGAGATCTGGGGGGTGGCGGGCTTCACTATAGCCCGCGCCTGTCTCATCACCGTTATGTATTTGCCATTACGAGGGTGCGGCCTTGGCAGCCACTAGGAGGCGGCTTTGTAGGCCTTCATGGCGGCCATTGAGTCGGCCCCTGCAATCAACTTCTTGACTCCTTGGAAATAGGCCCTCTTGTGCGCCTTCACCGCGGTTTTGGGCCGGGCTGCTTCGACAGCCCGGCACGAGGGCAACCGTCCAGAGGCGGCCACTGCGTCTTAGACGTTGGATGGCTTGATTGGCCACAATTTTTGAAGTCCTGAGGAGCGGCTGGGCTACGTAGTCATTCTCGGCGGTAGTCCTTGGTGAAGCCCATTTGAAAGGAGACGAAGTAGCTCATCGACTTCTATCACGAGGCCGGCAGCTGGAGGCGTCCTTGGCGGGTGTGCGTCTTGGGAAGTTCCGCATCGAGAAGGTGAAGCAGCGCGCCGAATGGCGTGTTGACCGTCGCCACCTGCGGTACGTGGCGAAATTTCCAGCCCTTGCGCGCGGCAGGCGTCGCCGCGGTACAAGGCCCACCATACCGAGCCTCGGCCCATGCTGATCTCTGCGGCCCGAGCGGACGCTTTCGCCTTCCTCTGGCGGTTTGTACACGCCTTTAAGCATGATAATCACGAGCGTGGCGGGGGCTTGAATTAATCCCGTTCCCCGCCTCGCCTCCTCGGCTCAGCCGCGCGAGCCTATAAGTAGGGAGGGCAGCGGGAGCAGCTCCATCGCTCGCTCACTCCACCTTCCTCTCTCCTTCTCCTTTCTTCCGCCGTCCTTGGCCCTCTGTCAGCGTCGTTCGCGTCAACCCTCTTAGTCATGGCTCCTCCACGTGCGTGCATGCTCTCCCCTCCGCGTTGCTTTCTTCCTCTTGCTCCCATGGTGGCTGTCTAGCTCATGGGATGGCTCAACGTCCCGAGACCATATCGATTAACCGCCAAAGACAGCGGTTGCGGCGCGAGGACCTCGTGAAGACCGCCTCGCGCTGGAGGCGGAGGTTCGCCAGCGCGGAGGAGAAGGCGGCGGGTCATCTTCCACGCTCGCCTTTGCCTCCGTGGCCTCGGCTTGCCGGTGGCCAGTTCTTCCTCCTTCCTCGAGTTCTACCATCTCGGCCGCATCATCTCACCCCAACACGGTGATGCTGCTTTATCGTATCGTCACCTGCGAAAGTTTTTCTTAGCGTTCTCCACCCTTGAGCTCTTGAGGGTTCTTCGGTGCAAGCTTGGGACCGTCTCCTTGGTGTGCTCGCTGTGGCGCTTCGCCGCCATGTGGAGGACATCCGACAACAACCCTTTTCAGCTATCCACGCTGAACCAATCGGTTAAGCTCGGAAACAATCATTTCTACGCGGGAACATCCGCCTGCGCAAAGCGACCCGTGAATCTGCTTGCCCTACGTAATGACCCGCGCTAAGGAGGCATCCGTCTTGGTCCTTCCGAGTCCGGTCGCTCTCTGGCGGGAGCGCGCCAAATCACCCAGCTCGGGTGATGATGATCCAATCGGGCTTGGTGGGGAGCCAACCTGTCGCCCGCCCTTTGTGGGCGCCGGGTGCTCCGCTCAAGCTGGCACACATGATCGCGGATGGCGGCGCCCATTACATGCGGCTGAGCACGGAAGATGCCTCATGGCGAGGTATCTTACAGGTGAACCATCTCCAGCGCAAGCTCGAGGGTAGCGGTGGCAAGCGCCCGATACTCGAGGTGATCCCCGCCTATGGTGAGTTTCCTTACTTTCTTCTTCTTTTGTTGCGGGTTCGGCGGCCGCCTCTGACTAGTCGGCGGCTTGTCTTTGGCGAGAACCCTTCGCCGACCCGAGCGGGGCGCGGGCGGTGGTGCGAAATGACGCCGTAGACAACGCCATAAGCGAGCGATGGAAGGCGGCGACCCACAAGGCTCCGGCCGGCCGAGACTAGCCCGAGCGATGGCAAGCGAGGCCATCACCTTCTTCTTGGCGGCGATCATAAGGCGGGACCTACCGCGTGCCAGCTGCGGTGGCGCGCAAAAAGCGTCGGGCAGGCAGTCTCTTGGCAGCGGCGAAAAAACTAAAGGGCTCCTTGGCGGCGATAAGCGGGAGCCGAGGCGAAAGCGGCGACCTTCCTGAGTGGTAAAGCTTCACCAGGCGGTCTCGGCGTAAGTGTTGGATGTCTCGTACTTTTGTTGTCTTCTTTGTTTGAGCTCCACCTGGCCGTCTTCTTGATTCTGAGCAGGCGCGCTTTCCCTCGAGCAGGTTGGCGCTGCCTCCATAGTCGGACCGGCAGGAGGTCTTGAGCTCCCTTGTGGATCCCGCCCACCTCGACCTCATGGAAACGCCAGCAGGCGGAAGATACTGCGGGGCCTTGCGGGAGAGCAGGAGGCGGGCGGAGAGCCACCGAGGCCCGGCGGAGAAATGCGGCCCAAGGCGCGAAAGCGGCAGCAACCAAGCCCGAAGAGCTGCGGCGCGGAGAGGGCGGAAATGCTGTCAGCCTCCGCAGCTCGTCATTCCTCTTCGCGCCATAGCCCCAACATCGCCGTGCCTCGCGGAGAAAGCGAAACCCGCGACCAGCGGTGATGGAAGGGCGGAGGTGGCGTAGCGATCACGGGGCGCCACAGCCGGCGCCCGACTTAAGCGGGCCAATGGCCCGACCTGCTTTCGCGGCTTGCCGGAGCAGCTTCGAAGCGGAAATCGGCTGGCGGCGAGATCTTGTGGTGCGATCGCCGCCCGCGCGTGGAAAGCGTCTTTGGTGCGGAGCGCGAGCTGCGGGCTGCTTCGGCCGAGACACAGGACCGGCCAGCTCAGCGTCGAGTGGGCGCCAGTGACGGGCGACGAGCTGAACATGGCTGACACGGGGAGGTCCGGCTGGCCGGCTTGAACCGAGCAGCCTCGCTGCAGCGGTACACCGGGGTTTCTTGCTACCTTGGTTATCGGGTAGTCTTACGGCCTTGATCGATTTCTTTCTTGATTTCTTCGTGGGGGCGGCGTCATTCCTGGAATGTCAATCCCGAGTTTGAGGTGAAGCAACTGACTGATGACTTGGAACTAGGAGTCTTGGCGGCAATCTTATTCCTATTATTTTGTCTGATTTTCAGGAATATCACAATCTTGTGCGGCTGCCTTCAACTCCCTAGGCGGAGGCTGAGCAAAGGCCGCCGACCTGATAATAGCGGGTGAGTGCTTTGTTTCTTTTTATCTCATGTGGGGAAATGTCAGCGCGCCTTGATGTATTCAGATTCGGGCGGCTGCTGAGTAGTGGTCGGATCTTCTGACGACTTCTTCCTTATTGCTTTTCCTTTTCTCCCGCATGCAGAGGCTAATGCTGACTTGAGGAGCAGCTAGGCGGGGTCAGACCGCCCTTGGCGCCAAGGAGGCTGAGTGCAGCGCCTTGGCCCGAGCGACCGCCTGGCCAAGAGGCTGGCCGACCAGGAGGAGAGCCATAAAAGCGGCCACTGAAGAAAGCAGCGGATGTGAGACCACCCTTAAGGCGAGTTAGACGAGGCGGCTGGTTTGAGCTGAAGCGAGGCAAGCTGGCGAGGGCTATGGGCCAGGTTGAGGATCGATTGGCATGGCTGCATTCCTTTTCATCACTTTGCTTGCCGCTTGCCCTCTTGTTTATCTTCTGATTTTGTCTTTGTTTCTTTTGTTCTTCTGATTACTTCCCTGGTTGCTCCGTCATGCTTGAAAGCCATGAGGCCCACATGAACACTTTGGCTAAGCAGGGGTTGAGATGCCTTGGATGCCCGGGGCCATGAGGAGCAACTTTGGCGATCGGTGGTTGGGCAAACTCACCGCATGCTCACTTGTGCCAGTGCCGGCAAGTCTTGTCGCCCTTTGGCTGGTAGGCGATTCCAGTACCATTGGACTGCTGTTGAGGAGGTTGCGATTTAGCAGCCGAGGCTGGAGGCTTCCGCTGCTCGGTTAGGCGCCCGGTAGTCTGGAGTTCGTTCGGCACTGTATCTGGGCTGAGCTTGGCATTCGGTGAGCACCCTAGCGGAGGGCGGCGGAGCTGTAGGGTGGCGGTGCGGCTAACTATCATCCAGCGTACCTGGCTGTCGCCAGAGTATGCCGACACCAACGTTTTTGCTCTGAAGTGAATGACAGCGGTGTTGCCCAGCGGAGGTGGTTGGGCTGAACCGGCGGAAGAGTGAGGACTCGGCGGAGATCCTTCGGTAAGAGCGAAGAAGAGGAGAAGGCGGCGAAGGCGTCGCGCCCGGCAGTGAAGCGACCAACCGACCAGCTGATCGTGCCTCCGGTAGCGAGCGGCAGCAGTACCGTCTGCGGTGATGGTCGGGCCGAGACCCACCGACCAGCCACTCCTCCAAAGCCAACCTTGCCGCCCTCTGCCCTGCCCGACTGGCCTATCGCCCTTGGCCTGATCTGCATCTTACTTTCCTCTTTGTTACTCTTTGAAACAACTTTTCATTAAATTTGTGCAGCTCCACCTGGGGTGTATTCAAACTATGTTGAATCTTGACCTTCGAAGGCTTTGTGTAAATATAATTATGCATGTGTTTGGCTTCCATTTAATTGCTTTTTATCCTTAGGCTGTTTCCCTTCCCGGCCCGAATAGCTGCTCTTGATGCAGTGGCTGGGAGAACTTGGCTGTTAATGGGAAGAGCAAGTACTTGGCTTTCTTAGTTGTAGCAAGGTGGATAGGGGAGCGGCCGTGGCTACAGTAGCGATTACGGCGATGGGGAGAAAGCCGGCTTTTGTTATCTGAGTTCATTGGTCCTTAACCGTTTTTGTTGGGCATCCTTTCCTGCCTTTGACTCTTGAGCTCGACTTTTGACGAAGAGGGCTAGGTGCGGCTTTTCTACTGTCGACTGCAGGTGGAACTTGAATATAACTCAAGGCGGCCAGGTCCCGGGCTACGACTAATCGAACCAGTGCAGACGAGGAGGAAGAGTGTAATGACAAAATCATAAGCATGATACTCGTCATTCATAGATAAAAGGTGGCAGTCCCGAGTGCTCTCGAAGCCCATGTCTCATACTTAGTACAAAAGGTAGCGTGATACATCTGCATTTAAGCTTAAAAAGTCTTGGAGGTTGGCGTTCCATGGTCGTTCGACTCTTTGCTGGAATCATCTCTCTTTTGTGCCTTCGACCATGCGTCGATTAGGTAGTAGGAGTCGTTCCCCAATGCTCTGGCGATGTGAAGGGCCCAAAGGGAGAGCTTGTGCTGGCGGCTATTATTTGGATCGCTGGGCACAAGGTCACCCTCTTGGAAGGATCTTGGCCGACCTTCCGGCTATGGTAGCGGCGCAAACCTGTTGGTAGATGGCGGACGGTGAGGGCTAACAGCGGCTTTCTTCAACGATCGACACGAATCTTGTCGTGCTTCTTTGGCCTCTGCTTCCGTGTACATGGTCACCGGTAGTCGAACTTCGATGTCGATTGGGATGACAGCCTCGGCACCATATACAAGGAAGAAATTAAAGCTAGTTGACTTGTTGGGGATGCGCGGACTCCGGAGCGATCGGCTGATCAAATAGCAGCCGGCGAGCGCTCGATGCTTACGACCGGTCGGGGCTTGATGCGGAAAGGATGAGGCCGTTGGCTCTCTCAACAGCGTTTATTGCCGGGTGGGCAAGGGCCTTTAGGTCGGTCGGATGCCCTCGTCGCGAAGCGATGCCAATGCTCCCTTAGCAAAATTTGTGCCGTTGTCGGGTGATGATCTTTGTGGTACGCCGTGCCGAGTTGTAATATCTGCGATGAATGTCACGGCGATTATTATTCAGCTTCTTAATCGGCTTTGCTTGATCCACTTGATGATTTATCCTGACGACGGCAGATGTGTCATGCCACGCAACGCCGTCTTGAACAAGCCCACCATGTCCGTCCCAGGCGGCAAAAGGCGGGTGGGGAATGGTCTTGAGTGCAACCGGGTGTTGCTTGGGCTGAAGACTTGGCACCCTTTGCAATGTTGACCAACTCCTTGGCGTCGTCGAGCGTCAGCCAAAAGAATCCATGGCGGAAGCTTTGGCGACAAGTGATCTTGAGGCAGCGTGGTGGCGCGGTATAGTGAATGTCCTTGAGATTACTATGCCCTTCTACGGCTCGATCACGGTCTGGAAGACTCGGTGACACTGCGTCTGACAACTCTCTGTTAGCAATTGTATATGCTCGGCTCGGTGTTGGACTTGTCTTGCAGCGATCTCATCGGTGGCAGTTCTCTATTGTCGGGAAGTTGAGGATGGGTGAGCCCATGATGGGCTGTGACTTCTTCTATAGCCAACAGCTACTACAACGGCGGGTGGGCTGGGTGGTGAAGCTGGAGTTGGCCACCGCAGTGGTGTTGTCACGATCCCAGACGGCTACGTAGTCCCGGGCGGGTTACGAAGTCCCGGCGATGCGACTATGGCAGTCCCGAGCGTATTGAAAATCCGGGCCTCTGCTTGGCTCCCCAAGCGGATCCAGCTGCGTCGAGGAGTTAAGCGGCACGAAGATGGAATCAGACTCTGGAGATGAAAGCGATAGGCGGCGAGGCGTTGGAGAGGCGCGGTTGGTATAAGCAGTCAGTGGAGCCTATTCGTGCGGGGCATCTTCGCTTCGTTGTCAGCCGTGTATGGAGAACTCACATCCTTCAAAGTACGCGTTGATTTGCTGAGCGAGCGGTAGCTTGCCATGTTGCGTCCTTGGCGTCCAGTCACAGATGACTGCTGGACCACAAATCCGGTCGCCATGCCACGAGATCCGGCGGGGCGCGACTCTTCTGGCGCCGAGAACCCGTGTGTAAGCCTCGTACTCCGTACGTTGGAAGCGGCAAAGTGAATTTGCAATGTGTATCTGAGCTTATGCGCCTTTGGGAGAGGTGAGGATGATGCGGCTCCCAAGCGGTGCGCATCTTGGACCCGTCGAAGTGCATCCGCCAATGAGTGGTCGGGGCGGTGGCGGTCTTGGGTCTCGGCCCGGTCGATGAGAAATCGGCCAATGCGGGACTTGATGGCGGTGCGAGGTAGAAGATCGTGTAAAGGCCAGCTCAATGGACCATTTGCCACCCGGCGGATCGTCCGGCTGCCTATGATCTCTGCGGCGGGCGGTGCACGGTGATGGGGATGCTCTTGAAAGTAGGGCTTGACTTCTTGGCGGTGAAGTACGCCGCCACCATCTTACGGTAGTCTTGGTAGATTACGCGAGGTGGTACTTCACAAGTAATACACGGTCTGGACTGGCTGAGCTCGGCCTTCTTCTGGCTGGACCCGCGATAATGCTGACCACCCGGCTGGTGGCGGCAACATAAATGAGCATGGGATCTTTCTCGGTCGGCGCCGCCAAGGCAGTGGTGTGGCCATCTTCTTTAGCTCATGAAAAGCTTGGTGGGCTTGCGTTCCACTCGAAGTGAATGGTTTTCTTCATAGTCGGTGGGGGAGAGCCTTTTCTCCAAGCCGTCGTGAAGCGGTTCAGGAGGCCAGACCGGTAAACTTCGGACATCTACGCGGCTTGGTGGGAATCTCCATTCTCTCAATGGCTTGATCTTTACGGGTTGCATTCAATGCTGCGTTCGGAACCGAGGAAGCCTAGAAGATGGCGGCGGTACTCGAACACGCGCATTTCTCGAGGCTGAGCTTGATCTGAAACGGTAGGGTTCTCAAATGTCTCTTTGAGGTCTTCCGACAAGGTGCCTTCGTCTTCACCACAATATCGTCTACATAGGCGTGGGCATTTCTGCGAGTTGCTTGAGGCATTTCGCATGTGGCAGCTGAAAAGTGGCACCGGCATTTCTCAAGCCGAATGTCATATTAGGTAACGAAGCTCGACGGCGTGATGAAAGCGGTCTTGAGCGGTCAGCGGGTCCAACTTTATCTGGTGTAGCCCGGCGGGCATCCAGAAACTTCGACTTCGCATCCAGGTGTGGAGTCTATCCTTGATCAATCCTTGGCGGTGAAGGATCTTTAGGGCAGAGCTTTGTTGAGGCTTGTGAGTCTATACACATCGCCACTTGTTATTCTTCTTGACCACGAGGACGGGTTGGCAAGCCACGGAAGAACACCTCCATTATGAAGCGGCCGCCCGAGGTGGGCTATCTCTTCTCTACAATCCTTCTTTTTTCCTCCAACAGGCGGAGGCTGCTTATTTAGTTTACATCCGCTCGGACGTGTAGCTTGTGCTCGGAATTCCTTGAACACCGGCATGTCCTTGGGGACCATGCAAAGATATCGATTCTCACGAATCGTGAGGCTTCGCCTTCCTATTTGTTGTCGGGTTTGCCCCAATGGCAAACCTTTACGAATGCTATGGGTCTAGAGGTATCTTCTTTGTTTCCTTGGCGGTGGAAAGAACCTTGGGCATCACATTCTTTGGGGTGGGGGACAGGGCCGGCTGCTTACCGACCATAGCCATGACTAGGTCAATATCCTCTTCTCTTGATCACAAGGGACTCGGCTGGCCGTGCTTTTGCTGCTGCACTCGGAGGATTTCTTGTAACTTGGCTATGGTGATGATGCCTTGGTGCTTGCATCTTCATCTTGAAGTGGCGTAGTGGGGTGCAGCCATGAACTTGGCGAGCAGGTCGGCCAAGCGGCGCATGATAGGGGCTCTCAAGGTCCACCACTTCAAACCAGTTGCTTCTCGGCGGAAATGATCCTTGTCTCAAAGAGAACATCTATCTTGATCTTGCCGATTGGTGAACATGACAAGCGGGTACAATGCCATGGAACACGGTTTGGCTTGGCATGAGGTGCTTAGTCTTGATGTTCGACTTCTCCATGGTGTCTCGATGCGGGATGTTGATGCTGCTCCGCCGTCTATCAATCTGCGGGAGAATCGGGCAACAAGCATATACATTGCTAGGGTTGCCTCGAACCAATGCATAAGAGCAGGGGGCAGCATCACCTACGGGTGGTCGGCCGACTCAGCTGATAGGCCTTCGGCGATGCATGTACTCGGGGTTGTTGGAGGCGACGCGTTGACTTCTTGGTCTTTGTCGGCGCTTTCTTGCGCCGGTCTTGAGCGCTTGTAAAAGCAGCGTAGGCAGCATCTTTCGTTGAGAACGTCTTGGATGGTCCTCACTGCTGGTCGAGTGGCGGATGTTGAGGCCGGCGGTATCCATGGCGGGCGACACCAACCCTCGCCTTTGGTGATTGGTGAGCGATGGCATTTCCGGTCGTATGCTTGGGCAACGGCGCCGCTGTGGAACTTGCAAGGCGTCGAGGCTTGCTTTCGTAGGGAAAGCGGCTGCCAAGACCTTCATCTCGGCTTCTTGAAGCGCGAGCCGCCCTTGGTTCTCGTCTTCGGCGGTGGCTTGCCGACTGGTTGGGCGGCATTGGGCCCTGCGCTTGTGCGTTACGATGCAGGCGTCGGCTGGAGTCGCCAGGCCGGCGTTTTGAAACCAGGTTGAGTACCTTCCGGGCGTCCACGGAGCTCGGTCTTCATCAAGTCGGCGGTGGCGTACGCCATTGACTAGTAGCTCGTCGAGGTGGTCGGATCGTGCGAAGAAGCTTGTTCTTGAGAGGTGCCTTCTCGGCACCGTGGTGAAATACTCTATGGCTTGAACCCGTGCACTTGCAGGGTGCGGGCTTTCATGCTTAGCGTGAGTAGTGCGAGTCGACTCAGTAGGTCCTTATACTGCGACAAGGAGAAATGCAGGCTTGGGAGCCGCTTGTAAGTGCTAGTGAAGTTGCGGATGAAGGCTTGGTGAAGTCTAGCCAACTATTGATGCTATCTGACTTGAGGCTGTTGAGCGGAGTTGGCAGTGCCACGAAGCATGAGGGGCACATATTTCCTGACAAGCGCCTATTGCGTTTGATATGCTGACAGCGGTGGAGTAGTTGATCAGCAATCCTCGGCTTCAGGCCGTTGCCACTTGGCACTGTCTCTTGGGGCGAGAACCCTTTAGGAAGGGATCGTCAGCGGATCGAAGCGGGCGAAGCAAAGCGGACCGACATAGTCTTCTTCTTCAATGCGGGGATCGCTAGGAGAGTCGATCCGGATTGGAGGCGTCGTTTTCGCCGACTCATTTGCGGCAGCCTAGTCGGCGGCGAGTCGGATGCATGAAAGCGTGGGATATCTTTCCCTGGCGGAGGCGGGTTGCCTCGCCGCTCCACGGCTCGAGTGACCTTCTCGTCGCTCGATGGAATCCGGGTTGGCTGGTGGCAGCGGCTCCTTTTCTGTCGTCTTGCGGGTGTTGCCCGCGATCGTCGTTCGTGGCGTTGCGCGTGCTCTCGGCACGGGGAGGAGCTTCGGCGGCGCGTCTTCATCTTCCACTCTGGCGCGCCATCAGTTCTGGATCGTCTAGCCATATAGGGGCTTCGTCGGGCCTAGTCCGTTCAGCTCTTCTCACGGCCTTTGGCGGCGCATGTGATTCTCGGCGTGGCGTGGCTGGCGGTCCTCCCGGCATGTCGGCGATGACTGCGCGCGTTTCTTAACGGCGATTTGGCTCGGCCCGTCGGAGGTGGGGTGCTAAAGCGGCACTGGTCGACTTGGCGAGTGAGCCTCGGTGGCGTCTCGTAGTGCTATCCTCGGCCCTCCGGCGTGGGCGTGATCGCCTCGGTGCCTCGGCGTCGGCGTCCGGCGGAGAAGCCGGACAGGTCATGTAAGCGCCGCTGCGAGCGTCGTGGGCGTTCTCGCGGAGGCCACCGTGTTGATGACCAGCACCTCGGTGGCGGCACTGCCATAGATGTCGGCAGGGCCAGTGCGTTGAAGATTACGATATTGGTGGGGAAAGCGTTGGTGATCTTTGTGTCGGAGTCGAAAGCATCCGGATCGGTGGAAACCGACCGACTCGAGATCCACGGGCTCCTTTGGAGCGTGGAGTTGAGTCGAGGAGGTGACGAGTGGCTCGGGGCAGCCTGTGCCCAGCGTCGGGCCGGGCTCATCGGGTTGCGAGCCTCACCAAGAAGATCGGCGAGAAGCAGTTCGCGGCGCATAGCGTCGATGGCTATGCAGCAGCGTCAGGGCAAAAGCGCCATCAGGCGTCTTAGGGCTGGCTCTACGCTTCGCGGGGAGAAGAAGGTTCCGTCGAATAGATCTCCGGATGGCGGTGCACTGGCCCCATGGTGGGCGCCAAATGTCGGGTGGTAGGTGCGACGCCATAGCGGGTGGCTTATCATAGTAGGAGCCAATAAGACATCGCGGTGCACAGAAGCGGGATGGCGAACATGCCTTGTGAATCTTACCCACTTTGGGGCTCTCGTTGAGATAACACCCCTCTGCGCTCTGCGGGGGTCTCACATGATCACTAGATGAACAAATGGCTACAAGAGGTTCCTTGAGCTGTTCGGTGAGAGGAAGAAGAAGAGCACGACTAGCTCTCCTCTTCCCTCTATGTGGTGTCTAAAACTCTAGAGATCAACCCTTTGCATGGGTGCCACAGGGGGGTTATATGAGGCCTACCCCGGTTGGTACAATAGTAATCCGGTGGCAGACCTAGCCGTCGATGTCTCTTGCTCACGGCTTCTCCTGACGTTGGACCTGCCACTGGTGGGTCCTGCGGTGCCCGGCTTCTTAGTCGACAAGTGGCCCCCACCGTTGAGGGCCTTGTGGGCTGATTCTTGTTGCCTCAATCCACGATGGAGGGCTTTGTCGGGTGAGCATGGCTATAGTGCCGCCGCCTTGGCGGCGTCCTCTCGAATCTCACCTCGTCTTGTCTCCTTAATGGCGCTTCCTTCAAGGGAGGAACAAGCAGCTATGGATAGCGGCCATATCTCGGCCGACTAGGGAGGCCCTAGCCGCCTAGGCTTCTCTCGGCGGAGGGAGGCCCGCTGCTGAGTCGTCTTGTGACTTATCGTGGGTAGCGTCATGGTCGACATAGTATGATCTGCGCGCCCGACGGTGATGGCACCCGTCTGGCCAGCGCTGTGCGTGCTCCGGAGATCTGGGTGGCAGGCTTCACTATAGCCACCCGTCTCATCACCGATTGTGAGCCTGATTCTAAGGGTGCAGCCTTGGCACTTCTTGAGGCGGCTTTGGAGGTCGGCCTTCTGGTAGCTGACTTAGCGTGGTCGGCCCTCTGGTAGCGGCTCCTTGGAAGCCGACCCTCTTGTAACCTACTTCACCATGCGTTTTGGGGCGGGCTGCCTCGACAGCGGCAGGGAACAACCGGCGGGGAAGGCCTGCGTCTTGGACGTTGGATAAGCGATTGGCACAATTTTTGAAGTCCCGGGGGAGCAGGCTGAGTTACCCGTCGTCATTCTCCGACACAAATGATCTACAATCCAGCTAGAAGGCATTTTTACATGTCATCTTAAATTACATAGTCAATTTATGGGTGTATTCCTCCTCAATACCATCATAGGCTGTCTAGTTTACGGTCCTATTGGGAATACTCTGACCAATTCTGCTTGGCGTACACTAAACTCACGGGGATCTCCTTCCTCAGACTACAGGTCCGACCTCACCATATGGTTTGGGTTGGCCTTCGTGTCGCGTCTTCACCATGGCCCGAGCCTCCCTGGCACCTTGGCGGCAGGCCGATGTCTTCCATAATCGGAGCGCCGCCACGCTCATAAGCCTCTACGCAAGCTCTTCAGGCCTTGGGTAGAAGCAGATATGGCCACAAGGCTGGGCGCCTTTCATCACTGTCGAACTTCGTTAAATGCAGTTATAAACTCGGAAGAAGGTCACCCGTAGAGCAGGGCATTTCATCTGAGCCCACCCACCACCCGCCCGTAGCCAGCGATGATTTAACCAACATGCTAAACTTGACTCCGAAGACATCGGCCGGTATGGGCTGACGATGTAGGAGAGAACATGAACTAGCACCTATAGGGCCTTTGAGAACCACCTCTCTCTCACGATGTACATGGCGGATACACCTAAAGGGAAGTAGCGACAAGGAACAATGGGGCCTTCTGAAGGATCATTCCCTCGAAGAAGCAGTCAAAGCAGCGGCGTAAGCGCGCTCAAAATCCAACCTCGACAAAGACAATAGCCATACAGACCGAGCCATGGAGCATGGCGAACCGGTGGGCAACGAACATGCTATCGAACAACCGTCCGAGCAGGACAACCTAGATAAACAACCCGTCCCGGCGAAGATAACAGTCCGGACGATCTCACGCCCGGACAAGTTCTTGGAAGCGGAAGAACCTCCACAAAAGGCTCATCACCACTGCGTAACCAGAAAAAGCGAAGCGGAAGCTCAAAACAAAGGAAGATCGACTCGGTAGGATGGAGCAAAGTACTCACCACATGAGACAAATCTGGCGGCGATCGCGAACAAAAAACTACCAAAAGCGAAACTACTGCCCGAATTTGGCAGAGGAGGCGTAGAGCCCCATAATCAAAAACAAGGAGGCCACCGGTCGGATGGGCGACCCCATAGCAAGCAGAAGCGTGAAGCGGCGCCCGCACACAAGCCAACCTTGCAGCGATCCGCTGCGAGGATTCGCATCAAAAGATGGCCAGTTAGATCTATCTACGGGCCGAGAAGCATACTCTAATAAAATGCAACACATCAAGTATCCGAACATCACGGTACACCTAAATATAGGGGTTCCGCACACCCCTATGTTTCACCGATAAGTCTTTGGATTATAATTTCAAGTGAGATTCAAGCCCGTAAACATAGAGGCATCTGACGGAACAACAGACCCACAGATCTGGATTGAGGATTACATCCTCCACATACACATGGCTAGAGGAGATGATCTCCATGCCATAAAATACTTACCCCTCAAGCTCAAAGGGCCAGCCCGCATTGGCTTAAAATCCTTCCGAAAACACCATTGGAAGTTGGGAGGAGCTCGAGGATGCTTTTAGGGCAAATTCTCAAGGGACCTATGTCCGACCTCCGGATGCCGATGATTTAAGTCACATAACTCAACAATAGCGTGAGTCTGCCGGAAATTTTGGAACAAATTCCTTACTAAAAAGAACCAAATAATTCATTGTCGGGGCCAGCAGAAGCCTTAGCAGCTTTCAAACCTAACGTCCAGGATAGAATGGCTACATGGACACCTCGACCAAGAAAAGCCAAGAACAATGGCGCATTAACAAGCCTCATGACCGCTTTTGCAGGGAGAGGATAGTTGGCTGGCAAGATGCGATACCAGTGACCCAAGTACATCGAAGTCGAGGGGATGGAAGCGGAAACCACGGCGCAGCAAGGACCAGCGTCGGACCAAGGAAACAGCCGAAAAACCGCCCGATCAACGCCCGGATTCAAAAGCTCTCGACGGAATCATAAAAAGCTGCCCCTTAAGGATAACGGGGATGAGCTATCTAACTTAAAAAAATCTTGGACAAGATATGCCAAATCCACAGTACTCCGGGAAACTGCAAACCATACCCCATAGATTGTTGGGTCTTCAAGCGATCAAGCAAACTCAACGCCCGAACACAAAGGCTCGACACACCAAAGCGGGCGATGGCGAACCCACAAGCAGAGCACCGGAAAACAAAAAGAATTTCCACAAGAAATCAAAAATGTAAACTCACTTCACGTGACAAAAGGGAAAAATAAGCGGCGCCCATGAAGTGCTGCGCCATCAGCCCTATCCAGGAGGAGTCCCGCCACTGGTTGTTAAAATCAATCACCTTCGACCATCAGGATTACTCTAGAAGTATATCACGAATGCAGGTTGGACTGCCTTGATATTAGATCGATAATTGGCGGACTCCAATTTACACAAGTCCTAATGAATGGCGGCGATGATCTAAACCTGCTATATCGGGGACACAATCCGCCAAAATGGGGATAGAACCAACCAAATTTCTCCACGCAACACTTCCTTTCAAGGGGTAATGCAGGCCCATATGCCCATTATGCACGGGCTCTCTCTGCTAGAAGTTGTGTTACGGCTCACCCAACAACTTCCGCCTTGAAAAATTAACCCTCCACCTCGCCCCATTTACAAGTAGCTATCAAGCACTATTGGGGCGTGAAGCTTTCGCCAGCTTTAATGCAATACCGCATTATGCATCTCTTACACTTAAAATGCCGGTCACAGCAGCATCATCTCATTAAAAGGAAACATCGAGGGTTCCTCGAGTCAGGAAAATTGTCGGTTGCCTTGACAGCCACACAATAAACCAGGCTTCACCAATACAAAGCACTTGACAGGTCGTCAGGACCGGACACGGCTGGGCCAGTCGGCTTAAACTTCTCTAGGGCTTACTAGGCATACCCCGTACAATGGGCTCGATGCATACACAACAAGAGACAATAAAGCTCAATTTTATTCATTTTTGAATTGTACTTCGTTTATTTAATATAGCGTACATTTTACATACGATCTTTTCAACTAAGTTCCTCTCTTTTACGAGATGAACACCGTGCTACACCCATCCGAGGATATAGCTGCTTGGAACACATGGTAGCGAGCGATGCGGTAGGGACCCGTTGCAAGATTCTTTTCAGATTAAGACCCTGCATAAACCTTTTTACTGTCTCTTGTTGATACACATCCCGGTTTCTTGCTATAGCCGAGGAGGAGGGCTGGCGTTTTAGCATAGGCCACGTTAAATTTTGCGCGTACACGGACACCAGGGCTTATTACAAAGAGGCGTTGTTGACCCGTTTTCATAAAGACCGAATACCTTAAAGGAGTGTTAGGCGTCTCGAGTTAGGCCTTATATGCATCAGCTCGAATCATGTCTTTGGTCAAATGTTGGGTTTCCCGGCTCCACGTGTTTTGCTGCCTTACGTTCCGCTCTATCGGCTAATACGGCACGAGAGAACTCTGCGATTGTGCCCGGTTAAACGGCGAGCACCTCGATGAAAGCAAAAGCGGTGTCATGATATAGCGTGAGACTGGTCAACCCTTTCGATGACCGCTGGAATCTTTAGAATTCCTCGCATTGACGAAAGACGTTTCGGTCGAGGCACATCTGCGCCCGGCTATATAAGTAGCCCCTTTATCGAACTCCTATGGCTAAGTGAAAATGATAAAGCATTATATTCCGGTTGCCTGGTTTGCTGCGCTATCACCTCCTTTGTAGGACCAAGGCGTTGGATCAAGTGTGAAAGAGCGCTTTCTGCAAACACCCGCATTATATGCGTGGGGGCTGAAATAAAAAACGCCATCTTTTCGGGGTATTTTAATTCTTGAAGGCACAAGTATAAAAAGCTTTTATATTCCATGAAACATTGTTTCACAATAATACATATTATTGAACATAATATCCTTGAGCACTGCGTCTCTATTAAATAAGCCCTGCGAGAACTTCCTGAAAATAGTGCTTTCGGCGAATTACTCGGTTTCCGTCCCAATCTTGGGATGCAAATCGGTGGCCTTCATCTCCGCCCGGTATGTCTTGACACGGGCAAGAGCCATCCGCACCCTCTATGCATCTTGACCGCCTCATTGCTTTGATATGCGGCACCGCAAAGAACTGCTGCACCAAGCCAAAATAACTCTTTGGCTCGGGCCTTTTCATTACAAATGAGTCCGCGACATCCTTCATGGCAAATCCGGACAATCTATTCAGCTCCGCCCATTCGGTAAGCGATGATGTCGGTTAATGGAAGTGGGCGCTACTGGATTCTGAACTGCGACCAAAAAGCTCTTCCATCTCGTGATCCTTTTGATCTTGAAGTGTTGACGGCGCCGCCTTTTCGCCGCCAAGTCCGGATAAGCATCCTCCACACTCCACAGCCGGTCCAAGCGAGCATATTTAGGATCGTGAACTTCCTCGCGGCGAAAAGGGCTTTCCGGCCGCGATATCTCGGCTTTGGCGTAGCTCCTCCTTCATAGCTCTCATAGCGAGGCGAGCATCCTTAGCCTCGGTGGTGGCCTTCTTGAGTCTTTTGCTCCGCTCGACCTTCTTTTTCAAAAAGCTCGGCGGTCGTAGCATTCTTCAACTTCCGACCATCTCGACCATTTCCTTCTTGCTTTGGTAGTGAGCAGCTGTTGACTTTTAGCTCTTTGAGTGGCCTTTAAGGCAGCCGCATCACTTTTTCTGGCCTGCTCCTTGGCTCGGGTAAGCTCACCCGAAGGTTCTCCATGGCGGCGGCACCATCTGCATCAAGCATACATGTTGTAAGGCACGGGCATCAAGCTCCCTTACCGGTGTCCCACGGAGAGCGCATACCTTGTGACTCGTCAAGCCGCTTATTGACAAAGCGCGATGTCGGCATCCGCCCGTCAAGTTGCCGCTTTAGTTCGGCAAATTCATCGGTCCGGCTAGCCACGGACGCTCCGCCACCATAGGAAGGCGACATATTATAGCTGGGATTATGATCCTCGACGCGCTGTCATTTTGAAGCGCCTTAGGTCTCGAGGGCTACTATCTACAGGCGCATCTTATATATGCGGAACCGTCAAAAGGTACATCATTACCGTACCTCAAAACCCGTCGATAAACTCCTGGCGGCCTCGTACAACCCGCTTTCGCAGGACGAAATTTTTCAATCACCGTACCCATCAATGCGGTGATCCTCTGAATAGGCCTTCGCGCGAGCATATCCTTCAACTCCACCCGACCGTGCACGGGAGGTGCAGACTCGCTGATGGCCTTTTTTGAAGGCGGACATGGAGAGGGGCTTTGGGGGGCCCTCGACCGCCCTCCGCCCTGCGGATTGGAGAAACCCTCGGCGACACCTCGGGATCGTCCGCCTCGCTAAGCGATGCTGGCAGAGGAGGCGTTCCGCTCTCCATCATCTCGGGAAGATCCCACGAAGATGAGCTCTGCTGAAAGGGCTGAGATCCGAACTACAAGGTAAAATTTGGTCATCTTGAGAAATAAAACAGGGATGTCTCTTATTTTAAAACTCCCCTCTATACTTACGGCTGGTGGAGGCTGATCACCTTGGGGAAATAGTGCGGCGGGGCATCTCTCGTGCTGAGGACCCTCTGGCGAATTTCTTCCCGCTTTGAGGCCTTGGTCTCGGATCTTGAGCGGTCTTCTTCTCCCCTTGGATGGAGGATTCTCGATCCCTCCTTTCTTGATAACCTCCTTCCGGCGGAGGCAGTAGCTTCCTTGTTCCCCCTTCGCCTTCTTCCAAAGGCGCAACCTCCAACATCTTAGTTAACACGGGATCGGCGTGGTCTCGGGGAGGGCGGACACTGATCAGTTTTTCTTCGCTATCCACTCTGTTTAAGGACAGCTCTTTTAAGGGCAAGTTTATGATAAATATCTGGATAGCGTGTGCAGGCCTGGGACTACTTACTTGAGTATCCGGCGATTGAAGCTCAGACCTCGTCCTCGGTCAGAATCCGGACACATTGCTTGTGATCCGAAGAACAGTTTGTACATCTCCACAGGCGTTGCGCCCATAAAATGTTGGAGGCTCGTGGTCCCTCGGTTGAACTCCCACCCAGGCGGAGAGGCGACATTTGTAGGGCAGGATCGCGCGAATCGGCATGACCTGCGCCTACTCGACCAGATTGATCTCTCTCTCTAGGAGGTCTCGAATACAGCCACTGCAACAAGGCACGTCCTTGGGCGGGCCCAGTCAAGCCCTTTATTGACCCATGATGCTAGCAGGAGTGGAGTACCCGGCGAAAGGCGGTGGCGCCACCCATTTGGTGCCCACAGGGCTGTGACATAAAACCACTCTTGTTGTCATGGTGAGCTCCTCTTGAAAAGAGCCCTCGGGCCATGAAGCGTCGGCATTCTTGCTTATAACAGCCCCTCCGCTTTCTGCTGTTTCCCTTGATCATCTTGGCTCCACCTTGAAGGTCTTGAGCCACAATCCAAAGTGAGGTGTAATGCGGAGGAAGGCTTCACATACAACGATGAACAATGAGATGTGGAGGATGGACTCGGGTCCAAGTCGTGAAATTCCAGCCCGTAATAAAATATGGGCCCCCTCATGAAGGGGTCCGTCGGAAGCCTAGCCCGAAGGAAGTGAGGCGTGAACACTGCGCTTTCACGGGCTTGGGAGTGGGAATAACCTGCCCTTGGGCAGGCAGCCTATCTGATTTGCCGGTTAGATACACAGCATCTCTTAGCTTTAGGGCGTCTTCTTCCGTAACGGAGGAAGGCATCCACGACCTTGAAGGTGGGAGCGGACATCGTCGAAGTCGGCGCTGAATCTGGAGCTTTGGGTGTTGGAACTTCGAGGCTAAGGCGGATTCGATTGAGATTGAGAAAAGGGCGGGGCCTTGGTCTCTTTATAAAGAGGTTGAATACCGAGAGCCCTCCCGTGACCGTTCGGGACTTCGCCTTGATAGAGGTGGCGTGCCAGCAGGCATGGCTGGAACCCACGCCCGTATTAATGAGAATCCGGAATAAGGGACATGATCTCTGCTTTGACAAGGCGTGCCAAAAACACGCCTCGCTAAGCGGCGGCTGAGGTGGGACAGATAAAAACGATTGAATAAAGGCTTGGCGTGGTGTGATATCACGCTGCGGAATACGTTAGCAGATTGAACTTGTGTAAATATTATTCTCTCTCGGTGGTATGTGGAACTTATTTTGCGAGCGGACACTATCCTTGTGTTCAAAATCTTCTATGAAGTATTCGGAGGAGAACCCGCCTTGCAATGTCGAAGACAATATGCGCGCGGACTCGTCATCATTGAAGCCTGGTTAGAGACTCTTGAGGAATCTGGATTAGGGGTGTCGGATGGCGGACTATAGCCTTTGGCGGACTCACGGACTATGAAGATACAAGATTGAAGACTTCGTCCGTGTCCGGATGGGACTTTCCTTGGTGTGGAAGGCAAGCTTGGCGATACGGATATGTAGATCTCCTACCATTGTAACCGACTACGTGTAACCCTAACCCTCTTGGTGCCTATATAAACGGAGGTTTTAATCGTGGGGACGAACAACAATCATACCATAGGCTAGCTTCTAGGGTTTAGCCTCTCTGATCTCGTGGTAGATCTACTCTTGTACTACCCATATCATCAATATTAATCAAGCGGGAGAAGGTTTTACCTCCATCGAGAGGGCGAACCTGGTAAAACTGTCGTGTCCCTTGTCTCTGTTACCATCCGCCTAGATGCATTCATTCGGGACCCCCTACCGAGATCCGCGGTTTGACACCGACACCCATAATATGTAAAATGGAGCAGGCATAAGGTTGTGCAAGCGGAGGCCGTAGAACTCGAGGCCCCGAGAGCAGATGAATTGGGAATCCGATCCCCTTATCAAATAAGGGACAGAGGCATACCGCTCACTTTGGAGGGATTGGGGGCGCTCTCCTTTGCTTTCCGCCATTATAGGTGGCGAGTCCGGCTCGAACCGGGACCATGAAGGCTGGTGGAAGGAATCCCTTGGTTTGGAGCGTCACTAGCTCGCTGTGCGGGACGGAACATCTCTCCCAACCTCCAGGCTGAGGACTGGGAGGGCGAGAGGAGGAGCTGCGTCGAATGGCCATGATGGAATGGATCTCTGTCGGATGCGCTCCGATGAATGCGCAGCTAGGGGGGTAAATGTAAAAACACCCTGGCTTTTCACATTTGTTTGACATGTGGAAGACGGCCATTATTGGGCATGGAAGCCAAGGAGCACAATATTCATGAGAAGCCGGACACTATTCAACAGGTACCCAGAATTTGGAGAAGAACCCGCCTTGCAATGCCGAAGACAATCTGCAATAGCGAACTCATCGTCATTGAAGCCTGGTTAGGGAGACTCTTGAGGAGTCCCGGATTAGGGGAGTGTCTGGATAGCGAACTATAACCTTTGGTCGGACTCCTGGACTATGAAGATACAAGATTGAAGACTTCGTCCCGTGTCTGGATGGGACTTTCGTTGGCGTGGAAGGCAAGCATGGCGATGCGGATATGTAGATCTCCTCCCATTGTAACCGACTCTGTGTAACCCTAGCCCTCTCAGGTGTCTATATAAACGGAGGGTTTAGTGCATGGAAGGAACAACAATCATACCATAGGCTAGCTTCTAGGGTTTAGCCTCTTTGATCTCATGGTAGATCTACTCTTGTACTACCCATATCATCAATATTAATGAAGCGGGAGTAGGGTTTTACCTCCATCGAGAGGCCCGAACACAGGTAAAACTGTCGTGTCCCTTGTCTCCTGTTACCATCCGCCTAGGCCTTACGATTCGGGCCCCCTACCGAGATCCGCGGTTTGACACCGACAGGTTTGTTCAAAAAACCATCCTACCTGAAATATCAGAACAACACAGGGGGTCCCACTTGTCATTAATCAAATTTGGACCTAAAACTAACAAATCTTAAAGGCGAGATTGAGGCGGCAACTTTGGACTACAAAGCGTAAATCGATAGCCTGAAAAAATGAATGGTTGTTGGCTTTGTCCCATAACTTGATTTTATACTGATACTGCGTTGAGTAGAGTAGAGGAAGTGCCTCGTCAACACGTGCATGACCGTTGTCTCACTTCTTGGTGGGTCCCGGTCTGCGATCTCAATCTCTCTTCTCTCCATCGTCTAACCTTTGCATGGGCACACAAGAAGCGGCGCTAGCTTGCCGTGGTGTTATTACAACTAAAAAAGTTAGGAAAATAGAAGAATCGCCTAGAACAAGAGGCGTTGTGGCTGGTCGAGGCGGAGACTAGCAGTGCCACGTTTGCATGATGAAGCTGTGTGGCTAGTGGGGTGTTTTCGACCCATTTGGTTGGGTCGAGTCGAACCATAGGTACTCGTCGTCTGATATATTTTACCGCACATTTTTCCTCCGTGCGCGACACAGCACACCCTACCGGTGGTGCATATATTCTTCTGGCGTGGGGCGCCCTACCGCGTGTTTTCGGGTCCTCCTCGGTCGTGGCGCGAAGCAAGTAAATGAGTCATCAAATCATGAAAGACCAGAGAGTCTGGACTAGGGGTGTCCGGATAGCGAACTATAATCGTGGCGGACTCCTAGGCTGTGAAGATACAAGATTGAAGACTTAAATCACGTGTCCGGATGGGACTTTCCTTGGCATGGAAGGCAAGCTTGGCGATACGATATGTAGATCTCCTACCATTGTAACCGACTCTGTGTAACCCTAACCCTATCCGGTGTCTATATAAACCGGAGGGTTTTAGTCCGTGGGGCGAACAACAATCATACCATAGGCTAGCTTCTGGGTTTAGCCTCTCGATCTCATTGTAGATCAACTCTTGTACTACCCATATCAACAATATTAATCAAGCGGGGTAGGGTATTACCTCCATCGAGAGGGCCCAAACCTGGGTAAAAACATCGTGTTCCTTGTCTCATGTTACCATCCGCCTAGGCGCACGCTTGGGACCCCCTACTCGAGATCCGCGGTTTTGACACCGACATTGGTGCTTTCATTGAGAGTTCCTCACGTATGCGTCAGCGATAGGCCCGATGGCTCCTTGATCATCAAGAGCGATGCGGTCGGTGAGACCTTTCTCCGGGACAGATCTTCGTATTCGGCGGCTTTGCATGCGGGCCAATTAAGCAGCCATCCGGAGCAGATCGAAAGCCACGCCACAGCCATCGGTCAGGTTTGGAAGTCTAAACTACACGGCCAACATCCACGGAGACTTGATCTTCGACGGATTCGAGCCGCAGCCAAGCGCGCCGCACTATCTCGATGGGCATGATCTAACTGCACGCCGAGCGATTATCTGGAGGCCCGCACTAGTGTCTGCTCCGACCATTGATTCGGAGCCGATCTCGCCGATCGAGGATGGTTGGTTGGACACTACCTCGGGGGCTGAAATCTCAATGGCGATTGAGCCGAACTCCATCCCTGTCCTTTGCGAAGACCGCGACTCCAAGGTGCCGGACTCCTCTCTGGACTCCGAACCCTCCGCGCCACTGCCAATCGAATCCGATCGGGCGCCGGTCTTGAAGTTCACTGCCGCGGACATCTTTCAGCACTCGCCCTTTGGCAACATCCTAAATTCACTAAAGTCTCTCTCTTTATCCGGAGAGCCCTGGCCGGACTACGGTCAGGAAGGTCGGGATTCGGACGACGAAGAAATTCAACGCCCACCCACCACCCACTTTGTAGCCACTATCGATGATTTAACCGACATGCTCGACTACGACTCCGAAGACATCGACGGTATGGACGAAGATGCTGGTGACGATCAAGAACCAGCGCCTACAGGGCACTAGAAGGCCACCTCGTCATTCAACATATACATGGTGGACATCCCAAAAGATGGGAACGGCGATGGAACAACGGAGGATGACCCCTCCAAGAAACAACCAAAGCGCCGACGTCAGCGGCGCCGCTCTAAATCCCGCCACAGCAAAAACGGTGATTCCGGCACAGGAGATAATAACACCCCGGATAGTGCCGAAGACAACCCCCTCCAGCAGGATTCAGCACAGGAGGACGGAGAAGCAAGTCCGCACGACAGTGCGGCAGAAAGAGAGGTAGAGGACGATAACTATGCGCCTCCCTCCAAAGATGAGGCAAGCCACGACGACGACGAATTTTTCGTGCCTGAGGATCCCGCCGAATAGGAGTGTTTCAAACGCAGGCTTATGGCCACGGCAAGCAGCCTCAAGAAAAAGCAGCAACTGCTTAGAGCTGACCAAGACCTGCTAGCTGACAAATGGACTGAAGTCCTTGCAGCCTAAGAGTATGAACTCGAACGCCCCTCCATAAGCTACCCCAAACGAAGGCCGTTGCCTCGATCAGAGGAGGAAGCACCCAAATCACCAGCGCAAGACATGGCAGACCGACCACCCGTGGCCGCGACAGAGAAGCCTCTCGGCCCTCCGCTCAAGCCACGCCCCGTCGCCGCTCAAAAAGTACCAAGGCACGGGAAAACGCGTCGGACTTGCGAGATATATTGGAGGATAATGCAAAGCATACAAGATCGATCTATAGATCGGCGTGGGCGTAGCGACTCGGGATGATTACCGTCACGTCGGATACAGACAAACCGGCGGGCGAACAAAGTAGACAAAGCTCATATGAGCTACGTCGTGATATAGCCCAATGAGGCGCGCACACCACTATGCTTCACGGATGAAGTAATGGATCATCAAATCCTCGAGGGCTTCAAACCCGAAACATCGAATCATACGATGGTACCACAGATCCTGCGGTCTGGATCGAGGACTATCTCCTCCATATCCACATGGCCTGCGGTGATGATCTACATGCCATCAAATACCTCCCACTCAAGCTTAAAGGACTAGCTCGGCATTGGCTTAACAGCTTGCCAGCAGAATCAATTGGTTATTGGCAGGACCTAGAAGCCGCATTCCTTGATAACTTCTAGGGCACATATGTGCGACCACCAGACGCCGATGATCTTAGCCATATAATTCAGCAGCGGAAGAATCGGCGCATACAATTACGGGCGTGGTTCCTAACAAAGAAAAATCAGATCGTCGACTGTCCGGATGCAGAGGCGCTAGCAGCCTTCAAACACAACATCCGCGACGAGTGGCTAGCCTGACACCTAGGACAGGAAAAGCCAAAATCCATGGCAGCCCTTACCACACTCATGACCCGCTTTTGCGCAGGAGAGGACAGCTGGCTAGCTCGAAGCAACAACTTGGCAAAACACCATGGTAGTTCGGATACCAAGGACAGCAATGGCAGGTCGCGTCGCAACAAGAATAAACGCCGCATTAACGGTGATAATACTGAAGATACGACAATAAATGCCGGATTCAGAGGCTCTAAACCCGGTCAGCGGAAGAAGCCATTCAAAAGAAATACCCAGGGCCCGTCCAACTTGGACCGAATACTCGATCGCTTGTGCCAGATACATGGCACCCCTGAAAAACCAGCCAACCACACCAACAGGGATTGTTGGGTCTTCAAACAGGCAGGCAAGTTCAATGCCGAACTCAATGACAAGGGGCTGAATAGCGATGACTAGGAGGAGCCCCGGCCGCCGAACAACAAAGGACAGAAGGGCTTCCCCCCACAAGTGCGGACGGTGAACATGATATACGCAACCCACATACCCAAAAGGGAGCGGAAGCGTGCACTAAAGGACATATATGCGATGGAGCCATCGCTCAAGTTCAACCCATGGTCCTCCTGCCCGATCACCTTTGATCGAAGGACCACCCACCAAGATCCGCCACGGTGGATTCGCCGCATTGGTTCTTGACCCAATCATCGACGGATTCCACCTCACTAGAGTCCCGATGGACGGCGGTAGCAACCTGAACCTGCTTTATCGATATACGCAGTGCAAAATGGGCATAGACCCCTCAAGGATTAAACCCACAAAGACGACCTTTAAAGGCGCCATACCAGTGTAGAGGCCAATTGTGCAGGCTCGCTTACACTCAAGTGGTCTTCGGATCCTCGGATAACTTCCGAAGCGAAGAGTTAATCTTGACATAGTCCCGCTCCGCAGCGGCTATCACGCATCGCCGGACGAACCACATTTGCAAAGTTCAATGCGGTGCCGCACTATGCATACCTCAAGCTCAAGATGCCAGGCCCTCGAGGAGTAATCACGGTCAACGGAAACACCGAACGCTCTCTCCGAACGGAGGAGCACACGGCGGCCCTCACGGCGGAGGTGCAAAGCAGCCTCACAAAGCAATTCTCGAATCCGCCACTAAACGTCCGGACATCGCTCAGCGGCGGAGTAACCTACAACAAGACCGCCTGGCACGATCCAAGCACGCGTCGCAATCTGGCCCCAACCCCAGCCCTCGCGAAATTGCGAAGCTAATACTACGCGTACATAACCATGCTCTGGAGATACCATGGGCATAATGGGAGGGGCACGACCACGACACGCCCAGAATGTGGCTCAACCGCACCAGGGGCTCCCGGTTGTGTCATTCCTTTTCTTTTTTCTTTTTTTCTTACTTTCATGACTCTATTCTCCAGAAGCCCTGTCCAGCATTCGCGCCGAACTCACGATGCAACAGCCAGGGAAACAGAAAGCTACGTCGAGTGTCCAGGTGGTCTCTACTACGAGCATTATACCTGTTTTACATACCATCCCGCAGCTTACCCCTGGAGGGGGACATGTTAAATAGTCCCATCCCTTGCTTATCGCACAATTTGTATCGTTCTGCTTTTATTTGCAGTTTCTTTTTAATAACCAATATATAGCTCTTGCCTATTATTGCATTCTTTCCCGTTATATATGTTCATTTCATGACATGTTGCACCAGACACTTTGGTACGGCCAATACACCAGGGGCTTAAGTACCCCAAAAGTATGGTGTGATAAGTCCGAACACTTTCACAAGTCGGCACCCGAACTTATAGCATTATATGCATCGGCTCAATCATGTCTTGGGTCAATAGTTGGGTTTGCCCGCCCCATGTTTTGGTACCTTACGTTCCGTTATATCGGCTAAGGTAGCATTGGGAGAACCACTGCGATTGTGCCCGGTTGAGCTGGGTTGAGCACCTCGGAGAAAGCTAAACGGACCGTCATGATAGGGTGAGAGCCGGTCGCTGTTCGAGAGGTTTTGGGTCCCTAAAGACTTATGCCGCTTAGAGCGAGGAACCGGCATTGTCCGCCAAAGGCGTGGATAGCGCCTCAACTCGGTCTTCCGAATACTAGGGCTTCACGAAATTTAAAATTATAGAATTCTATGGCTAAGTGAGAGTGTTCAAGCACTATAAGTCCGATTGCCTTGTTCGCTATGTTGAGCGCCTCCTCGATGGACCCAAGAATGGGAACAAGAGCGCTCAAGTTTATCCCAACACCCTAGCACTGTCGTGGCATGGGGCTGAAGCCAACGACTTGCCATCTCTCAAATTTGATAAAAGGCCGCATGTAAGGTAATATTTTAAATTAACAAGCGTTGCTTAGCGCATATGAACAAGTTTTCAGCGTGCGGGATAACAAATGCGAGTCTATTCAAAATTACATCTTTGGAGCACTTATCCGCTATCTGGCGGGCACCCTTCAGATGCCCTCATAGTACATTTCGGGCGTGCGATGCTCCTTGCCCTTGGTGGCCCGTCCGTCACAAGCTTCTCGCATCCAGCTTGCCCCGAAGCACTTTAGCAGGGCAAGGGCCCGACGGCACCTTCAATGCATACGGAGCGCTTGATGACTTCAATCCATGGACATGCATCCACCACCACCGACTAGCCCAAAGTAGCTCCGGGCATGGCTTCCATGGCCACAGCCGAACTATGAGGCCCTTCATGGCCTGTTCGGCGACCTTGTGGAGCTCGACCAGCCGCTTCAACTGGTCGCTTAGGGGCATCGGATGTCCGCCTCGATATCGAGACCGAACACCTTTTCCGTCGAGCTCCCTCCTTGGCGCGGTAGAACGCGGCGATCGGTTACACTACGGGCAGATCTGCGAATGCTCCGGAGAGCTCGAATCCGGGTAAGTAATAGGTAATTCACTTTCACATGCTTGCTTTGCATAAAGAATGCCTTACCCGCCACTATCTTCTTTAATGATTCAATTTCTTGGAGGATTTTGGGCCTCGGCCTTAGCAGCTTGGGCACTCTCAAGAGCCGAGGCAAGCTCGGACTCTCGGTCTTGAGTCACGCCCAAACCCTCGTGTTTTTCACGAGAGCCTGGAGCTCTTGCCGTTATTCTCCGCCAGCTGCGCCCCCCTTCTCTCGCTTCGGTGCGCTCCACGATCATGAGCCACCCACGGACACCGCCTCCTTCAAGGTCGGCACCTCGCTCGTGGCCCCTGCAGTACCCATGTTATTCCTGTCATTTTTTGCAACCGAAACCTTTCTATAAGGTATTTCTTTCATAAGGTATTGCTTACCTTCCCTGTCCTCGAGCTGCTTCTTGGCAAGGCCGAGCTTGTTCTCGGACCGCCGAGGCTCTTCTTTAATACATTGACCTCCATGATCGGGCAGAGGTCAAGTCGGCAGCGCAGCCTGCATTCGCATATTGACACACTTATGTTAGACTCCTCGTATATCTTTTTAGATCCTTAGTCCGGCTTTTCTTTACAACACCAACTAAGCATCGAGGGCTACTGTCTATGTGGTAATATTTTTACATATTCTAAACTTACCTCAAAGCCTCGTTAGAAGGCTGGTGCAGCTTCACCATCCCGCTCTTGGCGGACTGAACTTTTTCGGATCACCGCACTCATGATAGTGCGGTGCTCGTCGATGGAGGCGCCGTTAAGCGCCCAACAAGTTATCCGGTGCCTCCGGTTGGACGGAGGTCACGGTGTCGCAGCCTTGCCCTTCTTACTTAAGGGCCGCCGCCGGTCTTCGAACCACTGCTGGTTCCGGCACGAGTCCGCATGCAAGGTCGGACTTAGAGCCCTCTCGGGTTTTGCCCCTTTGCGCCCAGATCCGGAGGTCGCTTCTGCGGCGCCTCAGACCACCTCCTCCTGGTTGAGCCCCTTTTGGGACTCCACCGCGGTGTCATCTGCATCACAAGGAGAGGAGGCAGTCGGAAGTGAAGTGCTATTCACATCCGACGTATCCAGGGAGCCGCTCGACGAAGCGGCAAGATCGTCCTTGGGCGGGCTACATGGTTATATTCAGCGTTAGAAGACACTATGCGACAAATGAAAATCCATGAGTTATTCTGGAATCCGGACACTTACGATCTCGCCAGGGGCTTGGCCCTTGTTGGCCACTCCTCCTCGTCGTTGTCGACGTTGGTGGAGAAGTCCGGAGGAAGGGTCCTTCCCTTCTTGGACCCTCCGCCTTCCCCAGTTGGGGCGGCCTTCCTTTTCTTCTCTCTCCCCGCTGGGGGAGAGGCTTCTTTTTCCTCCTCCTCTTCCTCAGAGGAGGATTCCGCCTCCGGGTTGTCGGGCGATGAGTCCGACAGCCCCTGGCGCCGGGAGCTCCTTCGAGTTCCCGTGGCCTCCTTCTTGGCCTTCTTCTCCGTCACCACGTGAGGTGCCGGAGCCAGCAGCCCCGTCCAATCGGGCGTCCGCTGGGTCTTCCGCAAAGGGCGGATAGTTAATCTGTCCGGACGTCTTCACCAGTCCCGTGAAAGGTTAGGGAGTTTTAGATCCCGATAGAGTTAAACTATGAAAAAGAGTCCCATAAAGGGTAAAATAACTTACCTCGCTGGCTTGACGCTGCGAGCTGAATCCATATCTTGATGGCGGATGCGGGGCTTCGCGCCTTTGAACAAAGACCTTCCGTGGATCTTCGTGCGTAGTGTCAAGAGCCGCTCAAGGTCCGGTGCTGCGTCGGATCAAACTCCCACAAATTGAAGGCCTGTTGCTGGCATGGGAGAATCCGGCGGATGAGCATCACCTGGACTACGTTGACAAGCTTGAGCTTCTTGTCCACCAGGTTTCGGACGCAGGTTTGGAGTCCGGATAGCTCGTCCGAATCCCCCCACGTCAGGCCCGTCTCTTTCCATGATGTGAGCCGTGTGGGGGAGCCAGATCTGAATTCGGGGGCCGCTGCCCATTTGGAGTCGCGCGGCTCAGTGATGTAGAACCACCCCGATTGCCACCCCTTTATTGTCTCCACGAAGGAGCCCTCGAGCCATAGAACATTGGGCATCCTGCCGGCCATGGCGCCTCCGAACTCCGCCTGTCGGCCGCCCACTATCTTCGGCTTGACGCTAAAGGTCTTCAACCATAAACCGAAGTGGGGTTGGATGCAGAGGAAAGCCTCGCACACGGCGATAAACGTCGAGATATTGAGGATGAAGTTTGGGGCCATATCATGGAAATCCAGGCCATAGTAGAACATGAGCCCCCGGACAAAGGGGTGAAGTGGAAAACCTAGTCCGCGGAGGAAGTGGGTGAGGAACACCACCTCTCATGGGGCCCAGGAGTGGGGACGAGCTGCCCTTGTTGGGGAGCCGACACGCGATGTCGCCGGACAAGTATCCGCCTCCGCATCTTTGTGATGTGCCCTCCGTGACGGAGGAGGCCATCCACCCGCCTCCCGCCCCGGACATAGTTGGAGAAGGTTGAGGTGGGGTGTGCGGACTTGGGCGCTGGAGCTCGAAAAGGAAATGGATGAGCAAAGGAGGAAGAAGGCGTAGGCGAAAAGGTGGATCCTTATCCCCTTATAAGGACGGACAAAGCTATGCGTCCCCCGCCAGCCTAGTAAAACTCGCTTATCTCCCAAGCACCGTAATCAATGGCGCGGATGGGTTACCCACGTCCGTATTGATGTGAATCCCGGAATAAGGGGGCACGATCTATGCTTTGACAAGACGTGCCAAGGAAACCGCCTCGCTAAACGCGCTAAGGTGGAACCGTAAAAACGATTCAATAAAGGCTTGGCCGGAGTGATGTCACGCCCGCGGAATACGCCGCAGATCGTGCGAAGTTATTCTCTCGACGGTGGTATGTGGAACTTGTTTTGCGAGCCGACACTATCCTTGTGTTCAAAACCTTCTATGAAGTATTCGGAGGAGGAACCCGCCTTGCAATGCCGAAGACAATATGCGCGCCGGACTCGTCGTCATTGAAGCCTGGTTCAGGGGCTACTGAGGGAGTCCTGGACTAGGGGGTGTCCGGATAGCCGAACTATCATCGTGGCCGGACTCCTAGACTATGAAGATACAAGATTGAAGACTTCGTCCCGTGTCCGGATGGGACTTTCCTTCGCGTGGAAGGCAAGCTTGGCGATACGGATATGTAGATCTCCTACCATTGTAACCGACTCTGTGTAACCCTAACCCTATCCGGTGTCTATATAAACCGGAGGGTTTTAGTCCGTAGGACGAACAACAATCATACCATAGGCTAGCTTCTAGGGTTTAGCCTCTCTGATCTTGTGGTAGATCAACTCTTGTACTACCCATATCATCAATATTAATCAAGCAGGAGTAGGGTATTACCTCCATCGAGAGGGCCTGAACCTGGGTAAAAAACATCGTGTCCCTTGTCTCCTGTTACCATCCGCCTAGACGCACTGTTCGGGACCCCCTACCCGAGATCCGTCGGTTTTGACACCGACAACCACCTTTCCCGCCGAGTACATCAGTGAAGCACGGTGGCTAGCTAGTTGGGCTAGTTCGACCGATTAGCTAGGCCGCCGCCACATTGTTTTTCTCACCCCTTTTTTTATCTACTTGCCGGCAGGTAAATTTAAATATCCACCGCGGCGTTGCTCTGGTGTTTGGGTGCGGCAGGATTTTTAATTTTTTGATTGACGGGAGCAGGCACAGCAGGATTTTTAATTTTTTTGATTGACGGGAGCAGGCGCGGCAGCAATTACTCATGATGACTCCGCTTGTAAAACCCACCGCCCTCGATGTGAGAAGTCGCCGACCGGTGTTTTACCGCAGAAACCAAAGATTCCCCGCCCTCGGCTGGCTCTCCGCCTTCCCGTAGATTGCATTGCCTTTTAGCCATTTCGCCCCCTTTGCTTCCTCTCCCCATTGCTTCTACCTGGTGCCATGGTGGCGCAACAGATCACGGAGTCCGAGGTGAGGCGCCTGACACAGGAGCTCCATGCCAAGGATGCGGAGCTCAGGGCCAAGGACATAGAGCTCCGTGTTCTTAAGGAGGAGAGGAGTGCCATGCTCCTCCGTTATGTGCGGGAGTTCACGGAGCTTCAAAAGCGGCAGCGCCCACCACAAAGATGCTCGAGGCGCCGGGCGGCGTTGCTGCAGTAAAGCGGAGATACGATAGGCCGTCAGGAGCCGGCCGGGGCGCGAAGCGGGCCGATCATGACGAGGACCAGATCGCCTCGGCCACTTGGTGAACCAAGTTGCCACGCACGTGTTGCGGCTGCGCGATGCCTACCGTCGTGCCAGCGCGACGATGCCGGTCGTCGGGCTAAACCCGTTCGACCACCCGGTCGACTTCAACGAGCTGCGGCTTCCTGACCTGGTCTCCTTCTTCACCTATATCTCCGAGGAGCTGAGCTGTCTCCGCGCGATGGTGGGGGCTGAGCTGGACAAGGAGGGGTTGCGGGCTACCGTCGCTGTTGCCGGGCGAATCCTTTCAGGGCTCCGTCACCGGAATCCATTCGTGCCATTGGACGCCGTCTTTGACGAGCTGGCTCCCGTCGACCGGGAGCGGCTCATGGGCGGGTTGCACCTGCATCACCAATGTCGTGCGCCTCGAGAAGCAGAGGGACTTCAGTGGTGTTTAGGCTCCTCCGCATGGGCATGTCCATGTCTCGTGCAACATGACCATTGGATCAAACTCGAGACGGTGCAGATCACCATCAGAGCACAAAGCGTGTGGGTGTGTTTGGTTGCATTCTCATCTCAATATAGTTGTTTCCTCTTCATGTATTTTTGTCAACCTACTAGTGTGGACTCATGCACCCTTCATGGTTCATGCACTCTGCCAAACACCCAAAAGTGGGTCGAGAAGGGAACTTTTGCTCCCATCCCATGCACCCTTCATACACCCTGCCTAACACTATAGGGTGTGCTTTATATGGTTCATGTTTCGTGGAGTACTTGTAGCACCGCACTCTCCGTACTGTGGACCTAGTTCTGCTAACATTTATCTCACCGCTCATTCTCGACCCACACCAAAAAGCGGTACTATGTTAAATATAGGAGTAGTTGATATGCACAACATCATTTGTTATCGCCATATCTTACTACACTAGCAAAAGATTGTGTAGTAATCGACGTATGAACCATCGCACATGCCTAGTAGTAGGAGCACCGTGTTTGTTCAAGTGGCTGCCGTGTTTCGCATTCCTCCGTCGTAAGAGTAGAAACGCTTGTTGTAATCATTTTTTTCTTCAGAATGAAAAACAGTGGACACGCTCTACCATGCAGATCCTCCTCTAGCCATGCACTAAATTACTCACTTTCACCGACGCAGGGACAGCCAAGACTGGGTCCACCAGCCATGCACTAAATTACTCCGCAGAGAGTGACGGTAGACTACCCCGATCGAATCGCCGCAGAATGCCCAATGATCCGCCAAATCACAAAACCCCTCCTTTCCAAAGAAGAAGTTGGACTCGACGAAGCAACCATCATTTCACTCTTCTCTCTCAGCTTCCTCTCTGAAGAAAACCCCCACTCGCTTCGCTTCTCCCTCATCTCGCTCCTCCTTTCACTCTTCTCTCTCAGCTTCCTCTCTGGATGGACGCCGAGCACCGGCCGACGGATGTCTATGGCTCGACAAAACCGTCGTGGCTCATGGTACTAAGAAGTGCAAGCACCCCGCCGAGACTACCGCAGACAAGCTCAAAGCCATCGCCTGTCCAAGCCCCCTCTCCGAATCCTCATTAAGCAAGTCCGTAATGTATCTTGTTGACGATCTTTTCTCGATCTTGATCATATTTTTCATCTAACACGCAGTACTAGTACCGGTAGTACAACTTTCGGGTGATCTTGCATGTGATTTTAGTGTGCCAAATGACGGTTCTAAATTCTCTTTGACCAAAACATGCGAGAGGTTGACACTGATTTCTTATAGATTATTTTCAACTATTTCTCTCGTCTCAAATTTTTGTCTTAGATTTGTCTAGATAAGGATGTATCTAATACTAAATGTGACTTGATACATCCTTATCTAGACAAATCTAAGACAAGAATTTTGGGACGGAGGGAGTACTTTATGAACATCAATGCTACCTTTAAGAGGGTATATTTGCCTCAAGAATTTGTGTTATGGATATTGCATGTAATCCTCCGCCGCATGCCTTTGAAGACATGTTCTAGTGTCTTTGTTCACTCATTCCTGTCCGTATATGTAGTCATATATGGAGTATAATATCGAAAATCATCTTATATTTCTGAACGGAGGTAGTAATAAAATATGGTTTCTGTTTGAATTAGAACCAGGTCCGTGGTGGAGATGAAGTACTCAAAGTCATGCCGTGTGAACTGGAAGACCTGATGATGAGTTCTACTGCTGAACTATCCAGCTGCTGTGTCCTTTTCGCCACGTGTCCTGAACTAGTGTTTTCCTGTAGCATTGTTGTCAGGCGTGTTCTCGAGGCTGTACTTGACCACAACAATTTCTCGGATGTGCCTTCGACACGTAAGGGTGTGGTTCTTGTAAAGCTTTCCAACAAATCTGATGCGGCCTGTCTTCATCATCATGTTTATGAGTGGAAAGACCACTGCTAGGTTCTCCAAGGTTGACAAGATGGTGATGGTGCATGTAGACATCTCACACGAAGTCCATGGCCTAGTCAGTTATGCGGTGTTCATCCCGTAGGTCGGTCGAAAGAAATAGTCTGCAGAGTTTATTTAGTGCAACTCTGCTTGTCTGTAGTAAGTACTATTGTTCAGTACTTGATTTGTGTTTGTGAACCTCAGATTGTTTATTAGTACTGCCACTTTTGGTGTGTGGTCAGTCCCGAGAACGGTCTATGTTAATGTCTGTCCACTCAATTCATCTGTACATTTTGAAGTATCCAGATCATATTTTTGTGAGGACGGTTTATCAATTATGGTTACACTCCAATATCTATATGCATTGCAGGGTTTATCGCACCCACCAGGATTTCCAATCCCATGGATGTTCGGTCCATACGATTTGTCACGGCCTTTGACCGGCTCGCTAGGGAGTAGGTAGGGGCCCTGCATGCCACGCCAGTAGTTGGATGATCAATCTTCTGCTTAGTACTTCAACATAGTGATTTCGGTAAGGATTCACTCATTTCACATCCAAGAAATCTTATTGATTTAATGTCTATATCTTATTGATTTAATGTCATGTTTTCTTTCTTTTCCTGCAATTTTACGATGCAGGTTTTGCCATGTGACATTCATCACGTAATAAACCGCTTGGGTTGTTCTCACGATGGCTAATTTTGCAGGTTTCACTTCTTATGTCGTGTCAAGAACGAAGGCACCGCCCATCACTTATATTACTTGAAAAATTGGATCACCGTTGTCCGAGTACAAGCTGAATCCCTATGATGAACTGCAGTTTGGTTTAAAAAACGCCACAATTAGTCCTTCTCGCTTAAAAGGAATGAAGAAAAACTGGATCACGCCACGGATCCTAGTCAAGTTAGAAAGCTGATCATAGCAGACAGACACGATCGCCGCTGTCTCGCACAAATCGAGCACCGCAGCTGTTCTAGCATCGACAAGGCAGCAGCTCACCGATCCAGCCGAGGATTGGGCACCGACCGTGTCACGGATCACCGATCTACCGAGGATCGGGCATCGACACCGCACCAGCTCTACAAGGAGCACCATCTCCTGCAGCAAAGATCGCTTCGCACCTGCACCAACACTTGCACTTGCATTTGTTCCGGCCCGTGCAGTTGCACCGGCAACAGACTGGGCTGCAGTTCGCACTTCATATACCAAAGTCCTTAGAAAATCCGACATGTCCACCTTCTTGGTAAGCATTGGCCACCCAAGTGCTTCGTTCTTTTTTCTTTCCATGTTGTTTCACATGATTCACTGTGTCGATCTAACTGTTTGGGTATGTCTTCTTGTTTGCAAACAGAGAATTCCTAGAGCAACGAGAGAGTCATTCAACAATTCGGGTGACCGCGGCCAAGTTTCTCTTACCATGCGCGAACTTGGTGTGAATGAACCTGCTAAATATACCGTAAGTACAAAGGATGGTCGCATGATGATTGATGCTAAAGTATGGTCAAGGTTCAAATCTAAATCATATCTTGCGGTAGGGGATGATGTCAAAATCGAACTTTCTAGGCAAGGAGAGCTGGTCCAAATCAACTTTGAAATTCTTCAGTAGCAGCACGCAACTGCCGAACTGATCTATCCTCCGAGAGATTTTGACGTAATAATCTGGCGTAGTGAAACAAGTGTCCTGTGTGTATAAGTAGTACGACAATATTATTTATCACATGGTATATCGTTGATAGAATTGCAACTCGATCGCTGGTTAGGAACCGCTGCTCGATTTCATTCCAACAAATTGCCGTGCTTTATTCAATTTTGTGTATTTGCCTTGTGACAAGATCTAAAACCAGCGCAGATCGATCGCTTGCAATATGAAAAGCGCCGAGGTAGAACACATGGGCCCCCAAACATGTGGTGGTCGGCTGCGCCGAAAGTCCGTAACCGTGAGCCTATCTCGAGTATTATATTCTTAGCGTAACCCCCATAAAAAAGCTGAACCCCATAATACCCGTATGCTATGCGAGGGAGTATATTTCTCGCAAGGTGAGCCTGTGATATAAAAGATTTGTATATTTCTTTACAGAGGGAGTATCTCTCGTCAAAAATATATATTTATGTGTAACTAGTTACTCCTGTATTTCTACTTCCTTTCGCTGATATGTGGGGCAACCGGCAATAGGGTCCACGTGCATATGCACAAATTAGAGAGCACAACTTCACGCTAGACACAGCCCGGTCAGAAGCGCCGCAAAGAATGCCCAATGAGCCGCCAAATCACAACCCCTTTCCAGCTTTAGCAAGACTGGACGAACGAAGCGGCAATATTTCACGGGCCTGAATCCCTTCTCCCTCGTGCGTTTGTTCAGAGAAAACCCCACCGGCGATTGCATAGGGTTTTCATGGAGAACCAGTACTAATTCTTCATTCATCCCCGATAAATACAAGTACCTTGGTCGCAGGTAATCCTAGGATGGCAGCTGTCGCGTTGATGCATTTTTCTTCGTACTGAATCTAGTGTGTTTCAGTTGCAGTGCCCAAAGTGCAAGTACCCTACAGATTTCTGCGCCCTCGGCGAGACGCCACACTTGTTCCTTCTCATCCTACCACAGCATTTTGAAACGCGCACAGTATGTTCCTAGAATCCTCTTCTCTATCCGGGAGGGTGGGGTTTTTTTGAACATGCTGTGTTCTCATATTATTTTTCCTGCAGTGTATTATTTGCTCTACCAGAACACATGTACTCAAGATGCTCGGCCTTGCCATAACTGAATACACTAGTTTAATGGTCACAGTGAAGACAATCCATGGATATTACTTCCGAGTTGGGTTCATGAACCAAGAAGATCGCTGTTTTTTTATGGCCGAACTTGGATAAACTTTCTCAAGTGTTACAGATCGAAGTTACGCATTTAATGTTGATGGAAATAGCAGAACCTGGTCTCATCTTCACCGCGATCTTCCACCCGACGCTGCTCCAATTGTTCATCCATGTTAGTTTTGTATCTGGTTCTTGCTTGTTGCCTCGATTACTTCTTAATACACCTATTCTATCTAACTAATCACAATTTAACTTTAGAAGTAGCAACGAATCTCTCACTTAAGATGCTACTTCTAACTAATATTTTCTTATAATTGGTGGCACGTAGGTTTTTTCAGAGTTAAGCATCGCCGCTTGTTACTCTGTAATTACTCGGCTGTTACTAATGGCACCAAGTTGATCGATCGACATCCACAAGTTCCTACACTTTATTGATCATCTTGAGGTCCTTGTGGGGCGTTTCAATGGTGGAAGGCCACGGGATATGTGTGCCATCGCTGCACTCATTGAACAGGTCCAACTGTGTCGAGAAACTTATGGTACGAGCTGTTTTCTGTTATATATGTTGTTCATAAACTATTGCTTATACACGTTTTACAGCTGTGATCTTCTTGAAACAGAACTGCCGAGTTCTATTGTTCCTATACAGATGCCTGACCATGGTCGGGTCAGACTTGCGCTTGGTCACAACATGATGTTTATGTCGACCTACTCAATTCCCCTTGGAGATGAAAAGATACTTATTCGTGGGTGGTCTCGAATAATGAAGGCCCGTCCATCTTGGAGAATAGGACAGAAGATTATGTTCATGCTTTTCCATGGCTCTAAAGTGAATATCCTGTTTATTGACCATGTTAGGAGATGAAGCCACTTTCAGAAGGTTGTGGATGCGCGGGGTGGTGCCTGGGCCTTGTCCTGGGGCTTGGCGGCCTCACCCTTGGTTGACTGTAGGCAAAGTAGCACTGTTCGAGGCGTGCTTTGTATGGTTGAACCTGTATAAGTACTAATACTGCTTTCAGCTTTGGTTGTTAAGTGCCCCTACTGGTTTTAGTTAAGGTTGTTAAGTACTCCTGCTGCTTTTACAGTCTATCGTGTTTCTTTAGTCCTGTCTTCCTCCAGCCGCCAAAACCAAACCAGCGCCGGCGGGGCCGCCTGCTTCCGCCTCCCACGGCTGGCTGCGCCTCAGCGCACTCATCGCCGCCCCACCGCCTCCTAAATCGTTCACGCCAATGTCCTCCGCGTGCTTTGGTGCGCTCGCCGCGGCGCCGCCCTCTCGCGTTGTCAACATGGTCAACAAACAACAGGAATCGGCAGAAGTACGTGGAGAGGATGATGAGGAGCCCACCACGCCGGTAGATGGAAAATAAAATGCGCCCTCCTAATGTTTTCCCGACATCCGGGACCCTCGACATTGTGAGCGATATAGTCAATAGACAAGAGAAGAGCCAAGATCGGCCGACACCGGGACGAGCTACTCGAGCAAAGATTTTTTTGTTTGATATTGTTGAGACGGAGCAGGGTTTGAACTGGGTTGTGGCCCGCCTAGCCTGTGCTTATATTTTATGTTCACCATGTGACCAGCCCAGCTATTTTTTCTTTGTGAAAATGAGCCCAGTTTATTTTTTCTGAAGAATACCCAATCAAGGCCTACTTATTTTTTTACGCCCTGATGGGTTGCAACTCTTTCAAGACGCCAACAACTCTTGAAAGTAATATGAAATGGGTTGTAAATATAAAAACAGATGACAAATTGGCAATTACTTTATAATTTCTGATTTTTTTTCACATTTTCAGATTCCTATTTCACTGGGCATTAACCTAATTTAAATATATCTTCAAAGTACTTTAAATCTGGCTCGACATTTCGGTATTAAAAATAGTATGGGACCCACAGAAATATGCAAAATTGGCCCTGGCCAACCAAAAAAAACGACTGCAATAAATTGCATAAGAAGTTGCCATGAGCTATATATAAATTATTAAAAAAAGAGAGAGTGGTCTGACTTGCACTACTAGGAAAGCGGCTATAGATGAAATGGACACTAATGGCGCACCACACCACATGTGTGGTGTGCCATTAGAATATAGCAATGGCACACCACATACAGGTGCGCCATTAGTAATATATTACTAATGGCGCACTTGGTGTGTGGTGCGCCATTAGAAGTTTCGAAAAAAATTGTTACTAATGGCGCACCGTGGGATAGTGCGCCATTACTAGTTGACATAGTAATGGCGCACCAAACTCATCGTGCGCCATTAGTAGTTTTGAAAAAAAGTAAAAAAAATTAAAATTTGTTAGTAATGGCGCTTTGTGACAAGGCGCCATTACTAGTTTTAACTAGTATTGGCGCACCGCCCACCGGTGCACCATTACTAAGTTTTTTCCAAAAAATTCAAAAGAATTTCAATTTTTTTATTTTTTTCAAAACTAGTAATGGCGCACTGCAGTGGGTGCGCCATTACTAGTTTAACTAGTAATGGCGCACCACCCCACGGTGCGCCATTACTAACTTGGCCCAACACCGAATGCACCCCTCGACCGCTTTTTCAGTTTTAAAAAAAATAAAAGAAAATGATGGAAATGTCAAAAAATAAAAGAAAATAAGTTTCCCATGTGATATGTGGTCTAGTTGTTGGGAAAATTTACAAATATGAATTTCGACTTTATTTGCAAAATCTCTCTGGAAATTTGTAAAATGGGCATAACTTTTGCATACGAACTCGGATTAAAAAGTTTTTTATATGAAAAATCATCTACTCGAAAAGTTACATCCGAATTTAATGGGGGGAACCCCGTTAAACATTTTCAAAGTCCCCAAAAACCTAACAGAAAAAAGTTACGGGGCTTTCAAGATCTAGAGGCAAAAAAATTCAAAAAAATTGGTTTTGAATTTTTTTTTGATTTTTTTTAAAAAATGATACGTAATATGACCGGGAAGTTTGAAATATTTTTCAAAATTCCATCATAGTCATGAACATGAACAAAGTCCTAGACAACAACAAGGTATAATAGGATTGATATGCTAGATATATCAACAAGTGCATGTGAAGTGAGCTGTTGCTGGGATTGGATAGAACTCTGAAGTTAAGCGTGCTTGGACTGGAGTAGTGTGAGGATGGGTGACCTTTCGGGAAGTTTGACCACGGAGTGTGATTTGACCCGAGATTAAGCCATAGTGACCTGAGATTAAGAAAAAAAAAGGAAACCAAAATTAAAAAAATTAAAAAAAATTAAAAAAAATTGAAAAAAAATTGTTACTAATGGCGCACTTCTATGTGGTGCGCCATTAGTATACCAGATACTAATAGCGCACTGTGGGCTATACTAATGGTGCACCAGCGGTGCGCCATTAGAATACCAGATTCTAATGTCGCACCACAGGTGCGCCATTAGAAAAAAATTCTAATGGCGTGATGCTAGTGGCGCACCGGTAGTGCGCCACTAGAAGGCAAAACTGGTGCGCCACTAGCATGCCTTTTCCTAGTAGTGTTGTGGGCCTGTTTAGTTGACGCGTATGCAAGATTTTTTTAGTTATTATATACTACGTCAACAAACGATTCTAGCAGACGTAACCGTTGATGTCAATCCAACAGCCGTCGTGTTTCTTCAATCTATGATCTTCTTGCTCCAGCCGCCAAAGCAGCGCCGGCGGGACTGCCTCCGCCTCCGTGGCGGTGTCACAGCCGCCACAGCCTCAGCGCCCCTACTACTCTCACCGCTGGCGGGCATCCTTCTACTCACCCACACCCTCGTTATTCTGCGGCGACGGCAGCCTCACACCGCAGCCGAACCGGTGAACCTCAGATTCTCTCCGCTGGCTTCCACCGCCGCGTCTTCCCGGCCACGCCGTCCCCTTCCTAGGCCTCGCCGTCGTCCACCGCGGTGGTGCTCTCGGTGCGGCGTGGTCAATGTGGTCAACGACCGACTTCCATCGGAAGAGTAGTGTACGTGGAGAGGCTGACAGCTGGGTCCACGGCGATGCAAGGAAGTGCCTCCTTATTACGCTGAAAATAATTATTCCTCCACCGACAGCGAGGGACCCACCGGACGGGCCACCAGTATTTCACGAAAAAACGCTTCTCGATCGCTGGGACCCACAGACGGGCCACCGTATTTCACGAAAAAAACGCTCCCCATTGTCAGCTCGACCCACCGGAAGTGCCTCCTTATTACGCACAAAAATGAATACCCCCGCTAGCCGGGACCAACCTTGGTGGAGGCTGACTTAGGGCCTACTAAGTTGATCGACGGAGGCCTTTGTCAACTTTAGTCAATATATGAATGATTCTAGCTCCAGTGACCGTACGATGTCCATCCAAAGGTCGTAGTGCTTCTTCAACCTCTGGTCTTCTTCTTGCTCCAGACGCCCAAAGCAGCGCCGATCGTGCCGCCTGCTCCTGCCCCCCGTGGCCGGCTGTGATGCCGCGGAGGCCTCACCGCCCCCTACTACTCCCACCGCTGGCCAGGCCATCCCTCTACGCACCCACACCCCCTGTTATTCTGCGGCGACAGCAGCCTCACACCGCAGCCGAACGAGTGAACCCTCATACTCCTCTACGCGTGGGCATCCACTGCCGCGTCTTCCCCGGCTCCGCGTCGTCCCCTTCCTAAGCCTCGCCGTCGTCCACCGCCCTGGTGCTCTCGGCACGGCGTGGTCAACGTGCTCAAGGAATGGCTTCCATCGGACGTGGACTGTATGTGGAGAGGATGACATCTGGGTCCACGGCCGCAGCAAGGAAGTGCCTCCTTATTACGCGCAAAATAATTATTCCTCCACCTGACTGTGGGGACCCACCAGACGTGCCACCATATTTCGCGAAAAAAACGTTCCCCCCTGTCTGCTGGGACCCACGAGCTACATCTTCGCACGGAAGGAAGTGCGTCCAAAAAAACGATTCGCCCCCCTGTCTGCTGGGACCCACCAGCTACATCTTCGCACGCAAAGAAGTGCGTCCAGGCAAAAAAAAAACGATTCGCCCGCCTGACTGCTGGGACCCACCAGCTACATCTTCGCACCCACAAGTACAGGGGATCTATCGTAGTCCTTTCGATAAGTAAGAGTGTCGAACCCAACGTGGAGCAGAAGGAAATGATAAGTGGTTTTCAGTAAGGTTTTCTCTGCAAGCACTGAAATAGTAGGTGATAGATAGTTTTGTGATAAGATAAATAGTAATGAGCAAAAAGTAAATAAAGTAAATAAAGTGCAGCAAGGTGGCCCAATCCTTTATGTAGCAAAGGATAAGCCTGGACAAATTCTAATAATGAAGAAGGAGCTCCCGAGGACACATTGGGAATTATCGCCAAGCTAGTTTTCATCACGTTCATATGATTCGCGTTCGGTACTTTGATAATTTGATATGTGGGTGGACCGACACTTGGGTACTGTCCTAACTTGGACAAGCATCCCACTTATGATTAACCCCTATTGCAAGCATCCGCAACTACAAAAAGGAGTATTAAGGTAAACCTAACCACAACATTAAACATATGGGTCCATATCAACCCCTAACGAAGCAACGCATAAACTAGGGTTTAAGCTTCTATCACTCTAGCAACCCATCATCTACTTATTACTTCCCTATGCCTTCCTCTAGGCCCAAATAATGGTGAAGTGTTATGTAGTCGAGGTTCACATAACACCACTAGAGGAAAGACAACATACATCTCATCAAAATATCGAACGAATACCAAATTCACATGACTACTAATAGCAAGACTTCACCCATGTCCTCAGGAACAAACGTAACTACTCACAAAGCATATTCATGTTCATAATCAGAGGAGTATTAATATGCATAAATGATCTGAACATATGATCTTCCACCAAGTAAACCAACTAGCATCAACTACAAGGAGTAATCAACACTACTAGCAACCCACAGGTACCAATTTGTGGTTTTGATACAAGATTGGATACAAGAGATGAACTAGGGTTTTGAGAGGAGATGGTGCTGGTGAAGATGTTGATGGAGATTGACCCCTCTCGATGAGAGGATCGTTGGTGATGACGTTGGTGATGATTTCCCGTCCCGGAGGGAAGTGTCACCGGCAGAACAGCTCCGCCAGAGCCCTAGATTGATTCCGCCAAGGTTCTGCCTCGTGGCGGCGGAGTTTCATCCCGTAAGCTTGCCCACGATTTTTTCCAGGGTAGAAGTGATGATATAGCAAAAGATGGACGCCGGAGGCCCACCAGGGGGCCCAGGAGATAGGGGCGCGCCTCAGGCTGGGGGGCCTGCCTCTGGACAGGTGTGGGCCCCTGGCCTGCTTTTTGCTCATAATTTCTTATAAATTCCAAAAGTTATTTCGTGGAGTTTGAGGACTTTTGGAGATGTGCGAATAGATTTCAACGTTTGCTCCTTTTCCACCTGAATTCCACCGCCGCATCCCCCTCTTCATGGTAAACCTTGTAAAATAAGGGAGAATAGCCATAAGTATTGAGATATAATATGTAATAGGAGCCCATAATGCAATAAATATTGATATTAAAGCATGATGCAAAATGGACGTATCAACTCCCCCAAGCTTAGACCTCGCTTGTCCTCAAGCGGAAACCGAAATCGAAAGATATGTCCACATGTTTAGAGATAGAGGTGTCGATAAAAATAAAATGCGGTCATGAAGGCATCATGATCATTCTAATAACAGCAACATATATGGATTTTGTCATATGATGTCCTATGCTTAAGTAATAAGCAATTCACAATGTCAAGTATGGTTCAAAAACTTCATTGGGAACTAACAAACTATAATCTCAGTCATTGAAGCAATTGCAATTTATCGTAATATCAGAAAGAGTCAATAATAGAGCTTTTCAGCAAGTTCACATACTCAACTATCTCGTAGTCCCCTATAATTATTAACATTCACGCAGTACTTGTGGTTATAGAGTTTCAGCCGGACACTGAGAAAGATAGGGGCTTATTGTGTTGCCTCCCAACGTATTCACCTTTAGGTGATGTCAACAATAATAGCCTATGCCAACTTACATTCAATTGGATATATATATCATGATCTTTCAAACATGAAGATCTTGCCAAAGGATAAAAATAAAAAGGGAAAGGTGAGCATCACCTTGACTCAAGCATAAAGTAAAACATAAAGTAAAAGATAGGCCCTTCAGAGAGGGAAGCAGAGGTTGTCATGCTGTTTAGGTTTGATGTATAAAATCTTAGTGCAAAAGAACGTCACTTTATATTGCCCTTGTATGTGGACCTTTATTATGCAATCTGTCGCTTTTATTACTTCCACAACAAGTTCGTACAAAGCTTATTTTCTCTGCACTAATAAGTCATACATATTTAGAGAGCAATTTTTATTGCTTGCACCAATGACAACTTACTTGAAGGATCTTATTCAATCCATAGGTAGGTATGGTGGACTCTCATGGCAAAACTGGGTTTAAGGATATTTGGAAGCACAAGTAGTATCTCTACTTGGTGCAAGGAATTTGGCTAGCATGAGGGGGAAAGGCAAGCTCAACATGTTTGGAAGGTCAATGACAATATACTTTAGCTGAAATGTCGGAAAACATAAACCATTACGTTGTCTTCCTTGTCCAACGTCAACTCTTTTAGCATGTCATACTTAATTAGTGCTTCACAATCATAAAAGATGTCCAAGATAATATATTTATATGTGAACCCCTCTTTCCTTATCACTTCCTATTAGTTGCAACAATGACCAAGCCTACGTTCATCAACTCTCAACAATTTTATGCCTCATACTTTCTATATGTGAAGTTATCACTATCCATAAGATCAATATGAACTCTTTTATTCTTTCTACTTTCTCAAGATCATAGCATCATAGCAAAGCCCTTGACTCAACACTAATCTTTATTATGGATAGCACACGGACTCGCTTACATAAAGAGATCACAAAGCAAAGCTCAAAACTACTTGATATCAAAACTTCAATCTACTAGATCAAGATACTACTAAAAGGATCGAACTAAATAAAGCGGTAAATATAGGAGTGTGATGGTGATACGATACCGGGGCACCTCCCCCAAGCTTGGCAGTTGCCAAGGGGAGTGCCCATACCCATGTGATTATTTCTTAGGAGGTGGTGAAGTAGGAGTTGTTGATGATATAGGCTTTTCGTCCGTCTTCCAGGGCATCGGCTCTCCATCATAAAAGGAGGATCGAGTCTCCAGGATCCTTAAATCTGCAGCCAAACTCATTCGCTTGAATCTATATTCATACTCACAGTTCTGGTTTTGCAGGTCATAGATCTGGGCTTGGAGGTGCTCAATTTTCTCTTGAAGTTTGAAGACGGTTTCCCCAATGACTTGGGCATCCAGCTTGTGGTTGTTGGTGAACTCCGTGATCATCATCTGGTTGGCGTCGAGTCCACGCTCCACCATCCCTTGACACTTGAAAACTTCTTGCTCGACGGCTTGGAGCTTTGCCTCCATGCTCCCGGTACGCCTTGGTCCCTCCACATCGCGGATGTGCAGCACCCCGTCACGCACCTCAATGGTTTGAGGATGATGCAGCACCTCCGCGAGATAGGGGTTGATAACTCTCTCAAAAAACTTGTCCTTGGGAGCGCTTGGAGACGACATGATGCTCTACATCTGAAACAGAAACAGCTCAAAACGAAAACAGAGGATGTTTGCGTGATACGGTGGTCAAAACCTTCGGGAGTATATATAATGAATTTTTACCGACCAAAATACGTAACATACAAGAAAACGGAGTCCGGGAGGCACACGAGGTGCCCACGAGACAGGGGGCAAGCCCTATAGGGGGGGGGGGCGCCCTCCTCTCTCGTGGGAGCCTCGTGCCCCTTTCGGACTACTTCTTCCTTCCTAAAATTCTTAAATAATCCAAAACTGATAAAAATTGCCATTAGAGTTGTTTTGGAGTCGGTTTACTTACCGCACCACGCACCTATGCCTTTTGGAGTCCGAACGCTCGAAAGTGTCTCTTATGTATTCCTCGGGGTTATGGTCTCAATAATATTAGTTTTCACATTAATAGGATTACCTGAAATATAATGTTTAATTCTTTGACCGCTTACCACCCTCGGATTTGTGCCTTCGGTTGTTGATTTTATAGCACCGTAACGATAGAACTCTTCGATAACGTAGGGACCTTCCCATTTTGAGAGAAGTTTTCCTGCAAAAAATCTTAAACGAGAGTTGAATAATAACACATAATCTCCTACGTTAAACTCACGCTTTTGTATCCTCTTATCATGCCAACGTTTGACTTTTTCTTTGAAAAGCTTGGCATTCTCATATGCTTGGGTTCTCCATTCATCAAGTGAGCTAATATCAAACAACCTCTTCTCACCAGCAAGTTTGAAGTCATAATTGAGCTCTTTAATAGCCCAATATGCTTTATGTTCAAGTTCAAGAGGTAAATGACATGCTTTTCCATAAACCATCTTATATGGAGACATACCCATAGGATTTTTGTATGCAGTTCTATAGGCCCATAATGCATCATCAAGTTTTTGGACCAATTCTTTCTAGATCTATTCACAGTCTTTTGAAAATTAATTTGAGCTCTCTATTGCTCAATTCTACTTGACCACTAGATCAAGGGTGATAAGGAGATGCGATTCTATGATTGACATCATACTTAGCAAGCATCTTACGAAAAGCACCATGAATAAAGTGTGAACCACCATCACCATAAGATATCTAGGGACTCCAAACCTCGGAAAAATAACTTCTTTAAGCCTTTTAATAGAAGTGTTATGATCAGCACTACTAGTTGGAATAGCTTCTACCCACTTAGTAACGTAATCAACAACAACTAAAATATGTGTATAACCATTGGAGGCAGGAAAAGGTCCCATATAATCAAAGCCCCAAACATCAAATGGTTCAATAACAAGGGAATAATTCATAGGCATTTCTTGACATCTACTAATGTTACCTATTCTTTGACATTCATCACAAGATAAAACAAACTTACGAGCATCTTTGAAAAGAGTAGGCCAATAAAAACCATATTGAAGTACCTTGTGTGCAGTTCTATCTCCAGCGTGGTGTCCTCCATAAGATTCAAAGTGACACTTGCGTAGGATTTGTTCTTGTTCATGCTCAGGCACACAACGTCTAATAATACCATCTACTCCTTGTTTATAAAGGTGTGGATCATCCCAGAAGTAATGTCTTAAATCACAAAAGAACTTTTTCTTTTGCTGGTATGTGAAACTAGGCAGTACATATTTAGCAACAATGTAATTAGTATAATCAGCATACCAAGGAGCAGTACGAGAAGCATTGACAACCGCTAATTGTTCATCAGGAAAACTATCATTAATAGGCAGTGGGTCATCAAGAATATTCTCTAACCTAGACAAGTTGTGTGCAACGGGGTTCTCAGCTCCTTTTCTATCAATAATATGCAAGTCAAATTCTTGGAGCAAGAGGACCCATCTAATGAGTCTAGGCTTAGCATCTTTGTTTTCCATAAGATATTTAATAGCAGCATGATCAGTGTGAATGGTGACTTTGGAATCAGCAATATAAGGTCTAAACTTATCACATGCAAACACAACTGCTAAGAACTCTTTTTCAGTAGTAGCATAATTTCTCCGGCAGTATCAAGAGTCTTACTAGCATACTTGGATAACATTCAATTTCTTATCGACTCTTTGCCCTAAAACAGCACCTACAACATAATCACTAGCATCGCACATAATTTCAAAAGGTAAATTCCAATCAGGTGGCTGAACAATAGGTGCAGTGATCAATGCTTTCTTAAGTGTTTCAAATGCTTCTACACAATCATCATCAAAGACAAAAGGAATATCTTTTGCAATAAATTAGTCGAGGCCTAGAGATTTTAGAGAAGTCCTTAATGAACCTCCTATAAAAGCCGGCATGACCAAGGAAACTTCTTATACCTTTTATGTCCTTGGGACATGGCATCTTTTCAATAGCATCAACTTTGGCTTTATCAACTTCAATACCTCTCTCGGAGATCTTGTGCCCCAAGACAATGCCTTCATTAACCATAAAGTGACACTTTTCCCAATTCAGGACGAGACTAGTGTCTTCGGATCTCTGCAAAACTCGATCAAGGTTGCTCAAACAATCATCAAAAGAAGATCCATAGACGGAGAAGTCATCCATGAATAACTCACAAATATTTTCACAAAAATCAGAGAATATATCCATCATGCATCTTTGAAAGGTAGCAGGTGCATTACATAAACCAAAAGGCATACGTCTATAAGCAAAAGTACCAAAAGGGCAAGTAAAAGTAGTTTTAGATTGATCCTTTGTTGACAGTATTTGAGAGAAGCCGAATAACCATCTAGAAAGCAAAATGTGTGTGTTTGGATAGCCTTTCTAGCATTTGATCAATAAAAGGTAAAGGGTAATGATCTTTCTTAGTAGCTTTATTTAACTTACGAAAATCAATTACCATCCTATAACCTGTAATAATTCTTTATGGATCAATTCATCTTTATCATTAGGAACAACGGTAATACCTCCCTTTTTGGGGACACAATGGACAGGGCTTACCCATTCACTATCAGCAACGGGATAAATAATACCTGCCTCAAGGAATTTTAGAATCTCCTTTCTTA